>CANJKZ010000814.1:1200000-1787500 GCA_947471745.1 Closterium sp. Naga37s-1
AAGCCATTCCAGTGTGAACCAGAGAAAGGACCAAAGGCATGGGCTGCTCTCAAGGGTGTACATGCTCCTGCAACAGTGGCGGTAGCGGTGGTGTTGGAACGGCAAATGGCGGCACTACGAATTGAAGAAGACGAAGCGGTTGAAGAAGGGGTGCAGAAATTCTTCGACTTGTTGACGCGGCTTGAGGGAGCTGATTTGAACTACAATGAGCTCCAAAAGAAGACCAAGTTGCTGGCCTTACTCCCAGAGTCATGGTCCTCGCTCATCATCAACCTTAATCGCGACTTGCCCCGCCTCTCGCTTGAAGACGTGAAGCGAGCTATCCTTCAAGAGGATTTCCGCCGCCGTGAGTTGGCGAGTGCGGATGGCGCTGGGGCAGCGAGCATCGGCCGTGGATATGGTCGAGGAAGAGGCAGAGGACGAGGGGGAGGAAGGTTTGGTGGCAGCAACTTCGGCGGAGGCCGCAGGAGTGGCGGTTACGGCAGCGACGACAAGAGCTACGGACGCGGTCGCGGCCGATTCGACGGCGAGTGTCACTATTGCCACAAGAGCGGACACATGTGGCGCGACTGCTACAAACTCCCTGATGGTTGGACCCCTGCTCAAGGCCAAGAGGGTAGAGGAGCAGGAGGAGGGAGAGGACGAGGCCGTGGAGGCCGTGGCGGTCGCGGTGGCGGAGCTGCAAACATGAAGAGCGGAGACAACGACAAGGACCCGAGCGACGATCGATACCCGGGTCTATTCTACTTCGTGTCGACGCAAGTACCGGCTGGTCCAGAGAAGGATGAAGGCTTTGAGGAGCCAGCAGCTGTGGGGAAGGTGACCCTACACCCCCTGGACTATTGGGTGATTGATAGTGGCGCTACCTATAGCATGACACCTCGCCCGGACTTGCTCACCGAACTCGAGCCGTCACCAGTGAAGCATGTCACATCGGCTTTGGGGCAGCGAGCAGAGGTGAAAGGCATGGGCAAGGCCATGTTCAAGGGTGCTGATGGGAAGATGGTGGGCCTCAAGAACGTGCTTTGGGTGCCCAGCCTTGCTGCAAACCTGATTTCCGTGCGGCGGTTGGCAAAGGCCGGCATGGACACGAACTCGAAGGGAGCCAAGACCTACACCGCAAGGCTTGGCGATCGAATTCTTTGGGACCTTCATGAGGACAGGGATGTCTACAACGAGATGTGGCAGATCCCAGTGGTCCCTATGCCTAAGGAGAGGCAAGTGGCAGCAAGCATCAGCACCAAGGATGGAGCGGTCGGTAGCGACGATGGCGCGAACGGTCGCGCTAAGGAGAATGAGCTCAAGAAGAGCAAACCTGGAGGGACCAGCAAGTTCAGTGAACCTAAGGAGAGTGGTGCAGCAACCAAGGAGCAGCAAAAGGGTGAGGAGAACCCAGAGGCAGCAGCGGAGGAGGACTACGGAGAGAGTATGTGGGGCGCTATTGCGAGCGCGGCATTCTCCAATCCAACTTCGGCTACGGGGGAGTGTGATTGGCTCACCTTGCATCGGCGCATGGGGCATGTGGCCCTGCCCATCTTGCAGCAGCTAGTGAAGAATGAGATGGTTGCTGGCATACGTGTGAAGGGGGAGCGCGATGAGGTGCTTGGCTGCCCGACGTGCATTCAAGCCAAGTTCACCCGGTTTCCGTTCCCTAGTTCGGAGGCAACGGCAAAGGCACCGCTTGATGAGGTGGTGATGGACGTGGTGGGCCCCCTGAAGCTTGGAGCTGCTGGAGCTGAGTATTTTCTCACCATTGTCGACGTCTACACCCGCATGACTTGGGTGTACGTGCTGGCCAAGAAGAGCGACGTGACTGAAACGTTGAAGACGGATTGGTTCCCGATGGTGGAGCGGCAACAAGACCGTCTAGTCAAGTCAATCCGCACCGATCGAGGGGGAGAGTTCCTGAGCAAGGAGTTTGGGTTGTGGCTGAAGAAGAATGGTATTCGGCACTCCCTCACCATGCCATACTCCCCTGCAATGAACGGCATCGCCGAGCGAGCGAACCGCACAATCACGGAGGCGGCACGCGGGTTGCTCATTGAAGCCGGGCTACCCGACTATTTCTGGCCTGATGCGGTGCGGAGCGCGTGTGTGGCCAAGAACAGAGCCTTGACTCATGTGGGAGCAGACAAATGGGTGCCCTATGTGGAGTGGCTAGGAAGGAAGCCAAAGGTGGATATGCTTCGGGTGTTCGGGTGCATGTGCATGGCGCTCGTGCCTAAGCATCTTCGGCACAACAAGCTTGGTGCCAAGGCGGTGTGGGCCGTGCACTTGGGCATGGCTCAAAACAGCAAGGGATGGCTTCTTTGGGACCCATTCACCAAGAAGTTCTTGGTGAGCAGGGACTGCAAGTTCATGGAGAACTTCATGTACAAGGATTGGAAGGCGGAGAATGAGGCGAAGATAGGCGTGCGGTTTGGGGAGGTGAAGAGTTCCGGTTTGGAGCATGTGGAGCTGCCTTTGGAGCTGAGCAGCGGCAGCACAACCACAAGGCAATCCTCCCTTGTGAATGGGGGAGAGGAGGCCAATGATGCAGAGGAAGAAGAGGAGGAGGTGCAGCAAGTGAGCGAGCGTGCACCGTCACTCCCTTCCCGTACTACGAGTGCTCCACGGATTCGAGCCACACCGCAGCAACGCCAAGGCCTTCAAGTCCCTGCAGCTGAGGAGGAAGGAAGGGGGAAGAGGAGAGTTCAACCCCCTAATAGGCTGACCTATGATGTGCCGGGAAAGCAGGGCAAGACAGCCCTGGCCGGAGCGGCAATGATGGTCGGAGACGACGAGGAGAGTGACTACGAGGAGTGTGCCTTCGCGTTCTTCTCTCCGGTGGAGATGCCGGGAGAACCAGCAACTCTCAAGGAGGCTTTGGAGAGTAGTGATGCTGAGGAGTGGAAGAAGGCCATGGAGAGTGAGCTGAAGAGCATCGAGGAGAATGACACGTTTGAATTGGTGGAGCTACCGGAGGGGCGTACGGCGATAACGTCCAAGTGGCTCTTCAAAATCAAGTCAGATGCCGACGGCAAGATCGAGCGCTACAAGTCTAGGCTTGTAGCCAAGGGGTACCAGCAGAAGGAGAAGGTGGACTTCAAGGAGCTGTTTGCCCCTGTGGTGAAGCCGACGACGCTGCGAACCCTATTCGCGGGAGCCGCCATCAAAGGATGGGTAGTAAAGCAAATGGACATCGTAACGGCATTCCTTAACGGCATCCTTGAGGAGGAGATTTTTATGGCGCAGCCAGAGGGGTTTGATGATGGTAGTGGCAGAGTGTGGAAGCTGAAGAAGGCCCTCTATGGGCTGAAGCAGGCCCCTAGGCAATGGTACATGAAGCTGCGCGAAGTGTTGGAGGGGATCGGCTTCACTCCCTCAACGGCCGATCACTCCTTGTTCATGCTTGGCGAGGGGGAGCAGAGGAGTTTCATGGTGGTTTATGTGGATGACATCCTCATTTTCTCACCCTCTTCTGACCTTGTGAAGGAGGTGATGCTGAAGCTTCAAGACAAGTTCAAGTGCAAGGCCCTTGGTGACGTGAGCTTCTACCTTGGGCTCCACATCGAACGAGATGTGGAGAAGCGGTGCATGCGGGTGCATCAACGAAAGTACCTGGAGGCATTGGCTGCCAACTTTGGGCAGAGTGAAGGCCATGTGGCTACACCCTTTCCCTCTGGGTTCAAGTGTGTGAAGGGACCAGAGGAGGAGAGCGTTGGTGAAGAGGAGAGGCGCCGATTTCACTCGTTGGTGGGCAGCCTCATGTATGCGGCGGTAAACACCCGACCGGACGTCGCGTTTGCTACCGGGCAGCTGGCTAGGGTTGTGCAATGCCCTAATGAGGAGCAGTTAGCAGCTGGAATGAGGGTGGCCAAGTATCTTGGCCAAACACCGACCGTTGGGCTGCAATACTCGGCGGCGGCACAAAGGCGCCAAAAGGGCGCGGATGGTGTTGAACCCGGGCATTTGTTCCTCACCGCCTACTCGGATGCTTCATATGCATCAGAACCAGAGGACATGACAAGTGTGGGAGGCTTCATATGCTGTGTTGGTGGAGGCCCAACTGCTTGGGAGAGCAAGAAGCAGGTTGACCAAGCTTTGAGCTCGGTGGAGTCCGAGTACATGGCACTCTTCCGTGCCGTACGGGAGATTGTGTGGCAGCGGCGTTTGTTGGCTGAATTGGGGGAGGAGCAGCAAGGACCTACCCCACTGTACTGTGACAGCCAGGGTGCCATTGCTCTTGCTAAGAACCCTGTGTTGCATGGACTCACGAAGCACATGAGAGTGAAGTGGCATTGGACGAGGAGCATGGTAACCGCGGGTGAAGTTGAGTTGCGCTACGTGAAGACCACGGGGCAGCCGGCTGACATGATGACCAAGAGGCTGGTGGAGCAGCAGCATTGGAAGTGTTGCAAGCTGGCTGGGATGGCTCTGAACTGAGAGAGCAACATATCCTAAGGCCAACAATCCGAGGGGGAGTTTGTTGGTGCAACCCTACGGTTTGCACTCGGCTTGTTGTCCGTGTGCGTGAATGTGTGTGTGTATGGAATGGTATGAGGGCATGGGATAATATATATTTCATGCTTATAATTGTGTGTGAATGTTGAGTCATGATGTCGAGTGTGTGTGTCGAGTCAATAGCGAGTTATCGCTAGACGCGTGTTACGCGGTCGTTTGTGTCTCGCGCGCGGTTTCTATTTTGTCGTGCGCGGTTTCTATTTTGTCCTGTGTCGAACGTTCGGCGTGTCGCAGGTGTGTGCAGCAGACCCATCAAGAACTCAAGGATGAGTTTGTGATGAAGAGCCCGAGCCTTGGTGTCAAGCCTCAAGTGATTTCGAAGCTTGCCAAAAGGGTACGCCTCAAGATATTGAAGATAGTTACATTACTTTGTGTAGTGTAACATTTCACTTGG
Source organism: Closterium sp. Naga37s-1 (assembly GCA_947471745.1). Lineage (NCBI taxonomy): Eukaryota > Viridiplantae > Streptophyta > Zygnematophyceae > Desmidiales > Closteriaceae > Closterium > Closterium sp. Naga37s-1. The sequence continues at coordinate 1,204,898 of CANJKZ010000814.1, forward strand.
TGTAGGCCCTAGTGAAGGGTAGTTTCGAGACCCTTCGTGGTTGGGGACAGTGTGGCACTGTTCCACATCACTGTACCTCGGCTCTTGGGGTTTGTAGGAGCTGGGAGTCATTCCCAACTCGTAACTCTTCCTATCTTGTGTTCTAAGACTATAGTGGCTGCCATAGTACCGTTCGTTCAAACCGACGCTGTGTCGTCAATTCTTTATCAAATCGTGAAATCTAAATTGCTAATTGTAGACGACGTGAAGACGCTCCAGATCCAATTTGAATCAAGTCATTTGCAGCTGTGAGCAGAACGCTATTAACGTTTGAAGCCGCTATGCAGAAATCCGTCTGTGCTCTCTATCTTTCGTTTTAGGCACATTCAAGCCTATTGTGACTATAACACCTGTAACCTTATTTGAAACCATGTGAATGACTGAACAAATAAATGAGGGCATACGGAGGGGGTATATCTAGCAAACCTGTACCCTCTAGAGTGCAGCCCGCAATCCAACTAGCTTAAAAAATGCACTGTAAATGCATGAATGTACATGTTTCTCAAAGTAAGAATGCAACGGAATGATGAGATTAGGAATGTGGGTGCTATAAATAGCAAACCTTAACTGAGTTGTACTCACGAAGGAGCACCTCACTACAGCCTATCACAAATATCAACATTTGAAGACCCGTCAATGCAAGAAGCAAAGCAAGCTTAGGGTGAACAAACGGTCACAAAACCAGTCAATGCAAGAAGCAAAGCAAGCTCAGGGTGGATCTCAAGGACACCACACAAAGCAAGCACAAGCAAGCGGCCACAAGGTCAGTTCAAGAGTTCACTAGGATATATAATAGCAAAGTACAACAAGTAGAGCAAGCAACAAGGCTACAGCAACCGAGGACCTGCCTCAAGAAGCCCTAACTGCACACAGAACCAGTAGTGATCACCAGGCACCAAGACCTTGGTGAAGAGGTCAGCGGTGTTGGCCTCTGAGGCCACAAAGTCCAGGCGCACCTGGCCGCGTCGCTGTAGCTCACGCAGGAGGAAGTACCGGACGTCGATGTGCTTCACCCTGGTCTCCAGTCGAGGCTCGCAACACAAGAGAATCATGGCCTTGTTATCAGCGAACAAGGTCGGAGCAGTGCGAGGTCGCTCACCAAGGTCAGCGAGCAAGAAGGTCAACCAGCAAAGCTCCTAAGCAGCCATAGCACCGACGTAAATCTCTGCCTCTGCACTGGATGAAGCCATCGACAACGACCGTGTGGACCTCCACGACACAACCCCAGCTCCCAGACTGAAACAGTAACCCTGGGTCGAGCGCTGAGTCTCCACGTTGTCAGCGTAAGAAGAGTCACAGAGGTTAGTCAGCTCAACTGGCCGAGTCCCTCCAAGCACAAGCCACATGCCTGATGTAGTCACCAGGTACTTCGCCACCCTCACGGCAGCCGTCCAGTGAACAGGACGCGGGTCGAACAAAGCGAGAGAGGACACTAAGAGGGTAGGCAAGGTCCGGGCGAGTACAGGTCATCAGGTACATGAGGCAGCCAACAAGCTCTGGGTAGGGACCACTGGGCTCAAAGGGCTCGTCGGGGAAGGGGCCGGTGAGTCTGTGGTTTACTGCAAGAGGAGTGGGCTGTGTGGTGGAGTGCTGAAGCCCGAACCGCTGAAGGACCTGCTGCACCATGTGTGACTGCGTCAACGTGATGGTGCGAGCGGCTCTGTCCCTGGTGATCTGCAGGCCAAGGTAGCGCTGCGGTTCACCAAGGTCAGTGCACGTGTGTCTCTTCTGCAGTTCGAACTTCACCTCAGCCAGAGCTGCCCTGTCTGGTGTAGCAAAGACCAAGTTGTCGACGTAGACAAGTATAAAGAAAGGAGTTGAGCTGGCACGAACAAACAGTGACGGGTCAGCAGAGGAAGGGCGAAACCCTAGGTCACGAAGCGTGGAGCGAAGAGTGTCGTGCCACTCACGGGGCGACTGGCGGAGACCGTAGACTGGTCGCCTTAGGCTCCACTGGGTCCCAAGAGGGAAAGTACCAGTAAAACCGGGAGGACGGCGTAGCCATATCTCCTCGTGCAGTCGTCCCTGGAGAAAGGTAGTGGAGAAGTAGAGGGAGTGGAGCTCGTAGTCACGCTGTGCTGCTACGTGTAGTAACACCCGAAGTGTAGTCATCTTCGGGGTCGGAGCGAAGGTCTGAAAGAAGTCAACTCCCTTGCGCTGACTGAAGCCTCTCGCCACATATCGCGCCTTGAACACCGGGGGTGATCCAGGCGGCCGCTTCACCTTGAAGAGCCACATGCCATCGACTACGTTCGCCCTGGGAGGGGGAACTGTGTCGACGTACATGCCTGTGGATCTCCAAGACGCCAACTCTGAGTCCATGGCCGCCTTCTACTGAGAGGTCCATGGCCCTGACACTGCCTCACGGTACATGCAAAGAGTCGGTATGTCAAGGGCGTCAATATCTTCTCCTCCCTTCCCCCCGGTCATCCAGGCCTTTGCACCGTGAAAAGGAGGTCCCGGAGCCCATCCGAGCCCGTGCAAGGGTGGAATTCAACCTTGGCCGGTCCATTGGATCGTTTGTCTCATTCGAGCCGGTCAAAAAGGCCCTTGGGATGGATATGAACCCGTAGAAAGGTTGCTCCCACCTTGGTTTACACTTCCCCCCGGTCATCCCCGCAGAGGTGTCGCGGACAAGCGCAAGGCAGCCCCAGACATGAAAAGCTGACCCAAGACCAGGGGACCCAGTCCAAAGACTGGTCGGTGAAGCCTCTGGCCGCGAGACGTGCGGGTGGAGGTTCAGCTGGTGAGCGGCGTAGCAAACCGAATAGGGCCACAGAAAATGGGGCGCACGTGCATGAATCATGGACGTGCGAGATGCCCTGCCCGCCGCAGAATCCGGTAAGAATGCCTGAGCAAAACTCACCCCCATGGTAAGAGTGGAGACAGGAGACACGACGGCCACGAGTGCCCTCAGTGGCTAGAAGTCACCGGATCAGCGTAGAAGTCACCTTGGACTTCTTCGCGAGAGGAAACACCGTGGTGTACCTAGAGAAGTCGTCGACGACCACCAGAAAGTAGCGCTCCTTCTCAGGTCCCTGCGTAGGTGAAGGGCCCCAGACATCCAAGTGGAGTGTCTGGAAGGGAGTAGTGGCCGGACGAAGGGAGGAGGAGTGTGGAGTGGCACGAAGACGGTCGGCAACGCAAGGAGTGCACGGCGGCGCACGCAAGATGCGAGGGAGACCTGAAACAAGATGGTGACTAGCCATAGTGCGTTGGCGGGGGATCGACGGGTGGCCAAGATGGTGGTGCCACAAGACGGTCCGGTGGGTGAAAGACCGACACGAGCAAGACGCAACAACTAGACTGGACACAGCAACCTGATCGGACACCGCAACCTGACCGGACACAGCAACCGGTGGGGACGCAGTAACCTGACCGGACTCTGCTACCGGGGGGGAGGAAGCAACCTGACCAGACGCAGCTACCTGCGGGGGCGGAGTGTGCAGGACGAAGGGACCTGAGTGGGGCACTCTGGTGAACGTGGCAAGAACTACCCCGGAGGAAGAGTCCGTACAGATCAAAGTCCTCTCGTGCGCAGGAAAAGTGATTGTGATCCCTCGGTCCTGAAGGTATCCAACACCCACCAAGTTCCGAGAGAACGAGGGGATGTAGAGACCAGTGAGGAAACCGGAGGGGACAGCTGGGCACGGGAGAGTGGTCAAGCTACAAGCAACTGCTGGTCGTGAAGTAGGATCAGCAAGGGCAAGTGGGACTGGAGCCGAAAGAGGTGTGACAGTGGTGTGGTCGCGGAAGAAGCACTGAGACGCCGGAGTCCAGCGTGAAGGAGAGCGAGGCAACAGCAGTCGTCACGGCTGGGCTAGTGACTACACAAGCACCTACACTAAAAGCACAAGTACCGACACTAGCAACACGCAAAGGTCCTAAGCTAGGTACGCGTAAGCCAAGAGATCCGTACGTGACAGAATAAACAGCATCCATAGACATTTCAAATGCAGGGTAACCACTACGAAACAGACCGGGCCATATCGGGGGAGCCGACCCTGTCAGAATGTTATAATTGTCTAGCCTGCAGTGGGGTACTCTATAGCGAGTACAACCCAATTAGGGTTTCCTATATGTATGCCAACTGCTGCTAGTGCAACCCCTCTTCTTCCATTCTTCATTTCTTCACATGCTATCAGAGCATCTACGCTCCTGGCCTGTGGGCCCACCTAACTGCTTCCGCTGCTACTCTGTGCGTTGCACGCCACGTTGCGTGCGACGAATTTTTTCTTCCCCTCGCGCCACCCTTAGCGGCCCCCTCGCCGCCCTTCTAGGCCCCTCGAGGCCCCTTCGCGGCCCCGTCGCCGCCCCTAGCGGCCCCGTTGCCGCCCTTCCAGGCCCCTCGCGGCCCCTTCGCGGCCCCGTCGCCGCCCCTAGCGGCCCCGTCGCCGACCTTTCAGGCCCCTCGCGGCCCCTTCGCGGCCCCGTCGCCGCCCCTAGCGGCCCGTCGCCGCCCTTCCAGGCCCCTCGCGGCCCCTTCGCGGCCCCGTCCCCGCCCCTATCGGCCCCGTCGCCGCCTCCAGCGGCCCCGTTGCCGCCCCTTGCGGCCCCGTCGCCGCCCCTTTCGGCCCTGCCTCGACCCTGCCCCGGCCCCGCCCCGGCCATGCTCCGTCGCCTGTCGCGGCGCACCGGGGGCCCGTGCACCGCCCCCCCCCCTCTTTTCCCGTCGCCTGTCGAGGCGACCTGAGGGGGCCGGGGGGAGGCGAGCGCCGCCCCTTCTGCCGCCCGTTTTGGCGCCCTGGGAGGCCGCGCGTCGCCCCCCCCCCCCCCCGTAACCTCCCTACCCGCCGTCCCGCCCTGCCATGTGTTGGGGTCTGGGGGTGGCGAGTGGGGGGTGGCGGGTGTGTGGTCTCCCCTGCTCCTCCTCCTCCTCTGTCTCCCACTGCTGCAGCTGCCGCTGAGGGGGGTGGGTGTGTGGGAGTCGACGGAGTGGTGCTAGGGGGTGGGGTGTGAGTGAACCTAGGGTGCAGCAGGGGGTGTGTGAAAGGGGGGTGCTGTGGGAGTGGAGCTAGGGTCCGAGCAGGGGGTGTGTGTCGAGGGTGTGGGGCAGTTGGAGGAGGTTGTGTGAAGGTAGCTGTCGTGTCGCCTGCAACGCCTGTAGTCCGTCGCCCTTGCTTCGGTAGCCAGTGAGCCTGTTGCACCAGTCGCCAGTGGGTCCGTTGCTCCTGCCGCTCGTCTATAGCCGCGGAGCCAGTTACTCCAGTAGTCCGTCGCCCTTGCTTCGGTAGCCACTGAGTCAGCCGCTCCTGTGCCCGTGCCTCTGCAGCTTCAGTCGTTGCCTCCCATCTTCTCTCCCTCCACAGTTCCTCCTCCTCCTCACTTGCCCGCTGTGATTAAATCTAGCTTTGCTCGCTATTGTCAACTCCTGCTCTATGCCTGCTTGCTCACTGTGCTGATTACACCCCACTTTGGCTATGGGGGTGTGTCAGAATGTTATAATTGTCTAGCCTGCAGTGGGGTACTCTATAGCGAGTACAACCCAATTAGGATTTCCTATATGTATGCCAACTGCTGCTAGTGCAACCCCTCTTCTTCCATTCTTCATTTCTTCACAGACCCAGGCCCAAAACACTCACGGTAGAGGTCATCGAGGTGATTGTAGCAGAGCTGTGCAGAGTGGTCAGGACGCCAGCATGTAGTGCCAGCACCAGGGCTGGTCAGGATCCGGTACTGGCAGGGGCCAATGTCGCGGCCACCGCGACGAGCCCCCAAGCTGGCTGAGCCGCTGCTGCAGTGAAACAACGAGAACAACTAGGAGCGCCAGGTGAAACTAGGCGAGGAACGGCTAGAGCACGGAGCAATCTGAGCTAGGAGCGAAAAGGACAGGAGCTAGAATGGCTGGAGCTGAAACGGCTGGACCTAGAACGGCTGGAGCGATAACGGCTGGAGCTAGACACGGTTGGAGCTAGGAGTGGCTGGAGCTAGAGACTGTAAGTGCAGCTGTCGGTTGCCGCTAGTAGAGCCACTGGCAGTGGAAAGTACGTGCGACAGTAGGGGCTCCAGTACTGACGAATGCGGTATGTAGGGAACTGTGCAGGTCGTCCGGCAAGCAGGAACGCGGGCGACAGTTGCAGCCGAACACACTAAGGGTTTAATTGATTCATTTATTTTATGGCGCTAAAGCTCTGCTGGGCGCGCTGCCTGCAGGGTGTGCTGCCTACGGGGCGCACTACCCGCAGGACGCGCTACCCGCGCGGCGCGCTGTCAAACTATATATGTGTTAGTTCTGTGTAGGCTATAGTGGGGTAGCCCGTATGGGGTACAACCCGAAGTTAGGGTTAGTACTTGTACCCACATTTCATTCAATGCATTCATCCCTGCTTGCTATCTTGACATGGTTTCAGAGCAGTAGGTCCGTAGGACCGTTTTTTTTTCGGGCCCACCATACTTAGCTTCCGACTACGGTTACCGCGTTACCCCACTGCCCTGCGTCGCGCTGCCCCGCGCACGCCCTGCCTTGCCCTGCGTCGCGCTGCCTCGCGCACGCCCTGCCCTGCCCTGCCTGGCGTCACCCTGCGCCAGCGCCCTTCCCTGCGCCGGCGCCCTGCCCTACGCCAGCGCCCTGCCTTGCGCCGGCGCCCTACCCCGCGCCAGCGCCCTACCCTGCGCCAGCGCCCTGCCCTGCGCCAGCGCCCTGCCCTGCGCTAGCGCCCTGCCCTGCGCCAGCGCCCTGCCCTGCACCAGCGCCCTGCCCTGCGCCAGTGCCCTGCCCTGCGCCAACGCTGCTGCCCTGCGCGTCGCGCCCTACGGCAGCCCGCGCGTCGCGCGCTGCTGCCCCGCGCGTCGCGCTCTGCTGCAGCCCGCGTGTCGCGCTTTAAGGCAGCCCACGAGTCGCGCGCTACTGCCTCGCGCGTCGCGCTCTGCTGCAGCCCACGCGTCTCGCCCTAAGACAGCCCGTCCCGTCGCGCTCTGCTGCCACTCGCGTCACGCATTGCTGCAGCCTGCGCCAGCGCCCTGCCCTGCGCGCGCTGGCGCCCTGCTCTGCACCAGCGCCCTGGCCTGCGCCCGCGCCCTGCTCTGCGCCAGCGCCCTGCCTTGCGCCAGCGGCCTACTGAACCCTAAATAAAAATAAAATAATAATTAAAAAAAAGGCCCTAGGTGCTTTTGCCCTAGGAGCTACTACCTGCTGCTGTTGCTACTCGTCCTACTGCCTTCACTCCGTACTGCCCTAGAGGTCGCGCTCCTCCTAGCTTGCCCGCCATGACTTCCCTTTGTCGTACCGGTGGGAGTGGTGACGGCGGTGGTGGCAGCAGTGGGAGTGGTGGCGGCCGTCGTAGCAGTCACTATGGCGCTGTTTGGTGCGGAGTGTCTGGCGGTGGCCAGATGCAGATACGGCAGCTTCGTGAGTGGCTTTACCAGCGTGGGCCGTCTCCGAGTCCGGGTCGCTGTCCGTACATCATTCGCACGGGTCGTCGAGTTGGTGAGACCTGTGGGACACCTGGTCACGCACAATCCCGCTGCTTTGCCTATTTGACTGACGCTTGGCGCACAGAGTTTGGCGACGAGGCTGAGATCCCCCAATGGCTTGAGCTGCTTAGGTCAGGCGTTGCTGTCTTTGCTTTAGACTATGACGCCATCCTTACTGCCATGTCTGCTTTGCCTGGTGGTGCTGAGAGTGACTGTCACCTGTGTGTGCAGTACGACCCCGGTATAGAGGTTACTGCTCTAGGTGCTAGTGAGGCTGCTGCCTTAGGTGCTAGCGAGTCTGCTTCCTCAGGTACTGCACCTGCTGGACCTTGCACACCTTCACGCTTGACTCAGGTGCTTCCAGCTGCTTCTTCCGTGACAGTACTGCACTCACACCACTCCCTGCACCTGTTGCAGTCTCTCTGGCTGACCCCTCAGGGGGGCCAGTTCTTGCACGGTCCACCACTGTGCTTCCATGCCCGACGGTTCCGTCTGGCTCACTGACAGGCTTCCACCTCCCCTCGTTCTCTACGAACTTGGTGAGCATCGCAGTTCTCCAGGACCAATGGGTTGACACCTTTACCCCTGGAGGACAGCGTGTGGCGATCTGTACGTGCTCCCGGACCGGCCGCCACCTGGCCACGTTTACCCGTCGGCCAGGGTCGAGTCTTTACACACTGACTACTGCGCCTCCTCAGGTAGCTGCAACTGGTCAGGTTTCTGCGTCAGGTCAGGTAGCCTCCCCTTGTGAGTGTCGCTCCCTGTCGCACCAGACTCTTCTCTGGCACCACCGCCTGGGCCACCCCTCCCTGCCACGTTTACGTGGCATGCACCGTCGCCTCCTTGTGTCTGGTCTTTCCAGGTCTCTCCCTCCCCTCCCTGCATCGCCTGCGCCGCCCTGCCTTCCTTGCGTCGAGGGGCGGCAGCGCGCCGCTCCTCACTCCTCCTCGTTTCCCCCGATAGAGGCTCCTCTGCAGACCCTCCACCTGGACGTGTGGGGCCCAGCCCGCGTTCGTGGACAGGGCGGTGAGCGGCACTTTCTACTGGTTGTCGACGACTACTCGCGGTACACCACGGTCTTCCCCTTGCGCACCAAGGGTGAGGTCCCTGCTGTCATGATCCCTTGGATTCGAGCAGTTCGTCTCCGGCTCCGCCGCAGGTTCCGCCAGGACCTTCCTGTCCTGCATCTGCACTCTGACAGAGGTGGTGAGTTCACCTCCGACCTCTTGCGGGCCTTTTGTCAAGGGGAGGGCATCGAGCAGTCGTTCACGCTTCCGGGCTCACCACAGCAAAATGGGGTTGCTGAGCGCCGCATTGGCTTAGTCATGGAGGTTGCTCGTACCTCCTTGATTCATGCGGCGGCTCCCCATTTTCTATGGCCGTTTGCGGTCCGGTACGCCGCGCAGCAGCTCAACCTTTGGCCTCGTGTCTCCTTGCTGGAGACCTCGCCCACACTGCGTTGGACAGGGGAGGTTGGCGATGCGTCGCGTTTCCGGGTCTGGGGTGCTCGTGCCCTTGTCCGCGATACGTCCGCGGACACGCTCTCCTCCCGCACCATTCCCTGTGTCTTCCTTGGCTTTGTCCCTGACGCGCATGGCTGGCAGTTTTACCACCCCACCTCGCGCTGTGTCTTCCCCTCTCAGGACGTCACCTTTGACTAGTCGGTTCCTTTTTACCGTCTCTTCCCCTACCGCACTGCCCCTCTCCCTCCCCCGCCGCTTTTCCTCGCTCCAGGTCCCCCTCCGGTAGACCCCCTCCCCCCTCAGGGTCCTGCTCCTTCAGGTGTGTCTCAGGTAGACCCGCCCCCCTTGGCTGAGCCTGTAGAGGTCACTAGCGACTCAGGTGCTGCTGCGGGAAATGCTGCTGGGGGTGCTGCTTCTGAGGGTGCTGAGCTTGCGCGTGAGGTGCTGGGGAGTGCGGAGCCTTGGGGTGCTGAGCCTGCGACTGCGGAGTCTGGGGGTGCTGAGCCCGTCCGTGAGGTGCCGGGGGGTGCGGAGCCTGGGGGTGGTGAGTCTGCTGGCGTTCCTCTGGGTCTCGTTTCACGACGCGGGCCTGTCTCACCACAGCAGGCACGAGAGTGGCTTGCGTCGCGTACCCGCCTGAGGAGTCGTGCTGCTGGAGCTGCTTGTCGTGGAGGCGCTGCGAGTGCTGGTGTCTCTGGTCCTGGAGGTGCTCGTACTAGAGGTACTGGAGCTGCCGGGACTGGTACTGCTCCTGGAGCTGGAGGTGTCGGCTCTGGGGGTGCTGCTGCTGGAGGTACTGGGGCTGGAGGCCCTGGAGCTGGTGCTGTCGACCCTGGCGCTAGAGACCCTGGAGCTGGAGGTGCCGGTTCTGGGGGTGCTGCTACTAGAGGTACTGGGGCTGGAGGCCCTGGAGCTGGTGCTGTCGACCCTAGCATTGGAGACCCTGGAGCTGGAGGTGCCGGTTCTGGGGGTGCTACTGCTGGAGGCCCTGGCGCTGGTCCTGTCGATCCTGGAGTTGGGGACCTTGAGGCTGGAGGTGCCGGTTCTGGGGGTGCTGCTACTGGTGGCGCTGGAGCTGGAGGTTCTGGAGCTGCTGGAGGCGCTGGGGCTGGAGGTACTGCTGCTGGAGTCCCTGGAGCTGGAGGTGCTGCTGCTGAAGGCGCTGGAGCTGGAGGTGCTGCTGCTGGAGTCGCTGGAGCTGGAGTTTCTGGAGCTGCTGGAGGCGCTGGAGCTGCTGGAGGCGCTGGAGCTGGAGGTGCTGCTGCTGGAGTCACAGGAGCTGGAGGTGGTGCTGCTAGAGGCGCTGCAGCTGGAGGTTCTGGAGCTGCTAGAGGCGCTGGAGCTACTGGTACTGGTGGCACTGCACCGTCGCGACTGTTTTTCGCTCCGCCGTCACCGTCGTCTCTGCCACCACCTGACTCCGTGCTTCGCCAGGTTCTTAGCCTCCCGTCTTCCACTGGCCTCCCGTTACAGCCCGGCGCACCACTCCCTGCTCCTTCTCCTTACACTGAGCAGACAGACTTGCTTACAGAGCGTCGTGAGCCTGCGTCTCGTCCTGCCTCGCCTGTTCGCGCTGGTCACACTGGTCGTCGTGTTCCTCGTGAGCGTCCGCCTCCTGTCCCTGGCACGCACGCTATGGCACTTCGTCCTTCCTCTGTTCTACAGCGTGTTCCGCTGCCGTCTCCTCCTGCGTCTTCTCTGCTTGACGTTCAGGACCCTGAGTCTGACCTGGTTCGTGCTGCTCACACTACTCGCCACTGTTGTCACTGACCCGCCGTTTGAGTCTGCTGCTGCGTCTGCCTTAGTCTCTGAGCTTGTTGACTTTGCTGCTGCCTATCGTTTAGACTATGTTGCTTGTCTTGTTGCTGAGTCTGGGTCTGTCTGTCCTTCGTCCGTCGGGGGTGAGTGTGCTCTTGGCACGGACGTCCTTGAGGACAGGCAGGAGGACTTTGAGTGTCTTGCAGCCGCTCCGCCTCATCTCGTGGCCATGCTGCCTGCCCCTGAGGGAGACCCGGATGCACCAGACATCCCGACTCTGTGTTCTTACGCTGAGGCGATCGCGGGTCCCTACTCCTCTTAGTGGCAGACAGCCATGGACGCAGAGATGGCATCATGGAAGTCCACAGGCACTTACGTCGATGAGGTTCCCCCTCCTGGGGCGAACATCGTCGATGGCATGTGGATTTTCAGGGTGAAGCGGCCGCCGGGTTCTCCGCGTGTCTTCAAGGCTCGTTACGTTGCACGAGGCTTCAGTCACCGACAGGGAGTTGACTTCTTCCATACCTTCTCCTCCACCCCGAAGATGACCACTCTTCGGGTGTTGCTGCACGTTGCCGCTCAGCGTGACTACGAGCTTCACTTTCTTGACTTCAGCACAGCGTTCTTACAGGGCAGTCTGCACGAGGAGATCTGGCTGCGCCGCCCACCTGGCTTCACTGGGTCGTTCCCTCCTGGTACCCAGTGGAGCCTCCGTCGGCCAGTCTACGGTCTCCGTCAGGCGCCTCGTGAGTGGCATGACACACTGAGGACGACACTTGCGGCTCTTGGGTTTTCCCCTTCCACTGCTGACCCGTCGCTGTTTCTACGCACCGACACTTCATTGCCGCCATTCTACATCCTCGTGTACATCGACGACTTGGTCTTTGCCACTGCTGACACTGAGGCTCTCGCCCTTGTGAAGTCGGAGCTGCAGAAGAGACACACGTGCACAGACCTGGGTGAGCTGCGCAGTTACCTTGGCTTGCATATCACCCGGGACAGAGCACGCTGCACCATCACCCTGACTCAGTCACACATGGTGCGGCAGGTCCTTCAGCGCTTCGGCTTCACTTGGTCCTCGCCACAGTCCACTCCTCTGGCTACAGGTCACTTGCTCTCAGCTCCACCTTCGGACGAGTCCGTAGAGCCGAGTGGCCCGTACCCAGAGCTAGTGTGCTGCCTCATGTACCTGATGACCTACACGTCCTGACCTTGCGTACCCTCTTGGCCTTCTGGCACGCTACGTGGCTCTTGGTAGGCACCGAAAGGTGCACATGGATGCTGCGAAGAGGGTACTGCGCTACTTGTGCAGTACATCGGGCATGGGGCTCGTGCTTGGAGGGCGGAGCTCAGTTGTCCTCAATGGACACTCAGACGCTTCTTGGGTTGACGACCTGGCTAAGCAGCGGTCGTCAAAGGGTTACACTTTCAGCCTTGGCTGCGGCTCTGTTTCTTGGCGGTCTACCCGCTCGTCTTCTGTTCTCAGCTCCAGTTGTGAGGTTGAGATCTACGCCACATCCATGGCTGCACAGGAGTTACGCTGGCTCACTTACCTACTGACTGACTTGGGAGAGCGGCCTCGTTCTCCTCCAGTTCTGTACGTAGACAATAAGGCCGCCATTTCCTTGTGTCAGGAGCACAGACTGGAGCACAGAACGAAGCACATCACTCTGCGTTACTTCCTGGCTCGAGAGTTGCAGCAGCGTGGTCAGCTTCGTCTTGCTCACGTGGCCACTCGGGCCAACACTGCTGATATATTCACTAAGGCACTTACGTCTGGTGATCATCAGCGCTTCTGTACTATATTAGGCCTTGTGCCTGTTTCGTCTCACTTGCTCACTTCGTGACTTTGCTTGTACTGTGATCTATATATATACCTGCATGCTTGGTCTTGCTAGTCAGAGATCAGTGTACTGTTGTTGTTGCATATATACCTCTACATGTGACCTGGCCTTGTGGCCCTTTGCTTGTGCTCGAGTGTGTGGTGACGTTGTGATCCACCCCGAGCTTGCTTTGCTTTTTCTTGACTGGTCTTGTGACCCCTTGTTCTCCCCCACTTTGCTTATGGAGGTGTGTCAAACTATATATGTGTTAGTTCTGTGTAGGCTATACTGGGGTAGCCCGTATGGGGTACACCCGAAGTTAGGGTTAGTACCGTATAACCACGGATAAAAGCGCAGGTGCGCTTATAATTAATCAGTGTTTTTTAGGGGGGTGCGTTTGTAATTGAGTCATTTGTATAAGCGCATGCGCTTATATTATGACATTTACAAAATTGTAATTTTAAGATACCAAATTGTATGTTTCACTCTTGCCATTTCAACCGAGTCGATTTTTTCCCGTCACAAAGCAGAATCGCGTCCAAGCAATTCCCTTCCAGCACACAGGGGCCAAGATGCGACACTTTGCAGTCATGCCAGCACATCCCAACTGGACGCGCAGCCAGTCAGGTCTTCGAGAGTCAAACTAAGCGAAAATGAGATCGCACTCGCTTCAAAATTGAAACTCGCTAACGTTTTGAACAGAATTTTTGATTTAAAATTGTACATGCGCTTATAATAAGTAATGTTTTCACAGGGGGTGCGCTTATAATTGAGGATCGGCCATAAGCGCATTGCTCCAGATAGAAGCGCATGCGCTTATCATAGGCCTGCGCTTCTATCCGGGGTGATACGGTACTTGTACCCACATTTCATTCAATGCATTCATCCCTGCTTGCTATCTTGACACGCACTGCCTGCGGGGCGTGCTACCCGCTGGGCGCGCTACCTGCGGGGCACGATACCTGCGGGTGCGCGCAGCCTAGGGGCAGGGCGACTCGCGGGCTAGGGGCAGGGCGCACAGGCGCGCACGACGGGCTGGGGCAGGGGCCACGGGTGTCAAACTATATGTTTAATGTTTAGTTAGGATGTATAGGGGCTAGCTTTAGGGGGTACACAATTTCCCTCGACTTTCTAGTCTTGTACCCATCTTGACCTAATACAATCATACTTGCCTAGGTGTTCTAACATGGCATCTAGAGTAGGTTCTTAGGACCTAAGATTAAGGGCCCACCCGTTACAGTGTTACCAACTGCCTTGCCTGCCTGTGTGCCTAGTCTCCTGACCGCGCGCGCCTCGGCTGCGCGCGCGCGTAGCTTTTTTTTCTAGCGCGCGCACTGCTGCTGCCAGCCGCGTCGCGCCCCGCACGTCGCCCGCGCAGCCCGCCCTGAGCCCACGCAGCCCCACGCACGGCCCGCAGCTGCCCCGCGCACGCCCACGCAGCCCGCGCAGAGCCAGCGCAGCCCGCCCGCGCAGCCAGCGCGCAGACCGCACACCGTCCGCGTGCAGCCCGCGCACCGCCCGCGCACCGTCCGCGCGCAGCCCGCGCACCGCCCGCGCACCGCCCGCATTGAGCCCTGCCAGCCCGCGAGTGGCCTGCCGCCGCGCCTTGCGCACTTCGTCACCCGTGTGCCACGCGTCCGCTCTAGCCGCGCGCCGCCCGTCTTGCACTTGCCTGCCTTGCGCCTTGTCTGCCTTGCGCCTTGCCTGCCTTGCGCCTTGCCTGAGGTGCGCCTGCCTGCCTTAAGCCTGCCTGCCTTGCGCCCTGCCTGAAGTGCACTGGCCTGCCCTGCGCCTGCCTGCCTGTAGTGCGCCTGCCTGCCTTGCGCCTGCCTGTCTTGAATCAACACTGCCATCATGGCGACACTTAACGTTCTCGCATTCGAGCCTGACGGTCGCCCGATAGAATTTGCCACTTGGCTTGACGATCTACAGCTGTTCCTCATGACGGATGCCAAAGACGGCGTTTCTCTGTTCGATCACGCATCAGGCACTGCCCCTGCTCCTGCTGACAGTGCTACTGCTCTCGACCGCTCACAGTGGCAGACTCGCGATGCTGTTGCGCGCCTCGCTATCCGCAACCACCTGCCGATCACTGAGCGCGCGCATTTTAGTCAGCACAAGACTGCTAAGGCGCTGTACGACGCTGTAGTTGCGCGCTATTCCTCCCCAGCCACTGCAGCCGTCGGACGCCTCATCCTGCCCTACCTGTTCCCCGACCTGTCCTCGTTTACCACCGCTGAGGACCTCATATCTCACCTCCGCGCTAGTGACCCCCGCTTTCGTGCCGCTCTTACTGACGAGTTCCTCGCCACGAACACCCCACCGCTGTACTTTACCCTCTACATCCTCGTCACTCGCCTCCCTGACACTCTTAGCTCGGTCAGGGACCATTTCCTCGCCAAGGACCCTACCACTATCACTCTAGCCGACCTCGAGCAGCAGCTCCTAGCAGCAGAGAAGAACATCCTCGCTGTAGGTGCTGCCCGTGGCACTCCACGCACTCCTCTCTTTGAGGGGTGCTCCCCCTCCCCTCTTGCCCCCTCCTACGCCTCAGCTGCTGCTGCACTCGACCTCCTCGATGCTGAGAAGGTTGTAGCGGCATCCGCTCCTGGTGGGAAGCGCGGCAGTGGCAGGGGCGGCAAGGGTGGCAGGGGTGGTGGCGGTGGCGGTGGAGGGAGCGGTGGTGGAGGCGGCGGGGGTGGTGGTGGTGGTGGGGGTGGTCGTGGGGGTGGAGGAGGTGGGTGGGACGGCGGTGGAACCGGGAGTGGTGGAGGTGGCAGCGGAGGTAGTGGGGGAGGAGGCAGTGGTGGTGGCGGTGGAGGTGGGGGCGGGAGTGGGACCGGCCAGAAGGGGAGTTCCAGTGGGAACCAGCAGCAGCAGCAGCAGCAGCAGTAGCAGAAGCAGCAGCAGCGCCAGACCCCCTCTTCTCAGCAGCTCCATGACTGGTATGCCGGGCGTGGGGCGTTTGGGGGTCCTGGTCGCTGCCCCTATGTCATTCTCACTGGTCCCCGTAAGGGTCGCCCATGCAACGGCTTTCACACTGAGTACCGCTGCTTCGCTAGGCTCAGCGACGCCTGGCGCGCCAAGTTTCCTGATGCTACTGAATTCCCCAATCGGGCAGATCTGCTTAGGCGTGATGTACCTATCTTTGATCTTGACTATGGTGCAATCCTTGCTGCCATGTATGCATTGACTGTTAGTGCTGAGGGTGACTGTTACTTGTGTGTGCCGCCTGACCCCGGTATAGACCCAGGTATAGCGCTTGCAGCCCTAGGTGCTAGTGAGTCTGCTCTCCCTGGTACTGCGTCCCCTCAGGCTTTGCACACCTTTACACTTGATTCTGGTGCTTCCCGCTGTTTCTTTCGTGACAGCACCATAGTCACTCCCCTTCGTCGACCCTTCCCTATCTCACTGGCTGACCCCTCTGGGGGCCCAGTGCTTGTACGGTCCACCACTGTGCTTCCGTGCCCGGCGGTCCCGTCTGGTGAGCTGTCATGTCTCCACCTCCCCTCGTTCTCTACAAACCTGGTGAGCAACGCCGTCCTTCAGGATCACTGGGTTGACACCTTTACTCCTGGAGGACAGCGTGTGGCGATCTGCACGTGCTCCCGGACAGGCCGCCACCTGGCCACGTTCACACGTGAGCCTGGGTCCAGTCTGTACACCCTCACCACTGCGTCGCGCTACACCCCGTTGTCTCCCGAGCTGTACGCATCTGCTCAGGTAGCTACCCAATGTGAGTGTCGCCGACTGTCGCACGACACTCTCCTGTGGCACCACCGCCTTGGTCACCCCTCCCTGCCTCGCCTTCGTAGCATGCACTCTCGCTTCCTCGTCTCTGGCCTTCCCAGGTCTCTGCCTGCCCTCCCTCCCTCGCCTGCGCCGCCCTGCATTCCTTGCGTCGAGGGGCGGCAGCGCACCGCTCCTCACTCCTCCTCGTTCCCTCCCACAGAGGCTCCACTGCAGACTCTCCACCTGGACGTGTGGGGCCCAGCCCGCGTCCAGGGACAGGGCCACGAGCGGTACTTCCTGCTGGTCGTCGACGACTACACGCGTTACACCACGGTCTTCCCCTTGCGCACCAAGGGTGAGGTCCCTGATGTTCTGATTCCCTGGATCCGCGCTGTTCGTCTCCAGCTCCGTGAGCGGTTCCAGTCGGACTTTCCTGTCCTGCGTCTGCACTCTGACAGAGGTGGTGAGTTCTCCTCAGACCTCTTGGCGGCCTACTGTGCGGAGCACGGCATCCACCAGACGTTCACGCTTCCGACCTCTCCGCAGCAGAATGGGGTTGCTGAGTGCCGCATTGGCTTAGTCATGGAGGTCGCTCGTACCTCCATGATCCATGCGGCTGCCCCCCATTTTCTGTGGCCGTTTGCAGTCCGGTACGCCGCGCATCAGCTCAACCTCTGGCCCCGTGTTTCCGTGCCGGAGACCTCACCCACACTGCGTTGGACGGGGAAGGTTGGCGATGCGTCGCGTTTCCGGGTCTGGGGTGCTCGTGCCTTTGTCCGCGATACCACCGCGGACAAGCTCTCCCCTCGCGCCATTCCCTGCGTCTTCCTTGGCTTTGTCCCTGACGCGCCTGGCTGGCAGTTCTACGACCCAGCCACGCGCCGTGTCTTTGCGTCTCAGGACGTCACCTTTGACGAGTCCGTCCCCTTTTACCGTCTCTTTCCCTACCGCACTACTCCTCGCCCCCCCCCGCCGCTCTTCCTTGCTCCAGGTCCTCCCCAAGTAGACCCCCTCCCCGCGCCAGGTCCTGCTCCTTCAGGTGTTTCTCAGGTAGACCCTCCCGTGCCTGCGCCTGTTGAGGTCACTGGTGACTCAGGTCCTGTTGGGGGTGGTCCTGCTCGAGGTGTTGTCTCTGGGGGTGCTGAGCCTGGGGGTGCGGAGCCTGAGCGTGAGGAGCCTGGGGGTGCTGAGCCTGGGGGTGCGGAGCCTGAGCGTGAGGAGCCTGGGGGTGCTGAGCCTGGGGGTGCGGAGTCTGAGCGTGAGGAGCCTGGGGGTGCTGAGCCTGCGTGTGAGGAGCCTGGGGGTGCTGAGTCTGGGGGTGCTGAGTCTGGGGGTGCTGGGACTGCTGCTCAGCGGTCTCCTTGGAGTAGCCGTCTTCGTGCGCGTGTGCCTCTTACCTCACAAAGGCTACACGACTGGTACGGTCGCCGTCAGGGTCGCGCTTCTGGAGCTCGAGGCTCTGCTGCTGGAGGTAATTCTACTGCCGTCACTGGAGTTGGGAGTGGTACTGGCCCTGGAGGTGCTCGTACTGGAGGTACTGGAGCTGCTGGGGCTGGAGGTGCTGCTGAGCCTGAGGGTACTCCTGGTGGAGACCCTGGGTCTGGGGGTGCTGCTGCTGGAGACACTGAGGCTGGTGACCCTGGTTCTGGGGGTGCTTCTGCTGAGGGTGCTGGAGCTGCTGAGGGTGCTGGAGCTGCTGAGGGAGCTGGAGCTGCTGAGGGTGCTGGAGCTGCTGGAGGTACTGGAGCTGCTGAGGGTGCTGGAGCTGCTGAGGGAGCTGGAGCCGCTGGTCCTGGTGGCGCTGCGCAGCCACGCCTGTTCTTTGCTCCGCCTTCTCCGTCGTCTCTGCCACCGCGTGCCTCCGTGCTTCGCCAGGTTCTTAGCCTCCCGTCGTCTACTGGTCTTCCGTTACAGCCTGGCTCACCCTTGCCTGCTCCTTCTCCTTACACTGAGCAGTCAGGAGGTCTTGCTGAGTGTCGTGAGCCTGCGTCGCGTCCTGTCTCGCCTGCTCGTTCTGGTCGTTCTGGTCGTCGTGTTCCTCGTCAGCGTCAGCCGGCTGTTTCAGGCACCCACCTTGTAGTCCGTCGTCTTTCCTCTTCTTCGCCTTGTGTTCCTTTGCCGTCCCCTCCTGAGTCCTCTCTGCCTGTTGCTGCCAACCTTGAGTCTGACCAGTTCCGTACTGAGCACCCTACGGTCACACGTCTGTTAGCCACTGTTGACACTGACCCGTCGTTTGAGTCCACTGCTGCGTCTGCCCTAGTAGCTGAGCTTGTCGACTTTGCTGCTGCCTGTCGTCTAGACTACGCCGCTAGTCTTGTTGCTGAGTCTGAGTCTGTCTGTCCTCCGTCCGTCGGGGGTGAGTGTGCTCTTTGCACGGACGTCCTTGAGGACAGGCAGGAGGACCTTGAGTGTCTTGCAGCCGCTGTGCCTCATCTCGTGTCCATGCTGCTTGCCCCTGAGGGAGACCCGGATGCTCCAGACATCCCGACCCCGCGCTCTTACGCTGAGGCGATCGCGGGTGAGTACTCGTCTCAGTGGCAGACAGCCATGGACGCAGAGATGGCATCCTGGAAGTCCACAGGCACCTACGTCGACGAGGTTCCCCCTCCTGGGGCGAACATCGTCAGTGGCATGTGGATTTTCAGGGTGAAGCGGCCGCCAGGTTCTCCCCCTGTCTTCAAGGCTCGTTACGTTGCTCGAGGCTTCAGTCAGCGAGAGGGAGTTGACTTCTTCCAGACCTTCTCCCCCACCCCGAAGATGACCACTCTTCGGGTGCTGCTGCACGTTGCTGCTCAGCGTGACTACGAGCTTCACTCTCTTGACTTCAGCACAGCTTTCTTGCAGGGCAGCCTGCACGAGGAGATCTGGTTGCACCGCCCGCCTGGCTTCACTGGGTCGTTCCCTCCTGGTACCCAGTGGAGTCTCCGGCGGCCGGTCTACGGTCTCTGCCAGGCGCCGCGTGAGTGGCACGACACACTGAGGACTACACTAGCGGCTCTTGGGTTTGCTCCGTCGACTGCTGACCCGTCGCTGTTTCTCGCACCGACACTTCGCTGCCGCCGTTCTACATCCTCGTGTACGTCGATGACTTGGTCTTTGCCACTGGTGACACTTAGGCTCTCGCCCTGGTGAAGCCGGAGCTGCAGAAGAGACACACGTGCACAGACCTGGGTGAACTGCGCAGCTACCTTGGCTTGCAGATCACCCGGGACAGAGCACGCCGCACCATCACACTGACTCAGTCACACATGGTGCAGCAGGTCCTTCAGCGCTTCGGCTTCACCTGGTCCTCAGCACAGGCCACTCTTCTGGCTACAGGTCACTCGCTCTCAGCTCCACCTTCGGACGAGTCCGTAGAGCCGAGTGGTCCTTACCCAGAGCTAGTGGGCTGCCTCATGTACCTGATGACCTGCACTCGTCCTGACCTTGCGTACCCTCTTGGCCTTCTGGCTCGCTACGTGGCTCCTGGTCGGCACCGAAAGGTGCACATGGATGCTGCTAAGAGGGTACTACGCTACTTGTGCAGTACATCGGGCATGGGGCTTGTGCTTGGAGGACGGGACGACGTTGTCCTCACTGGTCACTCGGACGCTTCTTGGGTTGACGACCAGGCTACACAGAGGTCGTCGCAGGGTTACACCTTCAGCCTTGGCTCTGGCTCTGTTTCTTGACGTTCTACACGCTCGTCTTCCGTTCTCGGTTCCAGTTATGAGGCTGAGATCTACGCCACAGCCATGGCTGCACAGGAGTTACGCTGGCTCACCTACCTGCTGACCGACCTGGGAGAGCGACCTCGTTCTCCTCCAGTGCTGTACGTCGACAACAAGGCCGCCATTGCCTTGTGTCAGGAGCACAGACTGGAGCACAGAATGAAGCATATCGCTCTGCGTTACTTCCTGGCTCGAGAGTTGCAGCAGCGTCGTCAGCTTCGTCTTGCTTACGTGGCCTCTCGGGCCAACACTGCTGATATATTCACCAAGACACTTCTGCCTGATGATCATCAGCGCTTTTGTACCTTGTTGGGCCTTGTGCCTACGTTTCCTCACTTACTGTAGGCTTTACCTGTACTGTGATCTATATATATATACGTGCATGCTGATACTTGCTAGGTTGCGATCACTGTATTGCTTGAGCTTTTATAATTCTGCATGTGAACTGGCCTTGTGGCCTCTTGTTTGTGCTCAGAGTGTGTGGTGACTTTGTGATCCACCCTGAGCTGTACCGTAATACCCCGGATATAAGCGCACCTGCGCTTATAATAAAACCTGGTTTTTTGGGGGGGTGCGCTAATAATTGAGTCTGATTTATAAGCACATGCGCTTGTATAAAGGATAAAATGAAAGTCAATTTTAAACACACCATTGTGAAGCTCTCAATAAGGTGAATTCAACCAACCATGCACCAAGTGGGATCGTGCATGGTTTTCAGGTAGAAACCGCAGCGGTTCGGTTTCCCACCGCACAATGTTGTCTGGAAACATCGACAGTGACAGCCGTGACGAGGATGTTGCCGTGCGGCCCAATCAGAGCCGCATGCGCTGCGTGGCATGTGCATTCGGGCAGAACCATCTCGAAGGTTCGGCAAAATTCCCTGCCAGCGCAGCGTAGATGCTGCCACGCAGGCGCCTCTACGGGAGTAGGCGGGGGTTTCCTGCCTGTCATCGACGAGGAACCCGAGCCGCCACGCAGCAGGGGTCACCGTCGTTGCCCATTTCTTCACCCTCTTCTCTGATTTTTTCATTCAGTTTCTTGTCAACCCCGCCTGGCAGGCGAAGCCATGGCGGAATTTAGTGGGACTCACATCCTCTTCAAGAAAAAGCCCCGCCGCACATGGCGACTTACCGAGGACGGGTGGTATACCCGTGAGCCACCAGCCCCTCCAGTGCCACCAGATCCCCCTGCACCCCCTGCTCCTCCTGCTCCTCCTGCGCCTCCTGCTCCACCCGCTCCTCCCGCTCCTCCCGCACCTCCCGCTCCTCCGAATCCGCCTGAGTCTGTTACGGCAGGTGCTCACCAACGGCCCGTGCTCCAACTGTATTTACCGGCCACGTTCGACGAATGGTTAGCTGAAGCGGACACACCCAAGGCCCCCGATGCACGCATCCAAGCTCCGGCGCCTGCACCACGGTGAGGACAACCTGAATCCTGCGCGTGGGATGAGTCGGCTGTGGGCGCCGACGATGATGTGGCCGCCGATAAACATGACAGCGGCGCCGGCGAAGCTGGAGGCGACGGTGAAGCTGGTGGCGCCGGTGCAGCGGGCGACGAGGAAGACGTGTTCCCCGACCGTGACACAACTGCTGAGGACGAGGACAGTGTGGAGTCCTGGTGGCGCGACGCACCACGCTCGAAGATGCCGATACCGACGTATCCGCCCCTTAACAAAAAACGCCCCCACCCGTCTACCGAGAATCGAGATGCCCGCCCCCCCTCCCCCAGGCACAAGCAGAGTCAACATAAGCGGCAGTCCTACACCGCCCAGGAGAAGTTGAGGTGGTTCGTGCGGCTCGAGCTTGCGGCTTCGGTGAGCGAAGTGGCGCGGGAGTCAGGCATACACCGAAAATGTCTGACAGAATGGAAAGCCCAAGCGGAGGCGCTCAAGGCTGCACACGGAGCACGGATGCGACTTCACGGGCGCGGGAGGGCGTCTTGGTATCGCCCCATGGAGTTAAAGGTGTACGCGCAACT
Source organism: Closterium sp. Naga37s-1 (assembly GCA_947471745.1). Classification (NCBI taxonomy): domain Eukaryota; kingdom Viridiplantae; phylum Streptophyta; class Zygnematophyceae; order Desmidiales; family Closteriaceae; genus Closterium; species Closterium sp. Naga37s-1. Next base: position 1,226,813 of record CANJKZ010000814.1, read on the forward strand.
CCTCGACTGGCGACGCCGCGGAGTTGCGGTTTCGGTCGGCCGGCTGCAAGAGTGGTCCAAAGAAGTGATGAAGGTTCTCTTCCCGGACGTCAAGTGGAAAGGCAGTCAGCGGTGGACGGAGCGGTTCCGCAAGCGGTGGAACCTCACCGTGCGCATGAAAACAAAGGTGGCGCAGAAAACACTGGAGCGTAAGTGGGTCGTCTACTGCTGATTTTGATTTATCCCGATTATGCTTAGTTTCTTGTTCGCATGTCTCCTGTGCGTGATACTAATTTGGTTTACTATGTGTACTTATCTGAGGGAAGGAGAACGCGAATGGGGTGAACTATGAAAATGAGGTGAGTACAAATATGAAACCCTAATTGGTTGTACCCCCTATGGGATACCCCACTATAGCCTACACAACAGCATAAGCTATAATGTTCTGACACACCCCCATAGGCAAAGTGGGGGAGAACAAGGGGTCACAAGACCAGTCAAGCAAAGCAAAGCAAAGCAAGCTCAGGGTGGATCACAAAGTCACCACACAGTCCGAGCACAGGGTCAAGGCCACACGGCCAGTTCACATGCAAGAGTACACACATATATATAAAGCTAGACAAGCAAGAGCAGGTATATATATATGTGAGAGTACAAGCAAGGTCAAGAGGAGAGCAAGTGAGGCAAGACAGGCACAAGACCCAGCTGAGTGCAGAAGCGCTGATGATCACAAGGCGGAAGTGCCTTGGTGAAGACATCAGCAGTGTTGGCCTCAGAGGCCACGTACGCAAGCCGCAACTGTCCACGTTGCTGTAGCTCACGAGCAAGGAAGTAGCGGAGAGCAATGTGCTTTGTTCTGTGCTCCAGTCTCTGCTCTCGACACAAGGCCAGCATGGCCTTGTTGTCTACGTACAGGACTGGAGGAGAACGAGGCGGCTCTCCAAGGTCGGTCAGCAGGTAGGTGAGCCAGCGAAGCTCCTGTGTAGCCATGGCCCCGGCGTAGATCTCAGCCTCACAACTCGAGCCAAGAACAGAAGACGAGCGAGTAGCCCGCCACGAAACAGAGCCGGAACCAAGGCTGAAGGTGTAACCCTGTGACGACCGCTGCGTAGCCTGGTCGTCAGCCCAAGAAGCGTCCGCGTGCCCAGTGAGGACCACTGGACTCCGCCCTCCAAGCACTAGCCCCATGCCCGACGTACTGCACAAGTAGCGCAACACCCTCTTCGCTGCAGCCATGTGCTCTGGTCTGTGTCTCCCAGGAGCAACATAGCGTGCAAGAATGCTAAGAGGGTATGCGAGGTCAGGTCGTGTGCAGGTCATCAGGTACATGAGGCAGCCAACAAGCTCTGGGTACGGGCCACTCGACTCTACGGACTCATCCGAAGGCAGAGCTGAGAGCGAGTGGCGAGTAGACAGAGGAGTGGCCTGAGGCGAGGAGTACGTGAAGCCGAAGCGCTGAAGGACCTGCTGCACCATGTGTGACTGAGTCAGGGTAATGGTGCGGCGTGCTCTGTCCCGGGTGATCTGCAAGCCAAGGTAGCTGCGCAGTTCACCCAGGTCTGTGCACGTGTGTCTCTTCTGCAGCTCGGACTTCACGTAGGCGAGTCCAGCAGTGTCAGCTGTGGCAAAGACCAAGTCGTCGACGTACACGAGGATGTAGAACGGCGGCAGAGAGGTGTCGGTGCGTAGAAACAGCGACGGGTCGGCAGTAGAAGGAGCAAACCCAAGAGCCGCAAGCGTAGTCCTCAGTGTGTCGTGCCACTCACGTGGCGCCTGGCGGAGACCGTAGACTGGACGCCGGAGACTCCACTGGGTACCAGGAGGGAAAGACCCAGTGAAGCCAGGTGGGCGACGCAGCCAGATCTCCTCGTGCAGGCTGCCCTGCAAGAAAGCTGTGCTGAAGTCAAGAGAGTGCAGCTCATAGTCACGGTGAGCAGCAACGTGCAGCAGTACCCGAAGAGTGGTCATCTTCGGGGTGGGGGAGAAGGTCTGAAAGTAGTCAACTCCCTGCCGCTGACTGAAGCCACGAGCCACGTAACGCGCCTTGAAGACAGGCGGAGAACCCGGCGGCCGCTTCACCCTGAAGATCCACATGCCACTGACGATGTTCGCCCCAGGAGGGGGGACAGCGTCAACGTAGGTGCCTGTGGACTTCCAGGAAGCCATCTCTGCATCCATAGCTGCCTGCCACTGAGAGGAGTAGGGACCCTCTATCGCCTCCGCGTAAGAGCGCGGAGTCGGGATGTCAAGTGCATCCGGGTCTCCCTCAGGGGTAAGCAGTACGGACACGAGATGAGGTGAGGCAGCTGCCAGACACTGGAACTCCTCCTGCCTGTCCTCAAGGACGTCCGTGCCAAGGGCACACTCACCCCCGACGGACGGAGGACAGACAGACTCAGACTCAGCGACAAGACTAGCAGCGTAGTCTAAGCGACAGCGGGCAGCAAAGTCGACGAGCTCAGTAACGAGAGCAGACGCAGCAGTAGACTCGAAAGAAGGGTCAGTGACAACAGTAGCAAGGAGACGCGTGACACTAGGACTGGCAGCACGAAGAGAGTCCGACTCCGGGTCGGCAAGAGCAGGAAGAGAGGACTCAGGAGGAGAAGGCAAAGGGGCACGCAGAGGAGCAGTGGACGGACGCAGAGACATCCGGTGCGTGCCAGGGACAGGAGGAGGACGCTGACGCGAACCGCGACCACTAGTGCGAGCAGCACGGACAGGCGACGCAGGGCGAGACGCAGGCTCACGACGCTCAGCCAGACCTCCAGTAGGACCAGTGTAGGGAGAAGGAGCAGGCAAAGGGGAGGTAGGCTGCAACTGTAGCTGGGACGAGACAGGCTGTGGACACTCTAAGGGAGGAGGAGGACCAGTAGAAGGTGGAAGACCAAGAACCTGCTGCAAGAGTGGAACGAAGTACGGTCGAGGCCGCGCGGCGACGCTAGAAGCAGCAGGGACAGCACCAGAACCCTCAGCAGGAGCACCCGCTCCAGCAGCACCACCAGTAGCTCCAGAACCTCCAGCAGCACCAGGAGCACCCCCAGCAGGACTGCCAGCGGTAGTCTCAGCGCCAACACCCTCAGCAGCACCAGCTCCAGTAGACCCCGCAGGTCCAGCAGCTCCAGTGCACCCAGGACGAGCACCTCCAGGACCCGCGACCGCAGCACCCTCAGCAGCCGAAGGACCTCCAGCACCAGCAGCACGCCTCCAGCGCCGGGCAAACCACTCACGCAGCTCCTGTGGAGAAAGTGGCTCCCGGCGAGACGAAGCACTCGGAGAACCTCCAGGCGGAGCACCTCCAGGCTCAGCACCCCCAGGCGTAGCACCCCTAGGCTCAGCACCCCCAGGCTCAGCACCCCTAGGCTCAGCACCCCCAGGCTCAGCACCCCCAGGCTCAGCACCCCCAGGCTCAGCACCCCTAGGCTCAGCACCCCTAGGCTCAGCACCCCCAGACGTAGCACCCCCAGGCCCAGCACCCCTAGGCTCCGCACCCCCAGGTACAGCACCCCCAGCCTCAGCACCCTCAGCAGCACCAGAGTCACCAGTGACCTCGACAGGCTCGACTGCGTCTACCTGGGACACACCTGAAGGGGCAGGACCCTGAGGGGGGAGGGGGTCTACCTGGGGGGGACACGGTACCAGGAAGAGTGGGGGTGGGGGGAGGGACGGAGTGCGGTAGGGGAAGAGGCGGTAGTAGGGGACCGACTCGTCAAACGTGACGTCCTGGGAGGACAGAACACGGCGAGAGGTGGGGTGGTAAAACTGCCACCCAGGCGCGTCAGGGGGGAACCCCAGGAAGACGCAAGGAGCAGCACGAGGGGATAGTTTGTCCGCAGACAGGTCGCGGACAAACGCCCGAGATCCCCAGACCCGGAACGCCGACGCATCGCCAACCTTCCCCGTCCACAGCAAGGCTGGGGAGGTCTCCGGCCTGGAGACCCTGGGGTGGAGGTTGATCTGATGCGCCGCGTACCTCACCACAAACGGCCACAGAAAATGGGGGGCAGCCTTATGCATCATAGACGTACGAGCGACGTCCATGACCATGCCAATGCGGCGCTCAGCAATCCCATTTTGCTGCGGTGAGTCCGGAAGCGTGAAGGTCTGACGGATGCCCCGTGCACGACAGTAGGCACGCAGAAGGCCAGAGGAGAACTCTCCGCCTCTGTCCGAGTGCAGACGCAGAACAGGAAAGTCCGAGCCGAAGCTCTGCCTGAGCTGGAGACGAGCTGCGCGGATCTAGTCGATCAGCACCTGAGTGATATCACCCTTGCTGCGCAAGGGGAAGACTGTGGTGTAACGCGAGTAGTCGTCAACAACGAGCAGGAAGTAGCGCTCGTGACCCTGTCCACGGACGCGGGCTGGGCCCCACACGTCCATGTGAAGTGTCTGCAACGGGGCCTCTGTCGAAGGAAACTGGGAGGAGTGAGGGGCAGCACGCTGGCGCCCCTCGACACAGGGGACACAGGCAGGGCCAGGGCCCTGAGGAAGGGGAGGGAGGGACCGGGGGAGACCGGACACAAGAAGACGGGAGGCCATACCTCTGAGCCGAAGCAGAGAGGGGTGGCCAAGGCGGTGGTGCCAGAGGAGAGTCTCGTGAGACAGGAGACGACACGAACAGGGGGCAGACTCAGGACCAGACCTGGACGCCGCAGCAAACACCTGACCCGACGTAACTACCCTACCAGACCCAGCAACTGGAGGAGACGCAGTGGTCAGAGTGTACAGGCTCGACCCCGGCTGACGGGTGAACGTAGCCAGGTGTCGGCCTGTGCCAGCCTCTGCACAGTGGGTCACTCGCTGACATGCAGGAGTGAACTGGTGGACACCCGCATCCTGTAGGTCAGCACCACTCACCAGGTTCGTCGAGAACGAGGGGAGGTAGAGACCAGACAGGGTGCCAGAGGGAGCCGCCGGACACGGGAGGACTGTGGAGAAACGAGACAGGACCGGACCCCCAGAGGGGTCAGCCAGAGACACCGCAACCGGCCGACTAAGCGGCGTGAGTGTGGTGCGGTCCCGAAAGAAGGAGCGAGACGCCCCAGAGTCAAGAGTGAAGGTGAGGGAGGCCGAAGCCGACGCGGTACCTGAGAGAGCAGACTCACCAGTACCTGAGGACGCAGACACACCAGCACCTAGAGCAGCAGCGTCGTAAGCACCTAGGGCAGCAGCCTCACCAGTACCTAGAGCAGCAGTCTCAATGCCCGGATCGCCCTGGCAAGGGAGCTGGAGGAGCGGGCGGGGCCGCGACGTGAGGGCGGCGGGGCCGCGAAGGTGAGGGCGGCAGGGCCGCGTAGGCAAGGGCGGCGAGGCCGCGACGTGAGGGCGGCGGGGCCGCGACGTGAGGGCGGCGGGGCCGCGTAGGTGAGGGCGGCGGGGCCGCGTAGGCAAGGGCGGTGGGGCCGCGACGTGAGGGCGGCGGGGCCGCGACGTGAGGGCGGCGGGGCCGCGACTTATGGGCGGCGGGGCCGCGTAGGTGAGGGCGGCGGGGCCGCGACGTGAGGGCGGCGGGGCCGCGACTTAAGGGCGGCGGGGCCGCGTAGGTGAGGGCGGCGGGGCCGCGACGTGAGGGCGGCTGGGCCGCGACGTAAGGGCGGCGGGCTCGCGTAGGTAAGGGCGGCGCAACGGGCCGCTAGGGGCGACACGGAGGGTCGCTAAAAAAAAAGGAAAGCGCGCCTCGGGGCGCACTTCGGTGGGCCCTAGAAACAGTCCCTAGGAGGGGACCTGCTCTGATTCCATGAGGGAAGGAGAACGCGAATGGGGTGAACTATGAAAATGAGGTGAGTACAAATATGAAACCCTAATTGGTTGTACCCCCTATGGGATACCCCACTATAGCCTACACAACAGCATAAGCTATAATGTTCTGACATTATCTCCCTGTTCCGCAGACGTGTGAAGTAATGAGGAATGAAGAAGAGGAGTTTCACTAGCAAGCAGTTGAGTACATATAGCAAACCCTAAATTGGGCTGTACTCACTATTGAGTACCCCACTGCAGGCTAGACAATTATAACATTCTGACACACCCCCATAGCCAAAGTGGGGTGTAATCAGCACAATTAGCAAGCAGGCATAGCGCAGGAGTTCACAATAGCGAGCAAAGCTAGAGTTAATCACAGCGGGAAAGTGAGGAGGAGGAGGAACTGTGGAGGGAGAGAAGATGGGAGGCAACGACTGAAGCTGCAGAGGCACGGGCACAGGAGCGGCTGACTCAGTGGCTACCGAAGCAAGGGCGACGGACTACTGGAGTAACTGGCTCCGCGGCTATAGACGAGCGGCATGAGCAACGGACCCACTGGCGACTGGTGCAACAGGCTCACTGGCTACCGAAGCAAGGGCGACGGACTACAGGCGTTGCAGGCGACACGACAGCTACCTTCACACAACCTCCTCCAGCTGCCCCACACCCTCGACACACACCCCCTGCTCAAACCCTAGTTCCACTCCCACAGCACCCCCCTTTCACAGACCCCTTGCTGCACCCTAGGTTCACTCACACCCCCCCCCTAGCACCACTCCGTCGACTCCCACACACCCACCCCCCTCAGCGGCAGCTGTAGCAGTGGGAGACAGAGGAGGAGGAGGAGCAGGGGAGACCACACACCCACCACCCCCTACTCGCCACCCCCAGAACCTAACACAGAGCAGGGCGGGACGGCGGGTAGGGAGGTTACAAGGGGGGGGGGGGGGGGAGGGGGGGGGGGGGGGGGGGGGGGCGACGCGCGGCCTCCCTGGGCGCCAAAACAGGCGGCAAAAGGGGCGACGCTCGCCCCCCCCCCCAGGTCGCCCCTCCGGTCGCCCGTCGAGGCGACCTGAGGGGGCCGCGTGCGGCCCCCCAGGGAGCCGCGACGGGCGACGGGAAAAGAGGGGGGGGGCGGTGCACGGGCCCCCGGTGCACCGCGACAGGCGACGTAGCATGGCCGGGGCGGGGCCGGGGGAGGGTCGAGGCAGGGCCGAAAGGGGCGGCGACGGGGCCGCAAGTGGCGGCGACGGGGCCGCTGGAGGCGGCGACGGGGCCGATAGGGGCGGCGACGGGGCCGCTAGGGGCGGCGACGGGGCCGCTGGTGGCGGCGACGGGGCCGATAGGGGCGGCGACGGGGCCGCGAAGGGGCCGCGAGGGGCCTGGAAGGGCGGCGACGGGCCGCTGACGGGGCCGCGAGAGGCCGCGAAGGGCGGCGATGGGGCCGCTAGGGGCGGCGACGGGGCCGCGAAGGGGCCGCGAGGGGCCTGGAAGGGCGGCAACGGGGCCGCGAAGGGGCCTCAAGGGGCCCAGAAGGGCAGCGACGGGGCCGCTAGGGGTGGCGACGGGGCCGCTAAGGGTCGCGCGAGGGGCCGTGAGAGGGGCCTCTAGGAGGGGAAGAAAAAAGTCCATCGCACGCCACGGGGCGTGCAACACACAGAGTAGCAGCGGAAGCAATTAGGTGGGCCCACAGGCCAGGAGCGTAGATGGTCTGATAGCATGTGAAGAATGAGGAATGGAAGAAGAGGAGTTTCAATAGCAAGCAGTTGAGTACATATAGCAATCCCTAAATTGGGCTGTACTCACTATTGAGTACCCCACTGCAGGCTAGACAATTATAACATTCTGACAAGACGTGGCTGAGCAGTGCAAGGATTTTTGGCAGTACGTACGTGACGCCCGGAACGAATACGACATTGACAACCGCTACATAATCAACGCCGACCAGACACTGCTGTGGTTGGAGATGCCGGCGACGACCACTGTGGAGCAGACGGGCGTGAGGTCGGTGCCCATCCGCAGCGGTGGGTACCAGAAGGAGAGAGTGACCGTCATGCTTGCGTGCATGGCGACGGGCGAGAAGCTGAAGCCGTGGGTGTTTTTCAAGCGCAAGACACTCCCCAAGGGTGACTTCCCGAACGGTACGTGATCGTCGCGCGTGTTTATTCCCGTTACTACCAGAGCCGTCAACCGTTCTTTTTCCTTGCGTGCAGATGTTGTGGTCGGCTGCCAAGCGAACGGGTGGATGGAGGCCGCTGGCGTCATCGAGTGGCTCAACACGGGCGTGGTGCCGTTCCTGAAGCCGAAATTCGGCCTGCAGAGTCGTAGCGCCATGCTGGTGCTCGACTCGTATCGCGGTCACCTGACACCAGAAGTCAAGGAGAGATTCGCGGCGCTCAACATCGTGCCTGCTATCATTCCGGCGGGTTGCACGGCAGACCTGCAGCCCCTCGATGTGTCGATCAACAAAAGCTTCAAAGCAAGCATTCGTCAGCAGTACCAGACTTGGTTTGAGGCGGACGGCATGAACATCCTGACCCCGGCAGGTGAGTGACGACATGTGCTCCCGTCTGCAAATCTTGAGCTTGTATGCCTGTTTAGTTGTCTCATGTTTTCCCCGCCCCACTCCGTGTGATGCAGGGAACATCAAGAAACCACCTCCGGAGGTGGTGCTCAAGTGGATTTCCCGGGCGTGGAAGGCGGTGCCCGCCGACCTGATCAAGAGAGCCTTCCTCACGTGCGGCATCAGCAACGCCCTTGATGGGAGCGAAGACAAACTGGTGCTGGCGCACCGGAGAGGCCAGTTGTCCCATGAGGTGGAGGTGGACGACGACATCCAGGCAGATGGGTTCTGGGGCAACAACTCCACCGAGCCCGAGTCGGACGAGGAGGAAGAATAGGCAGTAGGGTAGACTAGGCAGGTTGAAAGGTGTGTAGTGCAGGACAGCAAAGACCACCCTTGTATGTGATTGTCTAAGTTAATGTAAAGATTAGAACATGTAGGCTAGGTAGGTTAAAAAAAAAAATGTTAATTTTTTTTTTTACTAAATGGGTGCGCTTATAATAAGTCACGATTTTCCAAGGGGTGCGCTTATAATTGAGGATCGGCCATAAGCGCATTGCTCCAGATACAAGCGCATGCGCTTAACATAGGCCTGCGCTTATATCCGGGGCCATACGGTACTTTGTTCCTTCTCTTGACTGGTCTTGTGACCATTGCCCTTGCTGTGGCTATCCCCTATTTCGCCTATGGGGGTGTGTCAAACTATATGTTTAATGTTTAGTTAGGCTGTATAGGGGCTAGCTTCTTAGAATAGGAATGCAACGGAATGGTCAAACTAGGAAGTGTGGAAGTACAAATATGCAACCCTAACAACTGTACTCCCTATTGTGCTACTCACTGTAGCCTACAAGCATAGAATTACATTTGACACACCCCCATAGGCTAAGTGAGGGGCATCAAAGCAAGCAAGGTGAACAAACGGTCACAAGACCAGTCAAAGCAAGAAACAAGGCAAGCTCAGGGTGGATCTCAAGGACACCACACAAATTCCGAGCGCAAGCAAGTGGCCACAAGGCCAGTTCAAGAGTTCACTAGGATATAAATAGGAAGCACAACAAGCAGAGCAAACAACAAGACTACAGCAACCGAGGGCCTACCTCAACAAGCCCCAACTGCACACTGAACCTGTGGTGATCACCAAGCGCCAAGGCCTTGGTGAAGACGTCTGCAGTGTTGGCCTCTGAGGCCACAAAGTCCAGGCGTGCCTGGCCACGTCGCTGCAGCTCTCGCAGGAGGAAGTACCTCACGTCAATATGCTTCACTCTGCTCTCCAGTCGAGGCTCTCGACACAGGAGGATCATGGCCTTGTTGTCAGCGTACAAGGTCGGTGCAGAGCGAGGCCGCTCACCAAGGTCGGCGAGCAAGAAGGTCAACCAGAGAAGCTCCTGTGCCGCCATGGCACCAGCGTAGATCTCTGCCTCTGCACTGGAAGTAGCCACAGACGACGACCGTATAGACCTCCACGACACAGCACCAGCTCCCAGACTGAAGCAGTAACCCTGAGTCGAGCGCTGAGTCTCCACGTCGTCAGCGTAGGAAGAGTCGCAGTGACCAGTCAACGCCACTGGCTGAGTCCCTCCAAGCACAAGCCCCATGCCTGATGTAGTCGCCAGGTACTTCGCCACCCTCACAGCAGCTGTCCAGTGGACAGGTCGGTGTCTCCCAGTCGCAACAAAGCGAGAAAGGATGCTGAGGGGAAAGGCGAGGTCCGGTCGAGTACAAGTCATCAGGTACATGAGGCAGCCCACCAGCTCTGCGTAGGGTCCACTGGACTCGAAGGGCTAGTCAGGAAAGGGGCCCGTGAGTCTGTGGTCAACAGCAAGAGGAGTGGGCTGTGTGGTGGAGAACTGGAAGTCGAACCGCCGAAGGACCTGCTGCACCATGTGTGACTGCGTCAGTGTGATGGTGCGAGCGGCTCTGTCCCGGGTGATCTGCAGGCCAAGGTAGCGCTGCAGCTCACCCAGGTCAGTACACTTGTGTCTCTTCTGCAGTTCAGACTTCACCTGAGCCAGGGCTGCCCTGTCAGCTGTAGCAAACACCAAGTCGTCGACGTAGACAAGGATAAAGAACGGAGTAGAACCCGCTCGAACAAACAGCGACGGGTCGGCGGAGGACGGGCTGAACCCAAGGTCACGAAGCGTGGAGCGAAGAGTGTCGTGCCACTCACGGGGCGACTGGCGGAGACCGTAGACTTGTCGCCTCAGGCTCCACTGGGTCCCAGGTGGGAAGGTGTCAGTGAAGCCAGGAGGACGGCGCAGCCAGATCTCCTCGTGCAGTCGGCCCTGGAGGAACGCAGTGGAGAAGTCGAGGGAGTGCAGCTCGTAGTCTCGCAGCGCTGCTATGTGGAGTAACACCCGAAGAGTAGTCATCTTCGGGGTCGGGGCGAAGGTCTGGAAGAAGTCAACTCCCTCACACTGACTGAAGCCCCTAGCCACGTAGCGCGCCTTGAACACCGGCGGTGCTCCAGGCGGCCGCTTCACCTTGAAGAGCCACATGCCATCGACTACGTTCGCCCTGGGAGGGGGAACTGCGTCGACGTAGGTGCCTGTGGATCTCCAAGACGCCAACTCTGAGTCCATAGCCGCTTTCCACTGAGAGGCCCACGCCCCTGACACTGCCTCGCGGTAAGTGCGAGGAGTCGGTATGTCAAGGGCGTCGGGGTCTCCCTCAGGGGAGAGCAGCATGGCACACACAGAGGGAGAAGCGGCTGCCCAGTACTCCAGCTCAGACTCTCTGTCCTCTAGGACGTCACAGCCAAGGGCAAACCCACCCCCGACGGACAGAGGACGGTAGGGAGGAGCTGGCACCACCCGGGTGGCATAGTCAAGGCAGCTGGCGGCAGCAAACTCAGCGACAGCGGCAGTAAGAGCCGAGGCAGACGACGGAGGGAAACGAGAGTCAGTGACAAGAGTGGCGAGGACACGTACGGCAACAGGACGAACAGTACGGTAGTAGTCAGTTATAGGAGTGGGGAGGGCTGGGAGAGAGGACAGAGGAGGAGACGGGAGAACGGACACAGGAGAAGGAGAACGACGACGGGACGAACAAAGGAGGGCAGTGTGGAGGTCAGTAACAGGGGACGAGTGACGAGCACGCGGAGGACAACGAGTGATCAAGTCGTGACGGACAGAGTGAGGAGGAGACCGAGGAGGAGGAGAAGACCAGACCGCCGGACGGTCGTCAGGAGGAGGCAAGGAAGGAACAAGCACAGGAGGAGACTGGGAGCGGACAGGAGGAGAGGAGGAAAGGCCAAGGGCCCGCAGGCCACTCACAGGTGGGAACAACTGCCGCTCCAGAGGAAGCTGCGGTGGTGGCTGCGGCTGCTGCTGCTGCGGCTGCGGCTGCGGCTGCTGCTGCTGCGGCTGCTGCTGCTGCTGCTGCTGCTGCTGCTGCCGCTGCTGCTCCAGAAGGTCCAGCACCCGCAGCTCCTGCCGCTCCCTCTCCAACCGCTCCTGCTCCTCACGCTCACGCCGACGGGCAGCCTGGAGACGCGTGTCGTGGCGGTGGGGAGGCGGAGTGGACTCCGCAGAACCAGGGTCTCCAGCGTCAGTCTCCTCAGACTCAGCACCCCCAGAACCAGCACCTCCAGTGCCAGGACCTCCAACTCCAGCACCCCCAGAACTAGCACCGCCAGTGCCAGCACCACCAACTCCAGCACCCCCAGAACTAGCACCTCCAGTGCCAGCACCTCCAGCTCCAGCACCCCCAGAGCCAGCGCCACCTGCGCCAGCACCTCCAGCTCCAGCACCCCGCGACCGAGCACCCCCAGACCGAGCACCGCCAGCGGCTGCACCTCCAGCTCCAACACCAACCGAGTCCACAGTAACCTGTCGCGGAAGTGCCGAAGGCTGCTGAGGGGACTGTGAGGAGGACTGCGGGGAGGGAGACGCTACCTGACGCGCGACCGAGGGTAGAGGGGTAGCTTGGGACACACCAGACGGGGCAGGACCAGGGGGGGGCGGGGGTACCGGAGGAGCAGGAGCAGGAGGAGGAGAGGGTGCTAGGAACAGGGGGGGAGGGGGTACCGGGAGACCTCGACAGGGGTACCGGGTGTAGTAGGACACAGACTCGTCAAACCGGACGTCACGGGAGTCTAGGAACTGGTGGAGGGGCGGGTGGTAAAAGGACCAGTCGGCAGAGTCCACTGGGAAACCAAGGAAGAGACAGGGGACGGCGCGTGCCGAGAGCTTGTCCGCGGAGGTGTCGCGAACAAGTGCAAGGCAGCCCCAGACTCAAAAGGCCGACCCAACACCAGGGGAACCAGTCCAAAGACTGGTCGGTGAAGCCTCGGGCCGCGAGACACGTGGCTGGAGGTTCAGCTGGTGTGCGGCGTAGCGAACCGCGTGAGGCCACAGAAAATGGGGCGCACGGGCATGGATCATGGACGTGCGGGCGATGTCCATGACCAAGCCTATGCGGCGCTCAGCAACCCCATTCTGCTGTGGGGACTCTGGCAGCGTCCAGGACTGGGTGATGCCCTGTTCGCCGCAGAATCCACCGAGAATGCCGGAGCGAAACTCGCCCCCACGGTCGGAGTGAAGACAACTGACTCGACGACCACGAGTGCCCTCAGTGGCTAGAAGCCACCTGATCAGCGTAGCAGTCACCTCGGACTTCTTCGCAAGAGGGAACACTGTGGTGTACCTGGAGTAGTCGTCGACGACCACCAGAAAGTAACGCTCTCTCCCAGACCCCTGCGTCGGGGCAGGGCCCCAGACGTCCAAGTGGAGAGTCTCGAAGGGAGCGGTGGCCGGACGAAGGGAGGAGGAGTGGGGAGTGGCGCGTAAGCGACCGGCGACGCACGGAGAGCAAGGAGGGGCAAGCGAGGGAGGGAGCGACGGGAAGGTGCGTGGGAGACCTGTGACAAGTCCCTGACTGAGCATGCCACGAAGGCGAGGGATCGACGGGTGGCCAAGGCGGTGGTGCCACAGGACTGTGCGGTGGGCGAGAGAGCGACAGGAGCAAGACGCAGCGACTGGACTGGACACAGCGACCGGACTGGACACAACTACCTGGCTAGACACAGCAACTGGACTGGGGACCTGGGCCGGAGGGGACGCAACGACCTGAGGGGAGGACGCGACCGGGGAGCGCTCGGTGTGGAGAACGTAGAGACCGGAGCGGGGCTCCCTGGTGAAAGTGGCCAGAACAGCACCTGTGGTAGCGTCAGTACAGACTGCAGTCCGCCCACCCCCCACGAAGGTAACCGTGATCCCCCTGTCCTGGAGGTATCTAACACCCACCAAGTTCCGAGTGAACGAGGGGATGTGGAGGCCGTGCAGGACACCAGAGGGGACCACAGGGCACGGGAGGGTGGTGGAGCTACGCGCAATGGCTGGTCCAGAGGTAGGATCAGCCAGAGCCACCGACACAGGGGTGAGGAGTGGCGTAAGGGTCGTGTGGTCGCGGAAGAAGCACTGAGACGCGCCCGAGTCCAGCGTGAACGACAGAGAGGCCTCAGCCGGAGGGTCACCTGACCCAGTCGCTACACAAGCACCTAGAGCAGCAACACAAGCACCTAAGCTAGACAGGCACAAGGCTACACTAGCAGGAGGCAAGCAGGCTAACCTACGAACACGCGAGCACCCAGACCCATCAGCACTAAATTCAGCATCAACATACGAAGCATGCTGACGCGCATCGTCCATGGACAGATCAAAGACATCAATCTTACGGGCTAACAGACAAGACCAGCGAGGCGTGACCGCCAGAGGGCCCCAACGAGCCCGGTAGAGGTCGTCGAGGCGGCGGAAGCACCGCGCGGCAGAGTGGTCGTCGCGACCACAGAGACAGGGGCTGCCCGGCCCGGTGAGGCACCAGTGGGTGCAGGGGCCAGTGTCACGGCGAGGGGGGCGAGGGGCCCAGCTGGAAGAGCTGCTGCTGCGGCCGGTGCTCCCAGGGCCTCCCGGACCCCACTGCGGCGGGGGACCCCAGTGCTGCTACGGACCCCACTGCAGCGGGGGCCCCCACTGCTGGAACTGCTGCGGTGCCTGCTGCTGCTGCTGTCCCTGCTGCTGCTGCTGCTGCTGTCCCTGCTGTGGCTGGTGCTGCTGTGGCTGCTGCTGCTGGGGGGCAACGCCCCCACCGGTCGGGCCACCACCTGTGGGTGGGCCTGTCTGTCCTGCACCTCCTCCAAGGCCCCCTCCCCCTGGCGCACCGCCGCCGCCGCCGTCTCCGCCACCACCGCCGCTCCCACCTCCACCGCCACCTCCACCGCCACCTCCACCGCCCCCACCTCCCCCCTTCCCGCCCTTCTTGCCACTCTTGCCCCGTTTCTGCCAGTCTGTGGCAGAAACGGCAGCGGTGTCCTCAGAGACCGACACAGCAGCAGAAGCGCGGGTAGAGGTGAAAGTGGGAAGCTGAGGGGCGGCACACCCCGCAAAGAGACGGGGGGCCACCGCATCAGTGGCGGAGGCAACGGCGAGGAGGCTGCTCTCGATGGTCCCGAGAGCAGTCTGAAGGAGGTCTATAGTGAGCTCAGTGGGGTGCTTTTGAAGAAGCGCGTCGCGGGCAGTGGCAAGGCGGTCAGGGAGGCGGGTGACTAACCAGTGCACAGTGAGCCACGTGGGGGGGGGAGCAACAAGGAGCTGTGCGTCGGTACAGGCAGCACGGAAACCGGCGTCAAGCGAGCGGAGGTGAGTCACTAGGTCGGAAACAGTCGCAAACGAGCCTAGGTCGGGAAACACAAACGGCATGAGGAGGCGACTGAGGGAGGCAGAGGAGGGGGTGGAGTAGCGGGCAACAATAGCATCCCACACCCCCTGGGCTGTCTCCACCTGGTCAAAGTGGGCGGCCTCAGTCGGGGGGAGAAGCTCCGACAGTGTGAGAGCGGCGGCAGCGTCACGCGAGAGCCACACGTCCCTGGCCAGGACCCGACGGTCGTACTCCGCCTGGGCCGTAGGAGTCGGCTCCGGGGTGGTCGGCAGGGCGGCGGGGGACGGGGGGGCCTGTAGGGCACCAGCCGCGTGAGCCCACAGAGTGGCGCCGTCCTGTCCTGGCTGGTGAGAAAACGTGTGGTCTGGCGCTGCCAGGTACCGAACTCGATCGGGCGTCCCTCACCATCGAAACGGAGGCGACGGGCCTCCATAGCGGAGCCCATGCTAGTGGTGACTGGAGCACGGCGGAGGCGGAGCTAAGAACGAGGAGGAAAACTACGGCGGGCTAGGGACGCCAGCGGGGAAACCGACGAGAGACAGTCGGCGAGAAAATAGTCGTGGGGCGGGGCTCTAACCGAACCTAGGTGGCGCTACCGGAGGGAAGAGCGGCTGCCAGCCGCTGAGCCGGGAGTCAAGTGCAGTAGGAATGGCGTGGGACCAGGGCACAGGTGAAGGGGAGAGAGATGCAGTAAGCGCACAAAGGGATGCGGTAAGTGCACGCAGGTGGGCGGTAAGGGCACGCAGGTGTGCGGTAAGTGCACGCACGCAGGTGTGCGGTGAGCGCACGCAGGTGTGCGGTAAGTGCACGCAGGTGTGCAGGAAGATTTACGGAGGAGGGCGCGCGACAGGCGGAGGGAAGGGTACGCGACGGTCTAAGGAGGGCGCGCGACGGTCTAAGGAGGGCGCGCGACGGTCTAAGGAGGGCGCGCGACGGTCTAAGGAGGGCGCGCGACGGTCGAAGGAGGGCGCGCGACGGTTTAGGAGGGCGCGTAACGGTGGGAGAGGGCGCGCGGTGGTCTAAGGAGGGCGCGCGACGGGCTTGACAGCGCGGGAGGGCGCGGGCTAGGCGCGCGGAGGGCGCGGAGGGCGCGAGAGCACGGAGGGCGCGTAGGGCGCGGAGGCTAGCTAAGACCGAACGAGGATCTAACCTACTCGTGATACCATCTTAGAATAGGAAATACAACGGAATGGTCAAACTAGGAAGTGTGGAAGTACAAATATGCAACCCTAACAACTGTACTCCCTATTGTGCTACTCACTGTAGCCTAAAAGCATAGAATTACATTTGACATAGCTTTAGGGGGTGCACAATTTCCCTCGACTTTCTAGTCTTGTACCCATCTTGACCTAATACAATCATACTTGCCTAGGTATTCTAACAACGGGCCACGCGACAGGCTAGGGCAGGGCGCACGGGCTATACGACGGGCTAGGGTGGGGCGCACGGGCGACGCGACGGGCTGGGGCAGGGGCCACGGGCCACGCGACAGGCTGGGGCAGGGCGCACGGGCTACGCGACGGGCTGGGGCGACGGCCTAGGACGCGGGCTGGGGCCATGGGCTAGGGCGCGGGCCTGGGCGACCGGCTAGGGCGCGGACTGGGGCGACGGGCTAGGGCGTAGGCCTGGGCGACGGGCTAGGGGCGCAGGCTAGGGGCGCGGAGGGCACTAGGCGCGGAGGTCCGCGTCGGCGCGGGCTAGGGGCGCGGAGGGCGCTGACGCACGGAGCAGGGCGCTAAGGCACGGAGAGGGCGCGGAGGGCGTGGAGGGTGCGGAGGCTAAGGCGCGGAGGGCACAGAGGGCGCGAAGGTGCGCTAGAGAGGGCGCGGGATAGGAAGTAACGAGGAACTAACCTACTTGTGATACCATCTCAAAGTAAGAATGCAACAGAATGATGAGATTAAGAATGGGGGTGCTATAAATAGCAAACCTTAACTGAGTTGTACTCACTAAGGAGCACCTCACTACAGCCTATCACAAATATCAACATTTGACACTTTACAGCTTGCCAAATGGTTTCAAGGCTTCCTCTTCCAAATAAAGGCTCTCCTACCTACTATATAAGGTGGTCTAATGGGGGTTTCCCTGGAATTGCCTAAGAATTTTCAACAATCCAGTTGTGGGTAAAGTATTACATTATCACGCTTTACAAGTCATAAGATTGAAATAATCAGGCAGCAACAGTAACAGGGCGCTTGCTGGTCTTGATGCCATGGATTGCTGCAAGGAGACACAACAAGTGTCAACTACTACCACCAGTGTCAACACAGCAACACAAAAAAAATGATACTAAAACTCACCATCCTTGTAGCTCTTGGCTCCGAACACAGCTGAGCCAGCAACCAGGGCATTAGCACCAGCCTCGATGACCTGCAACCAGTAAATCATTGTAACGTAAGGCACTGTTTGGTTACGAAAGAGCCCAAACCGACATGCAGTGGTGCGTTTACTATTCATAATCATAAGCAACCTTACCTTGTAGGCGTTGGCAGGAGTGACACCACCATCAACCTCAATCCATGGGTTAACACCCTGCAATAAGAACATTCGCGAATTGAAGTCCCGATGATATAAAACGGCAAAATGGGCTGATTTCTTTAACGCTCCACTACTGACCTTCTCCAGGCACATTTTTCTCAAGTCGGCGATCTTCTTCACTTGGCTCTCGATGAAGCTTTGGCCACCAAAGCCGGGGTTGACCGACATGATGAGCACCAGGTCAACAACTGAATGAAAAACGCATTCAGGGACGCCGAGTCAGAACACTGACTATTGAACCACGCGACGAAGTGGGAGCAAGGATAACGACAGCGTCACTTGCTCACTAACTTACCATCGAGGACGTACTCGATCGCGGAAAGAGGCGTCCCTGGGTTCAGAACAACGCCCGCCTTGGCGCCGAGATCCTTGATCTGTGATTCAAAGAGATTGTAAACCAGACTTCACTGTAAGTAGTTGTATCAAAGCCCAAGGCATGCGAAGGGGAAGAAGCAATTTCACTTGATTACCTGATTGAGGGAGCGGTGCAGGTGGATGGTAGCAGCAACTTCGGCGTGGACGCTGACGATATCGGCTCCGGCCTTGATGAAGTCGGGAACGCGAAGCTCAGGCTCCACGATCATCTAAACCAAAACAAACAAAGGACATTCCAAGGAATAAATTTACGCCAGATGAAGCAGGGGTAGAAGCCGGGTAAATCAAAGAAGGGCTGCTTACAAGGTGGACATCAAGGGGCTTCTCGGTGACGGGGCGAAGGGCATCGACGACAAGAGGGCCGATGGTGATGTTGGGGACGAAGCGACCGTCCATGACGTCAACGTGGATCCAGTCGCAGCCGGCCTCATCGACTGCCTTAACCTGGTGGTTCAGAAGTAACGGTTTAAATTTAACAATGCATAACGGGCAAATTTACGCATGCAGGAATTTCGCAGTCTCGTTATTCATTATAAGCTTTAGGAAATTGAGGTCGGTTAACGTAGACGTGTGGGACGTACTTGATACAAGCGTACCCAAACAATCGCCTGAACTGCTAATGTCTGACCTGCTCGCCAAGCTTGGCGAAGTTAGCTGACAAGATAGAAGGGGAGACGATGATGTCGGACTTGCTGAACTGGTCCACACGTGAGGTAGCCACGACATTGGGGTAACGCCTGCCAATCGAGTTCGGATGTAAAAAAGTATGGCGGACGGATTCAATTTCCGATGTACGACATTCCATGCCTTCTGGCTGGCCTTGATTACGTAAGTGAAGGGGAAACACGTTTGCAGGAAGCTAGTATGTCCACCTGGCGGGAGCGGCAGCGACCTTAACGCTGGACACCTTCTGCACCTTGGCGCCCATGAGCCCTGAGGACTGGGCGGCGACAAGGCTCTTGCCAGCTGAGAGAGTAGCGGCGGCCATGGCTGCTCTGCTTGTGTGGGTGAAGGTCTGGGGAATGTCTGGAGAGTCCAGTTCTCAAAGATTACCTACAATGTGTTTTTCTTGGTTTTAAGTAGTTGCTGACTGTTGCTCATTGCTGAACTGCGCCCTCTCCCCCGCCCCCCCCCCCCCCCCCCCCTCTCCAGTCGCGCACTGATGCGCGCCATGTTGCTCAGCTCAACCATCATGCATTGCAATGCAACCAGCAGTTCTGCTGCATCTCACGCATCCACGCGTTTGTTTTTGTCCCGCCGCGCTTGGATGATTGCGCCAGATGCTTGCGGTGGCTCCTCGCACAAGCCTGGGTGGGGGACGGGCCTGGTTGGGCGGACGACCTTACGGATGAGTCCGCTCCCCAACCTCCAGGCACGGGGGTCCTCGAACACAACGTGCCAGACGCTTCTCACGTGGCATGCGGCTCCGTTTACGGGGACAAAGCAGAGGTAGCTTGTCCGAGAGATGGTGCCAGCGTGGATACGTATGAGGCAGTGCAGCTCCAATCCGCTACGAACCTAAGGCATGCTCACGTGGCATCGATGAGTGGCTGAAGAAGAGTTCATGTGATCTGTGAGACTGCCGTTAAAAGGTTCAAGCTTACAAGAACAAGGCAAAAATATTTACCCGTAACACATTTCGGGTAAGAGGATTCTTGTGATTATTTTTAAGGATTATTATAATATCTACCCAAGACAGTAACCATATTACCCTAAGAATAACATCCTTAGTCGGTTATCGTATAAGGATTAAAACAACCCCATTATTCCAACATGTACATCCAATCAATGCTATTTGATTTATTTTCCACGTGACATATCAACCCTGCAGTCACATTCAAATTCCACAATAATATAACATGAAATGTTGAAAGAAAATGTTATAACCAAGGCTAATTTTTCGTTTTTAGAGATCCGGATGCCTTTGGGGCCGCCACGTAAACACCCGTAAAATTCCGGATCCGTGAAACGATTGCCCTTTTTTTTAACCGGATTTCATCAAGGGTTCCCCAGAGTCAGTATGTTGCTAAAAAAACTTCCTCTGGCCCATCGAGACGTAACTGCAGCAAAATATGCTGTTATAACCGAAAGATCGTAGTGGACATGATAAGTCTGCCATGTTTGAGAGAAAACACTGAAAACTTTGTAATGACCTTGTTAATAAAGTTTAAAAGGAACAATATGATTGTAAGATAGAGGTACAAGGATATAATTAGTGAACTAGCTAACCATGTACACTGAGGGGTACATTCCCTTATTAACAGTACTGCATTGCTACAGTAACCACGACCATTGCTCTTCTCGACAGTTACCTTGGTGAAGCACGTAACTACCGTACGGTTACTGGACGGTCAAAAGTCATGACCGTTGACTGTCTTCGACTGTTGACCTTGGGGTAACTCTCGATCTTCCGCATGCTCTATATGAGCTATTGGGGTACTGGTACTGCGCGTTGTTCCGTTATGGAGTGATGCGTTGGTAGAGAACCTTCGGGAATGTTATAATAACCTTTCGGTTATTCCAACACTCCCCTTCATTCATGAAGGTGATCCATGTGGGATTTCTTCGAGATCCCGCAGAGGTCGGTGCAGTGCTGAAACTTCTGACGTGACCATTTTTTCGTCAGGAAGTCGGCTGCCATGTCACCGGTTGGGCAGTACGTGAGTTTGACCTTGCCCTTGTCGATCTCGTCCTTGACGAAGAAGTAACAGAGTGCGATATGTTTCGTGCGGTTCACGGAGCCGGGCTTGTTTGTGATTTTGATCGCGCTCTGATTTTCGCAGAGTAACGTGAAGTGCCCGTTCATCGTTACTTTCGCTCCCTGTAGGAGCTCCACCAGGTACAGTCCTTCGCGAACAGCTGTACTGGCGGCGATGAACTCAGCTTCGGCCGACGAAAGGGCAATGAGTTCCTGCTTCTTGAAGTTCAA
Organism: Closterium sp. Naga37s-1; assembly: GCA_947471745.1. Taxonomy (NCBI): domain Eukaryota; kingdom Viridiplantae; phylum Streptophyta; class Zygnematophyceae; order Desmidiales; family Closteriaceae; genus Closterium; species Closterium sp. Naga37s-1. The sequence goes on from CANJKZ010000814.1 coordinate 1,247,590, forward strand.
GGAGATGAGTCCAGCAGGTTGGAGCTGAAAAATGAATCCTGTGAGGGAGCGTCTGTTGTCAATATCTCCTATGTGGTCTGCGTCTACGTAGCCATGGAGCTGTAGGGTAGCGGTGATGTTAGCTTCGTAGGTGAGTCCGACGTCAAGGGTAGAGACGAAGTATTGAAGTGCTCGGCGTAGATCCAGTAGATTCTCCCCTTCAGGTCGCTTCAGGTACTGTGCGAGCTGGCTTGCGACGTAGGAAAGATCGGTGGTGGCGAGTCCGACCTCGGTGGTGGTATCCCGAGGTCGACGTGGCGGATCAGGTGGAGCCGTCAGCACGAAGATGACTTGGTGCGTGCGCTGTTCAGGTGACGAGGATTAGCCCTCCAATCATCTACGAGCACCTGCGAAGTAGGTGCGCTGCTGTTCTACGGGAGCAACGCTAGCACGCCGTCAACCTGCAGCGTTGGCACGCTGTCGACTTTGCACTGCTGGAGCGCGGTTGACCAAGTCGTGCTGGAACGCGGTCGACCATGCTGTGCTGGCAGTCGACCGACCTGAATGCTAGCTCTGATGTAGTCTTGCCATGCCAACTTCATTGTACCATTGTTGTCAACTTTCTCTTGTGAAACTCTTGCCAATTCTCCCCGTGAACTAGCAAGCTGTGTGTGCACTAGGAAAACGACTAAGGACCAACGAACGCAGAGATCACACAAGCACCCGTGCCTAGCCCGTAGTCTAGCCCCCATTGCAGCAGTTATCTCGGCATAGCCTGCAGTGGGGTACTCTATAGCGAGTACAACCCAATTAGGGTTTCATATATGTATCTCAACTGCTGCTAGTGCAAACACTCTTTCTGCTTCTAAACTTTTCCTCGTTCTTGTGACAATCCGATTATATCAGAGCCGATCAGACCCGATTGGGCCCACGTCCTAAATGTTGGGACCATGGCTACGTGAAAAATAGCCAGGTTTTTCCATGTGCGGCGGCCCAAACGAGCTGTGGACGTATACGGGCCTGGCAGAATTTCGAGACTTCAAATCCAGGCTGTGTATAGGGTTGTCATTTTTGGCGTTTTAAGCAAAGTTAGTCTCACACTGCTGAATATCCCATCTTTGCATTTAGGTTCACACTTGATCAACATAATCGTGGCTATCACTGACTATGCTAACTGGAAAGAGACACGGCATCAGGTGCCTACTCATCATAAGTAGCAGGCTTACGAGCCTTGTGCCCTTCAGAGACACGTATGCCCCACTCATTCCACTCCACACCGTAGTTCCAACATTTTAACGTACATCTGTTTTATCTGTCAAAATCTCAACCACTAGACCATTGGGATAAAATGGCTTGTTTGTGTAGCGGGTAAGTGCGCCCATAACTCCCCAAACGAACGTGCATATAACCCTTCCTTAGGATCAATCAAGGATCATCAGTGGACCTATGACCTTATCAGCCATTCCAGCCTAACATCGCTATCATATATGGTCCAAGCCGATAAGTACCAGGGAGAAAGGGGGGGGCTGGGTGGGAAATGGGAAATTACGAGGAGGAGGGGCTTCGCCAAATCACAGGTATACGTAAGAACCAGGGTCAGGGCCCAATGTTGCCCTGATCCCGTCCGGTAAAGGCCCAGCGTAGCCCTGACTCTCCACGGACAGAACTTGGAAAATAGACTTAATTTAGAGGAGCTACTCTAACCAGTGCCCTGATTTTCAGGGAATTGCGGGCATATGCCCGTCAATCGACAGCCCTGGCGAGCAAGGCAATCTTCAAGCGAGCATCGTTGATGTCACCCCCTGCTGCAAGACACTCACACACTGGCCTCTCGATATCAGGGTGATTCATCCTTATGACCCTTACTATAAGGGTGGGTTTGACTATGCACCCTTTTTTACAAGACTGGTTATGTTTTAGACCCTTACAAAAAAAAGTGATCGATTGTACGACACTGATATTTCAGAGCTATGTGGTGTAGTAGCACTGATGAAATCGAGTTCGATCTAAGAGAGGATACTAGGATTGATCGCGTAAAACATAATCCCCGCGTAGGGTATTGAACTGGGGCCCTCCGCATTGTAAAGTCGATGATTCAACACACTGCAACACCAACACCCTTCATGATTTTCAGTTTATGTACTTCACACTTTTTTCATCTTCCTTATTTTTAAGAGCAGTTTCTGTGAAGCACCCTTACTGAAAGAGTAAAAGCTGGGTGTTGGCCTTACGAGAAAGAGTACCCCAAATCCTATCCAGAGGCCTGCTCACACACACTGGCACAATGTCGTAACCCTTCTCTCTTGTGAAATTCGTTACTGTAGCTCAGGCTGGAAATTGTTATGAATGAACTTGCAGAGTGCGCAGATATCGAATAACGAGAATGAAGATTACAGAATGACGATACAATGAAAATGGCACGCCTAAATAGGGGAAAGCTAGCTAGGCGGAGAGGTAGGGCGAGATGGCTCGGTGATGGTTGCGGTTGGGGCGGAGGCCGATTCGGGAGTGGTTCGCCGACGAATTAGGCAGAACAGGTTCGTCGCGTGACCCTCGGGATGTACTCGCTAAAGTGCGAGTACAGCAAGGAATTACAATTCCTTACAGAAATGCTCGTTGTGTTACCGGCATAACCCAGCGCAAGTCAGAAGAGTAATCGACATTTTGTGGAAAGGCTTCGTCGTTCTCGAGCCAAGAAGAAACACCCAGGGCATGCAATGTGAGAAACACCCACAACACACACAAACACACATCAACGATTCGAGTCGCCGTTGATTCACGTTGTAGGAAGTCAGCAACAACCGAGGAGGCGCCTGTAGGCCGGCGGCATATTGCACGGTAATGAAAAATAGCCGCACATCAGCGATCAGTTCAGCCCACTGTCCACGCCCCATCGATTTCCTGGTCCAAAATCTGGTTCGTGCGGCTATTTGTGGTGCCGGGTGGCGGCGGATCGGTAACCCACGCTTGTCAGTCGGCCGTGCGTATGCACCAAGTCAATCTGCCGTCCACGTCTTGCTGCCGTAGAGTACAGTAACCCGCGCCCGCGTCGCATGGCGCGCTCGCCGTCGCTATGGAGATGCCCGCGGTCCGCGCGGCAAATTGCGGGTCGAATGCGCTTTGGGTAGAAGCATCAAGAGCGGCGGAGATTGCGCGCAGGGAGCAGTGGCGCACCGGTGCTAACGCCATGCGCTCGCATTGTCAAGAAGGCTGGTAGCGTAACGTGAGTTCCAGATCGGCTACTAGGGCAGAGGCGGGTGGCTCGCACGGGCTATCAGCGTAACGAGCAGCGCAAGGCACTTTCGACCCCAATTGACGCGTAACGAACGAGCCCAAGGAATGAAGCCGTTGTCACGTTGCTGTCTCGCCGTCTTGCCGTCTCGTCTCCAGCCGGTAGTAGCCATCCTCAACACGCATAGACGCATGGTCTTGTAGTCGCATATTCGTCGCATAGTCGCCTAGTCGCATCGTCACGTATTTTTGCCTAGTCGCATCGTCGCATCGTCGTCTGACTTCGTGGGCCAGCTGTAGCAGCCGCGGATGAGCGCGAATACGCGTCAGCCAGTCCTGCAGCTGTAGCTCGAACCACCGCGGAGGCGGCAGGACCAGCAGGGGTAGTAGCAGCAGCAGCAGCAGTAGCAGCAGCAGCAGCGGTAGCCACCAGTAGAGCCTGCGGGTGTCATAACCCTAACCCCAACCCTAACCGGCGTAACCCTAAACCTAACCCTAACGCCAATGTTGCGGCGGTTCTTCCACCGCCCCAACACCAACTCGTGCCTGTACCTCATAATCGGTTTTCAGCTGGGATGGATTTCCACCTCCTTCCTCCTTTCCCAGCACCAACTGCTCGCGCAGCAGCAGCACGACCCTTCCCCCTTCTCCCTCTCCCACCTCCGCCACCCGCACGACCCCCCCTGCGCCTCCCCCCCCTGCCACCGCTCCGTGCGCTCGCTGGGGGACTGGGGGCTGGCGGGGGCGGCGGCGGGGGGGAGCAGCTCCGCGAATGGCGCAGGCGCGGGGGGCGGCGGAGGGGGCGCGGGGGGGGCGAGCGCGTGTAACTTATCCGCGGAGGCGGTGGAGAGGCAGCAGGAGGCGATAGTGGGGGCGATGCAGCAGCAGGAGGCGGAGATGAGGCGGCTCAGGCGGCAGCTGGTGGAGGGCGGTGCTGGGGGCGGCTCTGCTGTGACCGCCACTGGGGATGGCGCCGGTATGCCTCTCCTTGTGCCAGTGCCCCTGCCGCTCTTGCTCGGTCCGTTTGTTCTGGTTATTGCTGCTGTGCGCCTTGCGGCTGTGCGGGCTTCATTTGTTGTGGCTGGTGTGCATGTGTCCTGTGTTGTGCCCCCACCGCATGCCTGGCGGTGCACTCGTGCTCGTGTGTGCATCCAAGCCCCTCCTCACTGCTTCACTGCCCCTCATCCCTGTGCCCTCCTTGCTTGCACATCACTCCACACTACGTCGCGCCTCACCACACCATGTCACGCGGCGCCCTTTGTATGTGTGGTGCCCATTGCCACCAGGGGAAGCGCCGTGTGTGCGGGACTTGGCTCGTAAGAACGGCGCCCTTCAATGGAACCCCAAACCGCAGAGGTGAGACACCCGACGCGGCCACAGGGACCTTGGGGTTGGGGAATTCGCAGATAGGACTCTGGTGGTTATGAAGGAGGGTGGTTCTGTGGAATGGGTGGGCTCTGGGCAGATACTGGTAGGAGGCAAGCAGCCCGAACAAAATACTGTTTCCCACTTCGCATCGGTCTCCCTCCCTCACTCGCTCCCTCCCTCACTCGCTCCCTCCCTCACTCGCTCCCTCCCTCCCTCCTACCCTCCCCCTCCTCCCTCCCCCTCCTCCCTCCCCCTCCTCCTTCCCCCCCTCCTCCCCCCCTCCCTCCCTCCCTCCCTCCCTCCCTCCCTCCCTCCCTCCCTCCCTCCCTCCCTCCCTCCCTCCCTCCCTCCCTCCCTCCCTCCCCCCCTCCCTCCCCCCCTCCCTCCCTCCCTCCCTCCCTCCCTCCCTCTCTCCCTCTTTTTCCGCCCCCCTCGCCGGCCCTTTCCCTCTCCCTCTCCCCGACTCTGCGTCCTCCAATTGCTAGTCGTTTCTCCGCGCAACCATGGTCTCACATTGTTTTCTCTCCCTCCCCCTCTCTCATTCTCCACTCAAGCTACCCCTCTCTCCCAAGACCCCCCCCCCAATTCCCACACAAATCCCTCGTCACCTCCCTGTTTGTTCGTCCCCCCTCCCTCCCTCCCTCCCTCCCTCCCTCCAACCCACCACCGCGTGCGCTGCAAGCAGGTACCTGATAGCAATGTGTTCGGGCGGGCAGTTGAGCAACCGGCTGGCGTGTGTGCGGCAGAGCATGCTGGACGCGGCGCTCATGAACCGCACGCTCGTCTTCCCCACCCACTGCATCGACTACAACTATGACGCCCTGCTCGGTGCGTGTGTGCACCGTGGGGACTACTGCACGGTGCTGTGCTGTGCATGGGGGCATGGGTGCATGGGAGGGAGCATGGATTCATGGCTGTAGTGGGGGTGCTATGTTCCACCATGAGCGGCAGCCTTCAGCACGTTGAGTAGCATAGCACCCCGAAGGCACCATTTGCTATGTGCTGAACACAGCACCCCATGCTGTGCTGGCTGTGCTGTGCGGCTTGCTCCAAGGCGCTTGTGGTGCACCCACTTATTGTCTCCTTCCCATCAACGTCCCTCATTCGTACGACGGGCCTCCTCCCCACCCTCCCTCCCTGTCCCACCTCATCTCTCGCCCTCCTTCCCTCGCCACCGCATTTGGCTTAAACCATCACAATTCTCTGCATTTTCTTATTTCCTCCCCCCCGCCTCCCCCGTAAGCATTCCTCCAGACATGGGTGCGTTTGATGAGTGCTTTGGGCCCAACAGAGTAGTGTCGTTTGCTGCTTATAACGAGTCAGTCAAGGGCAGGGTGCGCGTGGGCCGGTTCATCTGCCATGTGCATGTCTACCAGGTGTGTGCATGTCTACCAGGTGTGTGCATGTCTACCAGGTGTGTGCATGTCGACCAAAGTGTGCAATGCACACTTCATTCATCACACACTCCCACACCCACTCCCGTGTGTGTTCTCCTGAGCTGCCGCCTCAGTTTTGTTTTTCCGCCCAGGGTGTGCACGTGTGTCGTTACATACACATGCTTGTGCCATCCTTGCATTGCGTGCCTTTCTCTCACCTTCCTAGCGCCCCTAGTTTCTCACCCCACCCCTCCCCTCCCCTTCCCCTCCCTCCCCCAAACTACCCTGCCCCGTTGCTTACTGATTCGTCTCCTCTCTCCAGTTCCTTCTCCTGCTTGATCCCCTCCCTTTCCACAACTCCCCTTTTTCCGTCTTCTCCCCCCTCCCTCTTCCCCCCCCCCTCCCCCCCCCCCTCCCCCCCCCCCCCTCTCTTTCTCTCCTCCTCCCCCCTTCCTCTCCTCCCCCTCTCCAACCCCGCCCCCTTCCCTCCGCTTCACAAACCACATTTTCCTCTCGTCCTTCCCTCTCCTACCCCCTTACCCTCCCCTCCCCCTCCCATTGTCCCACCCTCCCCCCCCCCTCTCCGTTCCGCTCCCCTTCCCCTCCCCTCTCAACCCCCTTCCACTCCCTCCTCTCCCCTCCCCTCCCTTCCCCTCCTCCCCCCTCTCTGCTCCCCTCCCGATTCTTGATCCTCAGTCCCTTCGTTTCCCTTCTCGCCTGTGCAGCACTATGCGACCACGCTGCACATTCACCTCCCCTCCCCACCTCTCTACTGCCCCTCCGCCTCCCCCTCCCCCTCCCCCCCCCCTTTCCCCCTCTCCTCCCAACCCTCTTTCCCCTCTCCTTTCCACCACCACCAGACGGAGGCAGCGTGTGACGACCTAATGCAGCGCTACACCGCCACACTGCACATGCAGTTCGCGAAGAAGGAGATAGCGCGGCGCCGCACGCCGGGCCCGTGGTTCAAGTACCCCGCAGGGGACTTCCTGCGCAAGTTCAACAGCGACCACCACGTCATCGCCTTTGGCAACATGTTCGGCGTGGGCGGCAGGGAGCTACGCTTTCAAGGGGCTGCGCCGCTGGTGGTTTCGCCGCAGTGCCGCGGGTTGCTGCAACCCAGCCCGGCTATTCAGGTGCGTGGGGTGTGGCGGAGGGGGGGAGGTGGGGGGGAGAAGATGGGAAGAGGGGTTGGGTGCGGATGGGAAGGGTGTTGGAACGTGGGAGAGAGGGGAAAGAGGGGCGGCAGCTGTGGATTGTGGAGGGAGGGGCTAGTGAGCAGTAGGCAGGTGGCAGCAGGTAGAGTTTTGATCTGGAAGGCTATGGCTTCCACTCTAAGGTATTTTTTGCATTGAAAGCCCCTGCAGCATAGTGTGCTGTGCACCTGCTCTAAGCAACCCCCTTCTGGATGCCTAGAAGCCACCAAGCTGCACGTTGAGAAAAGCATCAACAGCCCATCATCTCAAACCAAGCTTTCACCCGCAGGTGGCCCTTCCTCTCCCCCGCCACTCCCACTCCGCCGCCTCCCATTCTCTCCCCCCTGTTCCTCGCTCTCCTCCCCTACCTACCCCTCTTCCCCACCCTCCCTTCTCCCCACCCGCGCCCCCCTCCCTCTCCCCCTTCTCCCAGCAAGCAGCAGTGGGGTTCGTGAACATGTATCTAGGCCCGAGCTACGCAGCAGTGCACTTGCGGCGGGGGGACTTTTTCCAACACTGCATCCATGGCAACGGGCGTCTGCGCCCCACGCCCTGCTACCAGCCGCTGCACCAGGTGGCCTCGTGCCTGCACCGCCACCTGCAGCGCCTGCCGGGAGTCAGCATGGTGTTCCTGGCCAGCAACGCGGATGAGACTGAACGGAGGGTTCTCAGGGAGACGCTCACTGCGTTGGTGGGTGGAGAAGGGAGGGGAGGGAGAGGAGAGTGTTGGGAGAGGGGGAGAGGAAGGGAGGGTAAGGAATGGGGTGGTTTGGGTGGTGGGGGGTGGCTGGGAAGGGTGGCATTAGGCGGCTGTTTGTTGTGCGTGAGCACACACAGTTACCTCACACGGTTGCACCACATATTACCGCACCGCAAACTGCTTTAAATGTTGAAGAACACTTACCTCACGTTGCACCTGCGCACACCATACACTTTGCTGTATGTAGCCTTACGTCCCCTCTCCCCTACTCGTTCCACGCCCAGCAATTTTCTTCCTCCTGGAGCATGGCTTCTAGAGGCTGTCGTGGAATCCCTGTCACTTCTCTGCCACCCGCCCCACCATTCCCCCCCCCCCCCCCCCCCCCCCCCCCCCCCCCCCCCCCCCCGTGTACACACATCTGCTTCTCTACCCACCTGCGCACCTCACCCCCACCTCTCCCCACCATCCCTCTCTCTCCCCCATCCCCCCTCCCCCACAGGGCTCGTCCCACACGCTCATCTCCCTGCCGCATTCTCTGCAGGGCCACGCGTGGGCAGAGCCATTAGAGCGGGCAGGCGTGGCGGGGAGCAGCGAGGTGGTGTCGTTCCTGGACAAGGCCATCTGCGCGCTCGCCCTGCAGTTCTACGGCACTGCGGGCTCTACTTTCTCCAGTGACATCATGCGGTGCGTTCGTGCTGCTGCCCCTGCTGCCCCTGCTGCCCCTGCTGCCCCTGCTGCAGCTGCTGCTGCTGCTACCCCTGCTGTCTCTGCTGCCCCTGCTGCTGCTGCTCTGCCCCTCATCCTCCCCTGCTGCTCCTCCTCCTCCCCTGCTCCTCCTCCTCCCCTGCTCCTCCTTCTCCCCTGCCCCCCCTCCTTCCCTGCTGCTTCTCCTCCTCCCCTGCTGCTCCTCCTCCTCCCCTCCTCCCTCCGCAGACATTCGCATGTGCCGCCAATGTACTCTCCCATGTGGCATCCAACCTCTCATCCTATGAGTGTTACTACATGCCATGCCAGTGGTGATCAGTGTGGTCACGGCAAGGTCCATTCCTCTGCTGCACTCTCTGCACCAGCCCTTGCCCCTTGGCATATTCTCCATCCACACACCTCAATCCATCCCCTACCTCTTCACATCCCTAAGTCTTCCCACTTGCACCCCACCCTCCCTTGGCCTTTTTCCCATATCACTCCCCCTCTTTCCTCCCCCTCCTGCCCTTCCCCCCTGTCCTCCCCTCCTGCCCTCCTGCCCTCTGCCCTCCTCCCTTGCAATTCCCTCCCGCACTCCTTCCCTGCCATCGTGCCCATCTCCAGTCTCCGTGAGTGGTGGAAGCAAGGGCTGTGCGAAACTTACATCTGCCCGGCCAATGAGCCTGCAGACTTTCTTCGCCTGCCCGGGCGCAGCAATGCAACTGCCTCAGCGCCAAGCCCTGGGGCAGGAGATTCCTCCCTGCCTTCTGTTGTGTCAGCGGGAGGGGGAGCAGTGAATGTGTCGCCAAGACAGCTGCAGGGGCAGAAGCAAGGGAAGGTGACAGGGCAGCAGGATGGACAAATTGCTGCTGGTGCTGGTGCTGGTACTGGTGATGGTGCTGGCGGGAGTGCTGGTGGTGCTGTTTCTGTTGGTGGTAACGTGGGTGAAACTGATGAGGAGCGGAAGGGAAAAGGCAAGAAAGAGTTGCAGGGAAAGGTGGAACAGGGCAAGGGAGGAGAGGGAAAGCGAGGAGAGGGCAAAAGTGAAGGTAGGAAGATGGCAGCAGGAGCTAGTGGGAAGAAAGAACGCGATGATGATGTGGCTCGGAGAGGGGACGGGGAAAGGGGAAAAAAGCCAGAAAGAAAAGGCTAGAAACCTTAAAAAGGGTGAGCATTCTATTTGCTTAGCAAGCATGCAAGTGTTGTTGGTTCTTGTGTGTCAGAGGTGTATTGGAGATCCTCGATTGATCCTAGGGAAATGTTATAGACACGTAGGTCCGGAGGGTTATGGGCCCACTCCACTCACCTTGTACACAAACAAGCTTTTATATTTCAGTGGTTAGTGGTTGAGATTCTGACATGGTATCAGAGCGAAGGTTTGAGGTTTGAATCCTAGTGTGGAGAGGTATTCGAGGCTGACGTTTCAAAAAACGCCTCCCCGACACCGACCCGCAATTGTGTGTGTGTGTGTGTGTGTGTGTGTGTGCGTGCGTGTGTGTGTGTGGGTGGGTGTGTGTGTGTGGGGGTGTGTGTGTGTGTGCGCGTGCGTGCGTGCGTGCGTGAGTGCGTGCGTGCGTGCGTGCGTATGTGTGTGTGTATGTGTGTGTGTGTGTGTGTGTGTGTGTGTGTGTGTGTGTGTGTGTGCTTTATTTTTTTCCTTAGACAGTTTTAACTACCTTACAGAATCTACATCCTACCTACCTATCTAAGTTATCCATCCTACTCATCAAATCCATCATCATCATTATTATCAGATGCATCATTCTCCTTTACTATGTCTTCTGCTTCCATCACTTCATCTGCCTCCTTGGCCTTGTTCTGATGCTTTCCTGCAGGCGGGAGTGGAGCGTTGCTGTGGGGCTTGCACTTCATATAGGCCCTCCAGATTGTCACGATCTCCTCCCACTTGGGAGCGTAATCCATGAGACTCATGTACATAAGGTCTCCGAGCCGTGCGTCCTTCCGCGAACCTCTCTGCCACGACTTGATAATGTTCTGCCTGGAGAGCCCCCGCTCGCACTCCACGGTGCTCAGTGGCAGAACAGCTACCGCCACCCAAAAAAGTACAAGGTTGGGGTAGTTGTCCCGCCAGTCGGGTGTCTTGAGCATGGCTGTGAGCCCCGCGTGAAAGCTGCACTCGCCCTTGGTAGAGGCTGCAAGCACCGAGGTGAACATGTGCAGCTCCTTCATTGCACGGCGCTTGTTGACTCCTAGAGGGGTTGGGAAAAGGATAACAAAAGAACAAAATGAGTAAACAAATACAAACATACATTGAAGCGTAGCACAAAACACAAACAGAGCAACAATGAAGCATGATAAAGACCACACAATAGGCTTACCTGGCAGTATCTCTTCCGTCAAGTTGGCCTTGAACAAAGTCACAAGCGTCTGTAGCCACTGAAGGCACCTCCGATTCCTCTCTCCTCGATCCAACATGTACTCGTCTGGGATGAACAGCTTTACCCCAGACTTCCCATCCAGGTCGCCTAGCCGACGCTCGAGTTGGTGAACGATTAACTCCGCGAACTCTATGCAGGCCTCCACGCAGCCATCGTGGGTCCCGGGCCCTTCGAACTCCTCCAGCTCGTCCTCATGCAGCCTGAAGGTGAAGCGTGCAGGACGGCCATCCGAGTCAACCCTTTCGACTTTCACCTCCTGGTTTCCTCCTGGCCCATGGCGTGCGATGAAGGGGGACAGCAGCTCGCTCACGCCACCACCGAAGTCGTCGCCGCAATCAACGTAGTAGCTCTCAATGTGGGACGTTGTGCGCTTGATCTGCGCATGCACGCTGGCATAGTCAAGCTGGACAGAAACAAGACAGACAGTAGTTAGTGGCTGGTAACGGTTAACATGCAGGATTATAGCAGAATGCCTACTGCACAAAAATATAATGACAGAAAACCATGAGCAAACTCACTTCCTTGTGCTGGAACGCCCTATTCAGGATGTTGAGCTGCTCAAGCACATCAGCAATGAAGAAAAGAAGGAAATGAAACTTGTAACTTGTTACAAGAGCATACAGCTTCGCGTCCCACTCCTTCAGCATCACGATGAGAGCGGGAAGCACATCGACAAGCCTGAGCACCGCGTCGCCCCGTGAAAGCCAACGGACGGAATGAATGCCCTGGAGCTCAAGAGAAGTGGACGCAAAAACTTCCTGGAGCCCCATGAACCGTTGGTGCCATGGCCCAGAACGACCGAGATGCTCTGCCACGGTGCGAACCACCGTGTCAATGACATTGAACGCATGATTCTTCTCGGCGGCTGTTTTCGCCGCCAGTGCCCCCCCTGTACAACAAATAAAGAAACAATAGTACATCGGGAAAGTCAACAATATTAAAAAACGCACGGCAAGTTTATGAAAAAAACACAGACATGTCAGACTACATGTCTATGTTATAATGATATGTAGGCTTTAGTGGGGTAGCTAATGTAGGGTATAGATTTTTTTGTTACTTGTACCCAACTCTCATGATAGTCATCACACCTTTTCTTCCCTTTACTTTCAACATGGTATTAAGAGCAAATAGGTCTTTAGGACCGTTTTAGGACTGCTTTTCAGGGCCCACCAACCGTTTTCCGCCGGTTACCGCGTTACCCCGCCCCCTGCCTACACTGCCCTGAGTCGCGCAGCCCTCGCGCTCGCCTCTGCTGGCCCTCGTGCAGCCCGCTAGCAGCCCGCCCGCTGCCTCGTCAGCCCCGCGCGTCGCTCGCCAGCTGCCTCGTCAAGCCCGCACACCGCCCCGCAGCCCTCACGCTGCCTTCTACTGCCCCGCGCGCCGCTCCGCAGCCCTCGCGCTGCCTTCTACTGCCCCGCGCGCCGCCTCTCAGCCCTCGCGCTGCTTGTACTGACCCGCGAGCGCGCAGCCAGCCTGCTGCCTCGTCAGCCCCGTGCGACGCCCGCACAGCCCGCCCGCTGCCTCGTCAGCCCCGCGCGCGGCCCGCGCGGCCCGCCCGCTGCCTCGTCAGCCCCGCGCGCGGCCCGCGCGGCCCGCTCGCTGCCTCGTCAGCCCCGCGCGCTGCCCTCCCACTGCCTTAGCAGCCCTCGCACTGCCCTCCCACTACCTTAGCAGCCCTCGTACTACCATTAGCAGCCCTCGTACTACCTTAGCAGACCTCGTACTACCTGAGTCTGGGGGTGCTGCGTCTAGGGGCACTGAGGCGCCTGCTGAGCAGTCTCCTAGGAGTGGTCGCCTCCGTAGTCGCACCGCTGGTGCCTTGCCGCAGCACTCCCGTCAGCGTGTGCCTCTCTCCCCACAGCAGCTGCGTGAGTGGTACTTTCGCCGTCAGGGTCGCGCTACTGGAGCTAGGGGCCCTGCGTGGGAGGCGCTAGCGTTGGAGGCTCTGGAGCTGGTGACTTTGCTACTGGAGGCGCATCCACTGGAGTTACTGGAGCCTCTGATCGCGGAGGTGCTCGTACTGGAGGTACTGGAGCCGCTGGGGTGGGAGGTAATACTGGTTCTGGGGGTGTTGCTGCTGGAGAGACTGAGGCTGGAGACTCTGGGGCTGGAGGTGCCGGTTCTTGGGGTGCTGCTGCTGGTGGCGCTGGTCCTGGAGGTACTGGCGCTGGAGGTTCTGAAGCTGCTGGAGGTGCTGGTACTGGAGGTGCTGACGCTGGAGGTTCTGGAGCTGCAAGAGGTGCTGGTACTGGAGGTGCTGGCGCTGGAGGTTCTGGAGCTGCTGGAGGTGCTGGTACTGGAGGTGCCGGCGCTGGAGATTCTGGAGCTACTGGCGGTGCTGGTACTGGAGGTGCTGGCGCTAGAGGTTCTGGAGCTGCTGGAGGTGCTGGTACTGGAGGTGCTGGCGCTGGAGGTTCTAGAGCTGCTGGCGGTGCTCGCGCTGGAGGCGCTGGAGTTGGAGGTTCTGGAGCTGCTCGAGGTGCTGGAGCTACTGGTGCTGGTGGCACTGCACAGCTGCGACTGTTCTTCGCTGCGCCGTCACCTTCGTCTCTACCACCGCCTGACTCCGTGCTTTGCCAGGTTCTTAGCCTCCCGTCTTCAACTGGTCTTCCGTTACAGCCTGGCTCACCTCTCCTTGCTCCTTCTCCTTACACTGAGCAGACAAGAGGTCTTGCTGAGCGTCGTGAGCCTGCGTCTCATCCTGTCTTGCCTGTTCGCACGGTCCGCACTGGTCGTACTGGTCGTCGTGTTCCTCGTGAGCGTCCGCCGGCTGTCCCCGGCACGCACCTCATGGCCCTGCGTCCTTCCTCTGCTCCGCAGCGTGTTCCCCTACCGTCCCCTCCTGCGTCTTCTCTGCCTGACGTTCCAGACCTTGCGTCTGACCGCGCTCGTGCTGCTTCCCCTACTATCACGCGTCTACTTGCCACTGTTGTCACTGACCCGTCGTTTGAGTCTGCTGCTGCGTCTGCTTTAGTCGCTGAGCTTGTTGAATTTGCTGCTGCCTGTCGTCTAGACTACGCTGCTAGTCTTGTTGCTGAGTCTGAGTCTGTCTGTCCTCCGTCCGTCGGGGGTGAGTGTGCTCTTGGCACGGACGTCTTTGAGGACAGGCAGGAGGACTTTGAGTGTCTTGCGGCTGGTGTACCTCATCTCGTGGCCATGCTACTTGCCCCTTGTTAGAATCTAGCAGCAGTAGGAATGAATGCACTATGGAAGAGTTGGGTACAAGTATGAAACCCTAAACGGGGCTGTACCCCATCTTGGCTACCCCACTACAGCCTACACACAAATAACATGCATATACTTTGACACACCCCCATAGGCAAAGTGGGGGAGAACAAGCGGTCACAAGACCAGTCAAGAGAAGCAAAGCAAGCTCAGGGTGGATCACAACGTCACCACACACACTGAGCACAAGCAAAGGGCCACAAGGCCAGTTCACATCCAGAGGTAAATATGCAACAACGGCAGCACAGTCATCTCTATCTAGCAGAGCAAGCATGCAGGTATATATATAGATCACAGTACAGGCAAAGTCTACAGTAAGTGAGAAAACGTGGGCACAAGGCCTAACAAAGTACAAAAACGCTGATGATCACCAGACGGAAGTGCCTTGGTGAATATATCAGCAGTGTTAGCCCGAGTGGCCACGTGAGCAAGATGAAGCCGACCACGCTGCTGCAACTCTTGAGCAAGGAAGTAACGCAGAGCGATGTGCTTCGTTCTGTGCTCCAGTCTGTGCTCCTGACACAAGGCAATGGCGGCCTTGTTGTCGACGTACAGCACTGGAGGAGAACGAGGTCGCTCTCCCAAGTCGGTCAGCAGGTAGGTGAGCCAGCGTAGCTCCTTTGCAGCCATGGCTGTGGCGTAGATCTCAGCCTCACAACTGGAGCCGAGAACTGAAGACGAGCGAGTAGACCGCCTGAACCAGAACCAAGGCTGAAGGTGTAACCCTGTGACGACCGCTGCGTAGCTAGGTCGTCAACCCAAGAAGCGTCCGAGTGCCCAGTGAGGACAACTGGGCTCCGCCCTCCAAGCACGAGCCCCATGCCCGATGTACTGCACAAGTAGCGCAGTACCCTCTTAGCAGCATCCATGTGCACCTTTCGGTGCCTACCAGGAGCCACGTAGCGAGCCAGAAGGCCAAGAGGGTACGCAAGGTCAGGTCGAGTGCAGGTCATCAGGTACATGAGGCAGCCCACTAGCTCTAGGTACGGGCCACTCGGCTCTACGGACTCATCCGAAGGTAGAGCTGAGAGCGAGTGGCCTGTAGCCAGAGGAGTGTGCTGTGGCGAGGACCAGGTGAAGCCGAAGCGCTTAAGGACCTGCTGCACCATGTGTGACTGAGTCAGTGTGATGGTGCGGCGTGCTCTGTCCCGGGTGATCTGCAAGCCAAGGTAGCTGCGCAACTCACCCAGGTCTGTGCACGTGTGTCTCTTCTGCAGATCCGACTTCACCAGGGCGAGAGCCTTAGTGTCAGCAGTGGCAAAGACCAGGTTGTCGACGTACACGAGGATGTAGAACGGCGGCAGCGAGGTGTCGGTGCGCAGAAACAGCGACGGGTCAGCAGTAGAAGGCGTGAACCCAAGAGCCGCAAGTGTAGTCCTCAGTGTGTCGTGCCACTCACGAGGCGCCTGGCGGAGACCGTAGACCGGCCGCCGGAGGCTCCACTGGGTACCAGGAGGGAACGACCCAGTGAAGCCAGGAGGGCGGCGCAGCCAGATCTCCTCGTGCAGGCTGCCCTGTAAGAAAGCTGTGCTGAAGTCAAGAGAGTGTAGCTTGTAGTCACGCTGAGCGGCAACGTGCAGCAACACCCGAAGAGTGGTCATCTTCGGGGTGGGGGAGAAGATCTGGAAGAAGTCCACTCCCTCTCGCTGACTGAAACCTCGAGCAACGGTAACGAGCCTTGAAGACAGGCGGAGAACCCGGCGGCCGCTTCACCCTGAAAATCCACATGCCACTGACGATGTTCGCCCCAAGAGGGGGAACCTCGTCAACGTAAGTGCCTGTGGACTTCCACGATGCCATCTCTGCGTCCATGGCTGTCTGCCACTGAGAGGAGTACTCACCCGCGATCGCCTCAGCGTAAGAGCGCGGGGTCGGGATGTCTGGAGCATCCGGGTCTCCCTCAGGGGCAAGCAGCATGGACACGAGATGAGGCGCAGCGGCTGCAAGACACTCAAGGTCCTCCTGACTGTCCTCAAGGACGTCCGTGCCAAGAGCACACTCACCCCCGACGGACGGAGGACAGACAAACTCAGACTCAGCAACTAGACTAGCGGCGTAGTCTAGACGACAGGCAGCAGCAAAGTCAACAAGCTCAGTGACTAAGGCAGACGCAGCAGCAGATTCAAACGACGGGTCAGTGACAACTGTGGCTAGCAGACGCGTGACAGTAGGGCGAGCAGCACGGGTGCGGTCAGACTCAGGCTCAGGAACGGTAGGCAGAGAAGACACAGGAGGGGACGGCAGGGGAACACGCTGCGGAGGAGAGGAAGGACGACGGACTACGAGGTGGGTGCCGGGGACAGCCGGCTGACGCGAACGAGGAACATGACGACCGGAAAGACCAGAACGGATAGGCGAGACAGGACGAGACGTTGGCTCACGACGCTCAGTAAGACCCCCTGTCTGCTCAGTGTAAGGAGAAGGAGCAGGCAGCAGTGAGCCAGGCTGTAACAGAAGACCAGTAGACGAAGTGAGACTAAGAACCTGGCAAAGCACAGAGTCAGGCGGTGGAGCAAAGAGCGCGGCTGTGTAGTGCCACCAGTACCAGCAGCTCCAGCACCTCCAGCAGCTCCAGAACCCTTAGCGCCAGCTCCTCCAGGACCAGCTCCACCAGCAGCTGCACCCCCAGACCCAGTGTCTCCAGCAGTAGCACCCTCAGGCTCAGCACCTCTAGCCCCAGCAGCTCCAGTACCTCCAGTACGAGCACCTCCGGGACCAGCACCACTCCCAGCTCCAGGGACGTCAGCAGATTTACATCCAGCGCAGAGCCCCGAGCTCCCGAAGCGCGACCCTGACGGCGACCGTACCAGTCGTGCAGCTGCTGTGAGGTGAGAGGCACACGCGGACGAAGGCAGCTACTCCAAGGAGACCGCGCAACAACAGACTCAGAACCCTCAGCACCTCCAGAACCTCCAGCAGCTCCAGAACCTCCAGCCTCAGCACCCTCAGCAGCTCCAGAACCTCCAGCTCCAGCGCCACCAGCGCCAGCACCTCCAGCAGCTCCAGAACCTCCAGCACCAGCACCCTCAGCAGCTCCAGAACCTCCAGCAGAAACAACTCCAGTAGCAGAGTCACCAGCTCTAGCGCCTCCCGCAGCAGGGCCCCTAGCTCCAGCAGCGCGACCCTGACGGCCAACGTACCACTCACGCAGCTGCTGTGGGGAGAGAGGGAGTCGACGACGAGAGTGCAGCGGCGAGGCACCAGCGGAGCTACTACGGAGACGGCCGCTCCAGGGAGACTGCTCACCAGACGCCTCAGCGTCCCCAGGTGCAGCACCCCCAGACTCAGTACCCCCAGGCTCAGCACCCCCAGACTCCTCACACTCAGGCTCAGCACCTCCAGGCTCCGCACCCTCAGGCTTCGCACCTCCAGGCTCAGCACCCCCAGGCTCCGCACCCCCAGGCTCAGCACCCCCAGGCTCAGCACCCCAGAAGCAGCACCCCGAGCAGGACCACTCTCAGCAGGACCTGAGTCACCAGTGACCTCAACCGGCACAGTCAAGGGAGGAGGGTCTACCTGAGACACACTAGAAGGAGCAGGACCGGGAGCGGGGAGGGGGTCTACCTGGGGAGCACCTGGAGCGAGGAAGAGCGGCGGGGGGGGGAGAGGGGCAGTGCGGTAGGGGAAGAGATGGTAAAAGGGGACCGACTCGTTGAACGTGACGTCCTGAGAGGGGGAGACACGGCGCGAGGTGGGGTGGTAAAACTGCCAACCAGGCGCGTCAGGGACAAAGCCCAGGAAGACACAGGGAACAGCGCGGGCGGAGAGCTTGTCCGCGGTGGTATCGCGGACAAAGGCACGAGCATCCCAGACCCGGAAACACGACGCATCGCCAACCTTCCCCGTCCACAGCAGTGTGGGCGAGGTCTCCGGCACGGAGGCACGGGGCCAGAGCTTGAGCTGATGCGTGGCGTACCGGACCGCAAACGGCCACAGAAAATGGGGGGCAGCCGCATGGATCATGGAGGTACGAGCGACCTCCATGACTAAGCCAATGCGGCGCTCAGCAACCCCACTCTGCTGCGGAGAGGCCGGAAGCGTGAACGTCTGGCGGATGCCGTGCTCCGCACGGAAGGCTGCCAAGAGGTCTGAGGAGAACTCACCACCTCTATCAGAGTGCAGACGCAGGACAGGAAAGTCCGACTGGAACCGCTCGCGGAGCTGGAGACGAACAGCACGGATCCAGGGGATCAAAACATCAGGGACATCCCCCTTACGCTGCAAGGGGAAGACCGTGGTGTAACGCGTGTAGTCGTCGACGACCAGCAGGAAGTACCGCTCGTGGCCTTGTCTACGGACGCGGGCTGGGCCCCACACGTCCAGGTGGAGAGTCTGTAGGGGAGCCTCTGTGGGAGGGAACGAGGAGGAGTGAGGAGCGGCGCGCTGCCGCCCCTCGACACAGGGAAGACAGGGAGGAGCAGGCGAGGGTAGGAGGGGAGGGAGAACCCTGGGAAGACCAGAGACAAGAACACGGCGGTGCATGCTACGAAGGCGCTGCACCAAGGGTTGACCAAGGCGGTGGTGCCAAAGGAGGGTCTGGTGCGACAAGGCGCGACACGAGCAGGGGGCCGCTAGCTGACCTGATGCAGACGCAGACGCGGCTACCTGAGGGGACTCGTTGGTCAGTGTGTACAGGCCCGACCCCGGCTGCCGAGTGAAGGTAGCCAGATGACGACCCGTCCGAGCACACGTGTAGTGTGTCACACGCTTGTAGGCAGGGGTGAACTGGTGAACACCCGCGTCCTGGAGCGCAGAACCCGCCACCAAGTTCGTAGAGAACGAGGGGAGGTAAAGACCCGACAGTGTGCCGGACGGGACAGCAGGACAAGGGAGGACAGTGGTGGAGGTCGCACGGACTGGACCCCCAGAGGGGTCTGCCAGGGAGACTACAACCGGCCGACTGAGCGGCGTGAGGGTGGTGCTGTCGCGAAAGAAGGAGCGAGAAGCACCGGAGACAAGTGTGAAGGTGTACAAGGCCTCAGCAGGCGTAGTACCAGAGAGAGCAGACTCACCAGCACTTGGAGCAGCAGCCTCACCAGCACCCAAAGCAGGAGACGCACTAGCACCTAGAGCAGCAGCCTCATCAGCACCTAGAGCAGGAGACGCATGAGCACCTAGATCAGCAGCCTCAACAGCACCGAGAGCAGCAGGCTCTATAGCTGGGTCAGGCGGTACGCGCAGGTAACAGGCACGGTCAGCACTAGTAGGCAATGCATACATGGCAGTGAGAATAGCATCATAGTCAAGAGCAAATATATCTATCCTCTGCCCAAGCGGCTCCACCCAGTCGGGGAGCTCAGCCTCGTCGCCAAACTCGGTAAGCCAGGCGTCGCTCAGACGGGCGAAGCAGCGGGACTGTGTGTGACTAAGCGTCCCGCAAGCCTGACCAGTCCGAGCACCTGTGCGAATGACATATGGGCAGCGAACGGTACTCAAAGACCGTCTACTCTGAGCGTACCACTCACGAAGCTGCTGAGACGTAAGTGTCTCGCGCGGACGCCGCTGCAGCTGCAGCTGGCCATGTTACGAAACGAACTTAATCTAGGAACCGGGGTTTACTAAGGGCCTAGGCTTAGTAGCCTAGGCCAAGTGGGTGTCGAGGTGGTTGTACCAAGGAGAATCGAGAATGGAATGAGTTTCACTATAGGTTTACGGAACATATAGGCAAGATCGAAAGGTGCACCACAACACAAGCAATTAAATAACTACACTACGACTAACTACAAGCAGTTATTTAAACTATGTAAAACATAGTTTGACACTCCCCCGTAACTGCTTGAAGAACGCCCCTTGAGGGGGTGCACCAAGGACAGGGCGGCGTAGTGAAAGATGGCAGAGAGGGAAGTAAGGAGGAGGAGGCGAGAGAGAGAGAGAGGAGAGGAGAGGAGAAGGAACAAAGGAGGAGGTGAATGAGGGATGAGGAGAGGAGGTGGGGGGGTGGCCTCGGCGTCCCCTCTTACTAACCCCCTTTTACGAAGGGGAGGGTGAGTGAGGGATGAGGAGAGGAGGTGGGGGGGTGGCCGCGGCGTCCCCTCTTACTAACCCCCACATCCCCACCCCCAATCAACCATCCCCCTTAAACCTCACCCCCATTTCAGCCGCCCCCTGGAACCACACTCCCTCCCCCCCTTCCTTCCTCCAGACCCGTCCCCACCCACGGTAGTCCCTGCAAAGTCGGTCACACAGCGGCCAGCCCTTCCCCCCACCCCCCGTCCCCGCCACCTCCCTCGTAGAGCAGCAGCCGCAGGAGGGGAGGGTCGGGGCAGAGGGTCGGGGTTCTGCAGTGGCTCACGGCGGTCACCATATCCACACCTCCTCCCCCCCACCAGCAGAAGTCGCGGAAGGGAAGGCGACGGGGGAAGGGGGAGGGGTCCGACGGCAGGTCAGTCGGCTTGCTTGCTGGCGGGCTAGCGGGTCTGCTGGTACGACTGCTGGCGGGTCCGCGGTGGGTGATGGGCGCTGGGCGGGACGGGTTTCCTGAACGGGGGGGGTTGCCGGGAGTCACGAAATGCGGGACGGGGCTTCAGCGACGAGTCTGGTGGGCGGGGGGGAGGTGCAGCGCGTGGGCAACGGGTGCGTACGGGTTTTCGCGAACGGGCTGCAAGCGGGGAGCGTTGCTGGCGCTGTCACTGGCGGTCTCGGGTGTCGCTGGCGTTGGCGCTGGTAGGCGCTGCTGGCGGTCCCACAACGCCCTTCCCCCGTACCTCTCCGCCCCCACAGTGACAGTCGCTGCACACGGGAACAGCCGCGACAGGGGGTGACGAGAAGGGGCCGCGCCAGTGAGCCGCGACGAAGCGACCCGACGGGCTGGGCGACGGGCGGAGCGACAGGGGGCAGCGCGACGGGTGCAGCGTAAGCAGCAGAAATTGCGCCAGCAGCGGATTTCGCACCAGCAGCTCCACGTTCCACGCTACTAGCAGTAGCAAACGCGCCAGCAGCATGATAGGTCGCCATGGCAGATGGCGAAATTGGTGGGCCCATGGAAAGCATTTCGGTCCTTAGGAAGGAACCGCTCGATACCATGTTACGAAACGAACTTAGTCTAGGAACCGGGGTTTACTAAGGGCCCAGGCTTAGTAGCCTAGGCCAAGTGGGTGTCGAGGTGGTTGTACCAAGGAGAATCGAGAATGGAATGAGTTTCACTATAGGTTTACTGAACATATGGGCAAGATCGAAAGGTGCACCACAACACAAGCAATTAAATAACTACACTACGACTAACTACAAGCAGTTATTTAAACTATGTAAAACATAGTTTGACAGGCCACTGCCAGACGCTCCCGACTGACCAGCTCTAGGGCGACAGCCACGACGGCTACCGCCACAACCCCAACTAGCGTACCACTCACGAAGCTGCTGAGGCGTGAGAGACTCGCGCGGACGTCGTTGGAGCTGCATCTGGCCACCGCCAGTAGCAGCAATAACAGTAGTAGCTGCTGCAGCGCGGGCATGGCAGGCGCGGCAGGCAGGCAGGCAGGCAGGCAGGCAGGCAGGCAGGCAGATGGCGCGGCAGTGTGTGAACAAGGCAGGTGCTCACCAGTGGCGGGAAGGGCCTGCGCTCGGCGGGCGGCGACAGGGTAGGCGCACGACGGCGGCGACGGCGGGGCCGCGGCAGATGCAGGGTGGGGCCGCGTCAGCGGCAGGTCGGGGCCGCATCAGCTGCAAGGCTGGCGGGGCCGCGTCGGCGTCCGGGCGGGGCCGCGTCGGCGGCAGGGCGCGGCCGCGTCAGAGGCAGGGCGGGGCCGCGTCGGCTGCAGGGCGCGGCCGCGTCAGAGGCAGGGCGGGGCCGCGTCGGCTGCAGGGCGCGGCCGCGTCAGAGGCAGGGCGCGGCCGCGTCAGAGGCGGGGCGCGGCCGCGTCAGAGGCAGGGCGGGGCCGCGTCGTCTGCAGGGCGCGGCCGCGTCGATTGCAGGGCGCGGCCGCGTCGAAGGCAGGGCGCGGCCGCGTCAGAGGCTGGGCGCGGCCGCGTCAGAGGCAGGGCGGGGCCGCGTCGGCTGCAGGGCGCGGCCGCGTCGAAGGCGGGGCGCGGCCGCGTCGAAGGCGGGGCGGGGCCGCGTCGACTGCAGGGCGCGGCCACGTCGAAGGCAGGGCGCGGCCGTGTCAGAGGCTGGGCGCGGCCGCGTCAAAGGCAGGGCGGGGCCACGTCAGCTGCAGGGCGCGGCCGCGTCAGAGGCAGGGCGCGGCCGCGTCAGAGGCAGGGCGGGGCCGCGTCGGCTGCAGGGTGCGGTCGCGTCGAAGGCAGGGCGGGGCCGCGTTAGAGGCTGGGCGCGGCCGCGTCAGAGGCAGGGCGGGGCCATGTTCTGGCCTGACGGGCCTGCAGGGGCGGCTCGCGGGCCTGACGGGCCTGCGGGGGCGGCTGGTGGGTCTGACGGGCCTGTAGGGGCGGCGCGTGAGCCTTACGAGCCTGCAGGGGCGGCGCGCTGGCTTAGGGCAGCAGGAGGCAGCGCGAGGGCTGCAGGACGGCGCGCGCAGCGCAGCACGTCACAAGGCAGGGCAGGCAGGCAGGCAGGCAGGCAGGCAGGCAGGCAGGCAGGCAGGCAGGCAGGCGCAGGACAACACGTAGGGTAGCGCGGTAACCGCAACGGTAGGTGGGCCAAAAAAAAAAGACGGTCCTACGGACCTAGTGCTCTGAAACCATGTTAGAATCTAGCGGCAGTAGGAATGAATGCACTATGGAAGAGTTGGGTACAAGTATGAAACCCTAAACGGGGCTCTACCCCATATTGGCTACCCCACTACAGCCTACACACATATAACATGCATATACTTTGACACCCCTGAGGGAGACCCGGATGCTCCAGACATCTTGACCCCGCGCTCCTACGCTGAGGCGATCGCGGGTGAGTACTCCTCTCAGTGGCAGACAGCCATGGACGCAGAGATGGCATTCTGGAAGTCCACAGGCACTTACGTCGATGTGGTTCCCCCACCTGGGGCGAACATCGTCGATTACATGTGGATTTTCAGGGTGAAGCGGCCGCCGGGTTCTCCGCCTGTCTTCAAGGTTACGTTGCACGAGGCTTTGGTCAGCGACAAGGAGATGACTTCTTCCAAACCTTCTCCCCCACCCCGAAGATGACCACTATTTGGGTGCCGCTGCACGTCGCCGCTCAGCGTGACTACGAGCTTCAGTCTCTCGACTTCAGCACAGCGTTCTTACAGGGCAGTCTGCACAAGGAGATCTGGCCGCGCCGCCCACCTGGCTTCACTATGTCGTTCCCTCCTGGTACCCAGTGGAGCCTCCGTCGGCCGGTCTACGGTCTCCGCCAGGCGCCTCATGAGTGGCACGACACACTGAGGATGTCGCTTGCGGCTCTTGGGTTCGCCCCTTCCACTGCTGACCCGTCGCTGTTTCTGCGCACAGACACTTCGCTGCCGCCGTTCTACATCCTCGTGTACGTCGACAGCTTGGTCTTTGCCACTGCTGACACTGAGGCTCTCGCCCTGGTGAAGTCGGAGCCGTAGAAGAGACACACGTGCACAGACCTG
Source organism: Closterium sp. Naga37s-1 (assembly GCA_947471745.1). Lineage (NCBI taxonomy): Eukaryota > Viridiplantae > Streptophyta > Zygnematophyceae > Desmidiales > Closteriaceae > Closterium > Closterium sp. Naga37s-1. Next base: position 1,271,233 of record CANJKZ010000814.1, read on the forward strand.
GGTGAGCTGTGCAGTTTCCTTGGCTTGCAGATCACCCGGGACAGAGCACGCCGCACCATCACACTGACTCAGTCACACATGGTGCAGCAGGTCCTTCAGCGCTTCGGCTTCACCTGGTCCTCGCCACAGCCCACTCCTCTTGCTACAGGCCATTCGCTCTCTGATCCACCTTCGGACGAGTCCGTAGAGCCGAGTGGTCCGTACCCAGAGCTACTGGGCTGCCTTATGTACCTGATGACCTGCACTCGGCCTGACCTTGCGTACCCTCTTGGCCTTCTGGCTCGCTACGTGGCTCCTGGTAGGCACCGAAAGGTGCACATGGATGCTGCTAAGAGGGCACTGCACTACTTTTGCAGTACATCGGGCATGGGGCTCGTGGTTTGAGGATGGGGTGACGTTGTCCTCACTGGACACTCTGACGCGTCTTGGGTTGACGACCTGGCTAAGCAGCGGTCGTCACAGGGTTACACCTTCAGCCTTGGCTCCGGCTCTGTTTCCTGGCGTTCTACACGCTCGTCTTCTGTTATCAGCTCCAGTTATGAGGCTGAGATCTACGCTACAGCCATGGCTGCACAGGAGTTACGCTGGCTCACCTACCTGCTGACTGACTTGGGAGAGCGGCCTCGTTCTCCTCCATTTCTGTACGTAGACAACAAGGCCGCCATTGCCTTGTATCAGGAGCACAGACTGGAGCACAGAATGAAGCACATCGCTCTGCGTTACTTTCTGGCTTGAGAGTTGCAGTAGCATGGTCACGTGGCCACTTGGGCCAACACTGCTGATATATTCACCAAGGCACTTCCGTCTGGTGATCATCAGCACTTTTGTACTTTGTTAGGTCTTGTACCTAAGTTTCCTCACTTGCTGTAGGCTTTGCTTGTACTGTGATCTACATATATATACCTGCATGCTTACTCTTGCTAGGTAGTGATCACTGTACCGCTGTTGTTGCATACATACCTCTGCATGTGAACTGGCCTTTTGGCCCTCTGCTTGTGCTCGATGTGTGTGGTGACGTTCTGATTCACCCCGAGCTTGCTTTGCTTTTCTTGACAGGTCTTGTGACCCTATGTTCTCCCCCACTTTGCCTATGGGGGTGTGTCAAACTACATGTCTATGTTATAATGATATGTAGGCTTTAGTGAGGTAGCTAATGTAGGGTATAGGTTTTTTTTGTTACTTGTACCCAGCTCTCTCGATAGTCATCACGCCTTTTCTTCCCTTTACTATCAACAAGACATACCTGTGCGCGATACAGTGGGATAACACCAGATGGGGGATGTGTAGGCGGAGGTGTGTGGTGAGGCCAGACTTGCTACCCAAAAGACGTTGGCACTGTTGGTGCTGATCCCCGCGATTCCCTGAAGGTCGATCCTGACTGCCTGCAGATGTGACAGCAGAACAATTAGAAGAGAAGCGGCGTCGGTTCTCCACGGTGAGTAACGCCATGAACTTCGTGACAAGCTTGTTGTCACGGATGAACGTAAAGAAGAGGATCAGGTGCTTCCAGCTGCACCTATCTGTGCTCTCGTCAATCGCGATGCCGACAAAGGGCGACGACAGCACGTGTTCTAGCTGGGTAGTCTGGAGCCATGTTGCAGTCGCTTGCGTTAGCTCACCGAAGCCGTATCTACACATCGAAACAATAGTGAGAACATTATTATCGAGATAAAACATAGACACACCGATGTGTATTAAATAGCTTCTGGCAGTTGCACTCATGTGGTGTAGTAGGTGCCGTACCCCTTCTTCGGGAAGCCGGGCACGCCCTTCTCCGCCAGGTAACGCACCATTTTCACCCACATCCTCATGGGCGCGTCGGACCTGCTGATGAGCAGTAATGAGTCGAGAAGGGCGACGACGCACAACTGCTCTCCGTCCACCGTGGCGCGATGTTGGTCGATCTGCGGCTGCCTCACACCGCAACTGCACTCCTGCACAGCTGTTTGTCTCGCCATCGCCAGCTTGTGCTTTGCAGTGCCTGCGTGCTTACGAAACAACTGGGTCTGCAAGTCCGTGGCGCCTTTCCCGCGTCTCTCGCACTTGCCTCCGTCGCCAACATGAGCTACACAAATAGTACATTTGAAGGCAGGCAACCCCAAGGTGGTTTTAGTGATTTGAAGCTAGGGGAAGTGTGCTTACCAATGACTCTTGAACTTGTCAATTGCATCATTGTAGAGTCCTTTTATGAGCTTGGCCAGATTTATGGTGAGGCGAGGACGCGGACGCTCAGACGAGCCGAGAGAGTTGTTGACGTTGGCAGACAAGGATGAAGGCTTGGCGAAGCTCAAGGTCGCCTGATTGAGCCAGATGGTTTGCGCCGTGGCCTGAGTGGGATGGTGTGATGTCGAAGCAACAGTTGATTCCGCAATCGTCTCTGCCACAGGGTCGGGATTTGAGATAACGGGTGCTGAAGGTTCCTTCTGGGTGGGGATAGAATCGGGCTCGGCGTGTGCTGCCTTCTCGAGTGCTAGTTGACTGAGCAAAAAGTCTAAGCCTGGTAGGGCATGCTGTGAATCAGGGTCGTCGTCATCGCAGGTAGCGGGATTGTCGGGCTGAGCCATGGCGGGGATCGGAGAGAGCCTGCCGAGCAGGAACGAGAGGTGGTTTTGAGGCTGTTGAACTGGCCACTGGATGGGCCAAGTGAGTTGAAGCTGAGCTGAGGGATGTGGATAAAACCCTAGCTCGTAGAGGATGGCCCTGTATAACCCACTATAGGCCATCCATAAGTTGGGTGGGTGGTTGCCTAGCATGCACGGCAACGACGAGGCACGTCTGCCGTGTAATGCTGTGAGGAATGTTTTGAGTGTGTATGTTGTAGCATCGTGGTACACGATGCTGCCAAAAGGACCAATCAAAGCTCAGGGTCTGTGCCAGCAGGTCTTGTTGGCACCGTCTTCCTGCCCATCACCTTTACATGGGTGGCAACTGCTACAGCATCTTGGACACTGGTGATGGTGGAGTTCGTGATGGCAGTCAAAAGCTGCCAAAAAGACCAATCAGTGCTCTAACAAGGTGTGAGATGGAGCTTACAGTGAGGGTGACATCGCGCCGCAGGGCGGGGGAAACATCCAGCTGTACGAGAGAAACATCGCGCGGCAGGGCGGCGCGTCGCAAACAGAACTTGACAGTTGTGATAGATTTCACGTGATTGACGGTACAGGTACAATGTGCCACCGTTAATCCAGGGTGTCGGTGCACGGGTACATTCAATCAGAGTCGGTACTCGTTTGTACTATGAATTTATCAGAGTACACTCCCGAAAAAATCTGAAATTTCAGAGTGACCTTATAAAAATTATGATTTTTACAGAGTTGAGGCCATAGAAATTCTGAATTTCTCTGGGTACACCCTAAAAGGTAATGTGAAATCTCAGACTTTTTCACGCAAATCAGACAAATTTCTCTGACTTCTGAGGGCCTGTCGCAGATTAAGTGTATTCAGGTGTTCCAGCTGGTGCAGTCTGTTTTACTCACCTGCTGGCACTCGAAGCCACCTCGAAGGTGGGTATATAGGGAGGAGATTTTTGAGAAACTTCCTCTCAATAAACTTGCATTCAGGACCCACATAATCGATACTCTTTGAACTCAGGGCTCACTAACATATAAGCCTGACACACTTAACAGAAAAAATAGGCATGTAAAAACTATTATTCTGAGTCAAACATGGTTCAGAAATCACTTAATTTGAAAAATCAGGGGACAGTGGTTCATATATCTAATTCATCAAACTAATCAAACTATTTAGTCTGATAGCGTCAGCCCTAGGGGTGTCAAAGATGCATTGGAGATCCTTGATTGATTATAAGGAAATGTTACATGCATGTTAACCTGGGGGGTTATGGTTGCGCTCACCCGCTAAACAAACAAGCAATTTTATCCTAGTTGTTAGTGGCTGTGATTCCGAAATTGTGCTTGTCTAAGCATAAGAGCATGTCATCGTGAATTTGGCTTAAACAAATGTCACTTGTAATCAATAGCTTCATTTGTTACAATACATGGTTTAAAGCGACATAGATATTGTAGATTCCAGTCGGTATCCGTAATCTTGTCCATAGAATATGTGCTTTAGAATCACGAGCAAATGGGTTGTGTGCAACCGCAATCGGCTCCAACGCGTACCGGTACAATACTGTGCACCAGGCCTCCACCATCAATCGCCCGTTACCAGGCGCCAATCTTTGTTACACTGCGGGCCATATTTCACCAAACCTTGCTCTGATGTAGATAAAGCCGTATTTCGTAGGAACTAACCCGAGTCGAGCCTCGTTGGCAGCATTTCATAGCCTGCCGGAACTCGCGTTTGCGCGTCTTGTTCAATACTATCTCGTTCACTTGCACCTGTAACACTTCCTATCTAGCGACTTTGTCCTTTCAGATCGCACGCTTGTTTCCAGCCCCTCAACATTTATTTTATCCTCTAGAAAAAACAACCACTTCTTTGTGTTACTAAAATTGCACTTAGTTCCTACCACTAATGACTTAACTATTACTGAGAAAACTCTTCTCGAGGTGCCTGACCGAAGTCAGCTCCAATCCAAGGGTCTGAGTTTGTCGAAAGAGTAACTCAGCAACGTAGAGTAGCAGCGGTGGAACTCCTTATCACAGCGTAGGCAGAGAATTCCTTGACGTTGAACAGGTAGTAATATGCCAATAGCATTTGGTAGGCAAGTGTGTATTTCAAAGTTCAGAGCATACATATTTATAGCCTCTAGGCAGTTCCTAATGCTAACAAACACCTCTACACAATGGCTATTGTGAACGCTGCGCGAGCATTTCGCGTTTTGCTAAATTCAGGGTGTGACTTGGCGGGTTGCGCCTCGCCAGCGAGTCATTTCGAAAATGCTCGCACCAAGACTTATTTTGACGACCAAGATTCAGGAGGGAACGTTCGCGCCATTTTGATAACGGCTCGGATCAATCCGTTCAAACGGTGTTCAAAAAGTCAAGTTCGGAACTCCACTCGCGAGCTGAGTTGGCAGAAGACTCTTCGCTCAAAACACGTGAGCAGGTGTGCAGTCAGAATAATGAACAAGAGTGGATGAACTAGCAGCAGGATGGGTACATGTAGGAAATCCTAATTGGGTTGTACCCCATATGGGCTACCCCACTAAAACCTACACAATAAGCAGCATATAAGTTTGACACACCCCCATAGACAAAGTGGGGGAGAACAAGAGGTCACAAGACCAGTCAAGAAAGTCAAAGCAAGCTCAGGGTGGATCACGAAGTCACCACGCATTCTGAGAACAAGCAAAAGGCCACAAGGCCAGCTCACATGCAGAGTTATATATAAAGGAGAACAAGCAGTACAGTGATCACAACCTAGCAAGTGTAAGCTTGCAAATATAGGTATATAGATCACAGTACAGGCAATGTCAAGAAGTGAGCAAGTGAGGCAAAGTAGGCACAAGGCCTAGAATAGTACAGAAACGCTGATGATCACAAGGTTGAAGTGCCTTGGTGAATATATCAGCAGTGTTGGCCTGAGAGGCCACGTAAACAAGACGAAGCTGACCACGCTGCTGCAACTCTCGAGCAAGCAAGTAGCGCAGAGCGATGTGCTTCGTTTTGTGCTCCAGTCTGTGCTCCTGAAACAAGGCAATCATGGCTGTGTTGTTGACGTACAGAACTGGAGGAGAACGAGGCGGCTCTCCCAAGTCGGTCAGCAAGTAGGTAAGCCAGCGTAACTCCTGTGCAGCCATGGCCCCTGCGTAGATCTTAGCCTCACAACTGGAGCTGAGAACAGAGGACGAGCGGGTGGACCGCCACGAGACAGAACCAGAGCCAAGGCTAAAGGTGTAACCCTGTGAGGACCGCTGCGTAGCCAAGTCGTCAACCCAAGAAGCGTCTGTGTGACGAGTGAGGACAACTCGAGCCCATCCTCCAAGCATGAGCCCCATGCCCGACGTACTGCACAAGTAGCGCATCACCCTCTTAGCGGCCTTCCACTGCTCTGGTCAGTGTCTCCCGGGCGCAGCGTAGCGTGCCAGGATGCTAAGAGGGTAAGCAAGGTCAGGTTGAGTGCAGATCATCAGGTACATGAGGCAGCCCACAAGCTCTGGATACAGGCCACTTGGCTCTACGGACTCATCCGAAGGCAGAGCTGAGAGCGAGTGACCAGTAGGCAAAGGAGTGGACTGTGGTGAGGAGTACTTGAAGTCGAAGCGCTGAAGGACCTGCTGCACCATGTGTGACTGAGTCAAGGTAATGGTGCGCTGTGCTCTGTCCCGGGTGATCTGCAAGCCAAGATAGCTGCGCAGCTCACCCAGGTCTGTGCACGTGTGTCTCCTCTGCAGCTCGGACTTCACGTGGGCCAGTCCAGCAGTGTCAATAGTGGCAAAGACCAAGTTGTCGACGTACACGAGGATGTAGAACGGCGGCAGTGAAGTGTCGGTGCGTAGAAACAGCAGTAGAAGGAACAAACCCAAGAGCCGCAAGAGTCGTCGTCAGTGTGTTGTGCCACTCGCGAGGCGCCTGGCGGAGACCGTAGACTGGCCGCCGGAGGCTCCACTGGGTACCTGCAGGAAATGACCCAGTGAAGCCAGGTGGGCGGCGCAGCCACATCTCCTCCTGCAGGCTGCCCTGTAGGAAAGCAGTGCTAAAGTCAAGAGAGTGAAGCTCGTAGTCACGCTGAGCAGCGACGTGCAGTAGTACCCGAAGAGTGGTCATCTTCGGGGTAGGGGAGAAGGTCTGGAAGAAGTCAACTCCCGATCGCTGACTGAAGCCTCGTGCAACGTAACGCGCCTTGAAGAGAGGCGGAGAACCCGGTGGCCGCTTCACCCTAAAAATCCACATGCCACTGACGATGTTCGCCCCAGGTGGGGGAACCTCGTCGACGTAAGTGCCTGTGGACTTCCAGGATGCCATCTCTGCGTCCATGGCTGTCTGCCACTGAGAGGAGTACTCACCCGCGATCACCTCAGCGTAAGAGCGCGAGGTCGGGATGTCTGGAGCACCCGGGTCTCCCTCAGGGGCAAGAAGTGTCAGATTTATATGACATAGCTATTGTAGGCTATAGTGGGGTGGCACATATGGGGTACAGTTTTCTAGGGTTTGCTTTTTGTACCCAACTTTCACTTAGTCATTCTCATTCCTCGTTTCTTCTCATGGTATCGAGCAGGTTCCCTAGTGGGAACGATTCCTAGGGCCCACCACCACGATTTTTTTTTTTTCCTGCCCGGAGCGCGTTTTGCGCCGGCCCGAGTCGCGCCGCCCTTTCGGCCCGTCGCGCCTGTCGCGCCCGTCGCGCCCGTCGCGCCCGTCGCGCCCATCGCCACCTTATGCGGCCCCGCCACCTACCTTCGCGGCCCCGCCACCTACCTCCGCGGCCCCGCCACCTACCTGTGCGGCCCCGCCACCTACCTTCGCGGCCCCGCCACCTAACTGTGCGGCCCCGCCACCTACCTCCGCGGCCCCGCCACCTACCTGTGCGGCCCCGCCACCTACCTTCGCGGCCCCGCCACCTACCTGTGCGGCCCCGCCACCTACCTCCGCGGCCCCGCCACCTACCTGTGCGGCCCCGCCACCTACCTTCGCGGCCCCGCCACCTCACTGTGCGGCCCCGCCACCTACCTCCGCGGCCCCGCCACCTACCTGTGTGGCCCCGCCACCTACCTCCGCGGCCCCGCCACTTGCCTGTGCGGCCCCGCCATCTACCAGCGGCCCCGCCACCTACATGCGGCCCCGCCACCTACTAGCGGCCCCGCCACCTACCTGCGGCCCGGCCACCTACCTTTGCGGCCCCGCCGCCTCCTCCCAGCGGCCCCGGACGCCGCCCTCTCAGCGGCCCCGCCGAGCCGCCCAGCAGCCAAGCCGCCCAGCCGCCGAGCCGCCCAGCAGCCGAGCCGCCCAGCAGCCGAGCCGCCCAGCAGCCGAGCCGCCCAGCAGCCGAGCCGCCCAGCAGCCGAGCCGCCGAGCCGCCCAGCAGCCGAGCCGCCGAGCCGCCCAGCAGCCGAGCCGCCGAGCCGCCCAGCAACCGAGCCGCCGAGCCGCCCTACAGCCGAGCCACCCGAGCCGCCCTGTCCGGTAAGAGCAGCGCCCCTTTCACAGCACTGCCCTCACCCTACTGTTTGCGCTGCTAGTCTACTGCTGTCATGGCTACCCCTAGTGTCCTCGCTTTTGACTCTGAGGGTCGGGCCATTGCCTTTGACGTCTGGATAGATGACCTGCAGCTTTTCTTACAGTGCGACAGGGCAGACGGCCTCTCCCTCTTTGACCTCACTTCTGGTGCCTCTCCTGCCCCCGCTGCTGCTGCTGACGCCACTGTTCGCTCCCAGTGGGCCACGCGCGATGCTGCTGCACGTCTTGCTGTGCGTCGCCACCTACCTACCTCTGAGCGTGCGCACTTTAGCCAGTACAAGAGTGCTCAGACCTTGTACGACGCTGTAGTTGCGCGCTACTCCTCCCCTGCCACTGCTGCACTTAGCCGCCTCATGCTACCGTACCTCTTCCCTGACCTTGCTGCCTTTCCCACAGTCGCTGACCTCATTACGCACCTCCGCACTAGTGACACTCGCTACCGCGCTGCGCTTCCTGCAGAGTTCTGCGCCAAGAACCCCCCCCCCCATGTACATCACCCTCTACTACATAGTCACCCGGCTCCCTGACTCCCTTCGCGTAGTCAGGGACCACTTCCTCTCTGTTTGCCCCACCACTCTCACCGTTGACCTCCTCGAGAAGTCCCTCCTAGCAGCAGAGAAGAGCATAGTAGCTGTAGGAGCCTCTCGTGGTGACCCTCGCACCCCCTGTGAAAGTGAACGAGGATGAATGAACTATGAATGAATTGGGTACAAGTACTAACCCTAATTGGGTTGTACCCCTTATGGGCTACCCCACTATAGCCTACACAATATGCATGAGCTATAATGTTCTGACACACCCCCATAGGCAAAGTGGGGGAGAACAAGGGGTCACAAGACCAGTCAAGCAAAGCAAAGCAAAGCAAGCTCAGGGTGGATCACAAAGTCACCACACATTCCGAGCACAAGTTCAAGGCCACAAGGCCAGTTCACATGCAGGAGTACATATATATAAAAAGGCTAGACAAGCAAGAGCAGGTATATATATATGTAACAGTACAAGCAAGGTCAAGAGGTGAGCAAGTGAGGCAAGGTAGGCACAAGGCCCAGCTGAGTACAGAAGCGCTGATGGTCACAAGGCGCAAGTGCCTTGGTGAAGATATCAGCAGTGTTGGCCTCAGAGGCCACGTACGCAAGACGCAACTGACCACGCTGCTGCAGCTCACGAGCAAGAAAGTAGCGGAGATCAATGTGCTTCGTTCTGTGCTCCAGTCGCTGCTCCCGACACAAGGCCAGCATGGCCTTGTTGTCTACGTACAGCACTGGAGGAGAATGAGGCGGCTCTCCGAGGTCAGTCAGCAGGTAGGTGAGCCAGCGAAGCTCCTGTGCAGCCATGGCTCCTGCGTAGATCTCAGCCTCACAACTGGAGCCGAGAACAGAAGACGAGCGAGTAGCCCGCCACGAAACAGAGCCGGAACCAAGGCTGAAGGTGTAACCCTGTGACGACCGCTGCGTAGCCTGGTCGTCAGCCCAAGAAGCGTCTGCGTGCCCAGTGAGGACCACTGGACTCTGCCCTCCAAGCACAAGCCCCATGCCCGACGTACTGCACAAGTAGCGCAACACCCTCTTCGCTGCAGCCATGTGCTCCGGTCTGTGTCTCCCAGGAGCAACATAGCGTGCGAGAATGCTAAGAGGGTATGCAAGGTCAGGTCGTGTGCAGGTCATCAGGTACATGAGGCAGCCAACAAGCTCTGGGTACGGGCCACTCGACTCTACGGACTCATCCGAAGGCAGAGCTGAGAGCGAGTGGCGAGTAGGCAGAGGAGTGGCCTGAGGCGAGGAGTACGTGAAGCCGAAGCGCTGAAGGACCTGCTGCACCATGTGTGACTGAGTCAGGGTAATGGTGCGGCGTGCTCTGTCCCGAGTGATCTGCAAGCCAAGGTAGCTGCGCAGTTCACCCAGGTCAGTGCACGTGTGTCTCTTCTGCAGCTCGGATTTCACGTGGGCGAGTTCAGCAGTGTCAGCTGTGGCAAAGACCAAGTCGTCGACGTACACGAGGATGTAGAACGGCGGCAAAGAAGTGTCGGTGCGTAGAAACAGCGACGGGTCGGCAGTAGAGGGAGCAAACCCAAGAGCCGCAAGTGTAGTCCTCAGTGTGTCGTGCCACTCACGCGGTGCCTGGCGGAGACCGTAGACTGGCCGCCGTAGGCTCCACTGGGTGCCAGGAGGAAAAGACCCAGTGAAACCAGGTGGGCGACGCAGCCAGATCTCCTCGTGCAGGCTGCCCTGCAAGAAAGCAGTGCTGAAGTCAAGAGAGTGTAGCTCGTAGTCACGGTGAGCAGCTACGTGCAGCAGTACCCGAAGAGTGGTCATCTTCGGGGTGGGAGAGAAGGTCTGAAAGTAGTCAACTCCCTGCCGCTGACTGAAGCCACGAGCCACGTAACGCGCCTTGAAGACAGGCGGAGAACCCGGCGGTCGCTTCACCCTGAAAATCCACATGCCACTGACGATGTTCGCCCCAGGAGGGGGAACAGCGTCAACGTAGGTGCCTGTGGACTTCCAGGAAGCCATCTCTGCGTCCATAGCTGCCTGCCACTGAGAGGAGTAGGGACCCTCTATCGCCTCCGCGTAAGAGCGCGGAGTCAGGATGTCAAGTGCATCCGGGTCTCCCTCAGGGGTAAGCAGTACGAACACGAGATGAGGTGAAGCAGCGGCCAAGCACTGGAACTCCTCCTGCCTGTCCTCAAGGACGTCCGTGCCAAGGGCACACTCACCCCCGACGGACGGAGGACAGACAGACTCAGACTCAGCAACAAGACTGGCGACGTAGTCTAGGCGACAGCGAGCAGCAAAGTCGACGAGCTCAGCAACTAGGGCAGACGCAGCAGTGGACTCAAAGGAAGGGTCAGTGACAACAGTAGCAAGGAGACGCGTAACAGTAGGACTGGCAGCACGAAGAGAGTCCGACTCCGGGTCGGCAAGAGCAGGAAGAGAAGACTCAGGAGGAGAAGGCAAAGGGGCACGCAGAGGAGCAGTGGACGGACGCAGAGACATCCGGTGCGTGCCAGGGACAGGAGGAGGACGCTGACGCGAACCGCGACCACTAGTGCGAGCAGCACGGACAGGCAACGCAGGGCGAGACGCAGGCTCACGACGCTCAGCAAGACCTCCAGTAGGACCAGTGTAGGGAGACGGAGCAGGCAGTGGGGAGGCCGGCTGTAACTGTAACTGCGACGGGACAGGCTGTGGACACTCGAAGGGAGGAGGAGGACCAGTAGAAGACGGGAGACCAAGAACCTGCTGAAGGAGCGGAACGAAGTACGGCCGAGGCCGCGCGGTGACTCCAGACACAGTAGGGACAGCACCAGTACCCCCTGTGGCAGCACCAGCACCAGTAGCAGCTCCAGCTCCAGTACCCCCAGCAGCACCAGCAGGACCCCCAGCAGGACCGCCTCCAGGACCGACAGCAGTAGCCTCCGCGCCAACACCCGCAGCAGCTCCAGCTCCAGAAGGACCCGCAGGTCCAGCAGCTCCAGTACGTCCAGTACGAGCACCGCCGGGACCCGTGGCACCAGCTCTCTCAGCAGCAACAGAAACTCCAGTACCCGCAGCTCCTCCAGCTCCAGCAGCTCGCCTCCAGCGCCGGGCAAACCACTCACGCAGCTCCTGTGGAGAGAGTGGCTCCCGGCGAGAGGAAGCACCCAGAGAACCGCCAGGCACAGCACCAGCAGGCCCAGCTCCCTCAGGCTCCGCACCCCCAGGCTCAGCACCTCCAGGCGTCGCACCCCCAGGCTCAGCACCCCCAGGCTCAGCACCCCCAGACTCAGCACCCCCAGGCTCAGCACCCCCAGTCGTAGTACCCTCAGGCTCAGCACCCCCAGGCGTAGCACCCACACGCTCAGCACCCCCAGAGTCAGCACTCCCAGGCTCAGCACCCTCAGCAGCACCAGAGTCAACAGCGACCTCGACAGGCTCAGCAGCGTCTACCTGGGACACACCTGAAGGGGCAGGACCCTGAGGGGGGAGGGGGTCTACCGGGGGGGGACCTGGTACAAGGAAGAGCGGTGGCGGGGGGAGGGACGGAGTGCGGTAGGGGAAGAGGCGGTAGTAGGGGACCGACTCGTCGAACGTGACGTCCTGGGAGGACAGAACACGGCGAGAGGTGGGGTGGTAGAACTGCCACCCTGGGGCGTCAGGGGGGAAACCCAGGAAGACGCAAGGAGCAGCACGAGGGGACAGCTTGTCCGCAGACAAGTCGCGGACAAACGCCCGAGATCCCCAGACACGGAACGCAGACGCATCGCCAACCTTCCCCGTCCACAGCAAGGCTGGGGAGGTCTCCGGCATGGAGACCCTGGGGTGAAGGTTGATCTGATGCGCCGCGTACCGAACCGCAAACGGCCACAGAAAATGGGGGGCAGCCGCATGCATCATGGACGTACGGGCGACGTCCATGACCATGCCAATGCGGCGCTCAGCAATCCCATTTTGCTGTGGAGAGTCCGGAAGCGTGAAGGTCTGGCGGATGCCTCGTGCACGACAGTAGGCTCGCAGAAGGCCAGAGGAGAACTCTCCGCCTCTGTCAGAGTGCAGACGCAGAACAGGAAAGTCCGAGCCGAAGCTCCGCCTGAGCTGGAGACGAGCTGCGCGGATCCAGTCGATCAACACCTCAGTGACATCACCCTTGCTGCGCAAGGGGAAGACTGTGGTGTAACGCGAGTAGTCATCAACCACCAGCAGGAAGTAGCGCTCGTGACCCTGTCCACGGACGCGGGCCGGGCCCCACACGTCCATGTGAAGCGTCTGCAGCGGGGCCTCTGTCGGAGGAAACTGGGAGGAGTGAGGGGCAGCCCGCTGCCGCCCCTCGACACAGGGGACGCAGGTAGGGCCAGGCCCCGGAGGAAGGGGAGGGAGGGACCGGGGAAGACAAGAGACAAGGACACGGGAGGCCATGCCTCGGAGACGAAGCAGGGAGGGGTGACCAAGGCGGTGGTGCCAGAGGAGAGTCTCGTGAGACAGGAGGCGACACGAACAGGGGGCAGACTCAGGACCAGACCTGGACGCTGCAGCAAACACCTGACCCGACGCAGCTACCTGACCAGACGCAGTGACTGGAGGAGACTCAGTGGTCAGGGTGTACAGGCTCGACCCCGGCCGACGGGTAAACGTGGCCAGGTGTCGGCCTGTCCGAGCGTCCGTGCAGTGGGTCACCCGCTGACTCCCAGGAGTGAACTGGTGAACCCCCGCATCCTGTAGGTCAGCACCACTAACCAAGTTCGTAGAGAACGAGGGAAGGTAAAGACCAGACAGGGTGCCAGAGGGGGCCGCCGGACACGGGAGGACAGTGGAGAAGTGAGCAAGGACAGGACCCCCAGAGGGGTCTGCCAGAGAGACTGCAACTGGCCGGCCAAGCGGCGTGAGTGTGGTGCGGTCTCGAAAGAAGGAGCGAGAAGCCCCCGAGTCAAGGGTGAAGGTGTGGGAGGCCGAAGCCGACGCAGAACCTGAGAGAGCAGACTCACCAGCACCTGAGGGAGCAGACGCACCTAGAGCAGCAGCCTCGCTAGCACCTAGAGCAGCAGCCTCACCAGTACCTAGAGCAGCAGTCTCAATGCCCGGGTCGGGCGGAAAACACCGGTAACAGTCAGCCTCATCACTAATAGTCACAGTATACATGGCAGCAAGAATAGCATCAAAGTCAAGGTCAAAGACAGCTACACCCGCCCTAGACAGCTCACCCCAGCGGGGGATCTCAGTGGCCTCAGGGAACTGGTGACGCCAAGCGTCCGTCAGGCGGCCAAAGCAGCGCTGGGTGGAGTGCGCACCCCCGCACTGCTCACCCGCGTGGTCGCCGGTGCGTAGGACGTAGGTGCACGGGCCAGTACCCCCACCCCTCTGGCGTGCAGTGTACCACTCACGGAGCTGCTGAGGGGTGGGGATGTCACGAGTGCGCTGCTGCTGCTGCTGCTGGCGCTGACCACCACCGGAGCCGCCCCTCTGTGCAGCGTCACCCCGACCAGCTCCACCTCCTCCGCCGCCTCCTCCTCCACCGCCGCCACCTCCGCTCCCACCGCCACCGCCACCACCTCCTCCGCCTCCACTGCCGCCACCGACACCTCCGCCCCCGCCACCACTCCCACCACCACCCCCACCCCCTCCACCGCCTCCACCGCCACCTCCACCGCCCCCGCTCGCTCCTCCAGTGCCCCTGCCCCCCTTGCCCTTGCCAGGGCGACGTCTCCCGCTAGGGGTAGACGCCGCACCGACCGACTCAAGCCCAACGAGGTCGGCCGCAGCAGCAGAGGCAGCAGAGGGCAAAAGGGGGGAGGGGGAACACCCCTCAAAGATGGGGGTGCGAGGGTCACCACGAGAGGCTCCTACAGCGACTATGCTCTTCTCTGCTGCTAGGAGGGACTTCTCGAGGAGGTCAACGGTGAGAGTGGTGGGGCAAACGGAGAGGAAGTGGTCCCTGACTACGCGAAGGGAGTCAGGGAGCCGGGTGACTATGTAGTAGAGGGTGATGTACATGGGGGGGGGGTTCTTGGCGCAGAACTCAGCAGGAAGCGCAGCGCGGTAGCGAGTGTCACTAGTGCGGAGGTGCGTAATGAGGTCAGCGACTGTGGGAAAGGCAGCAAGGTCAGGGAAGAGGTACGGTAGCATGAGGCGGCTCAGTGCAGCAGTGGCAGGGGAGGAGTAGCGTGCAACTACAGCGTCGTACAAGGTCTGAGCACTCTTGTACTGACTAAAGTGCGCACGCTCAGAGGTAGGCAGGTGGCGACGCACAGCAAGACGTGCAGCAGCATCGCGTGTGGCCCACTGTGAGCGAACAGTGGCGTCGGCATCAGCAGCAGGGGCAGAAGAGGCACCAGAGGTGAGGTCAAAGAGGGAGAGACCGTCTGCCCTATCGCACTGTAGGAAAAGCTGCAGGTCATCTACCCAGACGTCAAAGTCAATGGCCCGACCCTCAGCGTCAAAAGCGAGGACACTAGGGGTAGCCATGATAGCAGTAGACTAGTAGCGCGGACAGTAGGGTAAGGGCAGTGCAGTGACAGAGGCGCTGCTCTTACCGGACAGGGCGGCTCGGGCGGCGTGGTGGCTCGGCGGCTCGACAACTCGGCGGCTCGGGCGGCTCGGCTACGTGGCTGCTGGGCGGCTCTGCTGTTCGGCGGCTCGGCTGCTGGGCGGCTCGGCGGCTCGGCTGCTGTGCGGCTGGGCGGCTCGGCTGCTCGGCTGCTGGGCGGCTCGGCGGCTCGGCTGCTGGGCGGCTCGGCGGCTCGGCTGCTCGGCGGCTCGATTGCTGGGCGGCTGTGCCGCTACGGAAGGCGGGGCCGCGAAGGGCGGCGGGGCCGCTGAAGTAGGCGGCGGGGCCGCTGAAAGGGCGGCGACGGGGCCGCTGTAAGGGCGGCGACGGGCCGTAAGGGGAGGGCGGCGACGGGGCCACTGAAAGAGGCGGCGGGGCCGCTGGAAGGGCGGCGTCGGGGCCGCTGTGAGGGCGGCGACGGGGCCGCGTCAGGGGCGGCGACTGGGCCGCTGCAAGGGCAGCGACGGGGCCGCCGTAAGGGCGGCGACGGGGCCGTAGGTGAAAGGGCGGCGACGGGCCACGGGGGGAGGGCGGCGTCGGGCCGCTGAGGGCGGTACGACGGGGCCGCGAAAGGGGCGGCGCGACGGGGCCGCGAAAGGGCAGCGCGACGCGGCCGCGAAGGGCGGCGCGACGGGACCGCTAAGGGCGGCGCGACGGGCCGCTAAGGGCGACTCGACGGGGCCGCTAGGGAAGGCGCGACCCTAAGCGCGCTTCGGGCAGGGGCGGGGCGCGCCCCGGGCAGGAAAAAAAAAAAAAAAGGTCGGTGGGCCCTAGGAACAGTTCCCACTAGGGAACCTGCTCGATACCATGTGAAAGTGAACGAGGATGAATGAACTATGAATGAATTGGGTACAAGTACTAACCCTAATTGGGTTGTACCCCTTATGGGCTACCCCACTATAGCCTACACAATATGCATGAGCTATAATGTTCTGACACCCCCATCTTTGAGGGGTGTTCCCCCTCCCCCCTTTTGCCCTCTGTTGCCTCTGCTGCTGCGGCCGACCTCGTTGGGCTTGAGTCGGTCGGTGCGGCGTCTACCCCTAGCGGGAGACGCCGCCCTGGCAAGGGCAAGGGGGGCAGGGGCACTGGAGGAGCTAGCGGGGGCGGTGGAGGCGGCGGTGGAGGCGGTGGAGGGGGTGGGGGTGGCGGTGGGGGTGGTGGCGGGGGTGGAGGTGTCGGTGGTGGCAGTGGAGGCGGAGACGGCGGCGGCGGTGGCGGTGGGAGCGGAGGTGGCGGCGGTGGAGGAGGAGGCGGCGGAGGAGGTGGAGCTGGTCGGGGTGGCGCTGCGCAGAGAGTCGGCTCCGGTGGTGGTCAGCGCCAGCAGCAGCAGCAGCAGCGCACTCGTGACATCCCCTCCCCTCAGCAGCTCCGTGAGTGGTACGCTGCACGCCAGAGGGGTGGGGGTACTGGTCCGTGCACCTACGTCCTCCGCACTGGCGACCGCGCGGGTGAGCAGTGCGGGGGTGCGCACTCCACCCAGCGCTGCTTTGGCCGCCTGACGGACGCTTGGCGTCACCAGTTCACTGAGGCCACTGAGATCCCCCGCTGGGGTGAGCTGTCTAGGGCGAGTGTGGCTGTCTTTGACCTTGACTTTGATGCTATTCTTGCTGCCATGTATACTGTGACTATTAGTGATGAGGGTGACTGTTACCGGTGTTTTCCGCCCGACCCGGACATTGAGACTGCTGCTCTAGGTACTGGTGAGGCTGCTGCTCTAGGTGCTAGCGAGGCTGCTGCTCTAGGTGCGTCTGCTCCCTCAGGTGCTGGTGAGTCTGCTCTCTCAGGTTCTGCGTCGGCCTCGGCCTCCCACACCTTCACCCTTGACTCGGGGGCTTCTCGCTCCTTCTTTCGAGACCGCACCACACTCACGCCGCTTGGCCGGCCAGTTGCGGTCTCTCTGGCAGACCCCTCTGGGGGTCCTGTCCTTGCTCACTTCTCCACTGTCCTCCCGTGTCCGGCGGCCCCCTCTGGCACCCTGTCTGGTCTTTACCTCCCCTCGTTCTCTACGAACTTGGTGAGTGGTGCTGACCTACAGGATGCGGGGGTTCACCAGTTCACTCCTGGGAGTCAGCGGGTGACCCACTGCACGGACGCTCGGACTGGCCAACACCTGGCCACGTTTACCCGTCGGCCGGGGTCGAGCCTGTACACCCTGACCACTGCGTCTCCTCCAGTCACTGCGTCTGGTCAGGTAGCTGCGTCAGGTCAGGTATTTGCTGCAGCGTCCAGGTCTGGTCCTGAGTCTGCCCCCTGTTCGTGTCGCCTCCTGTCTCACGAGACTCTCCTCTGGCACCACCGCCTTGGTCACCCCTCCCTGCTTCGTCTCCGAGGCATGGCCTCCCGTGTCCTTGTCTCTGGTCTTCCCCGGTCCCTCCCTCCCCTTCCTCCGGGGCCTGGCCCTACCTGCGTCCCCTGTGTCGAGGGGCGGCAGCGGGCTGCCCCTCACTCCTCCCAGTTTCCTCCGACAGAGGCCCCACTGCAGACGCTTCACATGGACGTGTGGGGCCCGGCCCGCGTCCGTGGACAGGGTCACGAGCGCTACTTCCTGCTGGTGGTTGACGACTACTCGCGTTACACCACAGTCTTCCCCTTGCGCAGCAAGGGTGATGTCACTGAGGTGTTGATCGACTGGATCCGCGCAGCTTGTCTCCAGCTCAGGCAGAGCTTCGGTTCGGACTTTCCTGTTCTGCGTCTGCACTCTGACAGAGGTGGAGAGTTCTCCTCTGGCCTTCTGCGAGCCTACTGTCGAGCACGAGGCATCCGCCAGACCTTCACGCTTCCGGACTCTCCACAGCAAAATAAGATTGCTGAGCGCCGCATTGGCATGGTCATGGACGTCGCCCGTACGTCCATGATGCATGCGGCTGCCCCCCATTTTCTGTGGCCGTTTGCGGTTCGGTACGCGGCGCATCAGATCAACCTTCACCCTAGGGTCTCCAGACCGGAGACCTCCCCTGCTTTGCTGTGGACGGGGAAGGTTGGCGATGCGTCTGCGTTCCGTGTCTGGGGATCTCGGGCGTTTGTCCGCGACTTGTCTGCGGACAAGCTGTCCCCTCGTGCTGCTCCTTGCGTCTTCCTTGGCTTCCCCCCTGACGCGCCAGGGTGGCAGTTCTACCACCCCACCTCTCGCCGTGTTCTGTCCTCCCAGGACGTCACGTTTGACGAGTCGGTCCCCTACTACCGCCTCTTCCCCTACCGCACTCCGTCCCTCCCCCCACCACCGCTCTTCCTTGTGCCAGGTCCCCCCCCGGTAGACCCCCTCCCCCCTCAGGGTCCTGCCCCTTCAGGTGTGTCCCAGGTAGACGCAGTCGAGCCTATCGAGGTTACTGGTGACTCTGGTGCTGCTGAGGGTGCTGAGCCTGGGGGTGCTGACTCTGGGGGTGCTGAGCGTGTGGGTGCTACGCCTGGGGGTGCTGAGCCTGAGGGTGCAACTACTGGGGGTGCTGAGCCTGGGGGTGCTGAGCCTGGGGGTGCTGAGCTTGGGGGTGCTACGCCTGGAGGTGCTGGGCCTGGGGGTGTGGAGCCTGAGGGAGCTGGGCCTGCTTGTGTGGCGTCTGGCGGTGCTGAGCCTGGAGGTTCTCCGGGTGCTTCGTCTCGGCGGGAGCCACTCTCTCCACAGGAGCTGCGCGAGTGGTTTGCCCGGCGCTGGAGGCGTGCTGCTGGAGCTGGAGGTTCTTCGGCTACTGAGGGTGCTGGTGCCGCGGGTCCCGGAGGTGCTCGTACTGGGAGTACTGGAGCTGCTGGGCCTGCGGGTACGACTGGAGCTGGAGCTGCTGAGGGTGTTGACGCTGAGGCTACTGCTGTCGGTCCTGGAGGCGGGCCTGCTGGGGGTGCTACTGGTGCTGCTGGAGGTACTGGAGCTGGAGTTGCTGCTGACGCTGGTGCTGCCGCTTGGGGTACTGGTGCTGTCCCTGCTGTGTCTGGAGTCGCCGCGCGGCCTCGGCCGTACTTCGTTCCGCTCCTTCAGCAGGTTCTTGGTCTCCCGCCTTCTACTGGCCCTCCTCCTCCCTTAGAGAGTCCACAGCCTGTCCTGTCCCAGTTACAGTTACAGCCGGCCTCCCCACTGCCCGCTCCTTCTCCCTACACTGGTCCTACTGGAGGTCTTGCTGAGCGTCGTGAGCCTGCGTCGCGTCCTGCGTCGCCTGTCCGTACTGCTCGCGCTAGTGGTCGTGGTGTGCGTCAGCGTCCTCCTCCTGTCCCTGGCACGCACCGGATGTCTCTGCGTCCGTCCACTGCTCCTCTGCGTGCCCCTTTGCCTTCTCCTCCTGAGTCCTCTCTTCCTGCTCTTCCCGACCCAGAGTCGGACTCTCTTCGTGCTGCCAGTCCTACTGTCACGCGTCTCCTTGCTACTGTCGTCACTGACCCTTCCTTTGCGTCCACTGCTGCGTCTGCCCTAGTTGCTGAGCTCGTCGACTTTGCTGCTCGCTGTCGTCTAGACTACGCTGCTTGTCTTGTCGCTGAGTCTGTGTCTGTCTGTCCTCCGTCCGTCGGGGGTGAGTGTGCCCTTGGCACGGACGTCCTTGAGGACAGGCAGGAGGAGTTCCAGTTTTTGGCTGCTGCTTCACCTCATCTCGTGTCCGTACTGCTTACCCCTGAGGGAGACCCGGATGCACTTGACATCCCGACTCCGCGCTCTTACGCGGAGGCGATAGAGGGTCCCTACTCCTCTCAGTGGCAGGCAGCTATGGACACAGAGATGGCTTCCTGGAAGTCCACAGGTACCTACGTTGACGAGGTTCCCCCGCCTGGGGCGAACATCGTCAGTGGCATGTGGATTTTCAGGGTGAAGCGGCCGCCGGGTTCTCCGCCTGTCTTCAAGGCGCGTTACGTGGCTCGTGGCTTCAGTCAGCGGCAGGGAGTTGACTACTTTCAGACCTTCTCTCCCACCCCGAAGATGACCACTCTTCGGGTACTGCTGCACATAGCTGCTCACCGCGACTACGAGCTGCACTCTCTTGACTTCAGCACTGCTTTCTTGCAGGGCAGCCTGCACGAGGAGATCTGGCTGCGTCGCCCACCTGGCTTCACTGGGTCTTTTCCTCCTGGCACCCAGTGGAGCCTCCAGCGGCCAGTCTACGGTCTCCGCCAGGCACCGCGTGAGCGGCACGACACACTGAGGACTACACTTGCGGCTCTTGGGTTTGCTCCCTCTACTGCCGACCCGTCGCTGTTTCTGCGCACCGACACTTCTTTGCCGCCGTTCTACATCCTCGTGTACGTCGACGACTTGGTCTTTGCCACAGCTGACACTGCTGGACTCGCCCACGTGAAGTCCGAGCTGCAGAAGAGACACACGTGCACAGACCTGGGTGAACTGCGCAGCTACCTTGGCTTGCAGATCACCCGAGACAGAGCACGCCGCACCATTACCCTGACTCAGTCACACATGGTGCAGCAGGTCCTTCAGCGCTTCGGCTTCACGTACTCCTCGCCTCAGGCCACTCCTCTGCCTACTCGCCACTCGCTCTCAGCTCTGCCTTCGGATGAGTCCGTAGAGTCGAGTGGCCCGTACCCAGAGCTTGTTGGCTGCCTCATGTACCTGATGACCTGCACTCGACCTGACCTCGCATACCCTCTTAGCATTCTCGCACGCTATGTTGCTCCTGGGAGACACAGACCGGAGCACATGGCTGCAGCGAAGAGGGTGTTGCGTTACTTGTGCAGTACGTCGGGCATGGGGCTTGTGCTTGGAGGGCAGAGTCCAGTGGTCCTCACTGGGCACGCAGACGCTTCTTGGGCTGACGACCAGGCTACGCAGCGGTCGTCACAGGGTTACACCTTCAGCCTTGGTTCCGGCTCTGTTTCGTGGCGGGCTACCCGCTCGTCTTCTGTTCTCGGCTCCAGTTGTGAGGCTGAGATCTACGCCGGGGCCATGGCTGCACAGGAGCTTCGCTGGCTCACCTACCTGCTGACTGACCTCGGAGAGCCGCCTCGTTCTCCTCCAGTGCTGTACGTAGACAACAAGGCCATGCTGGCCTTGTGTCGAGAGCAGAGACTGGAGCACAGAACGAAGCACATTGCTCTCCGCTACTTCCTTGCTCGTGAGCTACAGCAGCGTGGTCAGCTGCGGCTTGCGTACATGGCCTCTCAGGCCAACACTGCTGATATCTTCACCAAGGCACTTGCGCCTTGTGATCATCAGCGCTTCTGTACTCAGCTGGGTCTTGTGCCCACCTTGCCTCACTTGCTCACCCCTTGACCTTGTTTGTACTGATGCATATATATATATATACTCCTGCTCTTGCTTGTCTAGCCTTATATATATATGTAATCCTGCATGTGAACTGGCCTTGTGGCCTTGAACTTGTGCTCGGAATGTGTGGTGACTTTGTGATCCACCCTGAGCTTGTTTTGCTGTGCTTGACTGGTCCTGTGACCCCTTGTTCTCCCCCACTTTGCCTATGGGGGTGTGTCAGATTTATATGACATAGCTATTGTAGGCTATAGTGGGGTGGCACATATGGGGTACAGTTTTCTAGGGTTTGCTTTTTGTACCCAACTTTCACTTAGTCATTCTCATTCCTCGTTTCTTCTCAAGAAGCATGGCCACGAGATGAGGTACAGCAGCCGCAAGACACTCAAAGTCCTCCTGCCAGTCCTCAAGGACGTCCGTGCGAAGAGCACACTCACCCCCGATGGAGGGAGGACAGACAGACTCAGACTCAGCAACAAGACTAGCGGCGTAGTCTAGACGACAGGCAGCAGCAAAGTCAACAAGCTGAGCAACAAGAGCAGATGCAGAAGTGGACTCAAAGGAAGGGTCAGTGACAACAGTAGCTAGCAGACGCGTGAAAGTAGGGCTGGCAGCACGAAGTGAGTCAGACTCCGGGTCCGGACCGTCAGCAAGGGAGGACGCAGGAGGAAACGGCAGAGGGACATGCAGTGGAACAGAGGAAGGACGAAGTGCCATCTGGTGCGTGCTGGGCACAGGAGGAGGACGCTGACGCGGAACACGACGACCAGTGCGAGCAGCGCGAACAGGCGACGTAGGACGAGACGCAGGCTCACGACGCTCTGTAAGACCTTCGGGCACCTCAGTGCAAGGAGAAGGAGCAGGCAGTGGGGAGGCTGGCTGTAACTGCGGCTGGGACTGGTCAGGCGGTGGACACAGTAAGGGAGGAGAAAGGTCAGTAGAAGGCGGGAGACCAAGAACCTGCTGAAGCAAGGGAACGAAGTACGTTCGCGGTCGCTTAGTGCCTCCAGAACCAGCACCGACAGCACCAGTACCTCCAATAGCTCCAGCTCTAGTAGCAACTCCAGCTCTAGCTCCAGCAGCACCTCCAGCCCCAGCAGCTACAATACCTCCATCAGCTCCAGCTCCAGCAGCTCCTCCAACAGCTCCAGCTCCAGCAGCACCTCCAGCTCCAGTAGCTCTAGTACCTCCAGCAGCTCCAGCTCCAGCAGCACCTCCAGCTCCAGTAGTGCCTGTACCTCCAGCAGAACCAGCTCCAGCAGCACCTCGAGCAGCTCCAGCAGCACCTCCAGCCCCAGCAGCTCCAGTACCTCCAGTACGAGCACCTCCGGGACCAGTGGCTCCAGCACCTCCCGTAGCTCCAGCTCTAGCAGCACCATTCAGGAGGCTCCAGCGCCGAGCAAACCACTCGCGCAGCTGTAGTGGAGAGAGCGTCTCCCGACCGGACAAGACACCTGGAGGACCTCCAGAAGCCAAAGTACCCCCAGGCGCAGCACGCTCAGGCTCAGCACCCCCAGGCTCAGCACCCCCAGGCTCAGCACCCCCATGCTCAGCACCCCCAGGTTCAGCACCCCGAGGCTCAGCACCCCCAGGCTCCGCACACTCAGGCTCAGCACCCCCAGGCTCCGCACCCTCAGACTCAGCAACCCCAGGCTCAGCACGCTCGAGCTCAGCATTCCCAGGCCCCGCACCCGCAGGCGCAGCACCCCCAGACGCAGCACCTCTAGTAGCACCAGAGTCGACAGCTACCTCGACAGGCTCGACAGGGTCTACCTGGGACACACTTGAGGGAGCAGGACCCTGAGGGGGGAGGGGGTCTACCGGAGGAGGATCTAGTGCGAGGAAGAGCGGCGGGGGAGGGAGAGGGGCAGTGCGGTACGGGAAGAGAAGGTAAAAGGGAACCGACTCGTCAAACGTGACGTCCTGAGAGGGCAGAACACGGCGCGAGGTGGGGTGGTAAAACTGCCAGCCAGGCGCGTCAAGGACAAAGCCAAGGAAGACACAGGGAATGGCGCGAGGGGAGAGCTTGTCCGCGGACGTATCGCGGACAAAGGCTCGACATCCCCAGACCCGGAAACGCGACGCATCGCCAACCTCCCCCGTCCAACGCAGTGTGGGCGAGGTCTCCGGCAAGGAGACACGGGGCCAGAGGTTGAGCTGATGCGCAGCGTACTGGACTGCAAACGGCCACAGAAAATGGGGGGCAGCCGCATGGATCATGGAGGTACGAGCGACCTCCACGACTAAGCCAATGCGGCGCTCAGCAACCCCACTCTGCTGCGGAGAGGCCGGAAGCGTGATCGTCTGGCGAATGCCCTCCGCACGACAAAAGGCCCGCAAGAGGTCTGAGGAAAACTCACCACCTCTGTCAGAGTGCAGACGCAGGGTGGGAAGGTCCGTCTCGAACCGCTCGCGGAGCTGGTGACAAATAGCGCGGATCCAAGGGATCAGAACATCAGGGACCTCCCCCTTGCGGCGCAAGGGGAAGACCGTGGTGTAACGCGTGTAGTCGTCGGCAACCAGAAGAAAGTACCGCTCGTGGCCCTGTCCATGGACGCGGGCTGGGCCCCACACGTCCAGGTGGAGAGTCTACAGGGGAGCCTTTGTCGGGGGGAACGAGGAGGAGTGAGGAGCAGCGCGCTGCCGCCCCTCCACACAGGGAAGGCAGGGAGGGGCAGGCGAGGGTGGGAGGGGAGGCAAAGACCTGGGAAGACCAGAGACAAGGAGACGGGAGTGCATGCCATGGAGGCGTGCCACAGAGGGGTGACCAAGGCGGTGGTGCCAAAGGAGCGTCTGGTGCGACAGGGCGCGACACGAGCAGGGGGGCGCAAGCTGACCTGACACAGACGTAGATGCAGCGACCTCAGGAGGCGCAGTAGTCAGTGTGTACAGACTCGACCCAGGCCGACAGGTGAACGTGGCCAGGTGGTGGCTGGTCCAAAAGCACGTACAGATCGCCACACGCTGCCGTTCAGGGGTGAAGGTGTCACCCCCCGCATCCTGGAGGACAGCAGTGCTCACTAAGTTCGTAGAGAACGAGGGGAGGTGGGGACCTGACAGTGACCCAGACGGAACTGCTGGACAACGCAGAACAGTGGAGGAACGTGCAAGGACTGGGCCCCCAGAGGGGTCAGCCAAAGAGACAGCAACAGGTGCAGAGAGCGGTGTGACTCTGGTACTGTCGCGAAAGAAACAGCTGGAAGCACCTGAGTCAAGCGTGAAGGTGTGCAGGGCCGCAGCAGACGTAGTACTAGAGAGAGCAGACTCACCAGCACCTAGAGCAGCAGACTCACTAGCACCTAGAGCAGCAGCCTCTATACCTGGGTCTGGCGGCATACACAGGTAACAGTCACCCTCAGCACTAACACACAATGCATATATGGCAGATAGGATAGCATCAAAGTCTAGAGCAAAGATATCCACATTCCGCCTAAGCAGCTCTGCCTAGTGAGGGAGCTCAGGCGCATCAGGAAACTCTGCGTGAAAGGCGTCGGTAAGACCGGAGAAGCATCGGTGCTGCGTGTGAGGCAGCCCGCAAGTCTGACCAGCGCGGTCACCTGTGCGAATGACATACGGGCAGGGACCTCCACCCCCACCCGCCCCACGCCGAGCAAACCACTTATGGAGCTTTGGATACGAAAGGGGCTGATGCTGCTGCTGCCTCTGGCCACCTCCAAGGCCTCCCCTCTGGCTGGTACCACCTCAACCGCCACCACTGCCGCCGCCTCCACCCTCACTGCCGCCACCACCGCCGCCACCACCGCCGCCTCCACCACTCCCACTGCCGCCACCACCGCCGCCACCTGCCCCTCCACCCCCACCACCACTACCTCCTCCACCGTCGCCCCCTCCACCTCCTCCACCACCCCCACCACCGCCTCCACCTCTGCCACCCCCACCGCTCCTGCCTCCTCTGCCCCTGCCGCTGCGGCGTCTCCCACTAGGGGCAGATGCAGCTCCTACCTCCTCAGCACGAAGGTAGTCAACAGCTGCAGCAGAGGCGACTGAGGGGAGAAGGGGGGAGGGCGAACACCCCTCAAAGAAGGGGGTGCGAGGAGTGCCACGAGAAGCGCATACAGCGACTATGCTAGTCTCAGCTGCTAGGAGATGCTTCTCGAGGAGGTCGACAGTGAGGTCGGTGGGGTCAAGTGCGAGAAGGAGGTCCCTGGCTGCGGTAAGAGAGTCAGGGAGGCGGGTGACTATGAAGTAGAGTGTGATGTACATGGGGGGAGGGTTCTTGGCGAGAAACTCGGCGGGGAGCGCAGCACGGTAGCGAATGTCACTAGTGCGGAGGTGAGTGACTAGGTCGGCTACTGTGGCAAAGGCGGACAGCTCTGGGAACAGGTAGGGCAGGAGAAGGCAGCCAAGAGCAGCAGTGGCCGGGGAGGAGTAGCGAGCGACTACAGCGTCGTACAGTGCTCTAGCTGTCTTATGTTGGCCAAAGTGGGCGCGTTCGGCTAACGGCAGGTGGTTGCGAACGGCTAAGCGAGCAGCAGCGTCACGGGAAAGCCACTGTGAGCGAGTCGCACTGTCAGCTGTGGCGGCAGGGGCGGGCGAGGCGCCAGAAGTGAGGTCAAATAGCAAAGTACCGTCCTTAGAGTCTGTCAGCAGGAACAGCTGTATGTCGTCTAGCCACGCATTGAACTCTATCGGACGGCCCTCCGAATCAAAGGTGAGAACGTTGAGAGTGGCCATAGCGGGCAGAGTAGTCGGGTGTGCTAGCAGTCGAGCAGCACGCAGGCAGGGCTAGGCAAGTGAGCGCGCTAGCAGCAGTGCAGGAGTGAGCGGCGCGTGGTAGGGCAAGGCGTGCACGGCAGGGCAGGGCGCGCGGCAGGGCAGGGCGCGGCGCTCAGGCAGGGCGCACGGGCAAGGCAGGGCGCGCGGTGGCGCGGCGCGCGGGCAGGGCAGGGCGCACGGCGCGGCGCGCGGGTAGGGCAGGGGCACGCGGCGGCGCGGCGCGCTGGCAGGGCAGGGCGCGCGGCGGCGCGGTGCGCGGGCAGGAAAGGGCGCGCGGCAGCGCGGCGCGTGGGCAGGGTGGCGGTGTGCGGGCAGGGTAGCGGCGCTCGGCAAGGCGCGCAGGCAGGGCAGGGCACGCGGCGGCGCGGCGCGCGGGCAGGGCAGGGCGCGCGGCACGACGCGCGGGCAGGGCGATGCGGCGACGCGACGCATGGGCAGGGCAGGGCGCGCTGCAGCAGGCGGCGCGCAGGCATGGCAGGGCGCGCTGCAGCAGGCGGCGCGCGACTCAGCAGGGCGCGCTGCAGCAGGCGGCACGTAGGCAAAGCAGTGCACGCTGCAGCGGGCGGCGCAGGGCAGGGCAGGGCAGGGCAGGGCAGGGTAACGCGATCATAGTGGCGCGACGGGTGGGGTAGCACTACTTGGTGGGCCCTAAGAAATCGGTCCTAGGCTAGGACGTGCTCTGAAACCATGTGAGAATAACAAACAGGAGTGGATGAACTAGCAACAGGATGGGTATGTAGGAAACCCTAGTTGGGTTGTACCCCATATGGGCTACCCCACTATAGCCTACACAATAAGCAGCATATAAGTTTGACATGTTCGTGTTCATTGTGTTCGGTGTAGCCGCCGTTTCGGAGGTTCTGAGCACTCCAACAGGCTGCTCGAGCAGTATCCAATCAGCTCCCTCGAATAGTCGCGTTTTGAACATCAACGTTCTGAACAGTGATGTTCTGAACATCGGTGTTCTGAACAGCACTGTTCTGAACAGCACTGAACTGATTCCGCCACTCTTATTGGTCGAACTGTGTTCAGAACAGCACTGTTCAGAACAACACCCTTCTGAACGGCCGCGCGAACCGATTTCGCTGTCAAACATTATATATGTGTTATTGCTGTGTAGGCTGTAGTGGGTTAGCCTTTAAGGGGTACACAACTCTAGGGTTTCATACTTGTACTCCAATGTTTCATAGTTCAATCACTTCTGGATTCTGACATGGTATTAAGAGCTTAGGTTCTAGACCTAAGGGCCCACCGTTCCGCTAGAGGTGCCCTCGTGCGCCCTTTTTTTTTAGCGCCCTCGTGCGCCTCTCCCCTAGTACGCCCTCGTGCGCTCTCCTCTCACGCTGCCCGTGTGCAGCGCGCTAGCAGCCCGAGCGCGGCCCCACCGTTTTAGCGCGCGTAGGAAAACCGCCGCCTAGGGCGGCCCGAATTTTTCTCGCGAGCCCCAGCAGGCCGTCGCCCGTAGGCCCCGCTCGCCCCTAGGCCGACGCGCGACCCTCAGCCGCCCGCCCCCAGGTCGCAGCCAGCGCGCCCAGAGCGTCGCAGCCCCGCCCGTAGGCCGCCGCGACGCTCCTCTAGGCCGCCGCCCGCGCGCTAGTCAGGCCCACGCACAGCCGCGGCCCGCCCGCTACAGCCGCCCACGCGCACGCCCCTCGTAGCGCACCGCCGCGTAGCCCAGCCCGAGCCGAGCCGCGCCGCCCGAACCGAGCCGCGCCGCCCGAACCGAGCCGCGCCGCCCGACCTGAGCCGCGCCGCCCTACTGTGCCCCACCTGCAGCAACTCCTATTCCTGTTCCTGTCGTACTACTGCTGCTACTGCTACTGTTCCTACTGCTACTGCTGCCACTATGGCCACTCCCTCTATTCTCACCTTTGACGCTGAGGGCCGCCCGATTAAGTTTGAAGTTTGGTTAGATGACCTCCACCTGTTCCTCCAGATCACTGCCAAGGACGATGTCTCCCTGTATGACCACACGTCAGGCGCTGCTCCCGCACCTCCCGCTACTGCTGACAGTACTGCTCGCTCCCAGTGGCAGACCCGTGATGCTCACGCCCGCCTAGCCGTTCGCAGCCACCTGCCGTTAGATGAGCGCGAGCACTTCGGCCAGCATAAGACCGCTAAGGAGCTGTACGACGCAGTAGTCGCGCGCTACTCCTCCCCTGCCACTGCTGCTATAGGCCGTCTCTCACTGCCCTACCTCTTCCCCGACCTGTCCGCCTTTGCCACTGTAGCTGACCTCATCACCCACCTCCGTACCAGTGACCTCCGCTACCGTGCCGCGCTCCCCCCAGATTTCCTCGCCAAGAACCCCCCCCCGATGTACCTCACACTGTACCACCTTGTCACCCGCATCCTTGACTCCCTTCGCACAGTCAGGGACCAGTTTCTCGCCCTCTCCCCCACTGACCTCACTGTCGACCTCCTCGAGAAGGAACTCCTAGCAGCTGAGAAGAGCATTGTAGCTGTAGGTGCCTCTCGTGGTGACCCCCGCACCCCCTTCTTTGAGGGGTGCTCCCCCTCCCCCCTCCTCCCCTCCATTGCATCTGCTGCTGCTGTCGACTTCCTCGGAGCTGAGGGGGTCGGGGCCGCGTCTGCTCCTAGTGGGAGGCGCAAGGGCGGCAGGGGCAAGGGGGGCAGGGGTGGTGGAGGTGGAGGCGGGGGCGGCGGCGGTGGAGGGGGTGGGGGGGGCGGGGGTGGTGGCGGAGGTGGGAGTGGCGCGGGTGGTGGGGGGGTCAGTGGCGGCACAGGGGGCAGTGGCGGCGGAGGTGGTGGGGGTGGTGGGGGCGGTGGTGGCGGCGGTGGAGCGGGTGGCGGGCGCGGTGGAGCGGTGCAACGTGGGGGGTTCGGCGGTGGCCAGAGGCAGCAGCAGCAGCGTCCCGGCGAGACTCCCTCGCCCCAGCAGCTCTGTGAGTGGTACTCTCGGCGTGGGGGGTCTGGGGGTGGAGGTACCTGCCCGTACGTCATCCGCATAGGTGACCGCACTGGCCAGACTTGTGGGAAGTTTCACACGGCGCAGCGCTGTTTCTTTCGCCTCGATGACGTCTGGCGCGAGCAGTTCCCTGACACCTCTGAGCTGCCCCGCTGGGCTGATCTGCTTAAGAAGGGAATTGATATCTTTGCTCTTGATTATGACGCTATCCTTGCTGCTATGTATGCATTGACTATTAGTGTTGAGGGTGACTGTTACCTGAGTGTACCGCCCGACCCAGGTATTGGGACCGGTGAGGCTGCAGCTCTAGGTGCTAGTGCGTCTGCTGCTCCAGGTCCTGGTGAGGCTGCTGCCCTAGGTGCTAGTGCGTCTGCGTCTGCTGGTACCGCACCTACTGAGGCACTGCACACCTTCACACTGGACTCAGGTGCTTCCCGCTGTTTCTTTCGCGACCGCACTGCCCTAGAGCAGCTCCCTAGACCGGTTGCTGTCTCCCTGGCTGACCCCTCAAGGGGTCCGGTCCTTGCGACCTCCACCACTGCCCTCCCTTGTCCTGCTGTCCCGTCTGGCACGCTGTCGGGCCTCTACCTCCCCTCGTTCTCTACGAACTTGGTGGCGGGTTCCGCGCTCCAAGACGCGGGTGTTCACCAGTTCACCCCGGCCTACGAGCGTGTGACGCACTGCACGTGTGCCCGGACGGGTCGTCACCTGGCTACCTTCACTCGGCAGCCGGGGTCGGACTTGTACACACTGATCACTGAGTCCCCTCAGGTAGTTGCGTCTGCGTCTGCGTCAGGTCAGCTGTCGGCCCCCTGCTCGTGTCGCTCCCTGTCGCACAGGACTGTCCTCTGGCACCACCGCCTTGGTCACCCGTCAGTGCAGCGCCTTCGCGGCATGCACTCCAGGTACCTTGTCTCTGGTCTTCCCAGAGTTCTCCCTCCCCTACCACCCTCGCCTGCTCCTCCCTGTCTTCCCTGTGTCGAGGGGCGGCAGCGCGCCGCTCCTCACTCCTCATCGTTCCCTCCCACAGAGGCTCCCCTGCAGACTCTCCACCTGGACGTGTGGGGCCCCGCCCGCGTCCGGGGACAGGGCCACGAGCGGTACTTTCTGCTGGTCGTCGACGACTACACGCGCTACACCACGGTCTTCCCCTTGCGTACCAAGGGTGAGGTCCCTGATGTCTTGATCCCCTGGATCCGCGCTGCTCGTCTCCAGCTCCGCCAGCGGTTCCAGTCGGACTTTCCTGAGCTACGTCTGCACTCTGACAGAGGTGGCGAGTTTTCCTCTGACCTCCTGGAAGCCTACTGTGCGGAGCACGGCATCCGCCAGACGTTCACTCTCCCGGCCTCTCCGCAGCAGAATGGGGTTGCTGAGCGCCGCATTGGTCTTGTCATGGAGGTCGCTCGTACCTCCATGATCCATGCGGCTGCCCCCCATTTCCTGTGGCCGTTTGCAGTGCAGTACGCCGCGCATCAGCTCAACCTCTAGCCCCGTGTCTCTGTTACGGAGACCTCGCCTACCCTGCGTTGGACGGGGGAGGTTGGCGACGCGTCGGTGTTCCGAGTCTGGGGATGTCGAGCCTTTGTCCGCGATACATCCGCGGACAAGCTCTCCTCCCGTGCGGTTCCCCGTGTCTTCCTTGGCTTTGTCCCTGACGCGCCTGGCTGGCGGTTTTACCACCCCACCTCGCGCCGTGTCTTCGCCTCTCAGGACGTCACCTTTGACGAGTCGGTACCCTTTTACCGTCTCTTCCCCTACCGCACTGCCCCGCTCCCCCCCCCGCCGCTCTTCCTCACCCCAGGTGTCCCGTCGGTAGACCCCCTCCCTCCCCAGGGTGCTGCTCCCTCAGGTGTTTCCCAGGTAGACCCGGTCGAGCCTGTCGAGGTAGCTGTTGACTCTGGTCCTGCGCGAGGTACTGAGTGTGCTGAGCCTGGTGGTGCTGGGTCTGGGGGCACTGAGACTGGGGGTGCTGAGCCTGGGGGTGCGGAGACTGGGGGTGCTGAGCCTGGGGGTGCGGAGACTTTGGGTGCTGAGCCTGGAGGTGCTGCGACTGGGGGTGCTGAGCCTGGGGGTGCTGAGACTGGGGGTGCTGAGACTGGGGGTGCTGAAGCTGGGGGGTCTGCGGGAGTCGGGGCTGATGGCCTCGCAGGTGCAGTGCCGCAGCCAGAGCCTCCCTCCCCTCAGCGGCTACGTGAGTGGTACGCTCGGCGCTGCAGCCTCAGGAGTGGAGCTCCTGGTGTTGAGGTACCGCCAGCTGGAGGCCCTGCTGCTGGAGGTACTGCTGGCGCTGGTGCTGCTGGAGGTCCTGGAGGTGCTGCTGGTACTGCTGGAGGTCCTGGAGCGGCTGGAGGTGCTGCTGGTGCTGCTGGAGGTTCTGGAGCTGCTGGAGGTGCTGCCGGTGCTGGTGGAGGCTCTGGAGCTGCCGGAGGTGCTGCTGGTGCTGGTTCGGCTGGAGGTTCTGGTGCTGTCTCTGCTGCTTCTGAGGGCACTTCACGGCCGCGGCCGTATTTCGTTCCGCTCCTTCAGCAGGTTCTTGGTCAGCCGCCTCCTCCTAGTCCTCCTCCCTCCTTAGAGTGTCCTCCGCCTGTCCAGTCGCAGTCCCAGCTCCCGCCTGTCTCGCCACTTCCTGGTCCTTCTCCCTACACTGGTCCGACAGGCGGTCTTACAGAGCGTCGTGAGCCTGAGTCTCGTCCCGTGTCGCCTGTGTCGCGTCCTGTGTCACCTGTTCGTGCTGCTTGCACTGGTCGTCGTGGTCAGCGTGAGCGTCCTCCACCTGTGCCTGGCACACACTTTATGACTCTGCGTCCTTCCACTGCTCTACAGCGTGTCCCTCTGCCGTCTCCTCCTGAGTCCTCTGTTCCTGTCCTTGCTGACCCGGAGTCTGACTCTCTTCGTGCTGTCAGTCCTACTGTCACGCGTCTGCTGGCCACTGCTGTCACTGACCCTTCCTTTGAGTCTGCTGCTGCGTCTGCCCTAGTTGCTGAGCTTGTCGACTTTGCTGCTCACTGTCGTCTAGACTACGCCGCGAGTCTTGTTGCTGAGTCTGAGTCTGTCCGTCCTCCGTCCGTCGGGGGTGAGTGTGCTCTAGGCACGGACGTCCTTGAGGACAGGCAGGAGGACCTTGAGTGTCTTGCAGCCGCTGCGCCTCATCTCGTTTCCATGCTGATTGCCCCTGATGGAGACCCGGATGCTCCAGACATCCCGACCCCGCGCTCTTACGCTGAGGCGATCGCGGGTGAGTACTCCTCTTAGTGGCAGTCAGCCATGGACGCAGAGATGGCATCCTGGAAGTCCACGGGCACTTACGTCGACGAGGTTCCCCCTCCTGGGGCGAACATCGTCAGTGGCATGTGGATTTTCAGGGTGAAGCGGCCGCCGGGTTCTCCGCCTGTCTTCAAGGCTCGTTACGTTGCTCGAGGCTTCAGTCAGCGAGAGGGAGTAGACTTCTTTCAGACCTTCTCCCCCACCCCGAAGATGACCACTCTTCGGGTGCTACTGCACGTTGCTGCTCAGCGTGACTACGAGCTTCACTCTCTTGACTTCAGCACAGCTTTCTTGCAGGGCAGCCTGCACGAGGAGATCTGGCTGCGCCGCCCTCCTGGCTTCACTGGGTCGTTTCCTCCTGGTACCCAGTGGAGCCTCCGGCGGTCGGTCTACGGTCTCCGCCAGGCGCCACGTGAGTGGCACGACACACTGAGGACTACTCTTGCGGCACTTGGGTTCGCGCCCTCTACTGCTGACCCGTCGCTGTTTCTGCGCACCGACACTTTGCTGCCGCCGTTCTACATCCTCGTGTACGTCGAAGACTTGGTCTTTGCCACTGCTGACACTGAGGCTCTCGACCACGTGAAGTTGGAGCTGCAGAAGAGACACACGTGCACAGACCTGGGTGAACTGCGCAGCTACCTTGGCTTGCAGATCACCCGGGACAGAGCACGTCGCACCATCACACTGACTCAGTCACACATGGTGTAGCAGGTCCTTTAGCGCTTCGGCTTCACCTGGTCCTCAGCACAGGCCACTCCTCTGGCTATAGGTCACTCGCTCTCAGCTCTGCCTTCGGATGTGTCCGTAGAGCCGAGTGGTCCTTACCCAGAGCTAGTTGGTTGCCTCATGTACCTGATGACTTGCACTCGTCCTGACCTAGCATACCCTCTTGGCCTTCTGGCCCGCTACGTGACTCCTGGCAGGCACCGAAAGGTGCACTGGGATGCTGCAAAGAGGGTATTGCGCTACTTGTGCAGTACATCGGGCATGGGGCTCGTGCTTGGAGGAGGGAGCTCAGTTGTTCTCACTGGGCACTCAGACGCTTCTTGGGTTGACGACCAGGCTACTCAGCGGTCGTCACAGGGTTACACCTTCAGCCTTGGCTCTGGTTCAGTTTCTTGGCGTTCTACTCGCTCGTCTTCTGTTCTCAGCTCCAGTTGTGAGGCTGAGATCTACGCCACAGCCATGGCTGCACAGGAGCTACGCTGGCTGACCTACCTGCTGACCGACTTGGGAGAGCGGCCTAGTTCTCCTCCAGTGCTGTACGTCGACAACAAGGCTGCCATTGCCTTGTGTGAGGAGCACAGACTGGAGCATAGAACGAAGCACATCGCTCCCCGTTACTTCCTGGCTCGAGAGCTGCAGCAGCGCGGTCAGCTTCGTCTGCGTTACGTGGCCACTCAGGCCAACACCGCGGATATATTCACCAAGGCACTTCAGCCTGGTGATCATCAGCGCTTCTGCACTATGCTGGGGCTGGTGCCCACTTTTCCTCACTTGCTGTAGGCTTTGCCTGTACTGTGATCTCTATATATGTATACCTGCTTGTTTGCTTTGCTAGGTTGAGATCACCTTGCTGTTTGTGTTGCATATATGCCTCTGCATGTGAACTGGCCCTGTGGCCCTTTGCTTGTGCTCAGAGTGTGTGGTGACGTTGTGATCCACCCTGAGCTTGTTTGCCTTTCTTGACTGGTCTTGTGACCCCTTGCTCTCCCCCACTTTGCCTATGGGGGTGTGTCAAATATTATATATGTGTTATTGCTGTGTAGGCTATAGTGGGTTAGCCTTTAAGGGGTACACAACTCTAGGGTTTCATACTTGTACTCCAATGTTTCATAGTTCAATCACTTCTGGATTCTGACATTCGCCACTGTGAATTGTCGAGCTGAAATCTTGAACTTAAAATAAAATTTTAAGCTGAATTGGCTGCTCTTATTGAACCCTCGATTGTGGTAGATCCGCTTCAATGTTTCAGCGGCTACTTGAGAATGGAATTGTGCCCTCCTCCAGCAAACCGGCAGATAGAAATACAGAATGTTGATTCTGTATTAACACTTTGTGCACTAAAGGCATTGTCCTTGTGCCCTTTTGTAAGCACGCGCAACCACGATCGTGTCTAGTCGCTAAGTACGCCAACGCCCTTCGGAAGGGTGGAAATCATTAATTTTGATGCGCTCACACCGCCTCGAAGAAGAAGAAGAAGGCAACTATATAATGGCGCAAACATAATTGCCATCGTCCCCTCGTAACGATGTAATCTTTCAACGCACATCAAGTCATGCATCAGCCTGCACCAACAGCAACAGCATCATGCACTTGCGTAGTTGCGCTGTGCTTGTAGTGTATTGTTGGGGTTTGTTTCAGTCGGGAAGAACGTTGGAGTGTTGATGCTGCCTGTTTAGCATGCCTCTAGGTAGGCTTTATACCAAAGCTATTGGCCTGTTTGTAATGAAAATATAGGGTGACTCGTTCTTGGTGTTATCTTCAGGGACGTTGTCAGAATGTGATATTTGTCTAGCCTGCAGTGGGGTACTCTATAGCAAGTATAGCCCAAATTAGGGTTAGTATAGCCCAATGTACTCAACTGCCTGCTAGTGCAAACCCCCATTTCTATTCTAACTTTCTACTACTGATTCTGACATGCTATCAGAGCGAGATCGCTCTTGGCCTGTGGGCCCACCTGCTTCCGCTGCTTTCCTACCTGTCGCGAGCCTCGAGCGCGCGACGTCTTCTGCCTGCCGCGCACCCTGCGCGCGTGGCGTTTTTTCTTCCCGCCGCGCGCTTTCTGCCTGCCACGCGCTTGGGGCGTGTGGCGGTTTCCTGCCCGCCGCGCACCCCGGGCGCGCGCAGCGGTTTCGTCGCCCGTCGCGGCGCCCCGGGGGCCCGCGCGCTGTCCTCTCCCGTCGCCCGTCGCGGCGTCCCGGGGGCCCGCGCGTCACCCCCCTTCCGTCGCCCGTCGCGGCGCCCCGGGGGCCTGCGCGTCGCCCTACCCGTCGCCCGTTGCGGCGCCCTGGGGGCTGTCAAACATTGTATGTGTTATATTTGTGTAGGCTATTGTGGGTTAGCTTCTAGGGGGTACACAACTCTAGGTTTGACATACTTGTACTCTCATTCTCCTTCTAGTCCATCATTTCTCGTTCACTCTTAGTTTCTCACATGGTATTACGAGCCTAGGTCGTTACCTAGGACCGAACGATGGGCCCACCGTTTTCGCCTAGTCGCGCCCTCGCGCGCCTCGCCTAGTCGCGCCCTCGAGCGCCCTCCTCTCTCTCACTTTCGCGCGCCCTAGCGTGCCTCTCGCGATCGGCCCCGCCTAGCCCGCACGCCCTAGCGTGCCTCGTGCGATCGGCCCCGCCTAGCCCCACTCGCCCTTGCGAGCCTCTTACGGACCGGCCCCGCCCCTTAGCGCGCGCCCTTACGTGCCCCGTGCGACCGGCCCACACCCACCCGCGCGCCCTTGCGTGCCCTCGCGTACCGGCCCCGCCCAGCTAGACCGCCCTCGCGTACCTAGTGCGACCCGGCCCCGCCCCACCAGCCCACCCTTGCGTGCCCCGTGCGACCAGGCCCCGCCCTAGCTAGCTCGCCACCCCGGGGACCCGTGCGCCCGTCCCCGTCGACCCATGCGTCGCCCTGCGGCCCCCCCCTCCCCGCACACCTGAGTTTGCTTACCGCACACCCGAGTTCGCTTCCCGCACACTTGTGCACGATTCGCGCACACCTGAGCTCGCTTACCCCACCTCGAGTAGCCGCTCCCTAGCTGA
Source organism: Closterium sp. Naga37s-1 (assembly GCA_947471745.1). Lineage (NCBI taxonomy): Eukaryota > Viridiplantae > Streptophyta > Zygnematophyceae > Desmidiales > Closteriaceae > Closterium > Closterium sp. Naga37s-1. The sequence continues at coordinate 1,307,221 of CANJKZ010000814.1, forward strand.
GCCGAGCCGCCCCACCAAACCGCGTCACCCGGCCCGAGCCGCGTCGCCCTACCGAACCGCGCCGCCCTACCGAGCCGCGCTGCCCTACCGAGCCGCGCCTCCTACCGAGCCGCGCCCCTGATTCTGTCACTGCTACAGTCACTACTGCTGTTTCTGCTACTACTACTGCTGCTCCTCCTACTGTCACTATGGCTAGCCCTCCTGTGCTAGCTTTCGATGCTGAGGGCCGCCCAGTGAAGTTTGACACCTGGCTCGATGACCTGCACCTATTCCTACAGCTCACTGCCAAGGAAGACATCTCGCTGTACGATCACGCCTTAGGCCATGCTACTGCCCCTTCTGCTACTGCTGACAGCACTACCCGCTCACAGTGGCAGACTCGTGACGCCCACGCTCGCTTTGCTATTCGCAACTCCTTGCCGATAGATGAGCGCGAGCACTTTGGCCAGCACAAGACTGCACAGGCACTGTACACTGCTGTCGTTGCCCGCTACTCCTCACCTGCCTCTGCCGCACTAGGCCGTCTCTCACTCCCCTACCTGTTCCCCGACCTGTCCTCTTTCTCCACAGTCGCTGACCTCATCACGCACCTCCGCACTAGTGAGGCCCGCTTCCGTGCCGCTATGCCCGATGAGTTTCTTGCCAAGAACCCCCCCCCGCTCTGGCTCACTCTCTACCATCTAGTCACCCGCCTCCCTGACACTCTGCGTGCAGTCAGGGACCACTTCCTAGCTCGCTGCCCCACAGAGCTCACCATTGCCCTCCTCGAGAAGGAACTACTTGCAGCTGAGGCTAGCATAGTCGCTGTAGGTGCCTCTCGTGGCGACCCCCGCACCCCTTTCTTTGAGGGGTGTTCCCCTTCCCCCCTTCTCCCCTCTGTAGCCTCTGCTGCTGCTGTCGACCTCCTTGGTGCTGAGAAGGTCGGGACTGCGTCCGCTCCGAGCTGGCGCCGCAGCGGCAAAGGCAAATGGGGCAAGGGAGGCGGAGGTGACGACGGGGGAGGCGGTGGTGGGGGCGGTGGCGGCGGTGGGGGTGGTGGCGGAGCTGGAGGGACTAGTGGCAGCGGTGGGGGTGGTGGCGGCAGCGGCGGGGGAGGTGGCAGGGGCGGGGGCGGAGGTGGTGGCGGCGGTGGACGCGGAGGCGGCAGGGGCGGTGGTGGACGGGGTGGCAGCGGCGGAGGTGGTGGTCGTGGAGGCGCCGGCAGTGGCCAGAGCCAGCAGCAACCTCTGTCGCCCCAGGAGCTTCGTGAGTGGTACTCTCAGCACGGGGGGGGGGGGGGTGGACTTAGCTGCACGTACGTCATCCGCACAGGTGACCGTACTGGTCAGACGTGTGGGAGGGCGCACCCCACGCAGCGCTGCTTCTCCCGCCTCGACGACGCCTGGCGCACTCAGTTCCCTGGTGCCACTGAGCTGCCCCGCTGGGCCGATCTGATGAGGAAGAACATTGATATCTATGCTCTTGACTTTGATGCTATTCTCACTGCCATGTATGTCTTGTCTACTAGTGGAGAGGGTGATCAGTACCTGTGTGTCCCGCCCGACCCGGGCATTCGACCCAGTGGAGCTGCCACTCTAGGTGCTAGTGTGTCTGGTGCCCTAGTTGCTGGTGAGGCTGCCACTCTAGATACTTACGTGTCTGCTGTCCCAGGTGCTGGTGAGGCTGCTGCTCTAGGTGCTCGTGAGTCTGCGCCCCCTGGTACTGGGTCTACTGAGGCACTGCACACCTTCACTCTGGACTCAGGTGCTTCTCGCTGTTTCTTTCGTGACCGCACTGCCCTTGAGCAGCTTGCTCGGCCAGTTGCAGTCTCCCTCGCTGACCCCTCTGGGGGTCCGGTCGTTGCGACCTCCTCCACTGTCCTCCCTTGTCCTGCGGTTCCGTCGGGCACACTGTCAGGTCTCTACCTCCCCTCGTTCTCTACGAACTTGGTGGCGGGTAGTGCGCTCCAGGACGGGGGTGTCCACCAGTTTACCCCTGCCTACGAGCGCGTGACACACTGCACGTGCGCTCGGACGGGCTGCCACCTGGCTACCTTCACTCGGCAGCCGGGGTCGGACCTGTACACACTGACCACTGAGTCCCCTCAGGTAGCTGCGTCTGCGTCTGCGTCAGGTCAGCTGTCTGCCCCCTGCTCGTGTCGCTCCCTGGCACACGAGACTGTCCTCTGGCACCACCGCCTTGGTCACCCGTCAGTGCAACGCCTTCGTGCCATGCACAAACGGTACCTTGTCTCTGGTCTTCCCAGGGTTCTCCTTCCACTCCCACCGTCGCCTGCTCCTCCCTGCCTTCCCTGTGTCGAGGGGCGGCAGCGCGCTGCTCCTCACTCCTCCTCGTTCCCTCCCACAGAGGCTCCACTGCAGACTCTCCACCTGGACGTGTGGGGCCCAGCCCGCGTCCGTGGACAGGGTCAGGAGAGGTACTTCCTGATCGTTGTTGACGACTACTCACGCTACACCATGGTCTTCCCCTTGCACACCAAGGGTGAGGTCCCTGATGTTTTGATCCCTTGGATCCGTGCTACTCGTCTCCAGCTGAGTGAGCGGTTCCACTCGGACTTTCCTGTCCTGCGTCTGCACTCTGACAGAGGTGGTGAGTTCTCCTCCGACCTCTTGGCAGCCTACTATGCGGAGCACGGCATCCGCCAGACGTTCACGCTTCCGGCCTCCCCACAGCAGAATGGGGTTGCTGAGCGCCGCATTGGTTTGGTCATGGAGGTCGCTCGTACCTCCTTGATCCATGCGGCTGCCCCCCACTTTCTGTGGCCGTTTGCGGTCCGATACGCTGCGCATCAGCTCAACTTCTGGCCCCGTGTCTCCCTGCCGGAGACTTCTCCGACACTGCGTTGGACGGGAGAGGTTGGCGATGCGTCGCGTTTTCGGGTCTGGGGTTCTCGAGCTTTTGTTCGCGATACGTCCGCGGACAAGCTCTCCTCCCGCGCTGTTCCTTGTGTCTTCCTTGGCTTTGTCCCGGACGCGTCTGGTTGGCAGTTTTACCACGCCACCTCGCGCCGTGTCCTGCCCTCTCAGGACGTCACTTTTGACGAGTCCGTGCCCTACTACCGCCTCTTCCCCTACCGCACTGCCCCGCTCCCCCCCCCGCCTCTCTTCCTCGCGCCAGGTGCTGCTGTGGTAGACCCCCTCCCCCCTCAGGGTGCCGCTCCCTCAGGTGTGTCCCAGGTAGACCTGGTTGAGCCTGTCGAGGTAGCTGTCGACTCTCGTCCTGCTAGGGGTGCTGAGCCTGAGCGAGCGGAGCCTGAGGGTGCGGAGTCTGGGGGTGCGGAGCCTGGGGTTGCGGAGTCTGGGGGTGCTGAGCCTGGGGGTGCGGAGCCTGCGGGTGCTGAGTCTGGGGGTGCTGAGCCTGGGAGTGCTACGTCTGAGGGTACTGGGACTGAGCGTGCTTCACCTGGAGGAGCTCTCTCCTCACAGCAGCTACGAGAGTGGTACTTACAGTACTGCAGCCTCAGGAGGGGTGCCTCTGGAGCTAGGAGTGCTGCTGGAGCTGGTGCTAGTGCTTCCCCTCCTAGGCGGGAGCTGCCCTCTCCCCAGCGGCTCCGAGAGTGGTACGCTCGGCGCTGCAGTCTCCGGAGTGGCGCTCCTAGTGTCGCGGACCCTGGTGCTGGAGGTGCTGCTACTGCTGGCGGTGCTGCTGGTGCTGGTGGTGCTGCTGGTGCTGCTAGAGGTGCTGCTGGTGCTGGTGCTGCTGGAGCTGCTGGAGGTGCTGCTACTACTGGAGGTGCTGCTGGTGCTGCTGGAGCTGCTGGAGGTGCTGCTGCTACTGGCGGTGCTGCTGGCGCTGCTGGAGGTGCTGCTGGAGCTGCTGGAGCCGCTGGTCCTGGGGGTGCTCGTACTGGAGGTACTGGAGCTGCTGGGACTGGGCCTGCTGAGGGGGTTGTCGCTGGAGGTGCTGAGCGGCCGCGGCCGTACTACGTTCCGCTCCTTCAGCAGGTTCTTAGTCTCCCACCCTCTACTGGTCCTTCTCCTCCCCTACTGAGTCCACCGCCTGTCCAGTCGCAGTCACAGTTACAGCCAGCCTCTCCACTGCCTGGTCCTTCTCCTTACGCTGAGCCGACGGGGGGTCTTACGGAGCGTCGTGAGCCTGAGTCTCGTCCTCCGTCGCCTGAGTCTCGTCCAGAGTCGTCTGAGTCGCGTCCAGAGTCACCTGTCCGTGCTGTCCGCGCTGGTCATCGTGCTCCGCGTGAGCGACCTCCTCCTGTTCCTGGCACTCACTATATGACTCTGCGTCCTTCCACTGCTCCACAGCGTGTCCCTCTGCCGTCCCCTCCTACGTCCTCTCTTCCTGCTCTTGCTGACCCGGAGTCTGACTCTCTTCGTGCTGCCAGTCCTACTGTCACGCGTCTCCTTGCCACTGTTGTCACTGACCCTTCCTTCGAGTCCTCTGCTGCGTCTGCTCTAGTCGCTGAGCTTGTTGACTTTGCTGCCGCCTGTCGTCTAGACTACGCCGCTAGCCTTGTTGCTGAGTCTGAGTCTGTCTGTCCTCCGTCCGTCGGGGGTGAGTGTGGTCTTGGCACGGACGTCCTTGAGGACAGACAGGAGGAGTTTGAGTGCTTTGCCGCTGCTTTGCCTCATCTCGTGTCCATGCTAGTTGCCCCTGAGGGAGACCCGGATGCACCAGACATCCCGACCCCACGCTCCTACGCAGAGGCGATGGAGGGTCTCTACTCCTCTCAGTGGCAGACAGCCATGGACGCAGAGATGGCTTCCTGGAAATCCACAGGCACCTACGTCGACGAGGTTCCCCCACCTGGGGCGAACATCGTCAGTGGCATGTGGATTTTCAGGGTGAAGCGGCCGCCGGGTTCTCCGCCTGTCTTCAAGGCGCGTTACGTTGCACGAGGCTTCAGTCAGCAAGAGGGAGTTGACTTCTTCCAGACCTTCTCCCCGACCCCGAAGATGACCACTCTTCGGGTTCTGCTGCACGTCGTCGCTCAGCGTGACTACGAGCTCCACTCTCTTGACTTCAGCACTGCGTTCCTACAGGGCAGCCTGCACGAGGAGATCTGGCTGCGCCGCCCACCTGGCTTCACTGGGTCGTTCCCTCCTGGTACCCAGTGGAGCCTCCGGCGGCCAGTCTACGGTCTCCGCCAGGCATCCCGTGAGTGGCACGACACACTGAGGACTACACTTGCGGCTCTTGGGTTTGCTCCTTCTACTGCTGACCCGTCGCTGTTTCTACGCACCGACACCACTCTGCCGCCGTTGTACGTTCTCGTGTACGTTGACGACTTGGTCTTTGCTACTGCTGACACTGAGGCACTCGCCCACGTGAAGTCGGAGCTGCAGAAGAGACACACGTGCACAGACCTGGGTGAGCTGACAAGCTATCTTGGCTTGCGGATCACCCGGGACAGAGCACGGCACACCATCACCTTGACTCAGTCACACATGGTGCAGCAGGTCCTTCAGCGCTTCCGCTTCACGTACTCCTCGCCTCAGCCCACCCCTCTGCCTACCGGTCACTCGCTCTCAGCTCTGCCTTCGGATGAGTCCGTAGAGCCGAGTGGCCCGTATCCAGAGCTTGTGGGCTGCCTCATGTACCTGATGACCTGCACTAGACCTGACCTTGCATACCCTCTTAGCATCCTAGCACGCTATGTCGCTCCTGGCCGTCACCGGAAGGAGCACATGGATGCCGCTAAGAGGGTGTTGCGCTACTTGTGCAGTACGTCGGGCATGGGGCTTGTGCTTGGAGGACGGCGCGACATTGTTCTCACTGGACACTCAGACGCTTCTTGGGCTGACGACCAGGCTACGCAGCGGTCGTCTCAGGGTTACACCTTCAGCCTTGGCTCTGGCTCTGTTTCCTGGCGTTCTACACGCTCTTCTTCTGTTCTCAGCTCCAGTTGTGAGGCTGAGATCTACGCCACAGCCATGGCGGCCCAGGAGCTACGCTGGCTCACCTACCTGCTGACCGACCTCGGAGAGCGGCCTCTTTCTCCTCCAGTGCTGTACGTCGACAACAAGGCAGCCATTGCCTTGTGTGAGGAGCACAGACTGGAGCACAGAACGAAGCACATCGCTCTGCGCTACTTCCTAGCGCGAGAGCTGTAGCAGAGGGGTCAGCTTCGTCTCGTACGTGGCCACTCGGGCCAACACTGCTGATGTGTTCACCAAGGCGCTTCAGCCTTGTGACCATCAGCGTTTCTGTACTGTGCTAGGCCTTGTGCCTACTCTCCCTCACCTGCTCACTTCTTGACTCTGCTTGTACTGTGATCTCTCTATATATACCTGCATGCTTACACTTGCTAGGTTGTGATCACTGTACCTCTTGTTATATTATCAAACTTCATGTGAACTGGTCTTGTGACCACTTGCTTGTGCTCGGAATTTGTGTGGTATCCTTGAGATCCACCCTGAGCTTGTCTTGCTTTGCTTTGACTGGTCCTGTGACCCCTTGTTCTCTCCCACTTAGCCTATGGGGGTGTGTCAAACATTGTATGTGTTATATTTGTGTAGGCTATTGTGGGTTAGCTTCTAGGGGGTACACAACTCTAGGTTTGACATACTTGTACTCTCATTCTCCTTCTAGTCCATCATTTCTCGTTCACTCTTAGTTTCTCAGAGGGGCCTGCACGTCGCCCCCCCTCCCGTCGCCCGCCGCAGCGCCCTGGGGGCCCGCGCGTCGCCCCCTCCCGTCGCTCGTCGCGGCGCCCTGTCCGTCGCCCGTCGCAGCGCCCCAGGGACCGCGCGCTGCCCCGCTTCTGCTCGCACGCCGCCCCAACTGCTGCTCGCGTTTCTGCCCCGCCTGCGTTGGGAGTGTGGGGGTGGCGGGTATGGGCGCAGCGGCTGTGCGTCGTCCCTTACTCCTCCTCCTCCTCCTCTCTCTCCCACTGCTGCAGCTGCCGCTAAGGGGGTTGGGTGTGTGGGAGCCGTGGGAGTCGCGCTAGGGGGGTGACACGGGGTTGACCGGAGGTAGCCGTCGTGTCGTCAGCAGTACCAGTAGTCCGGGGCTCTACTCCGGTAGCCCAACGAGCCTGCTGCGCCAGTCGTCCGTGGGTCCGTTGCTCCTGCCGCTCGTCTTAACCGCGGAGCCAGTTACTCTAGTACTCCGGGGCGCTGCTCCGGTAGCCGCTGTGCCAGCTGCTCCTGTTGCCCGTGCGTCTGCAGCTTCAGCCGTCGCCTCCTATTCCTCTCCTCTCACAGTCCCGCCTCCTCCTCACTTGCCCTTTGTGAATGCCTCTAACTTTGCTTGTGCTTGTGAACCTGCTCTATGAATGCTTGCTGTGCTGATTATACCCCACTTTGGCTATGAGGGTGTGTCAGAATGTGATATTTGTCTAGCTTGCAGTGGGGTACTCTATAGCGAGTATAGCCCAAATTAGGGATTCCTATATGTACTCAACTGCCTGCTAGTGCAAACCCCCTTTTCTGTTCTAACTTTCTGCTACTGATTCTAACAACCGTCTTCTGCCATGTCAGCTTCGTTGAGTTCTGTTGCAAAGTTGTGCTCCGCTTGAAAGATCTTCTCTAGAACTGACTGTCTTGAGCGATGCTGGCCAAAAACTGGCAATGTCAGCTTTTCGTAGAAGATGTAGTTACGCGATCGGGTGAGTTAGTGGGTGGTGAAGTCGAGAACGGTCCATACGTGGTACTCCGGTTCAATCCAAGGTGAATTCCTCATCGTTCCCGGTTTTGAAAATTTCCGGTCCTCGCAATGTGCGGACGGTAATGTATGATACACCCAAAATCTCACAGCATCATGGTGTCAGCAATTTGTTATGTCCATACCTTCATCGGAAAAATGTTGGAGGAAAAAATGTTGTGCATCCAGACAACATGGGCCATCGTAAAGGGCCAGTAGGCAGTTGACAGGGCTGACTTCTTCATGAGCGTCCTCATCTTCGTTGGCGAGATCATTAGCTGCCCTTCTAAGCACAAAATCAGGGAAAATGCGGCATAATTTTGGAACGCGATTATAGTTCAGTTCGTTGTACCAGGTCGAAATCGACGGTCAAATCGAGAGCACAAAGCAGACCATAGAGGAGTTCATCCGAGCCACGTGCTACGTTTTGGCAACATAGGAGCAGCAGTTGCCACTCCTCGCGTTTGCATAAACAACTCCACGTCCACCACCATCCAACAGTCACCGTTCTACCTCAAATATGGACAAAACCCGGCAGTACACGTGATGCCGAATCCCGACAACCCGTTCCTCAAGCACATTAGTTCTTCAAAACTTTGTAGGTATCCCGGACCTGAGCACAAGACGTGATAAAAAAGTCGAACATCATCGCTAAACAGAATGCCAATTGTCAGCATCACCCTGTTACTTATGAGGCTGGTGACCTTGTTCTGCTCGACACCCAAAAACCTCCACCTAGCCGTCACCCAAAAACTTACGCCCGATATATTGTAGGCCATTTCACCTCAGCCACATGATCAACGCTGTGACCGCCCAAGTCACCGTGCTCGATGACTGGTACATTAGCTCGTCATTCCACGCCAGCCTCCTCCGCCCCGTATTCTCCCGGACATAACACCCTAGGGTATAGCTAAAAATACAGGGAAAAAATGGGGGGGGTCTCCTCGTGGGAAAAGGCTACATAATACCCGGGTGCATACATATAAAATATTTTAGTGTAAGATGTATTGTAAGTAAGACTGTTTGAGTGTTTTCATGTTAGTTTTAACATCAGAGGTTGCGGCACGAATCTGAGTTTCGACGCGAACGTCATCACCCCTCGAAAACCCCATGTGGCATCTCTCTGACCACTTGCAGCGGAAGATTCACCAGCGCGTGACGACCGCGCAATAGTGGGAGGGGTGGAATCTCGGCATATTTGACGTGAAAGAACTGTGAAATTTCATCGAGGGAGCGATTCTCGCGATATCCTCCCGCACTTGCACCTACTCGTTAACAGCTATAATACGGAATGTGTAAGAAAAGTGGGGTGTTATAATTATCACCCAAAAAGGGGGGGTATAGTACAAACGAGGTCGCCCATAGCACCCACCCCGCACAAGCTACCCGGGGGTGTACAATTCGGGGGGGGGGGGGGGGGGGGGGGGGTTTGTCCAGGAGAATACGGTATGTCCCGTCAACGAGGTAACAATCGTGCAACTGCCCATACACCATGAAGCAACCGCCGATCGAGCCTATCATCGCAACCGGAAATTGTCAGAACATTATATAGCTTATGCTGTTGTGTAGGCTATAGTGGGGTATCCCATAGGGGGTACAACCCAATTAGGGTTTCCTATTTGTACTCACTTCATTTCATAGTTCATTCATTCTCGTTCTCATTCTCACATGGAATCAGAGCAGGTCCCCTCCTAGGGACTGTTCCTTGGGCCCACCGAAGCGCGCCTCGAGTCGCGCCTGCCTTTTTTTTAGCGGCCCGTCGAGTCGCACCTAGCGGCCCGTCGCGCCGCCCTTACGGTCGCGTCGAGCCGCCCTAGCGGCTGCGGCGCGCCGCCCTTTTCCCGGCCCGTCGCCGCCCTTACCCGCGGCTTTGCGCCGCTCTCACCGGCGGCTTCGCGCCGCCCCTACCTGCGGCTTCGCGCCGCCCAGGCCCGTCGCCGCCCTTCCCGTGGCTTCGCGCCGCCCCGGCCCGTCGCCGCCCTTACCTGCGGCTTCGCGCCGCCTACGGCCCGTCGCCGCCCTTTTCTGCGGCCCCGCCGCCTCTCTCGTTGCGGCCCCGCCGCCCGTCTTCGCGGCCCCGCCGCCATCTCTCGCTGCGGCCCCGCCGCCACTCACTGCGGCCCCGCCGCCCGTCTTCGCGGCCCCGCCGCCCTGCTCACGCGGCCCCGCCGCCCTGCTCACGCGGCCCCGCCGCCCACTGCTAAGCGGCCCCGCCGCCCCACTACAGCGGCCCCGCCGCCCTCACGTCGCGGCCCGCCCGCCACCCTACCTGCGGCCCGCCCGCCGCCCTACCTGCGGCCCGCCCGCCGCCCTACCTGCGGCCCGCCCGCCGCCCTACCTGCGGCCCTACCGCCGCCCTACCTGCGGGAGCCGCCTAGCAGCAGAACCGCCGGGAGCCGAGCCGCCCTGCCGCCGAGCCGCCCGGGAGCCGAGCCGCCCTGCCGCCGAGCCGCCCGGGAGCCGAGCCGCCCTGCCGCCGAGCCGCCCGGGAGCCGAGCCGCACTGCCGCCGAGCCGCCCAACAGCCGAGCCGCCCAGCAGCCGAGCCGCCCTGCCGCCGAGCCGCTGAGCAGCCGAGCCGCCCTACTGCCGACCCGCCCGACCTGCCCTGTCCGGTGAGCACAGCCCCACTGTCACTGCGTGCCCTTCCCCTACTGCTTGCACTGCTCGTCTGTCGTCGTCATGGCTACCCCTAGTGTCCTCGCTTTTGATGCTGAGGGTCGAGCCATTGACTTTGAGGTCTGGGTCGACGACCTGCAGCTGTTCTTACAGTGCGATAGGGCGGACGGTCTTTCCCTCTTTGACCTCACCTCTGGCGCCTCTCCTGCCCCTGCTACTGATGCTGACCCCACTGTTCGCTCTCAGTGGGCCACCCGCGATGCTGCTGCACGTCTTGCTGTGCGTCGCCACCTGCCTACCACTGAGCGCGCGCACTTTAGTCAGTACAAGAGTGCTCAGACCTTGTACGACGCTGTAGTTGCGCGCTACTCTTCCCCTGCCACTGCTGCCCTGAGCCGCCTCATGCTACCGTACCTCTTTCCTGACCTTACTGCCTTTCCCACTGTCGCTGACCTCATTACGCACCTCCGCACCAGTGACACTCGCTACCGCGCCGCCCTTCCTGCTGAGTTCTGCGCCAAGAACCCCCCCCCCATGTACATCACTCTCTATTACATAGTCACACGCCTCCCTGACTCCCTTCGCGTAGTCAGGGACCACTACCTCTCGGTCTGTCCCACCACTCTCACTGTCGACCTCCTCGAGAAGTCCCTCCTGGCGGCGGAGAAGAGCATCGTCGCTGTAGGAGCCTCTCGTGGTGACCCTCGCACCCCCATCTTTGAGGGGTGTTCTCCTTCCCCCCTGCTGCCCTCTGTTGCCTCTGCTGCTGCTGCCGACCTGCTTGGTCTTGAGTCGGTCTGCGCGGCGTCTGCCCCTAGCGGGAGACGCCGCCCTGGCAGGGGCAAGGGGGGCAAGGGCACGGGTGGAACTGGCGGGGGCGGTGGAGGAGGCGGTGGAGGCGGAGGAGGGAGTGGGGGTGGCGGTGGGAGTGGTGGCTGGGGCGGTGGTGGCGGTGGCAGCAGCGGAGGAGGAGGCGGTGGTGGCGGCAGCGGTGGGAGCGGAGGCAGCGGTGGTGGTGGAGGTGGAGGCAGCGGTGGCGGAGGGGGTGGAGCTGGTCGGGGTGGTGCCCCGCAGCGTAGCGGCCCTGGTGGTGGCCAGCGTCAGCAGCAGCAGCAGCAGCAGCAGCAGCAGCAGCAGCAGCAGCAGCGTTCGCGGGACATCCCCCCGCCCCAGCAGCTCCGTGAGTGGTACACGCAGCGTCAGCGGGGTGGGGGTTTTGGTCCGTGCACCTACGTCCTTCGTTCCGGTGACCGAGCGGGTGAGCAGTGTGGGGGTGCGCACCCCACTCAGCGCTGCTTTGCCCGCCTGACGGACGCTTGGCGTCAGCAGTTCCCCGAGGCCAGTGAGATTCCCCGTTGGGGAGAGCTGTCTAGGGCTGACGTAGCTGTCTTTGATCTTGACTTTGATGCTATCCTTGCTGCCATGTATGCTGTGACTATTAGTGAGGAGGGTGACTGTTACCAGTGTTTCCCGCCCGACCCGGGCATTGGTACTGCTGCGCCAGGTACTTCTGCGGCTGCTGCTCTAGGTGCCAGTGCGTCTGCACTCTCAGGTACTGGTGAGGCTGCGCTCTCAGGTACTGCGTCGGCTTCGGCCTCCCTCACCTTCACACTTGACTCAGGGGCTTCTCGCTCCTTCTTTCGAGACCGCACCACACTCACGCCGCTTGGCCGGCCGGTTGCAGTCTCCCTGGCTGACCCCTCTGGGGGTCCTGTCCTCTCTCACTTCTCCACTGTCCTCCCGTGTCCGGCTGCCCCCTCGGGCACCTTGTCTGGTCTGTACCTCCCCTCGTTCTCGACGAACTTGGTGAGTGGTGCTGACCTGCAGGATGCGGGGGTTCACCAGTTTACTCCTGCGAGTCAGCGGGTGACCCACTGCTCGGATGCCCGCACAGGCCGACACCTGGCCACGTTCTCGCGTCGGCCAGGGTCGAGTCTCTACACACTTACCACTGCGTCTCCTCCTGTCCCTGCGTCTGGCCAGGTAGCTGCGTCGGGTCAGGTGTTTGCTGCTGCGTCCAGGTCTGGTCCTGAGTCTGCCCCCTGCTCGTGTCGCCGCCTGTCTCACGAGACTCTCCTGTGGCACCACCGTCTTGGCCACCCCTCCTTGCTTCGTCTTCGGGGCATGGCTTCCCGTGTCCTTGTCTCTGGTCTTCCCCGGTCTCTCCCTCCCCTTCCTTCGGGACCCGGACCTTCTTGTGTCCCCTGTGTCGAGGGGCGGCTCCGGGCTGCCCCTCACTCCTCCCAGTTTCCCCCGACAGTGGCTCCTCTGCAGACGCTTCACATGGACGTGTGGGGCCCCGCCCGCGTCCGTGGGCAGGGTCACGAGCGCTACTTCCTGCTGGTGGTTGACGACTACTCGCGTTACACCACAGTCTTCCCCTTGCGCAGCAAGGGTGATGTCACTGAGGTGTTGATCGACTGGATCCGCGCAGCTCGTCTCCAGCTCAGGAGGAGCTTCGGCTCGGACTTTCCTGTTCTGCGTCTGCACTCTGACCGAGGTGGAGAGTTCTCCTCTGGCCTTCTGCGAGCCTACTGTCGTGCACGAGGCATCCGCCAGACCTTTACGCTTCCGGACTCTCCACAGCAAAATGGGATTGCTGAGCGCCGCATTGGCATGGTCATGGACGTCGCTCGTACGTCCATGATGCATGCGGCTGCCCCCCATTTTCTGTGGCCGTTTGCGGTTCGGTACGCGGCGCATCAGATCAACCTTCACCCCAGGGTCTCCCGGCCGGAGACCTCCCCAGCTCTGCTGTGGACGGGGAAGGTCGGCGATGCGTCTGCGTTCCGTGTCTGGGGATCTCGGGCGTTTGTCCGCGACTTGTCTGCGGACAAGCTGTCCCCTCGTGCTGCTCCCTGTGTCTTCCTCGGCTTCCCCCCTGACGCTCCAGGGTGGCAGTTCTACCACCCCTCCTCTCGTCGTGTTCTGTCCTCCCAGGACGTCACGTTCGACGAGTCAGTCCCCTTCTACCGCCTCTTCCCCTACCGCACTCCTTCCCTCCCCCCGCCACCGCACTTCCTTGTGCCAGGTCCCCCCCCGGTAGACCCCCTTCCCCCTCAGGGTCCTGCCCCTTCAGGTGTGTCCCAGGTAGACGCAGTCGAGCCGGTCGAGGTTGCTGGTGACTCTGGTCCTGCTGCGGGTGCTGAGCCTGGGGGTGCTGAGTCTGGGGGTGCTGAGCCTGGGGGTACTGCGACTGGGGGTGCTGAGCCTGGGGGTGCGGAGTCTGGGAGTGCTGAGCCTGGGGGTGCTGCGACTGGGGGTGCTGAGCCTGGGGGTGCGGAGTCTGGGGGTGCTGAGCCGTGGGGTACTGCTACTGGGGGTGCTGAGCCAGGGGGTGCTGCGTCTGGAGGTGCTGAGCCTGGAGCTGCGGAGCCTGCGGCCACTGGACCTCCCCTTGCTGCGTCTGGCGGTGCGGGACCTGGCGGTTCTCCGGGTGCTTCGCCTCGGCGGGAGCCCCTCTCTCCACAGGAGCTGCGCGAGTGGTTTGCCCGGCGCTGGAGGCGTGCTGCTGGAGCTGGAGGTTCTTCGGCTGCTGAGGGTGCTGGTGCCGCGGGTCCCGGAGGTGCTGGAGCTGGAGCTGCTGAGGGCGTTGGCGCTGAGGCTACTGCTGTCGGTCCTGGAGGCGGTCCTGCTGGGGGTGCTACTGGTGCTGCTGGAGGTCCTGGAGCTGGAGGTGCTGCTGGCGCTGGTGCTCCCGCTGGGGGTACTGGTGCTGTCCCTGCTGTGTCTGGAGTCGCCGCGCGGCCTAGACCGTACTTCGTTCCGCTCCTTCAGCAGGTTCTTGGTCTCCCGCCTTCTACTGGTCCTCCTCCTCCCTTAGAGTGTCCACAGCCTGTCCTGTCACAGTTACAGTTACAGCCGGCCTCCCCACTGCCCGCTCCTTCTCCCTACACTGGTCCTACTGGAGGTCTTGCTGAGCGTCGTGAGCCTGCGTCTCGCCCTGCGTCGCCTGTCCGTGCTGCTCGCACTAGTGGTCGTGGTTCGCGTCAGCGTCCTCCTCCTGTCCCTGGCACGCACCGGATGTCTCTGCGTCCGTCCACTGCTCCTCTGCGTGCCCCTTTGCCTTCTCCTCCTGAGTCCTCTCTTCCTGCTCTTCCTGACCCGGAGTCGGACTCTCTTCGTGCTGCCAGTCCTGCTGTCACACGTCTCCTTGCTACTGTCGTCACTGACCCCTCTTTTGAGTCCACTGCTGCGTCTGCACTTGTTGCTGAGCTCGTCGACTTTGCTGCTCGCTGTCGTCTAGACTACGCTGCCGGTCTTGTTGCTGAGTCTGCGTCTGTCTGTCCTCCGTCCGTCGGGGGTGAGTGTGCTCTTGGCACGGACGTCCTTGAGGACAGGCAGGAGGAGTTCCGGTGTCTGGCTGCTGCTTCACCTCATCTCGCGTCCGTACTACTTGCCCCTGAGGGAGACCCGGATGCACTAGACATCCCGACTCCGCGCTCTTACGCGGAGGCCGTAGAGGGTCCCTACTCCTCTCAGTGGCAGGTAGCTATGGATGCAGAGATGGCGTCCTGGAAGTCCACAGGCACCTACGTTGACGCGGTTCCCCCTCCTGGGGCGAACATCGTCAGTGGCATGTGGATCTTCAGGGTGAAGCGGCCGCCGGGCTCTCCACCTGTCTTCAAGGCGCGGTACGTCGCTCGTGGCTTCAGTCAGCGGCAGGGAGTTGACTACTTTCAGACCTTCTCTCCCACCCCGAAGATGACCACTCTTCGGGTTCTGCTGCACATAGCCGCTCAGCGCGACTACGAGCTCCACTCTCTTGACTTCAGCACTGCTTTCTTGCAGGGTAGCCTGCACGAGGAGATCTGGCTGCGCCGTCCACCTGGCTTCACTGGGACTTTCCCTACTGGCACCCAGTGGAGCCTCCGACGGCCAGTCTACGGTCTCCGCCAGGCACCGCGTGAGTGGCACGACACACTGAGGACTACGCTTGCGGCTCTTGGGTTTGCTCCCTCTACTGCTGACCCGTCGTTGTTTCTGCGCACCGACACTTCTTTGCCGCCGTTCTACGTCCTCGTGTACGTCGACGACTTGGTCTTTGCCACAGCTGACACTGCTGGACTAGCCTACGTGAAGTCCGAGCTGCAGAAGAGACACACGTGCACAGACCTGGGTGAACTGCGCAGCTACCTTGGCTTGCAGATCACTCGGGACAGAGCACGCCGCACCATTACCTTGACTCAGTCACACATGGTGCAGCAGGTCCTTCAGCGCTTCGGCTTCACGTACTCCTCGCCTCAGGCCACTCCTCTGTCTACTCGCCACTCGCTCTCAGCTCTGCCTTCGGATGAGTCCGTAGAGTCGAGTGGCCCGTACCCAGAGCTTGTTGGCTGCCTCATGTACCTGATGACCTGCACACGACCTGACCTTGCATACCCTCTTAGCATTCTTGCACGCTATGTTGCTCCTGGGAGACACCGACCAGAGCACATGGCTGCAGCTAAGAGGGTGTTGCGCTACTTGTGCAGTACGTCGGGCATGGGGCTAGTGCTTGGAGGGCGGAGTCCAGTGGTCCTCACTGGGCACGCGGACGCTTCTTGGGCAGACGACCAGGCTACACAGCGGTCGTCGCAGGGTTACACCTTCAGTCTTGGTTCCGGCTCTGTCTCGTGGCGGGCTACTCGCTCGTCCTCTGTTCTCAGCTCCAGTTGTGAGGCTGAGATCTACGCCGGGGCCATGGCTGCACAGGAGCTTCGCTGGCTCACCTACCTGCTGACTGACCTTGGAGAGCCGCCTCGTTCTCCTCCAGTGCTGTACGTAGACAACAAGGCCATGCTGGCCTTGTGTCGAGAGCAGCGCTTGGAGCACAGAACGAAGCACATTGCTCTCCGTTACTTTCTTGCTCGTGAGCTGCAGCAGCGTGGTCAGTTGCGACTTGCTTACGTGGCCTCTGAGGCCAACACTGCTGATGTGTTCACCAAGGCACTTGCACCTTGTGACCATCAGCGCTTCTGCACCCAGCTGGGTCTTGTACCTGTCTTGCCTCACTTGCTCTCTTCTTGACCTTGCTTGTACTGTTACATATATATACCTGCTCTTGCTTGTCTAGGTCTATATATATATGTGTACTCCTGCATGTGAACTGGCCTTGTGGCCTTGTCGTTGTGCTCGGACTGTGTGGTGACTTTGTGATCCACCCTGAGCTTGCTCTGCTTTGCTTGACTGGTCTTGTGACCCCTTGTTCTCCCCCACTTTGCCTATGGGGGTGTGTCAGAACATTATATAGCTTATGCTGTTGTGTAGGCTATAGTGGGGTATCCCATAGGGGGTACAACCCAATTAGGGTTTCCTATTTGTACTCACTTCATTTCATAGTTCATTCATTCTCGTTCTCATTCTCACAGAAATATACTGAGTCATCGAGTACACGACCCGCGTGGAGCACGATGCATCGAGTTCACGATTTGCTTGAGCAACGAATGCCCACTAAGGACAGTCAGGTCCGCCTGGACAATATCGAAACCACCCCGTCCTGACCGAGTATCTGCGTAGCCATAATTTCCGCGACTTACATGTGCTTTCTTAAGCGGGCCTCCTTTGGTGGTAGTGTAAGGAAACAACATTTCATTACTCCGCGTCACACAACATACCGCGTATAGGACAGTTCCTGCCACTGTACACCCAGCAATACCCTGTTACTACTTTGCGACACTCGCCTCGGTACTGTTCCAGCCAACACGACCATTGCGCCCAAACCACCCGACTCAACTGGTAACCTGTGGCCCGGCCCTATGCCGCGACATTTCCTAATACAATCTGGACCGTCTTATAGGATCGCCTTAGGTTGATCGCACGGAGTGTAGCAGCGGAATATTGCTTTGGTAATGTCGGTACGGACTCTGTCAAAAGAGGGAGATTTGAATCTCGACAGAAGTGACTAATACAATGCGATACAAGGGTTTATATAGGAATACAGTGCAATACGAAAGGTCCTAGCTAGCCGGGTACTTTGGGGGGTTACATTCCCCTTAGGTCTAATCGAGATGCAGAATTGCAACCATGCAGTTCGGTAATCGTACGCGGTCCGGTAACCGTTTGAAGTGTTCCCGCGCTTTGCACTTCGAATTCTTCCTGCTTGTAGTTATCTTCGATAACTGTCTTATCGCTTGGTCTTCATCCTCGTTGCAGTCATCTTGGCGTTGAGGATTTGTTACTTAGAAATGTTTATTCAACTATTTCATATCGTAACACTCCCCTTCATTCCTGGAGGAGCGAAATCTTGACGCGCTTGGTTATGCCGCAGATGTTTCCGCATTGATGGTACTGCTGACGTGGTAGTTTCTTGGTGAGGAAGTCAGCTGCCATGTCATCAGTGGGGCAGTAAGTCAAGATGACTTTGCCTTTGTCAACTTCGTCTTTGACGAAGAAGTAGCGGAGTGCGATGTGCTTGGTGCGGTTGATGAAACCAGGTTTGTTCGCAATTTTGATCGCGCTTTGGTTGTCGCAGTGAAGTTTGAAGCTTGCGGACGTCCTAATATTTGCTTCCTGGAGTAGCTCCTGAAGGTAAAGTCCTTCGCGAACGGCTGATGTGGCAGCGATGAATTCGGCTTCAGTAGAAGAGAGCGCCACCATTTCTTGCTTTTGGGAATTCCAGGAAATAGGACCAATGGGCTCGAGGCGAAAAAGAATGTCGGTTCAGGACCGTCAACTTGCAGGGTCGGCGGCATGATCTACATCCATGTATCCTACGAGGCTGAAGGAGTGAGTCATGAGGGTATAATAGGTAAGGCCAATGTGCGGTGTGGAGATGAAGTATTGCAAGGCGCACTGTAGATCCAGCATGTGCTCCCCTTCAGGCCGCTTGGCATACTGAGCGAGCTGACTCGAGATGTAGGACAAGTCAAGCCTGCATGTCACGGCAGCAAAGAGAAGGCAGCCGAGTTGCTGCTGGTACAGCTGATGTCTTGAGGGGTTGAGCGGGGTGGTGTTGGTGTTGGATGGGGTGGCCGGGGTGCGATAAGGAGTGGAGAGGCTTGATGTTGAATTTGGCGGAGAGAGTTTCAGCGTACTTAGAGGCGGAGAGGTAAGTGGTGTAAGCAGCGTAGGAGATGTTGAGACCCAATAACTGGGTTACTTGATCGGTGCTGGTGATTCCGACGCGGTTGCTAAGGTTTTTCTCGAACTGGGCGAGGAGGTCATTGCTGGTGTCGGTGTAAAGGAGATCATCCACGTTTGTTGTAAGAAGGATGTAGTCTCCGCGGTAGTGGAGGTGGTACATGCCTGGCAATTGAATGAAGCCAATGTCGAGGAGAATTTGATGGAGGTGTTGCTGCTAGAGGCGTGGCGCCTGCTTGATGCCATAGAGGGATTTTCGAAGTTGACATGCGCGGTCGTCGCCTTTGTCGTAGGTGTGAGGTTGCTCGACGAAGATGAGCGCATCCACGGGTGCATAGAGAAAAGCGTTTTTTTCGTCGATCTGCCGGAGGGGAATATGTTTTGCGGCAGCAATGGCGAGGAGGATGCGGACGGAGGTGTGACGGCTAACTGGAGCGAAGGTTTGATCGAAGTCAACGCCATGACGCTGATCGAAGCCTCGGACAACCCAACAGGCTTTGAAGCGCTCAATGGTGCCGTCGGCAGCGGTCTTGACGCGGAAGACCCACTTGCCAGAAAGAACGCGCCTCCCGATCAGTGCGGCGCAGTCGGCGAGAACCCATGTGTCGCGAGCTTCGAGTGTGGCGACTTCGGCATCCATTGCGGCGCGCCATTCCTTAGCGTAGGGGCCAGTAAGAGCTTGGCGCGGGGTTTTGGTTTCAACCGCTTTTGGTGGGTAGGAGACAGCAGTATGGAGTCCGAGGATGTGGAGGCATGAGAGGCCGGGGCTATGCCGCTAATTGCTGGTGACTTCCACCACGTCATCGTCAGAGTTATGTTCGGTGGAAGGGGTGGGGCTGAGAAGGGAGTCGCGCGAGGACTCGGGGGGAGCGATGTCCTCGTCCTCGTCTTCATCGCTCCATGGGCGAGGACTAGGATGGGGATCCGTGGGATCCTGGTCCGCGAGCGCTACTTCTGCTTCGTCTTCTGGCATGGCAAAGCTGCGCGGTGGGCGCTCGTGTTCCGCGATGTTGTTTTCACCCCTGGTGCAGTCAGCATGGCGGCCGCTCTGAAACTTGCGAATTGTGAGGTCTTCGTAGAAGATGACGTCGCGCGCCGCGACCACCCGTGAGGTATCGTGGTCGAGGATGGTCCAGGTGTGGTGTTCGGAGCTGATGCGAAGATGCTCGCCCCAGCGTGCACGGCGTTCGAACTTCCCCGTGGTTGCCACTGCGGGCCGATACTGCACCATGCATCCCCAGACGCGGAGCATGGAGATGTCGCCCTGTTTGCCAGTGAACTTGAGGTGTGGGGAGAGGTTGTCGGTGTTGGCGGTGGTGCTGAGCAAATTATGGAGATGGACAGCGTGATGCATGGTGTAGGGCCAGTACTTCGCGTCAACGTCACTCTGCTGCAAAAGTGCACGGACCTTGGTCATGAGTGTGGGGTTGGTGCGTTCCGCGACGCCTTGTTGGGGATGTGCATAGGGGAGAGAGAGCTTGTGGACAACGCCCTTCTCTTGCATGTATGCCGTCATCATGTCGCTCTTGAACTCAGCTGCGCAGTCAGTTTGCCAGAGCTTGAGGGTGCAGCCTGACTGAGTCTCCGTATTGGCATGCCAGACTTTGAAGATATCAAATGCCTTGCTCCGGTGGGAGATATTGGCTACCCAAACGAAGCGGGAATGGGCGTCGACGAAAGTGAGGGTGTACTCCTCGCCATTGATGCCTGTCTGTGTGAGCATGAGAAAGTCACAGTAAACTTTATCAAGTTTCTCGTAGCAGTTCGTTCCTGGCTCAAGAAGCTTGAAGGGCTGATGAGTGAGAGCAGCTTCAAGGCAGATTGTGCAGTCGGTACAACGAGTGGTGCTGACAGGGACAGGAGTTCCATCTGGGCGGAGCAGTGTTTCGGGGAGAAAAACTTGTGCGCAGATGCAGTTGTTGAGAACTTCCTGTGATGGATGACCGAGGCATTTGTGCCAGAGGTCAAGTTGGGCACGAATTGCAGATGAGCGTGCGTAAAAGGCGATGAGTTCGGCTGTGTGGGTTTGAGGTGGCTGTGGGATGAGCTGTGGTGAGATAGAAAGGCCAAGTGCAGGGATGAGTTCACGAGCGGTGGGAGCTGGAGCGACCGTAGTGATGGGTGCGAGTGGTGTGGTGATGTCGTCTGTGTCTGTTGTTTCTTCTGGGAGGTTTGGGCGTGGCATGTGGTAGGGTGGTAAGTTGTGTGTGGCCGTGAGGCTAGGTGCGGGTGAGTCTGTGGGGCCAATGGGCGTGGATTCAGTATGAAGCGCGCTTTGGAGATAGGTGCGGTAGGGCAAGATGGCGTCGCGGTCTATAGGAGGTTGAGAGTCTGGGGAGGAGACCCGAGAGTCACTGGTGGGTGAATTACCTGTAGGAGGAATGTCGAGAGGTCGTGGGGACCCATAGGGCCCTTTGGCTGCGTCTGCTGCTTCTTGTTCAGCGCGAGCTATGATGTCTTTGATCGGCTCCTCTGGCTCCATCGTTGATGGGGCTTCCCAGTTTGGTGCAGTCTCCCTCCATCCTGTTGTGCCGGTTCCGCTTCCCCAACCCCCAGCTGTTGCGGCCACCGTCGCCTTTGCTTCTTCGTCCGCGCGACGACGTTTTTCTTCTTCTTCGTGGTGTTGGAACTCCTCGGTGGTCATGGTGCGTTGGGACCAAGGGTGATTGACGTGATACGTCTCCCAGGTCAGTGGCAGGGGTGTTTGCGTCAAACGTGCCAGGTCCTACGTAGCGTGTGCGGAGGTGAAGGCGATCGTGGATAGTGGGATCAGTCCGAGTCTTGCGTGGTTGGAAAATGGTGAGTGCCGCAGCGAGTTCTCCATCCCTCATGCCAGTTGGATGAGGGGTTTGTCATTTCGCTTCCTCGATGATATCCATACCAGAAGGCCGTATGACTCGTTTGTCCTCCTCGGATGAGACTGGTTCCGCAGGGAACTCGTCTGCTTCTGCTGCTACGGTTACTTCTGTCGTTGGCAGACGTCTTGCCGCTGCAGCTGATGATTCGCCGTCATCGGCTGATGATTTTCCTCTGATAGATGGTGAGCAGGCTTTGCGTAGGGGTGCCATGTCTATCCTTTCATCTGTTGTGGAGGCAGTTGGTGTGCGACAGTTGCGGCAGAGACCGTCTGGGCCAGGTGCGTGAAGATCGATTTCCCTTGGATGAGCGTGATGCTTGATTTAGGGGCGGCCGTCAGGGTGAGTGGGCTTTTGAGACCACGGGACGTCTTGTGGTTGGAGATCGATGAGATCCCCTGAGTTGGCGCTGCAGTCTGGGATGTCGAACTCTAAAATGTAGACGTCGTTGTCGGAGTGGGCCTTGCCGATGTATTGCGGTGTGCTGTTGGGCTTGCTGTAGTCTTTCCAGTGCATGAGGATGCAGCGGGTTTCTAGGTCAGTCATCATAAGGACTCTGCTGTGAATGAGTTGGTTGTAGGACAGAAGTTTGTATTGTAGGTCCCGTATGATGAGTGTCAAGGGGAGACGTTGTGAGGCCCCGTCCTTGCTTGGGCGGAGCCGACTTAGTGGTCGGGTGTGAGGGGAGCAGCCGACCTGCAGCAGTGGGCGAGCTGGTCGACAGGGCTGGTCGACCTGCACGGGGGTTACTGCGAGGGCGTCGACTTGGTGACGCCGACTTGGGGCAGCCGACCTGGGTGGCCGGCTGACAGGAGTGCTGGTCGACCTGGTATTGGTCGACCAGGAGTGTCATCGACCTGGAGCTGGTCGACCAAGGGTGTGGTCGACTTGAGGTGGTCATCGAGCTGGGCAGTCGACGTGCACGCGAAGGAGCAACTGGTCGACGTGGTTGCCTGGTCGACCAGGCTACCTGGGTGACGAGGTTCTGCGAAGGAGTGCGACGGTCGCCCAGGTGGTTTTGGCAAGACCGACCTCAGTGGTGGTATCCCGAGGTCGACGTGGCAGATCAGGTACAGTAGTCAGCACGAGGACGATTTAGTGTGTCGCTGTGCAGGTGATGAGGCATAGCACGCCAATCATCTGCGAGCACCTGCAAAGCGGGTACGCTGCTGTCCTGCGGGAGCAACATTGGCACGCTATCGACTTGCGATGTTGGCACGCCATCGACCTGCAGCGTTGGCAAGCCGCAAATCTGGCCTGCTGGAGCACGATTGACCAAGTCATGCTTGCACGCGGTCGAGCATGCTAAGCTGGTAGTCGACCGACCTACATTCTAGCTTTGATGTAGTCTTGTCTTGCCAACTTCTTTGCACCATTGTTGTCAACTTTTCCTAGTGAGACTCTTGCCAATTCTCCCTGTGAACTAGCAAGTAGTGGGAGCACTTGGAAACGACTAAGTGAACGAACGCAGAGATCACACGAGCACCCGTGCCTAGCCCGTAGTCTAGCTCCTGTTGTAGTAGTTATCTCCGCAATGAGAACGTCATTGAGTGTATTGTGAATGTCCCTGTTGTGTGCCTTGAGAACGACGATGCCGCAGGCCCAAGCTTCAAGCTGATGGTTGCTGGCCATGGTGACTATTGTGGGTTGCGGGATGGGGCTTGTGTTGGAGATGAAGCGCTTGGAGCCCACCATGTGCTACCCGGAGGAGCTGTCAAGGTACCATGTGTTGTAGGAGTTTGCGCGGTGTTGAGCCGAGAGTGCCAGATTCGGTGTGTTGCGAAATGGAATGCGCCTATCGCCAGCAGCGAGGCAATTGTCGACAGGGCGAGTGTCGATGTTGTGGCCAAAGTAGTAGGTTGTGAAAGACGGTGAGTTGAGAAAGTCTTCGTCATATGGCGGCGACTTGAACAGGGGTGTTGGCAGGTCCCAATCTTGCTCGTGTTCGTCAAAGACGAACTCTCCATCCTGCGTGAATGGGTTGTTGTACCCGGTGAATTGGACTTCTTGACTTGGCGGAGAGACGTATCGAAGGTGTCTTCGATTGGTGCGCCAAGTGCGGTGGTGAATGCGCATTGCTATGTTGCCCATGACATGACGGACGTTGTTGTGCTGTATTGGGTGCTGTGTGTCAGGCTCCGTTGGTTGGTGCGGGGCAGACTGATGGTCCAAAGACGGTCAGTTGGCCTGGAGCATTTAATTGGGACCATAGGCAGAGTTGTTACTTCGTGCGGAATCGTGACGTGGTCCGGATCGACAGCGTTTAGTGGAGTGACCGAAGGCTTTCCAGCTTTTGCAGTAATACTGGCGTGGGTGTGGATCGCGATTCCTCCGTTGATCGTGATTGGAGTAGAAGGCGATTTGCTGGCGGCGCATCCCCTTCTCTTAGTTAAAATCCATGTCTCGTTCGTGCAGCAGAGTGGCGCAGAGGTGCACCTCGGACATTAATCCCTGTTGGCAAAGCAGAGCCTTGCCGGGATTCCAATGTGGTCTCAGCCCTCGAAGTACGATGGTGACAAACATGTCTTCGGAGATTGTGTTTCCAAGCTTTAGGAGTTGGTCGCGGACGCTGCGGTAGCGATTGATGTAAAATTTTGCCTCGTCAGGTGCCATCTTGACTTCCATGAGTTGCTGGAGCAAGCGGCTGGATGAGACGGAGTCCTTGGGCTGGTAAGTCTTGGTGAGGTAGCTCCATGCGGCCATGGTGGGAGCTTGGTGTGTTTTGTAGGGGCGAATGCCGAGTTGTTCCGTTGCGAGCACGGCTTCGTCACTTAGACGAGAAACGGCTGGAGTAGAAGAATTTGACCCAAGATCGAAGGTGATTGGGCTCGGTTCCTTGGTTGGAGCGGCCGATTGGTCGGGTTGTTGCGTGGTTTATGGGTTGCTGTTCTTCAATTGTTGAATTCCCGATTCCAGCGTAGTAATTCGCTGGATGAGCTGCTCCAGAAGCGCATTGCTGACGGTGGTAGTTCCCACAGAGTTCGCGGTAGGGTTGACGGGGGAATCGGCAGTGGTAGCCGCTTGTCCGCCAGATCCTCCAGCCATGTTTCGGCGGGAGCGCGTACCGAATGCCACCTTGAATTTGAATTTGAATGAGAGGTGGTGGTGCGAAGAATCCCGAGTGGCTCTCAGACCATGATACAGTCTGAACCGTCTTATAGGATCGTCTCAGGTTGATCGCATGGAGTGTAGCAGCGGAAGATTGCTTTGGTAATGTCGGTTGCGGACTCTGTCAGAAGGGGGAGATTTAAATCTCAACGGAACTGACCAATACAATGCGATACAAGGGTTTATATAGGAATCTAGTGGAATACGAAAGGTCCTAGCTAGCCATGTACTCTGAGAGGGTACATTTCCCTTAGGGCTAATCTAGATGCAGGATTGCAACCGTGTGGTTCGGTAACCGTACACGGTCCAGTAACCGTTTGAAGTTTTCCCGCGCTTTGCACTTTAATTTTGTTACGATATGAAGTTTTGTGAGAAGGCATTCCTGTATGCTGCAGGAGCCGACTCTACCGAGTACGAAGTCGAGGAGTCAGAAGAGTCGAAGCGACGCAGCAACCATCTGACCAAGACCGATGCAGGCCTAAACATTTGAAATGAAAAGATCGGGAACAGGTTTGAAACGGGTTCCCGCACCACACGGTTTGAATTCGTTGCAATAAAGGAATGTACCCCTTAGAGTACATGGCTAGTCTAGGTCTTTTCGTATTCCCTTGTATTTTTATATAAACTCGATGTATGCATGCTATCAACAATCTCAGTCATTTACATTCACTCTGACCTGAGTTCACTACTTCCGCTGCAATACTACTCTGCGATCAACCCTAAGCGATCCTTCGCTAAGTCCCACATCAGATTGTAACATGGTATGAGAGCTACTCAGGGATTCTCCGCAACGTCACTTCCGTAAAATTCGCCAATCCCAGATCTGGCGAGCGGCACACGCTCCAAGACCAAGATGGCCGGAGGATCCGAAGGCCAAGCAAATCTGACGGCCGAAGGACAAACTGTTGTGTGATGCTATCATTCGCATTCACGTCTTTCTGCCTCCCATCATATGTTCGTGCGTTGCATGCGTGGTGTGAGCATGTGCAAGAATTTGTGTTTTGGTATGGTTTGGATTTCCTGAGTGTGTGTGAATGTTATTTGGCTTGAGCAGATATCTGAAGTGACTCTTCTGCTCAAGAACTTTCCGACGAACCAAGAATCGCCGCGATCGGAGCAAGAACGGGAAAGATATTATCGCTCCAAGTTCGGCGACTTTGGGAATTTGCGGGTTGACTCAATATGGGTACAGACTTTTGGGGGTTGGGAAATTCGTCTTTTCTACTGTATTTGTTGCCAAGTGGTTGGGAGAAACCAAATTGGGTTGGCAAGTGTGGCCAACTTGGGTGAGGTGGATTGTGGAGGTTGGGAAAGTGACAAAAGTAAAAGTGGGGTTACTATAGGGAGGGGATTTGATGTGCTCATGGGGTTTCCTTGGTTGGGGACTCCTTGGGGACCTTCCCTCTCGTCCTCCTCTACCCTCCTACCTGATTGGGTTAAAATTCTATGGCAGCATACCCCCCTGTGCGCCGAAATTGATAAGTCAAGATATACTTCACCTCTTGATACAATTCAACTTGGGAATTGTATCTACACTTTAGAGCTACAACATATCCAAAATTGGTGAAGTTTTAACTGTGGGTTTTTCATCGACGACGTTTCTTGTGAGCGCGACGTTTCTGTCCAGAAATCTAAGCCAACGATTTTGTGATATTTAGGCACCTAATCTTCGTAGACTCCGTCCTTAGTCTCTAACACAAACCAACCCGGCTACGAAAAATGAGGCGACAACCACGATCGGCACTGCCGCACTCGAGCAGTTATTCGCTCGACTTTCAACTATGGAGAAAGAACTCCAAGAACTGCACAAAGGCGATGCGGGAACATCTCCCCAACCAGCTCAACCTGGACAACCGGCTGCGAAAAGCCGTGATACCGCCGCGCACACTTTCTCCCTTGACACAGACAAATCAACAACAACCGCCCCCCGTCCAAGTGATGAAGTCATCAACTCTGCGCAAGCACGCTTTCTCAGCGTTTCAAAAATTAAGACTATCGCCGCTTTTGACGGCAATGACTTCTATACATGGAGTTTCGAGCTTGAGCTCCTCCTACAGACAGCGCAGATCTACCATTACTTCGACGGCTTGTCAAACTTATATGCTATGGTCTATCTAGGCTGTAGTGGGGTAGATACTATAGGGTACAACACTTCTAGGTTTCCTACTTGTACCCACATTTTGCCTAGTCATTCCATTCTTCATTCTTAATATGGTATAGAGCAGGTTCCCTAGTGGGACCGTTTCTTCCTAGGGCCCACCTTCGAAAGTTTTTTTTTTTTAGCCTGCCCTTAACGCGCTTCGCGTCCTGCCCGAAAATTTCGCGGCCCCTTAGTGGCCTGCCCCTTAACGGCCCCTTAGTGGCCCCTTCGCGGCCCCCCCTTAGCGGCCCCCTTCGCGGCCCCTTCACGGCCCCTGTCGCGACCCCTTAGCGGCCCCTCGCGGCCCCTCTTAAGGCCCTTCGCGGCCCCCTTTCATGGCCCTTCGCGGCCCCTTCGCGGCCCTTCGCGGCCCCCTCACGGCCCTTCGCGGCCTCGTCGCGACCCTTCGCGGCCCCCCTCTCGGCCCTTCGCGGCCTCTTCGCGGCCCTTCGCGGCCCTTCGCGGCCCCTTCGCGGCCCCTCCGCGGCCCCTTCGCGGCTCTTCGCGGCCCCTTCGCGGCCCTTCCGCGGCTCTTCGCGGCCCTGCTGCCCCTGCGGCAGCTGCCGTCGCGCCTGCTACCGCTGCCGCTTCCGACACGGCCGTTCGCCGCCGCCGCTGCTGCCGTGTCAACCGCCGCCGCTGCTGCCGTGACAGCCGCCGCCGCTCCTGCCGTGACAGCTGCCGCCGCTGCTGCTGAGACAACCGCCGCTGCCGCTGCCGTGACAGCCACCGCCGCCGTTCGTCGCGGCCGCCGCCGTTCCTCGCAGCCGCCGCCGCCGTCCCGGCCCTACCCTGCAGCCGAGTCGCGGCCCTGCTCTGCCGCCCTGTCGCGGCCCTGATCCTGCCGGCGCACCTCGGCCCTGCCCCACCACTTGCGAGCTTCTACCCACCCGCCCCTGGTAAGCGCACTGCCGAGCCGCGCCCCTCCTGCTGCTGCTACTGCTAACCTGCTTCTGCTGCTGCTGCTGCTGTCATGGCTAGTCCCAACGTTCTTACCTTTGATGCTGAGGGTCGAGCGGTAGACTTTGAGGTCTGGATAGATGATATGCAGCTTTTCCTGCAGTGCGATAGCAAACACGACCTCTCACTGTTCGATCTCACGTTTGGCGCCTCTACTGCCCCTGCTGCTGATGCTAACAGTACTGTTCGCTCACAGTGGACCACTCGCGATGCTGCTGCCCGTCTTGCTGTGCGTAGTCATCTGCCGTCCACTGAGCGCGCGCACTTTAGCCAGTACAAGACTGCTAAGACCTTGTACGACGCTGTAGTTGCACGCTACTCCTCCCCTGCCACTGCTGCCCTTAGTCGCCTCATGCTGCCGTACCTGTTCCCTGACCTCGCCGCCTTTGCCACAGTCGCTGACCTCATTACGCACCTCCGCACTAGTGACACCCGCTACCGCGCTGCGCATCCTGCTGAGTTCTGCGCCAAGAACCCCCCCCCTATGTACATCACCCTCTACTACCTACTCACCCGACTCCCTGACTCCCTTCGCTCGGTCAGGGACCACTTCCTCTCTGTTTGCCCCACCACACTCACCGTTGACCTCCTCGAGGAGCGCCTCCTTGCAGCTGAGAAGAGTATAGTCGCTGTAGGAGCCTCTCGTGGTGACCCTCGTGCCCCTTTCTTTGAGGGGTGCTCCCCCGTCCCCCTTTTACCCTCTGTTGCCTCTGCTGCTGCTGTCGACCTCGTTGGCACCGAGTCGGTCGGCGCTGCGTCTGCCCCTAGCGGGAGGCGCCGCAACGGCAAGGGCAGGGGGGGCAAGGGTGCTGGGGGAGCGGGCGGGGGCGGTGGTGGTGGCGGTGGGGGCGGCGGAGGGGGTGGGGGTGGCGGTGGGAGTGGTGGCGGGGGTGGGGGCTCTGGTGGCGGCGGCGGAGGCGGCGGCGGCGGTGGCGGTGGGAGTGGAGGAGGCGGCGGTGGCGGCGGTGGCGGTGGCGCTGGTCGGGGTGGCTCTGTGCCGCGGGGAGGCTTCGGTGGTGGCCAGCGTCAGCAGCAGCAGCGCTCTCGTGAGACCCCGCCGCCCCAGCAGCTTCGTGAGTGGTACGCTGTGCGTCAGGGGTCTGGGGGTGCTGGTCCCTGTGCCTACGTCCTGCGTACTGGTGACCGCACTGGGGAGCCGTGCGGCGGGCCGCACACCACCCAGCGCTGTTTTGGCCGCCTGACTGACGCCTGGCGTCTCCAGTTCCCTGACGCCTCTGAGATCCCTCGCTGGGGTGATTTGCTCAAGTCGGGTGTAGGTATCTTTGATCTTGACCATGATGCTATTCTTGCTGCCATGTATGTTGTGTCTACTAGTGATGAGGGTGACTGTTACCTGTGTGTTCCGCCTGACCCGGGCATTGCAGCTGCTGCTCTAGGTGCTCGCGAGTCCGCTGCTCCAGGTACTAGTGAGTCTGCTGCTCAAGGTCCTAGTGAGTCTGCTCTCTCAGGTACCACGTCTGGTCAGGCTTTGCACACCTTCACCCTTGACTCGGGTGCTTCTCGCTCCTTCTTTCGAGACCGCACCACCCTCACGCCGCTCAGTCGGCCGGTCGTGGTCTCCCTGGCAGACCCCTCTGGGGGTCCTGTCCTTGCCCACTTCTCCACTGTACTACCGTGTCCAGCGGCCCCGTCTGGCTCCCTGTCGGGTCTTTACCTCCCCTCGTTCTCTAGGAACTTGGTGAGTGGTGCTGACCTACAGGATGGGGGAGTTTGACCAGTTCACTCCTGCGAGTCAGCGGGTGACCCACTGCACGTGTGCTCGGACGGGCCGACACTTGGCCACGTTTACCCGTCACACTGACGGGGTCGAGCCTGTACACACTGACTACCGAGTCTCCTCCGGTTACTGCGTCTGGTCAGGTAGTTGCGTCGGGTCAGGTGTTTGCTGCAGCGTCCACGTGTGGTCCTGAGTTTGCCCCCTGCTCGTGTCGCCTCCTGTCCCACCAGACCCTCCTCTGGCACCACCGCCTTGGTCACCCCTCCCTGCCTCGTCTCCGAGGCATGGCCTCCCGTTACCTTGTCTCTGGTCTCCCCCGGTCCCTCCCTCCCCTTCCTCCGGGGCCTGCCCCTACCTGCGTTCTCTGCGTCGAGGGGCGGCAGCGCGCCGCTCCTCACTCCTCCGAGTTTCCGCCGACAGAGGCTACACTGCAGACTCTTCACATGGACGTGTGGTGCCCAGCCCGCGTCCGTGGACATGGTCACGAGCGTTACTTCCTCCTGGTGGTTGACGACTACTCGCGTTACACCGCAGTCTTCCCCTTGCGCACCAAGGGTGAGGTCACTGGGGTGTTGATCGACTGGATCCGCGCTGCTCGTCTCCAGCTCAGAGAGAGTTTCGGCTTGGACTTTCCTATTCTGCGTCTGCACTCCGACAGAGGTGGAGAGTTTTCGTCCGACCTTCTGCGAGCCTTCTGCCGTGCGAGGGGCATCCGCCAGACGTTCACGCTTCCGGCCTCTCCACAGAAAAATGGGATTGCTGAGCGCCGCATTGGCATGGTCATGGACGTCGCTCGTACGTCCATGATCCATGCGGCTGCTCCCCATTTTCTGTGGCCGTTTGCGGTTCAGTACGCGGCGCAGCAGATCAAACTTCAGCCCCGTGTCTCCTTGCCGAAGACCTCCCCCACCCTGCGGTGGACGGGGAAGGTTGGCGATGCGTCTGCGCTCCGTGTCTGGGGATCTCGGGCTTTTGTCCGAGACTTGTCTGCGGACAAGCTGTCCTCTCGTGCTGTTCCTTACGTCTTCCTTGGCTTCCCCCCTGACGCGCCTGGTTGGCAGTTTTACCACCCCACCTCGCGCCGTGTTCTGTCCTCCCAGGACGTCACGTTTGACGAGTCGGTTCCGTACTACCGTCTCTTCCCCTACCGCGCTGCCCCCCTCCCCCCCCCCGCCGCTCTTCCTTGCGCCAGGTCCCCCCCCGGTAGACCCCCTCCGCCCTCAGGATTGTGCCCCCTCAGGTGTGTCCCAGGTAGACGCAGTCGAGCCTGTCGAGGTAGCTGTTGACTCTGGTGCTGCTAGGGGTGCTGAGCCTGCGGGTGCCGGGTCTGGGGGTGCTGAGCCTGAGCGTGCGGAGCCTAGGGGTGCTAGGCCTGGGGGTGCTGAGCCTGGGGGTGCTGCGTCTGGGGGTGCGGAGCCTGAGGGTGCTGGGCCTTCTCGAGTGGAGTCTGGTGGTGCTGGGCCTGGAGGTCCTTCGGGTGCTTCGTCCCGGCAGGAGCTGCCCTCTCCCCAGGAGCTGCATGAGTGGTTTGCTCGCCGCTGGAGTCGTGCTGCTGGAGCTGGTGGTGCTACCACTGCTGGAGGTTCTGGAGCCACGGGTCCCGGAGGTGCTCGTACCGGCGGTACTGGAGCTGCTGGGCCAGGTGGTGCTGCTGGTGCTGGAGCTGGAGGTGCTGCTGGCGTAGGCGCTGCTGCAGGTACTACTGGAGCTGGTGCTGCTGCGTCTTCCAGTGGTCCTGCTGGAGCTGGCGCTGCTGGGGGTCTTGGCGCTGGAGGTGCTGCTAGAGCTGGTACTTCTAGGGGTGCTGGAGTTGGCGCTGCTGGAGCTACTGGGGGTGCTGCTGGAGCTGGTGGTGCTGCTGGCGTTGGTGCTGACACTGGGGGTGCTGGTGCGGTCCCAGCTGGTTCTGGAGGCGCTGCGCGGCCGCGGCCGTACTTCGTTCCGCTCCTTCAGCAGGTTCTTGGTCTCCCGCCTTCTACTGGTCCTGCTCCTTCCTTAGAGTGTCCACCGCATGTCCCGTCCGAGTCACAGTTACAGCTCGCCTCCCCACTGCCTGCTCCACCTCCCTACACTGGTCCTACTGGAGGTCTTGCTGAGCGTCGTGAGCCTGAGTCTCGTCCTGCGTCGCTTGTTCGTGCTGGTCGCACTAGTCGTCGTGTTCCACGCCAGCGTCCTCCTGCGGTCCCGGGCACGCACCAGATGGCACTGCGTCCTTCCACTGCTCCACTGCGTGTCCCTTTGCCGTCTCCTCCTGCGTCCTCTCTTCCTGCTCTTGCTGACCCGGAGTCTGACTCCCTTCATGCTGCCAGTCCTACTGTCACGCGTCTCCTGGCTACAGTTGTCACTGACCTTCCTTTGAATCCACTGCTGCGTCTGCCTTAGTTGCTGAGCTTGTCGACTTCGCTGCTCACTGTCGGCTAGACTACGCCGCGAGTCTTTTTGCTGAGTCTGAGTCCGTCTGTCCTCCGTCCGTCGGGGGTGAGTGTGCTCTTAGCACGGACGTCCTTGAGGACAGGCAGGAGGAGTTCCAGTGTTTTGTTGCTACTTTACCTCACCTCGTGTCCATGCTGATTGCCCCTGAGGGAGACCCGGATGCACCAAACATCCCGACTCCGCGCTCTTACGCAGAGGCGATAGAAGGTCCCTACTCCTCTCAGTGGCAGTCAGCCATGGACGCAGAGATGGCTTCCTGGAAGTCCACAGGCACCTACGTTGACGAGGTTCCCCCACCTGGGGCGAACATCGTCAGTGGCATGTGGATTTTCAGGGTGAAGCGACCGCCGGGTTCTCCGCCTGTCTTCAAGGCACGTTACGTGGCTCGAGGCTTCAGTCAGCGGCAGGGAGTTGACTACTTTCAGACCTTCTCCCCCACCCCAAAGATGACCACTCTTCGGGTGCTGCTGCACATAGCCGCTCAGCGCGACTACGAGCTTCACTCTCTTGACTTCAGCACTGCTTTCCTACAGGGCAGCCTGCACGAGGAGATCTGGCTGCGCCGCCCTCCTGGTATCACTGGGTCGTTTCCTCCTGGTACCCAGTGGAGCCTCCGGCGGCTAGTCTACGGTCTCCGCCAGGCTCCCCGCGAGTGGCACGACACACTGAGGACTACGCTAGCGGCTCTTGGGTTTGCTCCTTCTACTGCTGACCCGTCGCTGTTTCTACACACCGACACCTCGCTGCCGCCGTTCTACATCCTCGTGTACGTCGACGACTTGGTCTTTGCTACTGCGGACACCGCTGGACTCGCCCACGTGAAGTCCGAGCTGCAGAAGAGACACACGTGCACAGACCTGGGTGAACTGCGCAGCTATCTTGGCTTGCAGATCACCCGAGACAGAGCACGGCGCACCATTACCCTGACTCAGTCACACATGGTGCAGCAGGTCCTTCAGCGCTTCGACTTCACGTACTCCTCACCTCATGCGACTCCTCTGTCTTCTCGCCACTCGCTCTCAACTTTGCCTTCGGATGAGTCCGTAGAGCCGAGTGGCCCGTACCCAGAGCTTGTTGGCTGCCTCATGTACCTGATGACTTGTACTCGTCCTGACCTAGCATACCCTCTTAGCATCTTAGCACGCTATGTTGCTCCTGGGAGACACCGACCAGAGCACATGGCTGCTGCGAAGAGGGTGTTGCGCTACTTGTGCAGTACGTTGGGCATGGGGCTCGTGCTTGGAGGGCGGAGTTCAGTGGTCCTCACTGGTCACGCAGACGCTTCTTGGGCTGACGACTTGGCTACGCAGCGATCGTCACAGGGTTACACCTTCAGCCTTGGTTCCGGCTCTGTTTCGTGGCGGTCTACCCGCTCGTCTTCTGTTCTCGGCTCCAGCTATGAGGCCGAGATCTACGCAGGGGCCATGGCTGCACAGGAGTTACGCTGGCTCACCTACCTGCTGACCGACCTGGGAGAGCCGCCTCGTTCTCCTCCAGTTCTGTACGTAGACAACAAGGCCATGCTGGCCTTGTGTCGGGAGCACAGACTGGAGCACAGAACGAAGCACATTGCTCTTCGCTACTTCCTTGCTCGTGAGCTGCAGCAGCGTGGTCAGCTGCGCCTTGCTTACGTGGCCTCTCAGGCCAACACTGCTGATATCTTTACCAAGGCACTTCAGCCTTGTGATCATCAGCGCTTTTGTACGATGCTTGGTCTTGTGCCTACTTGGCCTCACTTGCTCACTTCTTGACCTTGCTTGTGCTGTGATCTATCTTTTCCTGCACTTGCTTGTTTACCTTTATATATAATCTTGCATGTGAACTGGCCTTGTGGCCTTGAACTTGTGCTCGAAATGTGTGGTGACGTTGTGATCCACCCTGAGCTTGCTGTGCTTTGCTTGACTGGTCTTGTGACCTCTTGTTCTCCCCCACTTTGCCTATGGGGGTGTGTCAAACTTATATGCTATGGTCTATCTAGGCTGTAGTGGGGTAGATACTATAGGGTACAACACTTCTAGGTTTCCTACTTGTACCCACATTTTGCCTAGTCATTCCATTCCTTATTCTTAACACGGCTCCTACCCTAAACCGGTGGACGACACCGATGACGCCAAGGCTCAGTACTACAGCGAGTCCCTCATGGCATACAGTGTGCTGCTACGAAATATGACGCTTGCGGAACAACTCAGCATTCGCTCCTACAAAGAGAGCGCTGCTCCAGCCTTGGAAGCCTGGAAGCACCTCGTTGAGGTTTATCAGCCGAAGGATTCAGTTACCGCCAGCAGGCTCCTGCAGCAACTCATGGAGACAAAGACGGGGCACGGGGAGGAAGCGAGTTCTTATAATAACCGCTGTCAGAACATCCGTGACCAGATCACGAAGCATGGGAGCGCAATCTCGGAAGAAATCTTCATCAACATAGTCCTTCAAGGATTCGGGCCAGAGTGGAAGCCCTGTAAAGCGCTACTCCGACAGCGAGGAATCCTCTCAGAAGCCGCGCTATGCGCCGCACTCCTGACCGAACATCAGGACATGGACTCGAGCAGAACAAGCTACGCACCGCGCCGAGAGCGCCTCGCCTTCTACGCAGACAACTGTGAAGAGCGACGACAACCAAGGTGCCACTATTGCAAAATACGCAATGTCTTCGGACACTCAACGGATCGATGCAAATTCCGATCCAACTATCGCCACCCGAATTCCACTCACCACAACAACTGGGTCGGCCGACAAGACGCTCGTCATTCTCAGCCTCAACATCAGACCTCTCGTCCCCCTGCACAGCATCAACATCAGCAGCCACAAGGACCTCAATCAGGAGCTCCTAGAAATGTTACCGCGAATATGGCAACACGGCGTCGTCGGACTGCTGAACCTGACGAAGAGGACGAAGTCCGCGGAGAGCTGATTGAACCAGAAGAGGGATGGAATAATCCCCTCACAGAAGATCACTACTATCAGCATGATGAAAATGAGCAAGATTGGCATGTGCCAATAACACCACGGGAAAGCCCGCCACACGACAATCAGCGTTACATACATGTGGGATGGAAAGAAGACGAAGACCCATTCTTCCACAGACGCTACAAGGCGACCCTGGTGACTCCGCGACTCGCGCTGCTCCTGCGCAACAGCAACACCAACAACTATAATACCTGGTACCATGTGCCGTGGACAGCACATGGTGGGATCTGTTCGATACGTCTCGAACCTCAGCCGCGCCCCCGCCACCTACGTCACCGTCGCCAACAATGAGCAGCTGCGCGCCAATGCACAAGGCATCGTGGTTCTGCAAGCACGAGACAGCAACACTCACATCTCGTTCAACGACATGCTTTACGTCCCGGATCTCTGCTTCACTTACTATCAGCAGGACAACTCCAAGACTGGGGAGTCATGCTCGCCACGGATCGAGATACACGCGACCTCCTTCTTACCTAATTGTGCGAACACTCCTCCTGAGTCATACAAGTACCTGGGGTGGGCTCAAACAATCAACGGCATCTACGTCCTGGACTTCGACATACCGAGCTGTCAAGCCTCATCAGATGAGCTCGTGGACCTCATCCCTCTTGACTTCCCCTTCATGAGCCATGACTCATGGCAGCATCCAGACGGAAGGCCGTGGATTCCCCGCAGTCCTCACCCTCGTGAGATCAACCTGCACAAGCTCGACATCAACGGTCTATGCACCACCTGCCACACACCCACGACGAGACGCACAAAACAAGTGGAAAGAGATTATGCAGCAATCCAGGAAGCGGAGAGCGCCAAGGCAGAACCCACGGGCATGACTCGAATGGAACTTGCAGTTACCGCTCACCGCATCTCCGGTGAAGGCTACGACGAAAGCGGCTTCATGCCGTAGGAACGTCCCACGCCCCGCTCCAACACACTTCACTTCGTCCTCAGAGCCAACACCGGGAC
The DNA here is from genome assembly GCA_947471745.1 of Closterium sp. Naga37s-1. NCBI lineage: Eukaryota > Viridiplantae > Streptophyta > Zygnematophyceae > Desmidiales > Closteriaceae > Closterium > Closterium sp. Naga37s-1. Next base: position 1,342,660 of record CANJKZ010000814.1, read on the forward strand.
TCTCGACAAAGAAGGTCGTCCGCGCCCTTACCCCCGCGACGTCTATCGCACGGAGGTTGACCCGGCCTGGAAAGATCCTGACGCAAAGGGAGAACTCAGCGTCAAGGAAGAACGAGACAAGGCCAAGGCAGAGAAGAAACAAAAGTTGCATGAAGAGCGCATTGCGGAAGGTTGGGATGAAGCATCAGCGCAACGCGGCGCATGGGGAGATGATGATTACGTACCAGAAGAAGGCGCAACCTGGGGATCCGCTACTGGCGCTTCAGGCACTGTTCAAGGATGGGGACCCAGCGCCAGCGGCGTGGTTACCACGGGAGGATGGGGAAATACCGAACCCGATGAAGGCGAACGTACGCAAAAGGAATTGGAGGAAGCTGAACGAGAAATGAAAGCTGGGCGCGGAGAGCAATCTCCACGTGTCACCATCCCGCTCGGACGACCCCCATGTGTTCGCTCACCTCCTCGTTCACCTTATCGATGGGATGATCCCTGGTCGGGGATTGAGGAGGGGAATGCACCACCAACTCCTCCGCGTGACTCACTTGGTCCAATCTCCCGCCTAGATCCATTTTCTCGCTTCATCGAAGGTACCAGGACGCCGCTCAACATCATCCCCGACCGCGACTTTCTCGCCCTCTACCTTACAACGGCACCTGCAGAAGTGGAGACAGCAAAAGAAGCGGAAGCAAAGGCGCCGGAAAACGAAGCAAAACCAGGAGAAGAGGAAGAACCCCCACTCCAGATTCCGCAAGAAACGGAGGCAGAAGCAGCAGAGCATTACGCTCGCTATAAGTGCACCTCCGGCATCCGCGCTGAAGACGACCTCTGGCGCCAGCGGCCCAGTCACCCTTCGTGCCAGACTCTCGCCAATTGTCTTCGCGCCAAAGTCTTTCCTCCGGGAGCACTACTGCGTCCTGATGGCACAGAACCACACAACACCTCACACCCGATCACCTGCACCGTCTGCCCCACAGTCGCGCTCACTCACAGCACCTACCCCTCTCTGGAACCAAGCACCAATCGCTATAAGAAGTTGGAAAAGGTGTACAGCGACTTCATCGTCCTCACCTTCGACGGCATCAACGGCGAAAAATACACGCCCACCTTCATTGACGCCTAATCACGTCACGTCTGGATCGCCAACGTCGACGCTCGCTCCAAGGCTCTAGAATTCTTTCGCATCTGGCTTGCACACGTGCAACGGCAATCGGGGAAGAAGCTGAAGATCTGGCAGAGCGACGGAGCTAAGGAATTTTGCAGCCACGAATTGGAGAGCGTCCTCACTCAGAAGGGGATCAAGCATGAGATCTCTCTTCCCTATGCTCACTAGCAGCAAGGCATCGCAGAGAGGATTAATCGCCCCCTCATGACGAAAGTTCACGCCCTCATGAAACAGTCCGGCCTACCCAAGAAGTTTTGGCCCTATGCCATGAACCACGCGGTGTGCCTGCACAACCTTCTTTCCACCACAGCCAATAGGGACAATGTCTCTCCTCACATGAAGTGGACCGGCTCAAGGGGAGATCCCTCTATGCTGAGGGTTTGGGGGTGCATGGTTCAATATCGACCGAACTCAGCCACAATCGGCAAGTTCGCTCATCATGCGCACTAAAGAATTCATTTGGGTCTCAGCAATGAGTACAAGAGGCTCATCCTCGACATTGACAGCAAGGAGGTTGTTCCCGCGCGTGATGTTCTCTTCTACGAACGGCTTACCTTGAAGCAATGGATCGAGGACGAACGTCGCAACGAGGCACGCGGCTATGTCAATATCGGCCGCAGCTTCGCGTCTCCAGAGGACGAAGTGGCAGCAGCGGCACTGGACCGCGATGACACCGACGAACACCCGAGCGTACCGCCCCGCCCACGCAACGGCGACGATGACAGCGACGACGCTCCCGCGCCAGGGCCTTCGCATCGCCAAGCCGAACCAAGCACCACCTCACCCGGCTACGAGAGCACCGATGACGATGTGCTGGAAGTCACCACAGACACCACTACCAACGTGTCCGGCCTGCAACTACTCGGCCTGCACACTTCCGTCACCACTCTCGCGCGTGCTATGGAACCGAAGAACCTGTGCCAGGCCCTTACCGGCCCTCACGCCAAGGAGTGGCGTGCCGCGATGGATGCGGAGCTAAAGGCGCTGAAATCTCAAGACACATGGGTCCTAGTCGATCGTGCAGCAGTGAAGGGGAGGAGGGTGCTCAGCGGAAAATGGGTGTTTCGTCTGAAGACCAACGCTGACGGAACCATCGAGCGCTTCAAGGCATGCTGGGTCGTACATGGGTACGACCAACGTCACGGCATCGACTTCGATCAAACCTTCGTGCCCGTCAGCCATCACACCTCCTTCAGGATTCTACTCGCTATTGCCGCCGCTAAGCATCTGCCACTGCAACAGATCGACGTGAAGAACGCGTTCCTATACGCGCTAGTGGACGCAACCAACTTCGTGGAACAACCCCACACCTACGGAGAAGGAGACCCCAGGGTCTGTCAACTGAAAAAATCCCTCTACGGGATCAAGCAGGCACCTCGTCTTTGGCAGCAGCATCTGCACAAAATTCTCCTAGAAATCGGCTTCAGGCAGCTGCCACACGACCCGGGAATGTACCGCCTTCACTTTAGCAGCGACTACATTCTCCTGACAGTCTACGTCGACGACCTGTTGTACACAAGCACCTGCAACAAACTGCTTAACCAGTTCGAGGAGAACCTGGTGCAGCGCGTTGACATCACCATCAACCACAACGTGAAGCAATTTCTGGGGCTGAACATTACCTACGCGTGAGAAGCAATTCATCTGTCAGCCTCCAAGTACACAGAACAGCTGGGGGAACGCTTCAACATTTCATCCGCACCACTCTCAACTCCTTACCGCAACCCCAGCTCCAACTACAAACCGGACAACAAACATCTGTCCCCTGCGGGACTTCAACTGTACCAGCAGCAACTGGGTTGCCTGCTGTTCGCATCTCTCACCTACCGACCCGACCTTTCATACATTGCCAGCCAACTGGCGCAGTATTCACGAAAGCCAGTGGTTAAGAACCAGCTGGACCTGGAGCGCACCCTGCTGTATTTTATCTCCACACCTGACATCGGGCTCTCCTACTCCACACTGACGACGACTTCCTTCAACCTCAACGGCTACGTGGACGCAGACCATGCCACCGATCCTGCGAATCGACGGTCCCGAACCAGCTTCGTTGTTCGCATAGAACCAACTGGGCCAATCTCCTGGAACTCACAGAAGCAGGAGCTGGTTGCCCTGTCATCGGCTGTAGCAGAATACATCGCCGCGATAGCAACAGTTCACGAAGGCCTGTAACTGCAGGAGCTGCTGCAGGAAGCGAAAATCCCAACTTCTCCCACCTTTCGCCTTCACTGCGACAACCAGAGTGCCATCAGAATCGTGAACAAGCCAGGTTTCGTGAACCGCACGAAGCACATCGCGCTTCGGTACTTTTTCGTCAAGGACAAAATTGACCAAGACCAATGAAGAGTCGAAGAGACGCAGCAATTGTATGACCAAGACCGATGCAGGCATAAACATTTGAAATGAAAAGAGCGGGAACAGGTTTGAAACGGGTTCCCGTGTTATAGTCACAATAGGCTTGAATGTGCCTAAAACGAAAGATAGAGAGCACAGACGGATTTCTGCACAGCGGCTTCAAACGTTGATAGCGTTCTGTTCACAGCTGCAAATGACTTGATTCAAATTGGATCTGGAGCGTCTTCACGTCATCTACAATTAGCAATTTAGATTGCACGATTTGATAAAGAATTGACGACACAGCGTCGGTTTGAACGAACGGTACTATGGCAGCCACTATAGTCTTAGAACACAAGATAGGAAGAGTTACGAGTTGGGAATGACTCCCAGCTCCTACAAACCCCAAGAGCCGAGGTACAGTGATGTGGAACAGTGCCACACTGTCCCCAACCACGAAGGGTCTCGAAACTACCCTTCACTAGGGCCTACACCAAGTGAAATGTTACACTACACAAAGTAATGTAACTATCTTCAATATCTTGAGGTGTACCCTTTTGGCAAGCTTCGAAATCACTTGAGGCTTGACACCAAGGCTCGGGCTCTTCATCACAAACTCATCCTTGAGTTCTTGATGGGTCTGCTGCACACACCTGCGACACGCCGAACGTTCGACACAGGACAAAATAGAAACCGCGCACGACAAAATAGAAACCGCGCGCGAGACACAAACGACCGCGTAACACGCGTCTAGCGATAACTCGCTATTGACTCGACACACACACTCGACATCATGACTCAACATTCACACACAATTATAAGCATGAAATATATATTATCCCATGCCCTCATACCATTCCATACACACACACATTCACGCACACGGACAACAAGCCGAGTGCAAACCGTAGGGTTGCACCAACAAACTCCCCCTCGGATTGTTGGCCTTAGGATATGTTGCTCTCTCAGTTCAGAGCCATCCCAGCCAGCTTGCAACACTTCCAATGCTGCTGCTCCACCAGCCTCTTGGTCATCATGTCAGCCGGCTGCCCCGTGGTCTTCACGTAGCGCAACTCAACTTCACCCGCGGTTACCATGCTCCTCGTCCAATGCCACTTCACCCTCATGTGCTTCGTGAGTCCATGCAACACAGGGTTCTTAGCAAGAGCAATGGCACCCTGGCTGTCACAGTACAGTGGGGTAGGTCCTTGCTGCTCCTCCCCCAATTCAGCCAACAAACGCCGCTGCCACACAATCTCCCGTACGGCACGGAAGAGTGCCATGTACTCGGACTCCACCGAGCTCAAAGCTTGGTCAACCTGCTTCTTGCTCTCCCAAGCAGTTGGGCCTCCACCAACACAGCATATGAAGCCTCCCACACTTGTCATGTCCTCTGGTTCTGATGCATATGAAGCATCCGAGTAGGCGGTGAGGAACAAACGCCCGGGTTCAACACCATCCGCGCCCTTTTGGCGCCTTTGTGCCGCCGCCGAGTATTGCAGCCCAACGGTCGGTGTTTGGCCAAGATACTTGGCCACCCTCATTCCAGCTGCTACCTGCTCCTCATTAGGGCATTGCACAACCCTAGCCAGCTGCCCGGTAGCAAACGCGACGTCCGGTCGGGTGTTTACCGCCGCATACATGAGGCTGCCCACCAACGAGTGAAATCGGCGCCTCTCCTCTTCACCAACGCTCTCCTCCTCTGGTCCCTTCACACACTTGAACCCAGAGGGAAAGGGTGTAGCCACATGGCCTTCACTCTGCCCAAAGTTGGCAGCCAATGCCTCCAGGTACTTTCGTTGATGCACCCGCATGCACCGCTTCTCCACATCTCGTTCGATGTGGAGGCCAAGGTAGAAGCTCACGTCACCAAGGGCCTTGCACTTGAACTTGTCTTGAAGCTTCAGCATCACCTCCTTCACAAGGTCAGAAGAGGGTGAGAAAATGAGGATGTCATCCACATAAACCACCATGAAACTCCTCTGCTCCCCCTCGCCAAGCATGAACAAGGAGTGATCGGCCGTTGAGGGAGTGAAGCCGATCCCCTCCAACACTTCGCGCAGCTTCATGTACCATTGCCTAGGGGCCTGCTTCAGCCCATAGAGGGCCTTCTTCAGCTTCCACACTCTGCCACTACCATCATCAAACCCCTCTGGCTGCGCCATAAAAATCTCCTCCTCAAGGATGCCGTTAAGGAATGCCGTTACGATGTCCATTTGCTTTACTACCCATCCTTTGATGGCGGCTCCCGCGAATAGGGTTCGCAGCGTCGTCGGCTTCACCACAGGGGCAAACAGCTCCTTGAAGTCCACCTTCTCCTTCTGCTGGTACCCCTTGGCTACAAGCCTAGACTTGTAGCGCTCGATCTTGCCGTCGGCATCCGACTTGATTTTGAAGAGCCACTTGGACGTTATCGCCGTACGCCCCTCCGGTAGCTCCACCAATTCAAACGTGTCATTCTCCTCGATGCTCTTCAGCTCACTCTCCATGGCCTTCTTCCACTCCTCAGAATCACTACTCTCCAAAGCCTCCTTGAGAGTTGCTGGTTCTCCCGGCATCTCCACCGGAGAGAAGAACGCGAAGGCACACTCCTCGTAGTCACTCTCCTCGTCGTCTCCGACCATCATTGCCGCTCCGGCCAGGGCTGTCTTGCCCTGCTTTCCCGGCGCATCATAGGTCAGCCTATTAGGGGGTTGAACTCTCCTCTTCCCCCTTCCTTCCTCCTCAGCTGCAGGGACTTGAAGGCCTTGGCGTTGCTGCGGTGTGGCTCGAATCCGTGGCGCACTCGTAGTACGGGAAGGGAGTGACGGTGCACGCTCGCTCACTTGCTGCACATCCTCCTCTTCTTCCTCTGCATCATTGGCCTCCTCTCCCCCATTCACAAGGGAGGATTGTCTTGTGGTTGTGCTGCCGCTGCTCAGCTCCAAAGGCAGCTCCACATGCTCCAAACCGGAACTCTTCACCTCCCCAAACCGCACGCCTATCTTCGCCTCATTCTCCGCCTTCCAATCCTTGTACATGAAGTTCTCCATGAACTTGCAGTCCCTGCTCACCAAGAACTTCTTGGTGAATGGGTCCCAAAGAAGCCATCCCTTGCTGTTTTGAGCCATGCCCAAGTGCACGGCCCACACCGCCTTGGCACCAAGCTTGTTGTGCCGAAGATGCTTAGGCACGAGCGCCATGCACATGCACCCGAACACCCGAAGCATATCCACCTTTGGCTTCCTTCCTAGCCACTCCACATAGGGCACCCATTTGTCTGCTCCCACATGAGTCAAGGCTCTGTTCTTGGCCACACACGCGCTCCGCACCGCATCAGGCCAGAAATAGTCGGGTAGCCCAGCTTCAATGAGCAACCCGTGTGCCGCCTCCGTGATTGTGCGGTTCGAAGGCTCGGCGATGCCGTTCATTGCAGGGGAGTATGGCATGGTGAGGGAGTGCCGAATACCATTCTTCTTCAGCCACAACCCAAACTCCTTGCTCAGGAACTCTCCCCCTCGATCGGTGCGGATTGACTTGACTAGACGGTCTTGTTGCCGCTCCACCATCGGGAACCAATCCGTCTTCAACGTTTCAGCCACGTCGCTCTTCTTGGCCAGCACGTACACCCAAGTCATGCGGGTGTAGACGTCGACAATGGTGAGAAAATACTCAGCTCCAGCAGCTCCAAGCTTCAGGGGGCCCACCACGTCCATCACCACCTCATCAAGCGGTGCCTTTGCCGTTGCCTCCGAACTAGGGAACGGAAACCGGGTGAACTTGGCTTGAATGCACGTCGGGCAGCCAAGCACCTCATCGGGCTCCCCCTTCACACGTATGCCAGCAACCATCTCATTCTTCACTAGCTGCTGCAAGATGGGCAGGGCCACATGCCCCATGCGCCGATGCAAGGTGAGCCAATCACACTCCCCCGTAGCCGAAGTTGGATTGGAGAATGCCGCGCTCGCAATAGCGCCCCACATACTCTCTCCGTAGTCCTCCTCCGCTGCTGCCTCTGGGTTCTCCTCACCCTTTTGCTGCTCCTTGGTTGCTGCACCACTCTCCTTAGGTTCACTGAACTTGCTGGTCCCTCCAGGTTTGCTCTTCTTGAGCTCATTCTCCTTAGCGCGACCGTTCGCGCCATCGTCGCTACCGACCGCTCCATCCTTGGTGCTGATGCTTGCTGCCACTTGCCTCTCCTTAGGCATAGGGACCACTGGGATCTGCCACATCTCGTTGTAGACATCCCTGTCCTCATGAAGGTCCCAAAGAATTCGATCGCCAAGCCTTGCGGTGTAGGTCTTGGCTCCCTTCGAGTTCGTGTCCATGCCGGCCTTTGCCAACCGCCGCACGGAAATCAGGTTTGCAGCAAGGCTGGACACCCAAAGCACGTTCTTGAGGCCCACCATCTTCCCATCAGCACCCTTGAACATGGCCTTGCCCATGCCTTTCACCTCTGCTCGCTGCCCCAAAGCCGATGTGACATGCTTCACCGGTGACGGCTCGAGTTCGGTGAGCAAGTCCGGGCGAGGTGTCATGCTATAGGTAGCGCCACTATCAATCACCCAATAGTCCAGGGGGTGTAGGGTCACCTTCCCCACAGCTGCTGGCTCCTCAAAGCCTTCATCCTTCTCTGGACCAGCCGGTACTTGCGTCGACACGAAGTAGAATAGACCCGGGTATCGATCGTCGCTCGGGTCCTTGTCGTTGTCTCCGCTCTTCATGTTTGCAGCTCCGCCACCGCGACCGCCACGGCCTCCACGGCCTCGTCCTCTCCCTCCTCCTGCTCCTCTACCCTCTTGGCCTTGAGCAGGGGTCCAACCATCAGGGAGTTTGTAGCAGTCGCGCCACATGTGTCCGCTCTTGTGGCAATAGTGACACTCGCCGTCGAATCGGCCGCGACCGCGTCCGTAGCTCTTGTCGTCGCTGCCGTAACCGCCACTCCTGCGGCCTCCGCCGAAGTTGCTGCCACCAAACCTTCCTCCCCCTCGTCCTCTGCCTCTTCCTCGACCATATCCACGGCCGATGCTCGCTGCCCCAGCGCCATCCGCACTCGCCAACTCACGGCGGCGGAAATCCTCTTGAAGGATAGCTCGCTTCACGTCTTCAAGCGAGAGGTGGGGCAAGTCGCGATTAAGGTTGATGATGAGCGAGGACCATGACTCTGGGAGTAAGGCCAGCAACTTGGTCTTCTTTTGGAGCTCACTGTAGTTCAAATCAGCTCCCTCAAGCCGCGTCAACAAGTCGAAGAATTTCTGCACCCCTTCTTCAACCGCTTCGTCTTCTTCAATTCGTAGTGCCGCCATTTGCCGTTCCAACACCACCGCTACCGTCGCTGTTGCAGGAGCATGTACACCCTTGAGAGCAGCCCATGCCTTTGGTCCTTTCTCTGGTTCACGCTGGAATGGCTTGATGTGACGGATCTGACTGCTCCCCAACGCTTGCCCAAGTAAGAGATAGCCTTGTGCGCTCTTCCGCACCCACGGGCTCTTCTCCGGGTCGTTCTCGGGGCGCTTCTCCGTTCCTTCCATCACCTCCAGCAGGTCATAGTGGTCAAAGATGTTCTCCATCTTGAAGGACCATTCAGCAAAGTTGTCACCGTTGAACTTGTCAAGCCCAAACACCCTAGGCTCATCCCTAGGTGGGCCAAGACTTGGTTGCATGGGCGCCATGGCTGAATCACGGGGTTGGCCTTGAGCTTGAGCTTCTCCACTGCCACCAGCACCTCTGCCACCCCTTTCCTCAGGTCCAGACATTGTCGAAACTGCTCCAAGGGCCTCTGATACCACTTGTTATAGTCACAATAGGCTTGAATGTGCCTAAAACGAAAGATAGAGAGCACAGACGGATTTCTGCACAGCGGCTTCAAACGTTGATAGCGTTCTGTTCACAGCTGCAAATGACTTGATTCAAATTGGATCTGGAGCGTCTTCACGTCGTCTACAATTAGCAATTTAGATTGCACGATTTGATAAAGAATTGACGACACAGCGTCGGTTTGAACGAACGGTACTATGGCAGCCACTATAGTCTTAGAACACAAGATAGGAAGAGTTACGAGTTGGGAATGACTCCCAGCTCCTACAAACCCCAAGAGCCGAGGTACAGTGATGTGGAACAGTGCAACACTGTCCCCAACCACGAAGGGTCTCGAAACTACCCTTCACTAGGGCCTACACCAAGTGAAATGTTACACTACACAAAGTAATGTAACTATCTTCAATATCTTGAGGTGTACCCTTTTGGCAAGCTTCGAAATCACTTGAGGCTTGACACCAAGGCTCGGGCTCTTCATCACAAACTCATCCTTGAGTTCTTGATGGGTCTGCTGCACACACCTGCGACACGCCGAACGTTCGACACAGGACAAAATAGAAACCGCGCACGACAAAATAGAAACCGCGCGCGAGACACAAACGACCGCGTAACACGCGTCTAGCGATAACTCGCTATTGACTCGACACACACACTCGACATCATGACTCAACATTCACACACAATTATAAGCATGAAATATATATTATCCCATGCCCTCATACCATTCCATACACACACACATTCACGCACACGGACAACAAGCCGAGTGCAAACCGTAGGGTTGCACCAACATCCCGCGCCGCACGGTTTGAATTCGCTGCAATAAGGGAATGTACCCCTTAGAGTACATGGCTAGTCCAGGTCTTTTCGTATTCCCTTGTATTCTTATATAAAGTCGATGTATGCATGCTATCAACAATCTCAGTCATTTACATTCACTCTAACCTGAGTTCACTACTTCCGCTGCAATACTACTGTGCGATCAACCCTGAGCGATCCTTCGTTAAGTCCCATTTTTGGGATTGTAACATAATTCTTCTTGCTTGTAACAGTCGTCGATAACTGTCTTATCGCTTTGTCTTCGTCCTCGCTGCAGTCATCTTCGCGTTAAGGATTCGTTTCTTAGGAATGTTTATTCAACTATTCCATATCGTCACATTTCCCAACCTCGGCGCTAGACTGTACGAGCACCCCTTCGCGAAATGCTTTTGCTATGTAGCTATTCGCCCATGCCTTTGCTCATTGTCTTGTTTGCTTCAATAGTGCAATTTTAGTTCGCTCACTCAATGGCACTCGTAACAAATTTCAAGCCTTTTTTAGTACACTAATTAGAGTCAATGATTGAGGACTTGCATGCGTCCACTTGGTGCAGGTTTGCTGCTTCAAGGTTTGTTTGATTCTGCTCACGCGGCAGGCCTATGGGCACTGTACCAGATCTGGTTACTGGACGCGCGATAATACACGTGTCAGACAACCGACCGACTGGAGGTCTCGGAGGTGTCCTGTCGTGTCGTGTACCCTCGAAAAGCTCCCTCCCTCTCAACTACCTCTCGTGACACAACACAAAACAACACAACCCTCCCTTTCGTTGTCCTTCCGCTTACCTCAGCAGCACGCAAGGCAACAAGCATCAATCAACTTGTGTATTTAGAAAGCTTGCTTTCTTGTGTTTGCAATGGCAACGAGCTTCGTTTCAAATGGGCATTACATCATTCTCGTCCGGGATATATATGGTACCTACATTACACATGACAACATGCAATTTTTGCTAGGGTGGGTGGGTGGGAAATAAGACATTTGAAATTTCAAACGAAGACGTGGGTGGAGGCCAAATGGCCTCCACCCCCTGCTATATAGTTGGCGAAGAGCGTCTAGCACTTCGCCGTTGCCATTGCTGCATTACAAGCAGCTTCGCTTTCAAAATACACATTTTTAGAAAGTGTTACACACTTTCAAAAAAATTCATTTCTTGTTAGACTAATTCTTGGCGTTCGTTTCGCCTCTTTCATCCTCTCCACCGCAGCCACCTCTGCGCCTTCCACGCTCAGCCGCCCCGTGGACGCCGAAGTAAGCGATTATGTTGAACGATTCCACCCGCGTGCCCGCCGCCCAGGTCCCCCAATCGCGGCGCGGACTTTATCGATTAGAATGACACTACTAGCGATGCAGCCGCGGTGAGCCAGCGGCTGGCGGCCGTCAGTGGAGAGGTTCCGCGAGTCGATCTGCGCTGCGCTTTCCCGCGCCGTGATGTCGGCGTCGCGCACAGCGCGGCGGGGCGGCGCGCGGCAGGAGGAGAGCTCGAGCCGGGATGCTGGGGGAGGCAGGGGTGGCAGGCGGGGAAGGGGCGCGCGAGGGCGTGGGCAAGGCCGAAGCAGCAGCAGCGCGCGGGGCGCTGGTAGGGGCGGCAGGATGGACGATGACGGTCCGGTGACCGCGGAGCAGATACTGCTGGAGGGGAAGGCGCTGGGATTGGCGCTTGCGGGCAGAGGTCGGGGGAGAGGCGGAAGCGGAGGGAGGGCGCGGGGCACAAGGGGTGGGGGAAGGGGAGTGGCGGAGAAGAGAGGCAGGGGCAGTCTTGAGCGGAAGGAACGGGAGGGGGAGATGGAGGGAAGGGGGCGTGGGAGGGGGGGAAGAGGCAGAGGAAGGAGCAGAGGAAGGGGCAGAGGCAGAGGCGCAGTTAGGGGTAGGGGCAGGGGCGTGGGGAGGGGAAGAGGAAGGGTGGTGGAAAGGGGAAGGGGAAGGGGACGGGGGCGGGGAAGGAGCATCGGTCGGCGAGAGAGTGTAGAAGAGGATTCTGATTCAGATGAAGATGAAGAGGAGGAGGAGGAGAGTGAGGAGGAAAACGAGGATGAGGAGGAGGAGGAGGAGGAAAGCGAGGATGATGATGAGGATGAGGAGGAGGAGGATGAGGAGGTCGAGGAAGAGGAGGAAAAAGAGGAGGAGAAAGAGGAGGAGGAGGAGGAGGATGAGGAGGAAGAGGTGGAGGAGGAGGAGGAGGAGGAGGATGAGGAGGAGGAGGAGGAGGGAGAGGGGGAAGAAGAGGAAAAGGAGGAGGAGGAGGGGGAGGAGGACCATGCCAAGAGAAAAAAGGGCAAGGATGGCAAGACGGGGCGAGACGAGTGCGGTATAAGGGAGGCGGCGGGGGAGCTGCAGAACGGGTGTGCGCGTGGCGTGCTTGGTGGTGAGATGGCGTCGCGTGGCGAGCATGATGCTGCTGCTGAGGGGCCGGCTTCCGCCCGTGGGCGCGCATTGGCAGGCGTAGGCGGGGATGTGAAGAAGGGGGACGGGCATGGGGGGGGAGGCGCGGAGGAGGAGGAGGAGCACGAGGCGGAGACTGGAACAGGGGAAGTGAAGGGGCATGGCGATTCAGTTGGAAACGCGGAAGAGGGGGGCGAGAAGAAGAGGATTGGGGGGGGTGGTGTGGGGTTGAGTGGGTATAGGCGAGGCAGGAGGGGGTCTCAGCCTGTTGCTGGTGGTAGGCGTGAAGCGGATACACAGCAAGGGGTGGACACTGGGACTTTGACGTGTGCGGAAGTAGAGAGGGAGCATAGAGAGGAGGAGGAGGAGGAGGAGGAGGATGAGGAGGAGACTGACTGTGTGGTGCGTCCAAAGGACGGGGCTGGTGGTGGTGGGAAGGCAGTGGTGAGTGCTGTGAAGATAAAGCTGGGAAGGTTCAGTGCGAGGGAGGAAGAGGAGGAAGAGGGGGGTGTTGTGGGACGTGCGGATGGGGGGATGGGTGGCGGCGGTGGTGTGAAGGAGGTTAGTGCGAGGGTGGTTCCAGGAGAGCAGGGTGCTGACAGTGCCACCGCACATGGTGCTGCTGCTGCTACTAGTGCTGCAGAAGCAGAAGCAGAAGCAGAAGCAGCAGCAGCAGCAGCAGCCCCTGCAGCAGGTGGGCATGCAAGCGTGAGGGTGCCGAAGCTGTGTGGCTGGAGCGACATTCTGCAGCGGTCAACGCGGGTGACCCGCGTTGCCAAGGGCAGCAGCAGCAGGCCTCGTGCACTGGGAGCTGTGGCGCGCGCGTGCAGAGGGCCGTGGGAAGCGTATGATCTTCCCTCGCCCCGCCCTGCTGCTGCTGCTGATGGCGCTGTCAGAATGTCATTGTTCTCTAGCCTGCAGTGGGGTACTCTATAGCGAGTACAACCCCTTAGGGTTTCCTATATGTATCCTGCTTCTTTCTAGTGAACCCCCTCTTCTTCATTCTAAACTTCTCTACCTTCTAATTTTGTCATGCTATCAGAGCAGGTCGATCCCCTTGGGTCGATCCTGTGGGTGGGCTCACCACCTCACTGCTTCCGCTGCTACTGCTACTCTCTGTGTCGCACGCCCAGTGGCGTGCGACGGATTTTTCATCCCGCCGCGCGCTCGGAGCGTGCGGCGGTTTTCTGCCCGCCGTGCGCCCCGAGGCGCGCGGCGGTTTTCTGCCCGCCGTGCGCCCCGAGGCGCGCGGCGGTTGTCTGCCCGCCGTGCGCCCCGAGGCGCGCGGCGGGTTTCTGCCCCGTCACTCCGCGCGTCGCTCCCGGGAGGCGCTGCGACGGGCGACGGGGACCCGCGCGTCGCCCCCCGTCGCCCGTCGTGGCCTGCGCGCGGCTCGTACAGCCTGTGCGCGGCCCGTACGGGCTGCGCCAGGCCCGCGCGCGGCCCGTACGGGCTGCGCCAGGCCCGCGCGCGGCTCGGGCCGCCTGCGCGCGGTTCGGGCGGCTGTGCCAGGCCCGTGGGCGGCCCGTTCTTCGCTGCCCCTGCGCTGCCCGCTGCCCCCCGTGCTTCTGATGGCGCCCCACCCCTGCTGCTGCCCGTTCTCCTGAATTAGGGTTTGGGGGTGGGGGGTATGGGGGTGCAGCTTCTGTGTGCCGTCCCCTGCTCCTCCTCCTCCTCCGTCTCCCAGTGCTGCAGCTGCCGCTGAGGGGGGTGGATCTGTTGGAGCCGTCGGAGTGGTACTAAGGGGGGTGAAGGGGGAGTGGAGCTAGGGGTGAAGCAGGGGGTGTGTGTCAGGGGGAGTGGGACTGTTTGGGGAGGTTGAACTGAGGTTGCAGTCGTGTCGCCAGCAGCACCTGTAGTCCGGGGAGTTGCTCCGGTAGCCCAGTCGCAGCCAGCTGTGCCAGTCGCCCGTGGGTCCGTTGCTCGTCTGCCGCTACTTTTAGCCGCGGAGCCAGTTACTCCTGTAGTCCGGAGCGTTGTTCCGGTAGCTGCTGTGCCAGTGTGACTCCTGTTGCCCGTGTGTCTGCAGCTTCAGCCGTTGCCTCCTATCTCCTCTCCTCTCACTCTCGCCTCCTCCTCCTCACTTGCCCTCTGCGATAGCCTCTAGCTTTGCTCATAATTGTGAACTTTAAACTATTGCTTCTTGTACTTGTGCTCAGAATGTGTGGTGACATTGTGATCCACCCTGAGCTTGTTCTGCTTTGCTTGCTCTGCTGATTACACCCCACTTTGGCTATGGGGGTGTGTCAGAATGTCATTGTTCTCTAGCCTGCAGTGGGGTACTCTATAGCGAGTACAACCCCTTAGGGTTTCCTATATGTATCCTGCTGCTTTCTAGTGAACCCCCTCTTCTTCTTCATTCTAAGCTTCTCTACCTTCTAATTTTGTCAGGCGCTGCTGGTGAGGAGGAGGGTGCTTGCGCTGGTGGGGTGACTGGAGAGGTGAAACTCGAGGGGGATGCGGAGGGGTTCGGAGAGGTGAAAAAGGAGGCGACTGCAGAAGGGAGAGGGGAGGCGGATGGAGATGCTTTAAGGAAGGATGGGCAAGAGGAGAAATCTGCGGTTGATGGGTGTGGTGATGGGGACAGATTAGGAAAGAAGGATAAGGAAGATGGGCAAGAGGATGAGGTGGGCAAGGGACAGTGTGAAGATGGGAGAGAGAGGGGCAGCGATGGGGGAAGGAGAAGAGGGAAGGGAGCAGTGGGTGCAAGGTGGAAGAGGGATGGAGGGGGGGGAATGGACAGGGGAAGAGGGCGAGGGAGTGGGAGGGGAAGAGGGGGCAGGCAGTGTGGTGGTAGGTGGGGAGCAGGAGGTAGGAGTCTGATCAAGGAGGAACCGGAGGAGAGTGCGATGCAGGAAAGGGGGGGTGAGGAGGATCCGCATGAGGAAGAGGCAGCGCACGTGAGTGGCAAGGTATCGGAGGAAAAGGAAAGTGTTGATATGAGGGCAAGTGATGCCTGAGCAATGAAGGAGGGAGCGGAGGGTGCGGAGGGTGCGGGGGAAGAGATGCCGACGACTGGTGCAGCGGGGCAGGTCTCGGCTGCTGTGCAAGGTGCTGGGGACGAACGCCTGGATGCTGCTGCCATTCGTGTGGAGGAGGAAGAGGCAGGAGGACGCAGGGAGGCCAGCGTGACGCAGGCAGGGGAGAGCTGTGTGGGGGTCTGTGTGGATGGAGGGAAGGAGAGGGCCCGGGTCGAGGAGTGGGGAGAGGGGCAGGCAATGCAAGGCGAGGAGGAGTGTGGAGAGCAGGGCGTGGCGAAGGGCGGGGAGCGGCATCGGGAAGGGCAAGAGAAGGGTTCTTCTGCAGATCGTGTAACGGTGGGTCTCACCATCATAACATGACATGGCCTGTGCTGAATAGGCTTGAGTGTTGTGGTATGTTAATGCGCTTCTGTTTCAAGCCAACTCGCCTCGGACCATCCCGGTCCCGCAAGTCTTTTTTTCAACTAACGGCCCTGGTTCGAGTCGAACCGGGTCGGTTCGATTCGGTGTGGTTTGGTTTGGTCTGGTTCGGTTCGGTTCGGTTCATGTCAAGTACATGTAGGTTTGATGTGCTTTTTATTTGCACAGGGTTAGGGATCATCAGAGGGCTCTTCAGCATGGAGACAGACAGAGGTAGGTCATACAGAGGGCACTTGGACTAGGTGAAAAGAGAAGAGCCAGAAATTCTTGTGTGAGCCATGCCAAGGCGGCCCCGTTTTACACAGGTTGACCCTGGCACGACGAATTCTCGCCCTATGCTCCATCATGCGACTGATTATGTTTGTGCACCACAATGCTCTCCTCTCAATCCCCTCCCTTCCATTTCCGTCCTCCCCCGCGCCTGCCTGCCCCCTGCCTCCTCACCCGCGCCTGCTAAACAGGAAGCCCCGTCAAGCCCGCGGACTGGTGGCAGCAGGCAGGCGTGCAGGGCCCATTCGCCAGAAAGACATGCAGGCGAGTCCCAGGGGGAGAAAGGACCGCACGAGCACAAGGGGGGGGATTTGAGAATGGATCAGGGGCAGCAGCAAAAGGAGAGCAGAGGAGGTGATGATATCAAGGGTAGAGATGAGGGGCGTGTGCAGGGGCAAGAGTGTGGAGGCCGGTGCAATGACCCACAGGACCCTCTTGTGAAGGGCTCCGCTGTCACACCCGTGTGCACTGCTCTAGACCTGTTATGCCCTCCCTCACTCCCCGTATCTTCTGCTTCTGCCGCTGCTGCTGCTGCTGCTCCTGCTGCTGCCGCTGCTGCCTCCCATCCCTTGCGCCCGTCCCAATCCTCCCTTCCTGTTTCTGCCTCACACTCTCCAGCAGTCTCTCCCTCGTCGTCTCTTTCACTGGATTGTGGAGCATCAACAGTGGCAAGGATGGGAGCTGCGGGTGGGGCAAATGCAAAGGGCGATGAGGGAGCGAGGAAAAGAGAGAGGCTCGCAGAGGGAGCAGGGGATGTTGGCGAAACAGCTGATGCAACTGCTGCAGAGTCCGTTGCTGTTGTTCCTTTCGCTGCTGCCGCTTCTGCTGCTGCTGTTGCTGCTGCTGGTGCTGCTATTGCTACTCCCGCCGCTGCTGCGACTGCTGCCGCTGCTGCGACTGCTGCCGCTGCTGCGTCTGCTGCCGCTGCTGCGATTGCTTCACCCACTGATACTACTCAGGCTGCTGCTGCTATTGGCCCCCCAACTGATGCTGCTGTTGCTGAATCTTCCGCTGCTCTTGCTTCTGCAACTTCTTCTGTCCCTGCTGCTCCTGACCCTGTTGCTCCTCCTCCTTCAACTATTCCTACAGCTGCTGTTACATCTGTTGTTGTGATTCCTTCTGCTCCTCTCACTGCTGTGTCTTCTTCGCTTCCTCCTCCCCGTCCTACTGGTGCTGCTTCTATTCCTGTTGCTGATCCCTTGGTTGCTCCTCCTCTCCCCCCTCCTCCTCCTCCTCCTGCTCCCCATGCTCCTCCTCCTGTTTGTCCTCCCCCTCCCCTTCCTCTACTACCCCCCTCTGCTTCTCCTGCTCCTGCTGCATCTGGTGACGCTTCTGCTGATTTCCCTACTGTTACTGCTCCTTCACATCTCTCTGTGTCTTCGTCTCCTGCAATTTCCGCTGGCACTTCTACCGTTGCTGCAACCTCCGTGACTGCTGCTCCCACTGATCCTGTTTCTGCTCCAGCTGATGCAAAGAATCCAGAAACAGCCACGTGTTTACGCAACGGAGAAGCAGCTCGCCCCTTGACAGGAGCAACTGAGCTGGAGAAGCATGGGGAGGGCACAATGCAGAATGCAGATGGGGAGGAAAGCACCAGAGTGCCGTGCCCGAGGAGTGGTGGAGGGGAGAACGAGGGCGCAGTGGAGTGGAAAGGGGAGATGCAGAGAGGGGGGGTCACAGCAGCAGTGCAGGCAGATGTAGGGGATACAGAGGAGCAGAGAGGGAAGGAGGATGGAGATGGGAGGGGAGGAGGGGACAGAGGCGTGGGTGTGGAGGAGGGGCGTGAGGATGGTGAGTGGGGCATGCGGATTGAGAGAGATGTGAAAGGAGGGGAGCATACGAGTGGCAAGGTTGAGGGGAGTGAATGTGTAAGGGCAGTGGCGAGCACAGTGGGTTTGGTGAGTAAGGCAGGAGAGGAAGCAGAGCGGGCGGGGGAGGAAGCAGAGCAGGCAGGGGTGGCAGAAGGGGGAGGGGAGACAGGGAAGGGAGGGGAGACAGGGAAGGGAGGGGAGACAGGGAAGGGAGGGGAGACAGGGAAGGGAGGGGAGACAGGGAAGGGAGGGGAGACAGGGAAGGGAGGGGAGACAGGGAAGGGAGGGGAGACAGGGAAGGGAGGGGAGACAGGGAAGGGAGGGGAGACAGGGAAGGGAGGGGAGACAGAGAGGGCAGTGGAGGAAGGGGGAAGAGAAGAAAGCTGTAAGAAGCGCAGGAGGTGCGAGGCGAGCTGGGAAGCAGCGGGTGGGAGAGAGGATGCAGGTTCAGACATGCTAGAGAGCGCGGCCACAGCTGGTGGTGCCACAGCTGGTGCAATAAGCTGGAGGCGGAGTCGCTCTCAGGCAGCCATGGGCTCAGATGCTGCAGGCTCAGGCAAGAATGGATCAGCGGAGGAGGGATCAGCAGGGGATGGGACAGGCGGAGGGGCGTGCGAGGAGCAGAAGGGTAGAGAGGGCAGTGCGGGCAGTGGGAGGCATGTGGTGGATGTGAAGGATGGGGCGGTTGCTGATGCTGCAAGCTCTGATGATTTGCAACTAGATAGGACTGCTGCTGTGCCTGCTGCCACCACTGCTGTTACCGCTGCCGGTGCCACTACTGCCATTGCTGCCACTGCCACCGCTTCTACTTCTGCTGCGTGTGCTAGCGGTTCTGGTGCCACCACTAGTGTTCTTGCTGTTGGTGCTGTTGTTGGTGCTGGTGGTGTTGCTGGTGAGCTGGATTCCCGAAATGTGCCACTATCTGAAGTCATGCAAGGGACCACTCAGGGGGCGGAGGAGGTAAAGAAGACTGCAAGTGCTTATAACGAGGCTAAGGACATAAGAAGTGAAGAGGATGGGGTTGAAGTGCTTAAAGCGGAAAATTGTCAACAGCTCACTGAGGAGCAAAAAGGGTTAAGTGACAAGGGAGGACTCAGTGCAGTCAAGGCAAAGGAAGGTGAACGGGAAGGGAATGTTTCTGCCTTGCAGCCCACAAGCGGTCAGGGTCATTTTAAGGAACATAGTGGCAGGAAGGGAGGCGAGAGCAGTGCAGTGGGTGCATCAGCAGCAAGCACAGATGATGCTGCGGAGGAGGGGAGGGGTGACGAGGGGTGCTGGGTGGTTGGTGAGAGCGGGGATGAGGAGGAGAAAGGAAGCGGGGAGGAGGTGGCATCAGAGCAGGTGCAAGGGCAGGAGAACCCGAGACAGGGGAGTAAGAGGGAAGCTAGAGAAGGAGCGCTAGCAGAGAGTGAGACAGTTGAGAGCGAAGCAGCAGTAGAGGCGGGTGTGACACAGAAGGCACGCAGAGGGGATGCTCCTGCTGCGCCTGCGCCTGCTTCTGCTGCTGCAGGTGGGAGTGTTGGTGTCCGGACAAGGTCAAGCAGGGGGGAACCGGCAGGTGATGAGAGCAGGAGGCGCGGCAGCGAGAGAGAGGCAGGCGTGCCGCTACGGAGGAGTGCGCGGGTGGCAGATGGCATGGGCGGGTGGAAACGAGGGTTCTGGGCACTGGACGATGGGTGGTATGAGCGGGAGCAGCGCGAGGGGGAGAAGGCGAGGAGGGGGCGTAGCAGGGCCAGGCAGAAGGCAGGAGATGCGGAGGTGAAAGCAGAGAAGGAGGAGGTGGAAGGTGTTAGAGGGAAGAAGAGGAGGCGAGGGGAGAGGGCGGGGTCTGGTAGTGAAGGGGGGCGCGAGATGGGTGAGAGGAAGGGTGCAGGGGCGGGTAAGGTCATTAGGCATGCACAGGGTAAGGGTGTCGTGGGTAAGGGCGAGGATACGAGTAGTGAACATGGCACAGAGGAGAGAGGGTGGGATGGTGTGGATGGTGGAGGGAAGAAGAGGGATTGGGCTGGATTGGATTCTGAGAAGAGCAAAAGCACCAGTGGTGGCACGTGCAAGCGACTGAGGGTGGATGGAGGGTTGACGGGGGAGAGGGAAGGAGAGGGGGATGACGGGCACAGGGATTCAGAGTTGCAAGGGAAGGGGAGCATGCAGGGGAAGGGAGGGGCTGGTGAGGTCCCCCAATACAATGAAAGTACGAGTGCAATGAAGAGGGTGGAAGGGGGTAGGCGGAGTGGGAAGGAAGCTCGGAGTGGGGGGGAAGGCAGGAGTGCCTCTGGCAAGTCCTCTGATAGCCGGAGGGAAGGCAGGAGTCCTCTGATAGGAGTGGGGTGCGATGATGCAGAGGAGGGAAGGCAAGTGCAGGAGGGGGAGGGGGAGCCGGAGGAGAAAGAAGAAGAGGAGGCAAGGAGGAATCGAGATAGCCAAGGGAGTGAAGATGGTGAGGAGAGGCGGGACGCTAGTGGTGAAGCAGGAGAGGCGATGGGAGATGCAGGTGCAGGTGAGGGTGCAGGTGAGGGTGGGCGTGGCCCCCGCGCGTTCCCTCCTGTGTCCCCTTGCGAGCCCATGTCTCTTCTGCTGTCTGCCGTGTCGGCGTTTGAAGAGATGGACTTGCAGCAAGCAACGCTGGCCGGCATTGGCGCGGTAGATCCTGCTGCTGAGAGAGAGGGGCGGGAGAAGGAGGAAAGGGAGGGGGAGGGGAGAGATAATGCGGACAGGGAGGCAGGTGCTTTTGCTGCAAGGGACAGTGGGGGAGAGAAGAAGGAGAAGGAGGTAGGGGGAAGGACGGAGGAGGAGGAGAGGGAGAAGCGTTGGAGGAAGGCTAGGGTTGGGAGGTATGATGGGATGGACGAGCTAAAAGAGAGTGTGGAGGATAGGGATGGGCTAGGAGTGGTGGTGAACGGTGAGGATGGTGAGGAGGACAGCAGTAGAACCATGCGCATTCCCACCACTGCTCCTGGTTCCGCTGATGCTGCCTTTGCTTCTGCTGCTGCTGCAGCTGCCGACGCCGCTGCTGCTGCTGCCACTGCTGCTGCTGCTGCGGCTGTTGCTGCAGATGCAGCAGCAGTTGCAGCTGCTGCTAGTGGCAGCATGCGGCAGAGGAAGGCGGGGAGCCAGGGACCTGCAGGCAAGCACAGCCCCCCTGGCAGCAGGGCGGAGGGGAGTGCAGGGAGGCCGGATGGGCAAAGTGGGCAGTGGATGAGCGTGGAGGTGCCACAGCTGGAGGATGGTGAGGAGGAGAGAGATGAGGGGGAAGAGGCAGCGGCCTGTGGCAGAGGGGAGAGACCAGGAGGCATAGAGGCAGCGGCAGTGGCATGTGGAGAAACGAGTGGGGTCGGGGCAGTCACGGCAAAGGGTGAGGCAGGTCTATCTGGAGGAGTTGGTGCTGCTAGTGCTGCTGCTGCTGCTGATGCTGCTGGTACTGGCGCTGGTACTGCTGTTACCGCTGGCACTGGTGATGGCACTGGTGCTGCTGCGTGCAGTGGCAGTGGACAGGCAGTGCAAGCAGAGCAAGAGCCTGTGGTGGTATGGCTTATGGGCCGACCTCTAGTCATGGGCACCCGCCCTTGCTCTCCCTCCCCTGCCTCCTCAACTCCTTGCACCACCACTCCTCCTCATACTGTTGCTGATGCTGATGCGGCTGCTGCTGCTTCTACGTCCACTCCTCCTGCGCCTGGGTCTGTGCTCCCACGCAAAGCTGGCTCTGCTCGTCCTACCCCACCTGCCACTCCATCGCACGCCACATCTTGGGCTAACGCCGCTGCCGTTGCTCCCATCCACACCAGCACCACTGCTGTCAATACCAGCACACCCATTGCTGCTCCTGCTGCTGCTAGGACGCCAACCGTTGCTGTTTCGTCCCCCTCTGCTGCGCACATGGTATCGCCTCTGAGAGCACCTCCGCCTCTGGCCCTTCGCCATTTGGCTGGCAGCATGTCTGGCTGGCTGGGGATGCGAGGGCAGCATGTGGCAGCACCAACCACGACAGGAGCAGAAACAGGGGGAGCAGTGGGGGCAACAGGATGGTCAGGGTGTGCAGAAGCAGTACCTAACGTCCCTCTCATGCCTTCAAATCGTGCCCCCATGCCTCTGGCTCGGCCCATGCACGCCCACATGCACACACATGCACCCCCAGCACACGCGCATGCACCTCCCTCGCACTCTAGTTCACACACTCACCAGCACCATGCTGCCTTACATCTGTCATCCCCATCCCCGTCACTGCACTCTACTCCACCAACCAGGCGGCATGAGTGGGCCCATGCAGGCCCCTCCACAGCACAGCATGCCTCGCTGCCTCGTTCCTTCCCTCTCTCCCACCCTGCTCCCACTACGCCACCTGCATCATCTGCACCTACTGGCACAGCTGGCAACTTCCCAGGGCAGAGCGGGGGAATGTGTTTGCAGCCGGGAAGTATGGGTAGCGCCAGTGACCCATTGCCTCAGCACACCCTAGCCGCACGTGGAAATAATGTGACCGCGGCCTTGGGAGCACCAAGGACTGCAGCAGCTGCAGGTGCAGGTGCATGTGCAGGTGCAGGTGCAGGTGGAGCAGTGCGAGGGGCCATTTTAGAAGCAGTGCCAGTGGGTGCAGGAGGTGGTTGCACAACAGCAGCAGCCCCCGTGCTAGGAGGCACAGCAGCTGGACCCTCTGCTGTTGCGCTTCCATATGGTGGGGAGCAAGGGTGGAGAGACAGCGGCGGCGGAGCAGGAGGAGGAGGAGTAGCAGGGGAGGTGAAAGCGAGGTTTCGACCAGGCGAAGTGGTTGTGCTGGATGACTCTCCGCCCTGCTCTCCCACCAACGCACATGCAGCGGACAGGGAAGCAACAGCAGCAGGAGCCACGTACACTAATACTGTGCCAGCTGCACCCGTTACTGGGCCTCACATGCCAGCTGCTGCTGCTGCGTTCGCCCCCAGCAATACCTCTCTCAACCTAACAGCACCGAATGCCTCCTCCCTACTTGCCCCCCCTCCTGATCCTATGCAGCCTCCATTCAGGCCTCCCCTACTCTCCCATCCTAACCTCCACCCCGGACTTACCATTCTCCCTCTTCCTGCCTTCTCCTCTTCTGCATTTTCCAGCCCGGATCCTCCCCAGGCTTCTTCTCTCTCGCTTGCATCGTCTGTTGCGCACCACTCCCCGCAACCTCTCCCTGCCCCGTCCGCACCTTCCCTACCGCCCTCCCTCCCAGCATCCGCACCTGCAGCTGGGTTCAGAAGAGGCAGGGGCAAGGCGGGACAGGTGGGGGAGAGGCGAGGCGGGGAGGGGCAGGGAGCAGAAGGTGCTGATTATGGCAGTGGCCATGCAGGGGGGCCGCCACGTGTATCGGCTCACTCAATGCGCAATAGCATGGGCCGGGGGCGAGGCACAAATATTCACCTTGGGGGCATTTCACAAGGGGCTGCTGCGGGTGGTGCTGGCTTGTTGAGCCGCTCTCGATTGCACTCAACTGCAGTGCACACACAGCCACTCCCAGCACCAGCACGTGTTTCACCAGTGCCAACAGCAGCGCTAACAGCACCACCACCTGCTCCAGCAGCAGCAGCAGCATTGCCAGCACCACTGTGTGCCTCTGGCCCAGCTCCTTACCTTTCAGTAGCTGCTCCAGCTGCAGGAGCTCCTGTATCAGCCCCCCTACCATGGAACCCACACCCCCCAACTTCACTCTGCATGCCAATGCCAGGGCCCATGCCCTACCCCAGAGTACCCGTACCATCTCCACCGCCAACAATAGCAGCAGCGGCAGCGGCAGCAGCAGCGGGGGGTAGAAGGGGAGGAGCAGGAGCAGTGAACAACAGTGATCAAGGCAGTAGGCGATGGTCAGGCACCTCAGCAGGTGTGCAGGGAGCAGGCATGGTGGGCACACACAACAATGGCAGACCTGCTATGGCTGGCAACAATTCTTTACTGGCGTCTCAGACTCATGGGCGCAACACTCACCCTGGGAACTTCTTCTCATCCTCTGTGGCTCGTCAGCAGCAATTGGCTGCTTTGGTTCGGGATGTCGCGTCTGGTCAGCTGTCTGCAAATCAAATATCCAGTGCTGTTGATTCTCTCTTTTCTGAGTGACTGCCCTGTAATGTCAGTAGTACCTTAGGTTAAATGTTTGATCTGCTTGTCTGTATAACATGTTGCAAGTCAGTGTATCTGCCACATGGCATTAGTAAGACAACATTTGTCAATGGGTATAAAGCAGGGTCCTGTTACCAGACCAATCTGGTCTGATCTGTTTTTACGACCTACTGTATAGCCCCCAGGCCCCTAGAAGTCAGAGTTTTTTGTCTGATTTGCTTGTTTTAATCTGAGATTTCAGATTTTTTTTAGGGTGTACTCTGTAAAATTCAGATTTTTTTTTTGTGTCAACTCTGTGAAAATCAGATTTTTCTATACTCGGACTCTGACGTTTCAGAGTTTTCCGGGAGTGTACTCTGATGAATTCAGAGTACAAACGAGTTCCGACTCTGAATGAATCTACCTGCGCGCCGACACACAGGATTAGCTATGGTACATACATTGTACCTGTACCGCCGCCCTGCGGCCCGATGTTTCCCTCGTACAGCTGGATGTTTCACCCGCCCTGCGGCGCGTTCTTTCCCTCGGTGTATGCTCCAGCTCACACCCTCGTTGCGCACTGATTGGTGCGTTTGACATCTTTTGTCCACCGTCACGAACTCCACTACCACCCCTGTACAAGATGCTGCAGCAGTTGCCACCCACGTAAACGTGATGGCAAGCAGATGGTCCTTTAGGCAGCATCGTGTACCACGATGCTGCAACATCCACACCACACACTGCAACGATGCGCCTCGTCGTTGCCGTGCATGGTAGGCAACCACCCACACAACTCAATGATGGCCCATCTTGGTAAAGGGCCTTCGTGTTTGTGCTAGGGTATCATCCACACCCCTCAGCTTCAACTCACGGGCCCAAGCCAGTGCCCAGTTTTGCCTCAGCCATCATCTCTCTAGTTCCTGCTCGGCAGGCTCTTTCACAGCCCCGCCATGGCGGTGCTGGACATTCCCGCCACAGGCGACGACGACCCTGATGAGCGGCTTGCCTTAACAGGCTTGGACTTCTTGCTTACTACACTAGATCTCGATAAAGCTGCACGCGCCACGCCCGATACGATTCCCATACAGAAAGCACCCGCGGCTCCAGTTTTCTCACTTTCTGCCGACCATGTGGCAGAGACATCTGCGGAACCAACCGTCGATTCACAGTCGCAGATTCCGACTCAGACCACGGCGCGCACGATCCGTCTCAAGCAGGCGAGCTTGACCTTCGGCAAACCTGCGTCGTCAACTGCCAACGTCAACAACGCTTCCGGAACATCTGACCGACCGCGACCTCGCCTCAACATCAATCTGGCCGAGCTCATCGAGGGAGTTTACGACGAAGCGATTGACAAGTTCAAAAATCATTGGTCTACCCGTTTTCCGTGGCTCAGGATACCGGCTTGCCTGCGTTCAAGTGTACCGTTTGTGCAGCCTATGCTGGCGATGCAGGAAAGTGTGAGAGGCGCGGGAGAGGCGCCACCGACCTACAGACACAGTCTTTCCGTAAACACGCTGGCACGGCGAAGCACAAGCTGGCGGTTGAGAGACAGAAATCTGAAGAGGAGTGCGGTGGACGGCAGCCACAGATCGACCAACATCGCGCCGCGGTGGACAATGAGAAGATGCGGACCGTCGCCCTTCTTGACTCTTTGCTGTTTATCAGCAGGTCCGACGCGCCCATGGGGATGTGGGTGAAACTGGTGCGGTACTTGTCGGAGAAGGGCGTGCAAGGCTCCCCTAAGAGAGGGTACGGCACCTACTACACCACGTGAGTGCAACTGCCGTACGCCTCTTTATAAACACCCACGTTTTAATAATGTTCTAACTACTTTGTTACTGACTATTGGTTCCATGTGCAGATACGGCTTTGGTGAGCTGACACAAGCTACAGCTACATGGCTCCAGACAACCCAGCTGCAACATGTGCTGTAGTCGGCCTTCGTCGGCATCGCGATTGACGAGAGCACGGATAGGTGCAGCGGGAAGCACATGATCCTGTTCATCACCTTCGTCCGTGACTTCAAGGTCGTCACGGAGTTCATGGCGCTTCTCACCGTGGAGAAGGCCGACGCCGCTTCTCTTCAGGGCGTTCTGCTATCACACCTGCTGGCAGTCGGGGTCGACCTGCAGCGCATTGCAGGCATCAGTACCGACGGCGCGAACGTCATGATGGGCTGCAAGGGCGGCCTCACGACACGCCTCCGCGTGCGCATCCCCCATTTGGTGTCATCCCACTGCATCGCGCACAGGTATGCCTGTAGGTGAATAGGGTGTTTTTGAAGTTTTTTAACGGGTACAAGTGACTAATGTTTCCCTTTTTGTTTTTACAGGGAGGCACTGGCGGCTAAAACAGCCGCAGAGAAGATTCCCGCCTTCAACGTCATTGACACGGTGATCCGCACCGTGGCTGAGCATCTCGGTCGAAGTGGGCCATGGCATCAGCGGTTCATGGGGCTGCCGGAAGTCTTCACCTCCACCTCATTGGAGCTGCAAGGGATCCATGCAGTCCGTTGGCTTTCGCGGGGCGACGCAGTGCTCAGGCTCGTCGCCGTCCTTCCGGCTCTCATCGTGATGTTGAAGGAGTGGGACGCGACGCTCTATGCGCTGGTGACGAGCTACAGGTTTCATTTCCTCCTGTTTTTCATTGCAGATGTGCTTGAGCAGCTGAACATACTCAACAGGGCCTTCCAGCACAAGGAGGTAAGCTCTGGTTTCTTGTTACTAGTTGTTAAGTGTTTGTGCTAATGCAAGCTTCGTTTCTTCTAACCTTCAGTCACTAACCACCTTTCCACGTGTTTCTTTCCAGCTTGATTATGCCAGCGTGCATGCGCAGATCAAGCGTACAACATCCCACGTCGAGAGCCGCTACGTCGACTGCGGAGACGACTTCGGTGGCGGCGTGAGCGAGCTGCTGTCCCCCTTCATCGCGCGCCATGGGCCTGGAGGAAACCGGGAGGTGAAGGTTGAAGGGATTGATTCGGACGGCCGACCAGCACGCTTCAAATTCGTGCTGCACGAGGACAAGCTGGAGGAGTTCGAAGGGTTCGGCACCCACGATGGCTGTGTGGAGGTTTGCACAGAGTTCGCTGAGGTGATCGTGCACCAACTGGAGCACCGGCCTGGCGACCTGAACGGGATGTCCGGCGCTAGGCTCTTCACCCCCGATGAGTATTGGCTAGAGCGTGGAGAGAGGAACCGCAGGTGCCTCGAGTGGCTTCAGTCGCTTGTCACGCTGTTCAAGGCCAACCTGACGGATGAGATCCTGCCAGGTAAGCCATTAAGCAGCTTGGTTTTAATATCAGGCTACCTCGATGCATCGTTTCTATTGCATGTGATGCTTCAATGAATGTTTGAATTTGGGTTCTGAGCTTGCTCCCCCTGTTATACTTCCTATCCCGTCAGGAATTGACAAGCGCCGGGCAGAGAAGGAGCTGCGCATGTTCACTTCGGTGCTTGCAGCATCTACCAAGGGCGAGCGCAGATTTCACGCGGGTCTCACTGCCATGCTCAAGACTCCCAACTGGCGGGAGAACTACCCCAACTTGGTGCTCCTGTGGGTGGCGGTTGCTGTACTGCCGCTGAGCACCATGGAGTGCGAGCAGGGGTTCTCCCGCCAGAACATCATTAAGTCGTGGAAGAGGGGCGCGCTTAAGGATGCTCGCCTGGGGGACCTGATGTGCATGAGCTTGATCGATTACGCCCCCGACTGGGATGAGATTGTGACCATCTGGAGGAGTTACAAGAAGCGCAAGCCCCAGAGCAACGCTCCACTCCCGCCTGCAGGAAAGCAACACAACAAGAAGGGCAGGGAGGCAGATGAAGATATGGAAGTAGTTGACCTAGAAGATGAGCAGGATGTAGTTGACAGCGATGATGATGATGGATTTAATGAGTAGGAGTCTAGGAGAGGAGGATTAGTAGGATGTTGTAGTGCTAGGATACATAAATAGGGTAGTTCTAGCTCTGGCTAAGCAAAGCAAGTAGCATTTTGTATGTAGGATTTTGCAATGTACGTTACGTAGTTCAAACAAGACCAAGAGTTCAGCAAGACAGCTAGAAAGACAATCAGACTTGTTGTAGGCGGTGATTATGAATCTTTCAGACTTTTATTTTAGCACACTCTGAACTTTCAGCCTTTTTTTTTTGCAACTCTGTCAGATTCAGACTACAACTTTGTGAGAGTCTGACGAATCAAACAGGCTAAAAATGAATATGAGGGCCTGATAGCCCCGGATGTTAGCATAGGTGCGCTTAGATTAAAATCAGTTTTTTTAAGCCAGGATCTCAAGAGAATTTGGCATCAATTGCAAAACAATTGACGCTAGGGTCACCCTGTTTGAGTGGGCGAAGTGGAGTGTGTGGAGAGTCACTCTACAACGGTAGTGAGCTAGACTATGGGGGTTGGCGCGAACTACTAGGAGTGATTGTAGCTTTGCTTAGTTCCTTAGTGCTTGCGCATACACGAGAGAAATCGGCAAGAGTTTCACTAGGAAAAGTTGGAATTAGGACGCGGTAAAAGTGAAGGATCGATCGCCTCAGAATCGTTTTCTAACGCGGTTTTGTGCGGTTGTGTACGTTTTGTATGCAAAACGCAAGATTTCAGTGCGGTGTTCGGATCGATATTCCCCCGATCGAGCACTTTTACCGCGTCCTTACAGAATGATTAAACAAGCAATGACAGAATGACTACATCAGGCACCTAGCAACCCTGCAGCTAGCCTGGTCGACCGCCAGCATAGCTCAGTCCACCGCCTGCCAGCGTTGCGTAGAGGAGCCACGCCAGCACTGCAGAAGGGCGACCTGCCAATAGAGCAGGTCGACGGCGTACCAACGCTGCAACAGAGCGGCTGTCCAGCGTTGCCCCGTAGAACACAGCAGTGCGCACACTCGCAGGTGTGCGCAGACAATTGGCCCGAATTGCCTCGTTGGCATCCGTCTGCTGTTGTCTGCGCCTGACGAGCCACATCGACATCGGGATACCAGCCCGAAGTCGCCTGCGCCATTGCGACCTTGACGACGTTCGCGTGCCTCCGCAGAACTCGTCGAGCAGGTTACCCGGTCGACCTGGTCGACCCCCATGTGTTCTGGTCGACCCCCATGTGCCTCCGGTCGACCACCAGGTCCCTCTGGTCGACCACCAGGTGTTCCTGGTTGACCACAGCTCCTGTCGAGCTACCCCCTGGTCAACGGACCCCTTCCATCGACCAGAACATTCAGCGGTTGTCGCCAAGCTCCCCTCGTCGACCGATGCTCACTTGTCAGGTCGACTGACTACTCCGTCGACCTCCCAGTCGAACTGCAGGCCGACGGAGACCTCCTGGTCGAGCTGTAGGTCGATGGAGACCTCCCGGTGGACGGCCCACCCGTCGCCCAGACCAGTTAGTTGCAGCTGTCGAGCTCCCTGGTCGATAGCAATACCACAGCGGTCCCAGGCAGCTCGACGAAGCCCGTCGAGCAGCTCTCCAACTGTGAATGGTCGGATGGTACTCCCGTACACCTGACCAAGTTGTCGGCGTTGCCCAAGCGAGGGCGGGGCCAACACTCCACTCCCATTACCACTCCCCTGCCGCGCTCACGCTTGGGCCTCCAGCCCATACGGCAGTACTCCACGGAGAAAACTCGTCCTCGGCGTGCACCCCATATACAGCACGCCGTCACCACACCAGCCGTGCAGAAGGGCACGTCATCGTTGCCGTCGCCGACGTCGGCCAGACGAACTTGGCCGATGACGACAGAGCAACAGTTGAAAGCCGGAAAATGCAGCGCCTTCGTCAGGAAGTCCGCCGGCTGCTCGGTGGTCGGGGTGTACTTCAGCACGAACTTCTCGCGCCTCACCATGTGCTGCAGCCAGGCGTAGCGTTGCTCCATGTGCTTGAGGTTGCCCGTTAGCTCCAAGCCCTCAACGACCGTGATTGCCGACTTGTTGTCGACGCGGAGGATGGTTGGCTTCCCAGCGTCGAGCAGCTTGAATTCCGCAAGAAGGAAACAAAGTCGACGTCCCTCCTTGCCTGCATCCGTGGTCGGGACTTGACCGCCCTGCTCCTCGTCGATGAAGCGCCTGCGCAGCTTGTTGGCGTAGCCCTGCTGGTGCAGCCACAGCTTCCTGGCCGGCCTGTCGCGCACGATCTCCAGCCCAAGGTACTTCACCACCGCCGAGATCTTACGTAGCTCGAAGGCAGCCTCCAGCAGCTCCTTCAGCTCCTTTAGCATCGCGGTGCTGCTGCTGGCGGCGAGCAGGTCGTCGACGTAGACCAGCACCCAGCAGGTCACTCCGTCGTCGCCGGCCTTGATGTAGAGCGCCTCGTCGACCTGGCTCTTCTTCCAGCCAGCGCCCAGCAGCACACCGTCGAGAGCCCTGTACCACAGCAGCAGTGACTGCTTCAGCTCGTAGAGGCTCTTTAGCAGCTTACACACCCGGTCGGTCCCGTCGTCGAAGTAGCCCGGCTGGTACATGTAGAGCACCCTGTCGAGCTTGCTCTGCAGGAAAGCGTTCTTCATGTCAAGCTGCATCAGGTTGAGGTCGAGGACGGCGACGATGCTGAAGAAGATCCTCAGCGTGACGTAGCTACTCACCGGCGAGTACGTCTCGTCGTAGTCGGCACCGTACACCTGCGTGAAGCCCTTCACGACCAGCCTCGCCTTCTCGCACTCGACGGTGTCTTCGATGCGGTACTTGGTCGTCAGCACCCACCGGTTCTTCATGATGTTCACCCCGCGTGGGCGTTCGACCAGCTCCCAAGTCCCCATACCGTTGAGGCTGCGGATCTCTTCTTCCATGGCGGCCTTCACCGCCTCGCCCTTGCAGCTTGATAGCGCCTCCTTCACCGTCATCGTGGCGATGTCCCAGCAGTGTTCGGGGTCAGCATGCACGTCGGGGTCGAGCTCCAGCAGGTCTTCATCCTCCTCTGCGTCGTCGTACAACAAGTCGTCGTCGACCTCGTCGTACACCGTGGTGAAGGCAGCTGGGGGAAGACAGGCGTGGAAGCTGAGCCGCTCCGGCGGCCGTCGAGCTCGACCTGTGCGTCGTAGCTCAGGCTTCGTGATTGGCACTTCCACCACGAGGCTGTCAGTGGACTCCTCACCCGCCGACTGCTCCCCTTCCGCGTCGACGTCTTCGTCGTCGACCAGCTGCTTCAACCCTTCGACCAGCTGCTCGCCTGCTGCTGACTTCGACAGCTCCCCTATCGACCGCCCCGGCTGCTGCTCCCCTGTGGGCTGCACCGCTGCTGTTGCCTTCTGTTCGACCGGCTCCCCTGTCTGCTGCTCCCCTGTCGTCGACGGCTTCCCATCCTGGTCGACGAGCTTGGCGCCTTGTCGACCGCCGGCGATGCCACTGGCTGGCATCACAGGCAACGCCTAAAGGCTCCCTTCATCGCCGGTGGCCGACACAGGCGGCGACGCTGGCCGATCTGCGACGGGGGAGGGAGGAGGAAGAACAGGGGGAGGCGGAAGAACCTCCACAACATCCTCATCAGCAAGCTTGTCGACTTTGGCGAGCAGTGGAACCGTCGCCGTCGAGGTGTCCGTCGGTGGTTGTGCCTGCGCCCGCCCCGACGCCGGCCCATACTTTGCCTTCCACACCTCCAGCGACAGCATCTCGTAGAAGATCACCTTGACCGACGTGACCACCTTATTATCGGTCAGGTCGAGCACCTCCCAGCCCTTGCTCTCCAGCGACACCCCCAGGTGAAGCCCCCAACGAGCCTTCGGCGCCAGCTTCCCACCGCGCTGCTGCTCGGGAACCATGAACTGCACCATGCAGCCCCACACCCGCGCCAGCGTAAGGTCGGGCTTCTGCCCGGTCAGTAGCTGGTACGGAGTCGTCCCCGGCGGCGTCCTTGACCGCTCCTAGCAGTTGCGCACCCAGATAGCTTGTCGTAGAGCAAGGTGCCACCAGTGGTGCTGCACGCCCATGTGCAGCAGCATCGTCCGCACGGACTCGACGACCGTGCGCATCTCCCGCTCAGCCATGCCATTCTGCTGCGGAGTGTAGGGGCACGTCAGATCGTGAACGATGCCCTTCCCATCGACGAAGTCCTAGAACACCTTTCTGAGGAACTCCCCTCCTCGATCGGAGCGAAGCGACAACACCGACTTCTTCGTCTGTCGTTCCACCAGCACCAGCCACTTCTCGAACTCCCGCAGCACGTCGCTCTTCTTAGCGACCGGCATTGCCCACACGAACCTTCAGCAGCAGGAAGTACAAGTTGCCATCCTTGGCAGCCACCCAAAATGGCCCGCACAAATTAATGTGCATGACAGCCAGCGCCTCCTTGGTGTCCGAGCCCTTGTCGGGGAAGGTGTGCCGCGCCAGCTTTCCTCCGACGCACGATACACACGGCGGGTCTGCTCTGGTCGACGGCGTGATGTCGAGCCCAACAACAACTTCATGCTTTGCCGAGCTCTTGA
Organism: Closterium sp. Naga37s-1; assembly: GCA_947471745.1. Classification (NCBI taxonomy): domain Eukaryota; kingdom Viridiplantae; phylum Streptophyta; class Zygnematophyceae; order Desmidiales; family Closteriaceae; genus Closterium; species Closterium sp. Naga37s-1. The sequence goes on from CANJKZ010000814.1 coordinate 1,375,097, forward strand.
TCGTGTCAACGCCAACGTGCGCTAGCCGTGCATGCAACCGGTCAGGGGTCGACGCCGTCGCCGAGACGATCGTCCGCAGAGCCACCACCTTGGTCGACGGCGACCGCGTCGAGCAGGGGCGAAGATCGGTGCAGAGGACTCGTCCGGTGTAGCGTGCTCGACCGAGCACCTCCCCGATCGTGGTGACGAGCAGCATCTCGTCGCCGTCGCCCTGCAGCTGCACTCCGCTCTCCTTCAGTTGGCCAGCTGACAGCAAATTCGCTTGTACGCCCGGAACGTAGAGCACGTCCGGGATGAGGACCTGCTTCCCGGCCTCCCCTTGTAGAGCGACGGTTCCTCGACCCTCGTCAAGCTGCAGCGCCCTGTTGAATCCGCGTACGTCCTTCACTCCGTCGCTCGGCCCCATGTCGACGAAGACCGCCTTTGTCCCCATCAGGTGGTGGGAGCACCCGCTGTCGAGCAGCACCGCCATCGGGTTGGCCTGCACAGCTACCGCCATCGCCAGCTTCCGACGCCAGCGAGACTGTCGGCTCCACCACGCCGACCATCGAGCACGACGCCTCCCCGTCGCTTCGGCCCTTGCCGCTGGAGGTGTCGACGTCCTTTGTCGACGACGTCTTCTTCGACATCTGCTTCTCCTTGCGCGGCTTCGCATCTCGACGGGGGCGACGACTGGTCGACCGGCCACGGCCTCCCTTGGTGTCGTCCTTGTCGCTGTCGTCATGGTCGGGGCGCTCGTAGGAAATGTGGTCGGGGTCGCCGCAGATCCAGCACTCCCGCCGTCGACCACCACCTCGTCAACCCTTGTCCCGCGTCGACCGCTTCTCGTCGACGTCCTTAGTCGACCACCCACCTCCGCTACCACCTCCACCCGGCTTCTCGCGCTGCTCCTGCTGACGATTCGGCTTCGTCTGTGCAGCGTAACTCGCCTGCGGAAGGAACTCCGTGGGCTGCTCTGCCTCCTGCATCACCTCATCCTGGAGAATGTAGCTGGTAAGGGAGTCCTTGTCGAGGGACTCACGTGTGCCGGGCACCATCGTAAACCGCTTCATTAGGTTGTAGCTGCGCGGCAGGCCCTTGAGGACGTGGGTGATGTAGGACGTCGTCGAGTATTCGGCACCCGCCATCCTCATCTTAGCTAGGATCCGTCGAGCTCGGTTGCAGTAGTCCGTCGCCGACTCCTGCTCGCCCATACGAATGTGAGTCATCTTCTCCTCCAGCTGTCCGATGTACAGGTCGTCCATAGCCTGGTACGTCGACATGATGAAGTGCCATGCCTGGTGACCAGCATCCAGTCGCTCTCGACAGCTCCTGAGCGCTAGCTGCACCACCGGCGAGCAGCACCTCGAGATGACCATGAAGGTGAGCGGATGAGCAACACGAAACTCCCTGCGCAGCTTGACATCCTCCTCGGGCGGAATTGGCACGGTGCCGTTGGCGAATCCCTTCAGCCCGGCGACCTCCAGCTGAGGTTCGATCGACTCCCTCCAGGTGATGAGGTCCCGTCGACCTTGCAGCGGTGCGACGGTGATCCGGTCTGGCGAGAACTTGAAGTAGCCATACGTCGGTGCAATACCGCCCACTGTCACATGCGTCGTCGCTGAGAGCCTTCCACCGCTTCGTAGAGGAGATTGACGTCGAACACCGACGTCGACACGCGAGCCGCCTGCAGCCGCCGTCGACCGCTGCACTCGCGCCTGGATTCCGTCGACACCACCGTCGACCTTGATCACCCCTCTCTGCCTCGTGCCTTTGCTGCCGCTGACTCGTGCACCACCGTCGACCTCGACGTCGACGCCACCTTCGTTGCGTACCGGTCGAGGAGATGCAGGACGGGAAGGGTGTTCCCTCGCCCACTGCGACTGGATGCCCAACTCGACGATCAGCAAGGGGATCGACCCGTACTCGCCATCCATGTGGCGTTTCCTCGCATCACCCAAGCGTGTCTCCAAGGTGTCCGCTACACCCGCTTCAGCTATGGGGTCGACCATGGCGACAATCGCTGCTGTCGGCCTACGAACGATGTGAGAATAGTATGAAGGTATGATGATAATTAGGGCAAGGAGGGGGATACAAAGAAGTGTCAAGCAAAATTCTGTACCCCCTAAGGCTAAACCCACTACAGCCTAGATAACATTAAACATATAATTTCACACACCCCCATAGGCGAAGTGGGGGATAGCCAACACAAGAAACGGTCACAAGACCAGTCAAGAGAAGAAACAAAGCAAAACAAGCTCAGGGTGGATCACAACATCACCACGCATTCTGAGCACAAGCACAAGGCCACAAGGCCAGTTCACAAGCAGAGTTATATATCAAGGTGAACAAGCAAGGCAGTGATCTCAACCTAGCAAGGGTAAGCATGCAGGTGCACGTATATATAGATCACAGTACAAGCAAAGTCAAGAAGTGAGCAAGTGAGGCCAAGTAGGCACAAGACCTAGCATAGTACAAAAGCGCTGATGATCACAAGGCTGAAGTGCCTTGGTGAAGATATCATCGGTGTTGGCCCGAGAGGCCACGTAAGCAAGGCGCAGCTGACCACGCTGCTGCAGCTCACGAGCAAGGAAGTAGCGAAGAGCAATGTGCTTCGTTCTGTGCTCCAGTCTGTGCTCCCGACACAAGGCCAGCATGGCCTTGTTGTCAACGTACAGAACTGGAGGAGAACGAGGCGGCTCTCCCAGGTCAGTCAGCAGGTAGGTGAGCCAGCGTAACTCCTGTGCAGCCATGGCCCCTACGTAGATCTCAGCCTCACAGCTGGAGCTGAGAACAGAAGACGAGCGGGTAGACCGCCACGAAACAGAGCCGGAACCAAGGCTGAAGGTGTAACCCTGTGACGACCGCTGCGTAGCCAAGTCATCAACCCAAGACGCGTCTGCGTGACCAGTGAGGACCACTGAACTCCGCCCTCCAAGCACGAGCCCCATGCCCGACGTACTGCACAAGTAGCGCAAAACCCTCTTCGCTGCAGCCATGTGCTCTGGTCGGTGTCTCCCAGGAGCGACATAGCGTGCCAAGATGCTAAGAGGGTATGCCAGGTCAGGTCGAGTGCAGGTCATCAGGTACATGAGGCAGCCAACAAGCTGTGGGTACGGTCCACTCGGCTCTATGGACTCATCCGAAGGCAGAGCTGAGAGCGAGTGGCGACTAGACAGAGGAGTGGCCTAGGGTGAGGAGTACGTGAAGTCGAAGCGCTGAAGGACCTGCTTCCCCCTGTGTGACTGAGTCAGGGTAATGGTGCGCCGTGCTCTGTCTCGGGTGATCTGCAGGCCAAGATAGCTGCGCAGTTCACCCAGGTCTGTGCACGTGTGTCTCTTCTGCAGCTCGGACTTCACGTGGGCGAGTCCAGCAGTGTCAACAGTAGTAAAGACCAAGTCGTCGACGTACACGAGGATGTAGAACGGCGGCAAATAGGTGTCGGTGCGTAGAAACAGCGACGGGTCGGTAGTAGAAGGAGCAAACCCAAGAGCCGCAAGTGTAGTCCTCAGTGTGTCGTGCCACTCACGGGGCGCCTGGCGGAGACCGTAGACTGGCCGCCGGAGGCTCCACTGGGTACCAGGAGGAAACGACCCAGTGAAGCCAGGTGGGCGGCGCAGCCAGATCTCCTCGTGCAGGCTGCCCTGTAGGAAAGCAGTGCTGAAGTCAAGAGAGTGAAGCTCGTAGTCGCGCTGAGCGGCTATGTGCAGCAGCACCCGAAGAGTGGTCATCTTCGGGGTGGGAGAGAAGGTCTGAAAATAGTCAACTCCCTGCCGCTGACTGAAGCCTCGAGCCACGTAACGCGCCTTGAAGACAGGCGGAGAAACCAGAGGCCGCTTCACCCTGAAATTCCACATGCCACTGACGATGTTCGCCCCAGGTGGGGGAACTTCGTCGACGTAGGTGCCTGTGGACTTCCAGGAAGCCATCTCTGCGTCCATGGCTGACTGCCACTGAGAGGAGTAGGGACCCTCTATCGCCTCTGCGTAAGAGCGCGGGGTCGGGATGTCTGGTGCATCCGGGTCTCCCTCAGGGGCAACTAGCATGGACACGAGATGAGGTAAAGTAGCAGCAAAACACTGGAACTCCTCCTGCCTATCCTCAAGGATCCGTGCTAAGAGCACACTCACCCCCGACGGACGGAGGACAGACAGACTCAGACTCAGCAACAAGACTAGCAGCGTAGTCTAGACGACAGTGAGCAGCGAAGTCGACAAGCTCAGCAACTAAGGCAGACGCAGCAGTGGACTCAAAGGAAGGGTCAGTGACAACAGTAGCCAGGAGACGCGTGACAGTAGGACTAGCAGCACGAAGGGAGTCAGACTTCGGGTCAGCAAGGGCAGGAAGAGAGGATTCTGGAGGAGACGGCAAAGGGACACGCTGTGGAGCAGTGGAGGGACACAGTGCCATCTGGTGCGTGCCCGGGACCGCAGGAGGACGCTGACGCGGAACACGACGACCGGCGCGACCAGCACGAACAGGCGACGCAGGACGAGACTCAGGCTCACGACGCTCAGCAAGACCCCCAGTAGGACCAGTGTAGGGAGAAGGAGCAGGCAGTGGGGAGGCCAGCTGTAACTGTGACTCGGACTGGACAGGCTGTGGACACTCTAAGGAAGGAGCAGGACCAGTAGAAGGCGGAAGACCAAGAACCTGCTCAAGGAGCGGAACGAAGTACGGTCGTGGCCGCGCAGCACCTCCAGAACCAGTAGGGACAGCACCAGCACCCCCAGCGGCAGCTCCGACCCCAGCAGCTCCACCAGCTCCAGCAGCACCACCAGCCGCTCCAGTAGCGCCAACTCCAGCACCCACAGGAGCACCGGCTCCAGCAACACCTCCAGCTCCAGCACCTCCAGAAGCTCCAGCTCCAGCAGGACCACCAGAAGACGCAGCAGCTCTAGCACCTGGAGCACCACCAGGCCCAGCAGCTCTACTACCTCCAGTACGAGCACCTCCGGGACCCGTGGCTCCAGCACCCCCAGTAGCAGTAGACCCTCCAGCTCCGGCAGCACCACCAGCTCCAGCAGCACGGCTCCAGCGCCGAGCAAACCACTCGCGCAGCTCCTGTGGAGAGGGTAGCTCCCGCCGGGACGAAGCACCCGAAGGACCTCCAGGCCCAGCACCACCAAACTCCACACGCGCAGGCTCAGCACCCTCAGGCTCCGCACCCCCAGACTCAGCAACCCCAGGCTCAGCACCCCCAGGCTCAGCACCCCCAGGCTCAGCACCCTCACGCTCAGCACCCCCAGGCTCAGCACCCCCAGGCTCAGCACCCCCAGGCTGAGCACCCCTAGGCTCCGCACGCTGAGGCTCAGCACCCCCAGACCCGGCACCCGCAGGCTCAGCACCCCTAGCAGCACCAGAGTCAACAGCTACCTCGACAGGCTCGACTGCGTCTACCTGGGACACACCTGAGGGGGCAGGACCCTGAGGGGGGAGGGGGTCTACCGGGGGGGGACCTGGCACGAGGAAGAGCGGCGGGGGGGGGGGAGGGAGGCAGCACGGTAGGGGAAGAGACGATAGTAAGGAACCGACTCGTCAAACGTGACGTCCTGGGAGGACAGAACATGGCGCGAGTCGGGGTGGTAAAACCGCCAACCAGGCGTGTCAGGGGGGAAGCCAAAGAAGACGCAGGGAACAGCACGGGAGGACAGCTTGTCCGCAGACAAGTCGCGGACGAAAGCTCGAGATCCCCAGACACGGAACGCAGACGCATCGCCAACCTTCCCCGTCCACCGCAGAGTAGGGGAGGTCTCCGGCACGGAGACCCGGGGCTGAAGGTTGATCTGATGCGCCGCGTACTGAACCGCGAACGGCCACAGAAAATGGGGAGCAGCCGCATGGATCATGGACGTACGAGCGACGTCCATGACCATGCCAATGCGGCGCTCAGCAATCCCATTTTTTTGTGGAGAAGCCAGGAAGCGTGAACGTCTGGCGGATGCCTCGTGCACGACCGAAGGCTCGCAGAAGGTCGGAGGAAAACTCTCCACCTCTGTCGGGGTGCAGACGTAGAACAGGAAAGTCCGAGCCGAAACTCTCTCTGAGCTGGAGACGGGCAGCGCGGATCCAGTCGATCAACACCGCAGTGACCTCACCCTTGCTGCGCAAGGGGAAGACTGTGGTGTAACGCGAGTAGTCGTCAACCACCAGCAGGAAGTAACGCTCGTGACCCTGTCCACGGACGCGGGCTAGGCCCCACACGTCCATGTGAAGAGTCTGCAGCGGAGCCTCTGTTGGAGGAAACTCGGAGGAGTGAGGAGCGGCGCGCTGCCGCCCCTCGACGCAGGGCACGCAGGTAGGGGCAGGCCCCGGGGGAAGGGGAGGGAGGGACCGGGGGAGACCAGAGACAAGGACACGGGAGGCCATGCCTCGGAGATGAGGCAGTAAGGGGTGACCAAGGCGGTGGTGCTAGAGGAGAGTCTGGTGAGACAGGAGACGATACGAGCAGGGGGCAGACTCAGGACCAGACCTGGACGCTGCAGCAAACACCTGACCCGACGCAGCTACCTGACCAGACGCAGCAACCGGAGGAGACTCAGTAGTCAGTGTGTACAGGCTCGACCCCGGCTGACGGGTAAACGTGGCCAAGTGGCTGCCCGTCCGAGCACACGTGTAGTGGGTCACTCGCTGACTCGCAGGAGTGAACTGGTCAACCCCCCCATCCTGTAGGTCAGCACCACTCACCAAGTTCGTAGAGAACGAGGGGAGGTAAAGACCTAACAGGGAGCCAGAAGGGGCCGCCAGACACGGTAGGACAGTGGAGTAGTGAGCAAGGAGAGGACCCCCAGAGGGGTCTGCCAGGGAGACTGCAACCGGCCGACTAAGCGGCGTGAGTATGGTGCGGTCTCTAAAGAAGGAGCGGGAAGCACCGAGTCAAGGGTGAAGGTGTGCGAGACCGCAGTAGGCGCAGCACCAGAGAGAGCAGACTCACCAGCACCTAGAGCAGCAGCCTCACCAACACCTGGAGCGGGAGACGCACGAGCACCTAGAGCAGCAGCCTCACCGGCACCTGGAGCAGGAGACACACCAGCACCTAGAGCAGTAGCCTCACCAGCACCTAGAGCAGTAGCCTCACTAGCACCTAGTGCAGCAGACTGGATACCGGGGTCAGGCGGCACACACAGGTGACAGGCACCCTCAGCACTAGTAGACAATGCATACATGGCAGTGAGGATAGCATCATAGTCAAGACCAAAGATATCTACCCTCTGCCTAAGCAGCTCCAGCCAGGAGGGGAGCTCAGCGGCGTCGCCAAACTCTGTACGCCAAGCGTCGCTCAGACGGGCGAAGCAGCGGGACTCTGTGTGACCAGGTGTCCCGCAAGGCTGACCAGTCTAGACACCCGTGCGAATGACGTACGGGCAGCGAGCAGTATGTAGTGACCCTCTACTCTGAGCGTACCACTCACGAAGCCGCTGGGACGAAAGAGCTTCGCGGGGACAACGCTGCAGCTGCACCTGGCCACTACCAGAAGCTCCCGAACTACCCACTCCAGGACGACTCCCACTACGGCCACCCCGACAACCCCAACTAGCGTACCACTCACGAAGCTTCTGGGGCGTTAGGGTCGCATGCGGACGGCCCTGGAGCTGCATCTGGCCACGCCAGGAGCAGCAGTAGCAGCAGTAACAGCAGTAGCAGTAGTAGCAGCGGTAGCAGCAGTAGCAGCGGTAGCAGCAGTAACAGCAGTAGCAGCAGTAGCAGCAGTAGCAGCAGTAACAGCCGTAGCAGCAGTAGCAGCGGTAGCAGCGCGGGCAGGGAAGTGCTCACCGATGGTGGGAAGGGCAGGCGCAAGACGGCGGCGATGGCTGGGCCGCTACAGCTGCAGGGCGGGGCCGCAACCGCGGCAGGGAGCTCCGCGGCAGCTGCTGCAGGGGGGGGCCACGACTGCGGCTAGGGGCGGCTGCTGCAGTGGCGGCTGCTCCAGGGGCCAGGGGCGGCTGCTACAGGGGCGGCTGCTCCAGAGGCCAGGGGCGGCTGCTGCAGGGGCGGCTGCTCCAGGGGCCAGGGGCGGCTGCTCGAGGGGCCAGGGGCAGCTGCTGCAGGGGCGGTTGCTCCAGGGGCCAGAGGCGGCTGCTGCAGAGGCGGCTGCTCCAGGGGCCAGGGGCGGCTGCTGCAGTGGCGGCTGCTCCAGGGGCCAGTGGCGGCTGCTGCAGGGGCGGCTGCTCCAGAGGCCAGGGGCGGCTGCTGCAGGGGCGGCTGCTCCAGTGGCCAGGGGCGGCTGCTGCAGGGGCGGCTGCTGCAGGGGCGGCTGCTCCAGAGGCCAGGGGCGGCTGCTGCAGGGGCGGCTGCTCCAGTGGCCAGGGGCGGCTGCTGCAGGGGCGGCTGCTCCAGAGGCCAGGGGCGGCTGCTGCAGGGGCGGCTGCTCGAGGGGCCAGGGGCGGCTGCTGCAGGGGCGGCTGCTCGAGGGGCCAGGGGCGGCTGCTCCAGGGGCCAGAGGCGGCTGCTGCAGGGGCGGCTGCTCCAGGGGCCAGGGGTGGCTGCTGCAGTGGCGGCTGCTCCAGGGGCCAGGGGCGGCTGCTGCAGGGGCGGCTGCTCCAGGGGCCAGAGGCGGCTGCTGCAGGGGCGGCTGCTCCAGGGGCCAGGGGCGGTTGCTGCAGTGGCGGCTGCTCCAGGGGCCAGGGGAGGCTGCTGCAGGGGCCGCTGCTCCAGAGGCCAGGGGCGGCTGCTGCAGGGGCGGCTGCTCGAGGGGCCAGGGGCGGCTGCTGCAGGGGCGGCTGCTCCAGGGGCCAGAGGCGGCTGCTGCAGGGGCGGCTGCTCCAGGGGCCAGGGGTGGCTGCTGCAGTGGCGGCTGCTCCAGGGGCCAGGGGCGGCTGCTGCAGGGGCGGCTGCTCCAGGGGCCAGAGGCGGCTGCTGCAGGGGCGGCTGCTCCAGGGGCCAGGGGCGGTTGCTGCAGTGGCGGCTGCTCCAGGGGCCAGGGGAGGCTGCTGCAGGGGCCGCTGCTCCAGAGGCCAGGGGCGGCTGCTGCAGGGGCGGCTGCTCGAGGGGCCAGGGGCGGCTGCTCCAGGGGCCAGGGGCGGCTGCTGCAGTGGCGGCTGCTCGAGGGGCTAGGGGCGGCTGCAGCAAGTAGCAGCAGCGGCAGCAAGTAGAAGCAGCTGCAGCAAGTAGAAGCAGTGGTAGAGCAGCAGCACAGGCGCAGTGCAGCGTGCAGGCCTGGCGTGGGTTGTACTGGCCGCGCGCGGGCCTGACGTGGCCTGTACGGGCTGCGCGAATACCTAGCGCGGACTGTACGGGCCGCTCTCGGGCATGACGTGGCCTGTACGGGCTGCGCTAACGCCTAGCGCTGACTGTACGGGCCGCGCGCGGGCCTAACGTAGGCTATACGGGCCGCGCGCGGGCGTGGCGCGGGCTGTACGGGCGGCGCGAAGGCCAGACGGGGGCTGTATGGGCTGCTCGCGGGCTACGCGCGACAAGACAGGGCAGGGCTGCGGGGCAGCGAAAATCGATGCACCTAAGGGCGCATTTCGGGCAGAAAAAAACAGAGAACGCGGTTCGGGCAGGAACACGGAAGGTTTAACGGTGGGCCCTAAAAAATTCGTCCTAGACTAGGAACGTCCTAGCTCTTAATACCATGTGAGAATAGTATGAAGATATGATGATAATTAGGGCAAGGAGGGGGATACAAAGAAGTGTCGAGCAAAATTCTGTACCCCCTAAGGCTAAACCCACTACAGCCTAGATAACATTAAACATATAATTTGACAAACGACTTAGTAGGTGCAAAAGTCGGCTCCAATCTGAAGGTAATCTGCGGGGCCGTCCACGCTCATCGCACCATGCGGAGAGTCACTCTACAACGGTAGTGAGCTAGACTACGGGGGTTGGCACGAACTGCTAGGAGTGATCGTAGCTTTGCTTAGTTCCTTAGTGCTTGCGCATTCACGGGAGAAATCGGCAAGAGTTTCACTAGCAAAGTCGAAATTACAGAATGATTGAACAAGCAATGACAGAATGACTACATCAGGCACCTAGCAACCCTGCAGCTAGCCTGGTCGACCGCCAGCACAGTCAGTCCACCGCCTGCCAGCGTTGCGTAGAGGAGCAGCGCTACCACTGCGGAAAGGCGACCTGCCAACAGAGCAGGTCGACGGCGTACCAACGCTGCAACAGAGCGGCTGTCCAGAGTTGCCCCGTAGAACACAGCAGTGCGCACGCTTGCAGGTGCGCGCAGACGATTGGCCCGACTTGCCTCGTTGGGCATCTGTCAGCTGTCGTCTGCGCCTGACGAGCCACATCGACTTCGGGATACCAGCTCGCAGTTGCCTTCGTCATCGCGACCTCGACGACGTTTGCGTGCCTCCGCAGAACTCGTCGAGCAGGTTACCCGGTCGACCCCCAGGTGCTTCCGGTCGACCACCACTACTTCTGGTCGACCACCAGGTCCCTCTGGTCGACCACCAGGTCCCTCTGGTCGACCACCAGGTGCCCCTGGTCGACCACAGCTCCTGTCGAGCTACCCCCTAGTCGACGGACCCCTTCCGTCGACCAGAACAGTCAGCGGTTGTCGCCGAGCTCCCCTCGTCGACCGCTGCTCACTTGTCAGGTCGACGGACTGCTCCGTCGACCTCCCGGTCAAACTGAAACTCCTGGTCGACGGCCCACCCGTCGCCCAGACCTGTCAGTTGCAGCTGTCGAGCTCCCTAGTCGACAGCAATACCACGGCGGTCCCCGGCAGCTCGACGAAGCCTGTCGAGCAGCTCTCCCACTGTGAATGGTCGGCTGGTACCCCCGTACACCCGACCAAGTCGTCGGCGTTGCCCAAGCGAGGGCGGGGCCAACACTCCACTCCCGTTAATAGAGTGATGGGTTTGGGGTTGACTGTGCGACACATTCCCCGTTTTTCTGCTTCAATTGCAAAACAAATTGCTGGGGACTTGAGACTTTCGGAAATATGAAACATTCGCTGGTACTTTAGCTTCGGCCCCGAACCAGTTTCCGTACCTAGATGGTTCGGAAACAACCCGCGACTTGTTTTTTCCTCGCACCCCTTGCTTCACTCCTCGTCAACTTCTGTACCTTGCTATCCAATCCTAGCCTAGCACTATTCACCAAGTGCAAAACAAATGAAGTACTTGAGATCCTGGGGGCGCCGCCAAGTTTAGGGAATAAGCACATGTGCCTGTGAAACGTGAGAAATCTGAGAATTGTTTTTAAATTTACCACACTGAAGCCCTCAATAAGTTGAACACAACCGTGAAACGTTCACATGAGATCGTGCATGAAAACCAGGCGAAAATAGCCACAATTCGCTCTGCAACCGCATATTTGCATCCAGAAGCATCGCACATGTCAGGGCTGACGCGAACTGCCGTATGGCCCAATCATATCGTGATGCACTGCCAGGCAGGTGCATTCCATCTGAACCCTCTAGAAGTGGGTGGAACGTTCCCTGCCAGCGCAGTGTTTAGAGTGCCACGCAAGATCCTCTGCGGGATTAGGCTGGGGTTTCCTGTCGGCCATTGACGAGCCGACGGGGTCCTCTGCGTTGTTCATTTGTGCACTCATTCTTGCGTCTTTCATTCAGTTTCTCATTCTCTCCAGCCTGGCTGCGGAAGCCATGGCAGAATTCACTGGCACCGTCTTTTCAAGAAGAAGCCTAGACCCGCGTTAGGAGTTACCGCTGACTGCTGGTGTAGCCGTGTCCCACCGGAGCCTCCAGAGCCGCCACAGCCTCCTGCGCCACCTGCCCCTCCTACTCCTCCTATTCCTCCAACGCCTCCCGCTCTTCTTGCTCCTCCGAATCCGCCTGCTCCGGACTACCTGGGCAGTCGGCCCGTCGTCACGCTCCTGCTGCCATCAGCATCACGAGGTGGCTCGGCGAGTGCATCAAGCCCTGCATAAGGCCCCGGTTCAGAAGGCAGGCGAGAGCTCGATGCTCGTGCTCGATTCGTATGGCGGTCACTCCACGGGCGAGGTGAAGAAGAGCTTTGCCGAGCTTAATATCGCTCCGGCGGTGATCCTGGGGGTTGTACGGCGGAGGTACAGCCCCCGGACGTGTCGGTTAATAAGAGCTTCAATGCTTGCGTCTGACAGCAGTATCAGAGATGGTTCAAGGATGACGGCATGGAGAAGTTGACACCTGCAAGTGAGATAGACACAGTTTTCAACACATGCGAGCGTTTGTTGCTTCCCCCCCTCCATTGATCTAACCGCGCCCCCCCCCTCTTTCATGTGGTCCCATCAGTAACGCGCTTGATAGGAGTGAGGACGGGCTCGCCATGGCGCACAGGAGGAGCCAATTGTCCCACGAAGTGGACGTCGACGACGAAGTCCCCACCGATAGCTTCTGGGGCAACAACTGCAAGGAGCCCGAGTCTAACGAGGAAGACTAGGTTAGGAGAAGATGTTGGTGCAAAATCTTAGTCTATGTGTATCGTCCTAGCTAGACATGCTAAAATTTGAAAAGTTTGTTAGTGCATGTTAATCTTGAAAGATTGTAGGTGGACTTATGAAATTGGTTAGGTTAAATATCTATTTCAACTACATGTATTCAAATTACTGTTTAAATAAAAGGGTGCACTTATAAGAAGTACAAGGTTCAAAAGAGGTGCGCCGGGAGACCCAATGCTAGAGCTGATGCTGCTATAGATTCACCGCGTCGACATCAGCATTACCGGGCCCCACGAAAATTAGAGTCAAGGCCCTCGAACGTATGTGCTCCCCCCGACGTACCAGTACCTCCTCCTCATCTACGACCACGACCACCCCTGCGCCATCCTCGCCTTTCAGAGGAGGCAGGGGCAATGCGACCTGCACCAGAGCAGTGGGCTCAGCATCAGTAGCTGAGAAAGTTGGGGTAAAGAAAGGGGGGATTACCGCACCAGTGATGGAGGTAATGGTGCAAAGGCGGGTTTCAATCTTAGTGAGACGAGTCTCAACGAGTTTGATAGTGAGGCGCATGGGGTGCATGGTGAGGAGGGCGACGCTGGCAGGTGCGAGGCGGCCAGGGAGGGGGATTGCTAGGAAGTGTAAGGTGGCATGTATAGGGGGGCATGCCCAACAAGATCATAAGCAATGTAAGCAGCGTGTAAGCTATCGTCAAGCAAGCTACTGCACTTTCTTGACTGCATCCAGAGCCCAAACAGTTAGTGCAGTCTCCTTTCCTCCTGCAGTTCCTTTATCCACTGCTGCTGCAGATGTAGTTGCTGGTGGTTTCCCATTCCAAGGGATGATAGGCAGTTGCCATAGGTTCTTTATGCAGCTGCTCTTTTCCTCCAAATTCCACAGCATCAACTTCCCAAGCTTTGCACAGCGGCTGGTTAGGCCGAAGGTAATTTCAGCCTTACTCTTCTGCAGATGGCGCAAAGAAAAAATGTTAGCGAACAAACCTTCAACCAGCAGAACATTCCCCAACCCCACAAGCTCCCCATTGGCTCCCATCACATTGGCATTCCCGACACCAATCACAAGGAACAAAGCACCTGAAGTGGCAGCCACAAATTTGATCTTTCCAGGGAGCTTCACCTCGTTAAGCAAATCTGCTCGTGGGGTCATGTGACTTGTGCAACCAGAATCCATCACCCAGTGAGTGAGGGGGTGCATCACAACCTTTCCAACTGAACCCACATCACCCCCACCCCCGTTCACATCCTCAACCATGAGGAATATCCCAAGGGAGGCATTACCATGTGCACCTTCACCTTGTGCACTTGAACCTTGCACATCACCACCTTGCGCGTGTTCACTACTTGGCGGCTTCATGCCTGGGGGTGCCCATCACTCAGGCTGGCTGAAACACTTGAACCATGGAGGTCCAACCTTCTTGCAATACCAGCATGCACCCTCCATTCGGGTGCTCCCTCTGCCACCAGAGCTCCCATGCCCCTCATTCTAGGTACCTCGGCCTCTCCCTCTGCCAAAGCCTCTCCCTCGGCCTCGGCCTCTCCCACCCCCTCTTCCTCTATTGCCTCTTACAGCTGCATATCCCTTAGCAGCCTTGTTGGTAGCACCACCTCCCGTGTGACGCCTGAGGAAGTTCTCCTACAGAATCTGCTGCCGTAGCCACTCGGGTGTCCACTGGTCCTATTGAGTGTTGAGGGTAGGGATGAGGTTTTCTCATGAGTTGTTGAGCACCGAGATGATCTTGGTGCACTTTTCTGCCCGCCGCTGCCATCCTTGCATAGTGCCCTTGATCTTGTGAAAGGCCGGCTTCATATCATCTCCTGGTCACATGGAGAGGGCAGCCATCTCCTTCACCAACACAATCACCATTGGCAGCGTGTTGGGCTGAATGATATCGTGTAGTAGCTTTCACGCCTTCGGCTCGGAGCTATCCAACTCCACCAAATCGTTGATGTGCTGAAACATGTCGTTGTTTGACCGACTGTATGATGAGGTCGAACAACACAACACTCCCCTCGATCCACCAATCCCGAGCATTATCTTCCTCGGGCATCTTCTCTTCTCCCATAGCCAATTTCAGAAGCTTGTTGTGCTTGAAGGCGCTCCGCATCCTCCCGCTCCACTCCTCGTAGTTGGAGCCATCCAATGCCTCGATCTTGGATGGTGGCAGCTCAAGGAGAGAGTCTATGTAGATTAAGGGCCGAAATAACTCAAAATTGTTGGACTAGGCTGTAGTAAGTCACATCCTAGGGGGTAGACAACATACTCCCGACCTTGTACCTCTCACCCTCTCATTAGATTCCTAAAATACTTAGTTCTAAGATTTGGGTAGTCACTATATACCACGTGCCTTCTGATAGAATGGTCTAAGATACTATCGGAAGCTATAATAGTCTCAGAACCTCCTCCTAAAGCCGAGGGATCTCACGAGCCAACTTGGGCATGAACCATGCTAGAATCAAGAGAGTTTTCAAGAAGTGTGTCCCAATAAAAAAGAACCCTATCCTTTAGTGTTTGGGAGGTGGTTTACTCCAAAGAGTGTAAGCCACAAGTACTCCCAACCCAACCAATATATTCTACGCTACTACAGTGTAGATCCAACAACACATATATGTATATTGGAAACTTTGATTCCAACACCCCCCCTTGCTCCAATAAGCATTAAAGTTCACCCATCCATAAAAACACAACCTTCCAGCGAATGAAGCCTTGGCCGTTGCATCCATCACTCGCATGCCAATGCATTCAAGGTTCTCATGCAACTGCAAGCTTGGGAGAGCTTTGGTGAGCATGTCGGCATCCTGGAGGTGGGAGCCTCTTGAGTGCACCTCAACCTCCTGCTGGCGCACCACATCCCGTACGAAGTGCCAAGGCACCTTAATATGCTTAAGTGCAAGGGAGATAGCAGACTCGTTATTACATAACAATGGAATAGCCCCCCCATCGCCCAGATGCATTTCAGCCAACAAGCTCCTCAACCAAATCACCTCCTTGGCTCAACAATATAGCCAAGTCTCACTACTCACAGCTCTCGAAAATCACCTAGCTGGCGATCTGGCGAGGCTCTTAGTGCCCGTATGATATAAACCGCCATCCATTATTGCCGCGCTGCCGTCTAAATTCGGATCGGTGACTAGCGCAACACGCGGTGGTATTAGCCTCACTGATAACATACACACCAGATGTTGTGCGGCATGTTGCACGTTGTGCGGCGGTGCCGTGCAAGCAATACCCGCTGCGAGCTGCGGAAAGCGGTACCACCCTCGCCACCCTCGCCACCCTCGCCACTCTCGCCTCCATGGCTTTCCCTAGTACTTAAATCGCCTCCATTCCGCCATTCACCATCACCCGACTGTGTTTCTTCTCTCAGTGCTCGAAAATTAACCGAAATCACACCGACATCATCGCTTGCCATCGTCAGTGCTACTTTCCAAATCCGACGCTCCGACGCTCTGTAAGATCGCACGTAACCATGGCTGCTCTTCGCACCGTGTTCGTCCTTGCTCTAGTCCTCGTGACCCTTCCTGCGCTCTATGCCGCGGCCTCGCCAAAGCGGGGTGATGTCGCTACCATCACCCAGACAACCTGTCGTAGGGCGAGGTGCCACCATGGTGCTGCACGCCCATGTGCAGCAGCATCGTCCGCACGGACTCGATGGCCGTGCGCATCTCCCGCCGCGCCATGCCGTTCTGCTGCGGTGTGTAGGGGCACGTCAGGTCGTGGACAATGCCCTTTCCGTCGATGAAGTTGGTAAACTCCTCCATGAGCTCCCCTCTTCGGTCTGAGCGGAGCATCAGCACCAACTTCTTCGCCTGCCGCTCTACCAGCACCAGCCACTTCTGAAACTCCCGCAACACGTCCCTTTTTTTAGCGACCGGCATTGCCCACACGAACCAAGTGTGGAGATCTTCAGCAGCAGGAAGTACAAGCTGTTATCCTTGGCAGCCACTCAAAATGGCCCGCACAAGTCAATGTGCACGACAGCCAGTGCCACCGCGGCGTTCGAGCCCTTGTTGGGAGCATGTCTTGCCGTCTGCTATACCAGCTAATAGCTCCTCCTCCCAGCTTAAAGATGTAGACAGAATGACTCTTGCCATTAGTCTCACCACCCCAATCCAAGCGAGTGTAAAGCCACAACATGCTCACTACCTTGGTGCTCATGCTTGATGACACGATCAGCTATGTCGACCAAGTACATGAGTGCTCTCACTGTAGCGTGCATGTGAATGTGTCTTGGTGCCACGCAGGACTGCACAAGGGTGTTGACAGGGAAGGACATGTCAGGACGGGTAGTCATAGCAGCATACATCAAGCTGCCAATAAGACTCTGGTACACCTTGACATCAGCCGTAGCACCTTCCTCACTCGACCAACTACCTCTTCTGATCCTAGAGAGATCATTGGATGACATGGGAGTGTGCACCCTAGGTGTTTCTCTCAGCAGATCACCAAACCTGACCTGAAGACCACAGACATAATTCTCCTGGCCAATCTCCAACTACCCATCCTTGACCGGCCAACGAACCTCCACACCAAGGTACGTGGATACCTCACCAAGATCCTTCATCTGGTACCTTTCAGCAGGCACCTGCTTGACCTGACCGATCAGCTCCAAGCATGGAGACACAAGCAAGAAATCATCCACATACACCAATACATAAACCGGCTCTCCAACCACAAATATGATGTACAGAGCCTCATTGCATGCACTGCGATCAAACCCTGCTGCAATCAGGGTGGTATTAATCTCCTCATTCCAGGAACAAGGCGCTTGATTGAGCCCATAGAGAGCTTTGCGCAAGCAATACACTCTACCTATACCATCATCAAATCCCTCAGGCTGCCTCACGTACACCTCCTCTTGAAGGACGGCATTGAGGTAAGTATGATTAACATTCTCCTGTTGTACATGCCACCCTTTTACCGTGGCTTCTGCAAGAAGCACCCCACATGAGGTGAGCTTGCCCACAGGGGCAAATACCTGATCATAATCCTTCTCCTGCTCCTGAGTGAACCAGTTAGCAACAAGGCGAACCTTGTGCTGTACCACCTTATCGTCCTGGTCAGTTTTCTTGCGGAAAACGTACTTGACCCCAATGGCTTTCTTACTTCGAGGTAAGCCATCCCTCAGCGCCCGCCTTCCATGCAGGGCCCTCAGGACCACGCAGTGCCTCAGCGAGCGTGTGTGGGACATCACTGGTGCTCACACTTGCTAGCGCAATACCCTCCACCTTCCTGGCCAAGCACATCATACCCTCAACCACACCGGCATCCCCCCCCTACCTCTTCACCACCTGTACTAGACTGAATACCAAGCACCTGCAAACCCGTAACCAGTGGTGGGCAGGTAGTCGCTGGTAACGTAGGTGCAGTTGTAGACATGGTGATAGGGCATTGACCAGAGGAGGAGGAAGAGGAAGAAGCCTGGGTAGTGGATCTCCGCTAAATGACCAAGGGGCCGCTGAGCTGCTGCAGAGGGGCGGGCCGCTGAGCTGCTGCAGTGGGGCGGGCTGCTGCTGCACGGACACACTCAGCAGTGTCGGTGGTGGTGATGAAAGTGGCATATCAGCGTCATCAACCGCTACTGAGGGTGGCGAGAGTGGAAGGGGGAGGAGCTGGGAAATCTCAGCGGCATCTCGCAGAAGCTCCCCAAAGCCTTTGGCCTTGTCCCTATCCTTCCATATCACATTCTCAAGAATATCAACATCTCGAGCAATGCAAATGCGCATGAGAGAAGGGTCTAGCATGTGCCAACTCTTGCTCTCCATGTCCACCCCAACACATGCACACATAACGGCGCGTGCATCAAGCTTGCCCACCCTTGTTATGCCCATGCAACATGACACTCCCCATGCAACCCCAAATCCGAGCCATACGCATATGCGGCTTCTGGCCGGACCATGCCTCCATTGGGGTGATGGATGTAGGCAAAGCACTGTGGGTGACCCAGCTCTTAACCCACACGACCAACATCAATGCTTCACCTCACAAGCGAGCAAGGAGACCACTGTTGACCAACAATGTGCGGATCCCGTCTACCATCATCCTGTGCCACCACCCCATTATTCTTCGGTATATCTGCGACGCTCAGCTGAGTTTTTATGCCAAAATGAGCCTTCCATGCTTTCACAGCTTCCCCCAAGAACTTGCCACCCCTGTCTGAGCGAATAGCCTTCCGCTTCCGCCCACACTCCAAGTCCACCTCCTTATGCCACTAACGAAGGACTTTTGCGACAGTGGTCGATTCCTTGTTGGGAAGTCGGAACGACCAAACCCGTCTAGTGAAGTCGTCAATGAGGCTGATGACATATACCGCTCCTCCTAGTGACGGTGTGTGCACTGGCCCCCACAACTCCATGTGGACCTCATCGAAAGGTCCAAGTGCCCCAAGACGCCTCATGGGGAAACGGCTTTCGAGCCAACTTTCCCAATAAGCAAGGCTCACATGCCCCCCCCCCCCATTCTCCATGCCAAGTACATTGTTCCCCCGAGCCATCTGTTGCAGTGTGGTGGGGGCGGTATGACCAAGGCGGCGGTGGGCAAGGGTCAATGCAGAAAACGAGGAGGAGGATCAGCTGTAATAGCATTGCCCCGTGTGCCCTGAGCAAGATGAAAAGACATCTGCACCAATCCTGGTCCCTTCCCCCCTCCTTTTCTGTAATCGCCAACACCCTCTCCCCCCGTTTGATAACACACCCCTTCCCCTTGAATGACACAATGACACCCCGAGAGGTGAGGTGTGAGACTAACAGCAAACGCGAAACTTAAGTGGCCCAAGCTTACACTTAAAGTCTGATGCATAAGGAGGAAAGTTGTGGCTGGCCCCACTGTCAATCCACCACCTCTCTTGCGGCTGCTCCTCTCCGACTGCTGCAACGGCCTTACTAACCGCTATTTCTGCCTTATCATCCTGCTCCTCCTCATCCGCCACCTGTGCCCTGCCGTTGGACCCATGACCCCCCCGCTGTAAGAATGCCGGAATTCTTCCCTTAGGTCGGTGAGGACATCGCTGCCATGCGTGTCCCTTATCCCATAAGCCATGACACAACCCCCTAGGAGCCATGCCCTTGGACCCCTAAGGGAAATCAAGCACTCCTGCTTTGCCTTTCCCCTGACCCCATCTGCCCGACTTAATGTCGCTGCTGCTACTGCTGCCTCCATGCTTTCCTCCCTTGTTCCATTTTCCCTTGCCACCGCTGTCAAAATTTGTACCCGCTCCAGAAGTGGCTACACCATCCGATTTTGGTGCGACACCAATCCGCATCTCCTCGCTCCTCAAAGAGGTAAGCATCTGGTCCTTGGTAAGCAATTATGATTGGTTGTTTAGCACCACCTTCAGCATCTCAAAGTGAGGAGGTAGTCTTGAGCACCCTCATCATCCACTCCTCAACCTCCTCCTTCCCCCTTGCCACCAAGTACTTGGACCTCAAGTCCTCGGCACGCGCCCAGTACGTAGCCACTCCCTCTCCCTCTTTCATCTTCAAGGAAGGCAGCTTCTCAGAAAGTGCCATCCAGTTGCTCAAGCCACACTGAAGGTAAAACTCCCTCACACGTGTGTATGCTGATGTTGTACTTGGCTAACAAAATAACCATGCGTCATTCATGGTATCATCATTCCATATTGTCACGGCTTCGCTACTGTTATTAAACGCAACTCAGAGTTAGAACTATGAACAGCGGAATGGATTGGACCAGCAAGGGTTGGCAACAAATAGCTAACCCCTTAACATGTTGTACTACCAACAACATGCCTCACTACAGTCTAGCACATGTATATACATATATGTCAGAAATTGCATTTCTATGTATAACTGCATAATAGCCTAGTTAGTGTAGTATCTATTTCATTGTTGGTGGTATACCCTCCTTGGCCACCTTCCCTTGCCCTATATCTTGTATCTCTCTCCATAGTCAACCCCTTCTTTCTTGGCCAATTTCCTCTCTCTTCCTAAAACCTAAGTTACTCCTAATCTCTTAATCTCAACATGGTACAGAGCAGTAAAACGGTCTAAGGACCTAATTTTTTCTTCACGGAACATGGGCCCGCCCGTACTACAGCGCGAAATGCGCTATTTTTTTCCCGTCCGCACGTCCGCGCGCGCTCTGCCCTTCCCATCGCCGCGGCGCCCCACGTTCCCGTCGCCGCGGCGCCCTTCTTCCCGCTCATCCCGCCCCTCGTCGCTCCGCGCCGTCTCGTCGACCCGCGGCCCGCATGTCGCCCTCGCGGACACCAGCGCCCGACGCGGACGCGGACGCGGACGCCAACGCCAGGCGCCAGCGCGGACGCCTGTGACTGCCGCCAGCGCCAGCGCGGACAGCAAGCGCCAGCGCCAGCGCGGGGCGCCAGCGCCAGCGCCAACGCCGGCAGCTGCTCACCCCCCCCCCCCCCCCCCTTCCTCCCTTCCGCAGCTTCCGCCGTTGTTGGGGGGGGGGGGGGGGGGGGGATGTGGGGGTGGCGGGTGTGCACCACCAGCAGCCCGTCCCTCCCTTCTACCTCTCTCCCTGCAGCACTTGTTGCTGTGGGGGGGGGGGGGGGGGGGGGAAGAGAAGAGAGGTTAAAGGGGGATGGGAGAGGTTAAAGGGGGACGACAAAGAGAGAGAGAGAGAGAGAGAGAGAGAGAGAGAGAGAGAGAGAGAGAGAGAGAGAGAGAGAGAGAGAGAGAGAGAGAGAGAGAGAGAGAAAGGGCTTCTTCTTTTCTGTTTTCTTCTTTCGTAATGTTTTCTCTTCGTTTCGTGCTTCGTTCCTTTTCTCCGTCGTTTCTGGGCGTGGTCACCCAGAGTCGCGCACACCAGGCATCCACTGCGGGGGTTAAACCGCAGGCGGGATTTCCATTGTGTGTTGTATTGGTGGGCCCAGCTGCGGCCCGGTGAAGTCTGCACTTAGGGTAGAGCGCCCCTCACTAGCTATGCTTGTATGCAGTTAAGGGGGGATGTCAGAAATTGCATTTCCATGTATAACTTATTAGCCTAGTTAGTGTAGTATCTATTTCATTGTTGGTGGTATACCCCCCTTGGCCACCTTCCCTTGCCCTATATCTTGCATCTCTCTCTCCATAGTCAACCCCTTCTTTCTTGGCCAATTTCCTCTCTCTTCCTAAAACCTAAATTACTCCAAATCTCTTAATCTCAACAATATATTTGCATATAAATACGCATATGTACATATATTTATATATATCTCAGATTCACTTTTAGGGGCCCTGATGCATCAAGATCATGTGAAAAAAAAGGTTGAGGACGCCTCCCCTCCCTCGATCGATCCTTTGATAGATAGTACTACGCAAGGATGATTGGAGTATGCAGCAGAGTGTTACAAATAGGGTTGACCTAAGGTGTTGTACCCCTTCGAGTATGCCCCACTACAGCCTAGAAACATACAAATGCAATTTGACACACCCCCAAAGGCAAATTGGGGGATAGCAAACACAACGAACGGTCACAAGACCAGTCAAGCAAGAGAACACGGCAAAACAAAGCTCGGGGTGGACCGCAAGATCACTACGCAGTTTGAGCACAAGCAAGAGGCAACAAGGCCATTTCACATGTAGAGTTATAAAAAACACAAGCAGTGCAGTTATCACAACCTAGCAAGAACAAGCATGTAGGTATATGTATCTATAGATCATAGTACAAAAGAAATTCAAGCAACCAGCTAGTGAAGCAGAGTAGGCACAAGACCTAGAGCACTGCAGAAATGCTGATGATCACCAGACCAAGGGCCTTGGTGAAGACATCAGCACTGTTGGCCCGAGAGGCCACATAAGCAAGGCGAAGCTGGCCATGCTGCTGCAACTCTCGCGCAAGAAAGTAACGAAGAGCAATGTGCTTCGTTATTTGCTCGAGTCTCTGCTCCCGACGCAAGGCAATCATGGGCTTGTTCTCGATGTATAGTGCTAGAGGAGAATGAGGCCGCTCACCCAAGTCGGTCAGCAGGTAGGTCAGCCAGCGTAACATCTGTGCAACCATAGCCCCAGCGTAGATCTCGGCCTCACAGCTGGAACCAAGCACAGAAGACGAACGAGTGGACCTCCACGAAACAGAGCCAGAGCCGAGGCTGAAAGAGTAACCCTATGACGACCGCCGAGTCGCCTGGTCGTCGGCCCAACAAGCGTCGGAGTGTCCTGTGAGTACCACTAGACCCTGTCCTCCAAGCACAAGCCCCATGCCTGATGTACTGCACAAGTGACGCAGTACCCTCTACGCAGCTGTCCAGTGCTCCTTCCTCTATTTTTCTGGCGCGACGAAGCAAGCAAGGATGCTGAGAGGGTACGCAAGGTCAGGTCGTGCGCACGTCATCGGGTGCACGAGGCAGCCCACAAGGTCTGGATAGGGCCACTCGGCTCTACGGAGTCGTCCGAAGGTGGAGGTGGGAACGAGTGGCCTGTAGGCAGAGGAGTAGGCTGTGGCGAGGAGAACCGAAAGCTGAAGCACTGAAGGACTTGCTGCACCATGTGTGACTGAGTCAAAGTGATGGTGCGCCTTGCTCAGTCCCGGGCGATTTATAAGCCAAAATAGCTACGCAGGTCATCCAGGTCAGTGCAAGTATGTCTCTTCTACCGCTCCGCCTTCATAAGGGTCAGCGCCTCAGTGTCGGCAGTAGCAAAGACCAAGTCGCCGACGTACACGAGGATGTAGAACGGCGACAGAGAAGGGTCAACTCGCAGAAACAACGACGGGTCAGCAGTCGAAGGAGCAAACCCAAGATCCGCAATCGTAGTCCTCAGTGTGTCGTGCCACTCGCGGGGTGCCTGGCGGAGACCGTAGACTGGTCGCCGGAGGCTCCAGTGGGTACCCTCAGGAAACGACCAAGTGAAGCCAGGTGGGCGACGCAGCCAGATCTCCTCGTGAAGGCTGCTCTGCAAGAAAACCGTGGAGAAGTTACAACACCCGAAAAGTAGTCCTCTTCGGGGTGGGGGAGAAGGTATGGAAGAAGTCGACCCCCTATCGCTGCCTAACGCCTCGAGCAACGTAATGCGCCTTGAAGGTATGCAGAGAACCCGACGGCCGCTTCATTCTGAAGTTCCACATGCCATCGACTATGTTCGCCCTAGGAGGGGGAACCTCGTCGACGTAGGTGCTTGTGAACTTCGAGGAAGCCATCTCTGCGTCCATGGCTGTCTGCCACTAAGAGGAGTATTCACCTTTGATCGCCTCTGCGTAAGAGCGCGGGGTAAGGATGTCAAGTGCATCCGTGCCTCTCTCAGGGCAAAGCAGCATGGAAGCGAGATGACGTAGAGCAGCTGCGAAGCACCCCAGCTCAAATGTCTGTCATTAAGGACGTCACAGCCAAGGGTAAGCTCACCATCGATGGACAGAGAGTAGGCAGAGTTGGAAAATAGACTTGCGAGGTAGTCAGGCGGCAGGTAGCAGCAAATTCAACCAGCTCAGTGACTAAGGCAGATGCAGAAACAGACGAAGAGATAGAGTCTGTCACAAGTGTGGCTAGACAACAAGCGTCAGGCGGACTGGCAGCACGAGCAAGGATCAAGAACGATAGGTAGGGAGGACGAGGGAGGGATGTAACAAAATGACAACACAATGTGGAACAGAGGAAGAACGAAGTGTCATGAGTGCCGGGTACAAGTGGAGGGCGAACACGGTGAGCACGAGGAGTACAAGCTGTCAGAATGTTGTATTTGTCTAGCCTGCAGTGGGGTACTCTATAGCGAGTACAGCCCAATCTAGGGTTTCCTATATGTACTCAACTGCTTGCTAGTGAACCCCCTCCTTTCTTCATTCTTACTTTCTACTGCTAATTCTGTCATGCTATCAGAGCAGGTCGATCCCCTTGGGTCGATCCTGTGGGTGGGCCCACCACCTCACTGCTTCCGCTGCTACTGCTACTCTGTGTGTTGCACGCTTCGTGGCGTGCGACGGATTTTTCATCCCGCCGCGCGCTCGGAGCGTGCGGCGGTTTTCTGCCCGCCGTGCGCCCCGAGGCGCGCGGCGGTTTTCTGCCCGCCGTGCGCCCCGAGGCGCGCGGCGGTTTTCTGCCCGCCGTGCGCCCCGAGGCGCGCGGCGGTTTTCTGCCCGCCGTGCGCCCCGAGGCGTGCGGCGGTTTTCTGCCCGCCGTGCGCCCCGAGGCGCGCGGCGGCTTTCTGCCCCGTCACTCCGCGCGTCGCTCCCGGGAGGCGCTGCGACGGGCGACGGGGACCCGCGCGTCGCCCCCCGTCGCCCGTCGCGGCCTGCGCGACCTGCGTAGGGCCCGCGCGCGGCCCATACAGCCTGCGCGCGGCCCGTACGGGCTGCGCCAGGCCCGCGCGCCGCCTGTACGGGCTGCGCCAGGCCCGCGCGCGGCCCGTACGGGCAGCGCCAGGCCCGCGCGCGGCCCGTACGGGCTGCGCCAGGCCAGGGCGCGCCTCGGGCCGCCCGCACGCGGTTCGTACGGGCTGCGCCAGGCCCGTGGGCGCCCTGTTTCCTCTTCCCCTGCGCTGCCCGCTGTCCCCCGTGCTTCTGACGGCGCCCCACCCCTGCTGCTGCCCGTTCTCCTGAATTAGGGTTTGGGGGTGGGGGGTATGGGGGTGCAGTTTCTGTGCGTCGTCCCCTGCTCCTCCTTCTCCTCCGTCTCCCAGTGCTGCAGCTGCCGCTGAGGGGGGTGGGTGTGTGGGTGCCGAAGGAGTGGTACTAGGGGGGTGACGTGCAAGTGGAGTTAGGAGTGAAGCAGTGGGTGTGTGGGGGGTGTGTGGGACAGTTGGAGGAGGTTGAGCGGAGGCTGCTGTCTTGTCGTCCGCAGCACCTGTAGTCCGGGGCGCACTGTCCTGGTAGCCCAGAGAGTCTGCTGCACCTGTCGCCCGAGGGTCCGTTGCTCCTGTAGCTCCTCGTAGCCCGTGAGCCAGTTACTCCAGTAGTCCGGGGCGCACTGTCCCGGTAGCCACTGTGCCAGCAGCTCCTGTTGCCCGTGTGTCTGCAGCTTCAGCCGCCGTCTCTCATCTTCTCTCCTCACAGTCCCTCCTCCTCCTCACTTGCCCGCTGTGATTACCTCTAGCTTTGCTTCTTATTGTGAACTCCTGCTATACCTGCTCATTGTGCTGATTACACCCCACTTTGGCTATGGGGGTGTGTCAGAATGTTGTATTTGTCTAGCCTGCAGTGGGGTACTCTACAGCGAGTACAGCCCAATCTAGGGTTTCCTATATGTACTCAACTGCTTGCTAGTGAACCCCCTCCTTTCTTCATTCTTACTTTCTACTGCTAATTCTGTCACAAGCAACATGTGAGGCAGGACGAGACGCAGGCTCTCGATGCTTAGTCAGGGAATCTGTCAACGGAGTGTAAGGAGAAGGAATAAGCAGAGGGGAGTCAGGAGGTAACTATGTCTGAGACATGTCAGGCGGCGGAAATAGAAGAGGAGGAGTATTACCAGCGGCAGACGGCTCTGCTGAGGCAGATGGAAGACAGAGAATATGGTGAAGTGCCAAGCCAGGTGGTGGCAGTGACGACTGCGGCTGCTCCCAAAACAACGGTCACAGCTGCAGCGGCTGCGTAGCACCCCCAAAATTAGCTGCTTTAGTACTAGTACCAGGCACACCTACAACTATAGCACGACCTGCACCCTCAATGGCCGCACCTCCAGTGCCATTACCTCCAGCTTTAGAACCTCCTGAACCTAAACCACAAGCAACTCAAGCTCCAGTACCTCCAGCACCAGAACCTCCAGAGCCTTTACCTCCAGCACCTCCAGCACCAAAACCTCCAGCAGCTCCAGCTCCAGCACACACTCTAGCAGCGGACCTAGGAAGAGGCAACGACCACTGCTGCTGCTCCTAGAACAAGGGCCATCCCGGCAGAGGCTGCAAAGCACCCGCAGAGCCTCCAGCAGTGGTACCCTCGACTCCACCACCACTAGAACGCTCAACAACCCTTGAGAGTGCACCCACAGAGTCACCACCCTAGAATCAGCACCCCTAGAACCAGCACCCCCAGAGCCAGCACTTCCAAGTCACCAACCGCATGACCCCCCCCACTGTCAACGGGAGTTATGTGTTGGCCCCGTCCTCGCTTGGGCGGAGCCAACCTCGTGGTCGGGTGTGAGGGGAGCAGCCAACTTGCAGCAGTAGGCGAGCTGGTTGATGAGGAGGTCAACCTGCACGGGGGTCAGTGCACGGGCGCCGACTTCAGGGTGGCGCCGACTTCAGGGAGGTCGACCTGGGAAGTTGACCTGCGGAGGGCGTCAACTTGGTGACGCCAACTTGGGGCAGCCGACTTGGGTGGTCGGGTGACAGGCCTGCTGGTCGACTTGGTGGTAGGTCGACCGGGCGTGATGTCGACCTGGGGGTCGACCTGACCTGGTGGTCGACGGAGGAGGGGCCGACGTCGACCACAACCTAGGATGCCGAGCAGCTGGGCATCGAGTAACAGGGCATCAACTTGGTGACGCCGACTTCGGGTGGCCGACTTGGGTGGTCAGCTGACAACTGTGCTGGCCGACGTAGAGCTGGTCGACCAGGAGTGACGTCGACCTGGAGCTGGTCGACCGTGGTAGTGGTATCCCGAGGTCGATCTGGCGGATCAGGTGCAGTCGTCGGCACGAGGACGAATTGGTGTGTGCGTTGTGCAGGTGACAAGGCTCAGCACGCCAATCATTTGCGAGCACCTGCGAAGCTGGTGCGATGCTGTACTGCGGGAGCAACGCTGGCACGCCGTCAACCTGCATCGTTGGCACGCCGTCGACTTTGCACTGCTGGAGCGCGGTCGACCAAGTCGTGCTGGAACGCGGTCGACCGTGCTGAGCTGGCAGTCGACCTGCTTGCATGCTAGCCCTGATGTAGTCTTGTCTTGCCAACCTGATTGTACCATTGTTGTCAACTTTTTCTAGTGAAACTCTTGCAAAATTGCCCTGTGAACTAACAAGCAGTGTGTGCACTAGGAAAACGACTAAGGACCAACGAACACAGAGATCACACGAGCATCCGTGCCTAGCCCGTAGTCTAGCTCCCGTTGTAGTAGTTATCTCGGCAACCCCCAGGGCCTGCACCTCCAGAGTCACCACCCTCAACAGCACCAGATTCCACAGTGATAGGCTGCAGCGGCGACGAAGATGGCCGAGGCGAAAAAACCAGGAAGAGTCTCTAAGCGCAGTGAGTGACGAGAGGCCGCTGTGTCGTCAGCAGCAGGGTCACCCCCCTCAACCGTGCCAAAGGGCTTTGAGAAAACCTCCAAAGGCTCAAGCAAGGGGGGTGGTGTGACCTAAGGGAGCAGGACGAGGTGGGAGGGGGTCTACATGGGGCGGACCTAGAACCAGGAAGTGAGGCGGGGGAGGGGGGGCACGGGCAGCTGCGGTGGCGTTAGAGACAGTGGTAGTATACTGAGTAATCAAAGGTGACGTTTTGGAAGGTCAGGACGTGGCAGGTGGCTGGGTGGTAAAATTACCAGTCTGGGGCGTCGGTGGGAAAGCCAAGGAAGACACATTGCCCACCGACCCCGTCCATAAGGACGGTAGGCGGGGCCTCTGGCTATGAAATACGGGGCCAGAGTTGAGCTGATGCGCGGTGTATCGGACCGCAAAAGACAACAGAAAATGGGGAGCAGCCACATGGATCATGGAGGTGCAACCAACCTTCATGATCAGGCCCATGTGGCGCTTAGCGATCCCATCTTGCTGTGAAGAGGCCGGAAGCATGAATGACTGGGTGATGCCCTCCTCAGAGGAGAAGCTCTCAAGGAGACCAGAGGCAAACTCGCCCCCACGGTCAGTGTACAAATGAAGCACCGGGAGCGGGGGCAGGGTCTGTGGGAGGCCAGAAATGTAGCGCGTGAAGTCGTCGACTACTAGCAGAAATTAGCGCTCATGGCGTGGCCCTATACGTCCATGTGCATTGTCTGCAGAGGGGCAATGGTTGGAGGAAACAAGGAGGAGTGAGGAGCGGTGGGCTGCTGCCCCTCGACGCAGGGAGTGCACGACGACGCAAGCGACGACGAGAGCGGGGCAGAGTCTGGGGGAGCCCAGAAATAAGGTGACGCGACTGCATGTGACGGAGGCGCTTAAGGGGGGGGGGGGGGGGGGGGGGGGGGGGGGGGGGGGGGGGGGGGGGGGGGTGACTGATATGTGAACAACTGACTTGAGCAAGATGCCGCACCTGACCTGACGCAGCCACTTGAGGGGACTCAGTTTGCAGTGTGAACAGTCCAGACCGAGGTGCCCGTGAGAACGTGGCAAAGTGAGCTCCAGCCATTGTGTCCGTACAGATCACAACTTGCTCGCCTCCAGGAATCGTGGTGGTGACAAAACGATTCCGGAGGTGACCGGCACTTACCAAGTTCATAGCGAACGAGGGGAGGTGCAAGCTTGTGAGGGAGCCAGAGGGAACTGCCAGACACGGGAGGATGGTGGAGCTGCGAGCAACGACTGGTCTAGAGGTGGGGTCGGCCAGAGTGACAAGGATAGGTACCGAGAGCAGCGTGACGGTGGTGCAGTCGCGGAGGAAGCACTTAGTCGCGCCAGAGTCCAGCGTGTGCGGAGATAACTTCAGCAACGGGAGCTAGACTACGGGCTAGGCACGGGTGCTTGTGTGATCTCTACGTTCGTTTGTTCCTTAGTCCTTTACAAGTGCTTCACACTACTTGCTAGTTCACAAGGAGAATTGGTAAGAGTTTCACTAGAAAAGGTTGACAACAATGAATTAATAAGGTTGGCAAGACAAGACTACCATGCATGCAGGTCGACTGCCAGCGCAGCACGGTCGACCGCGTTCCAGCACAACTTGGCCGACTGCTCTCCAGCAGTGCAAAGTCGACGACGTGCCAATGCCGCAGGTCAACGGTGTGCCAGCGTTGCTCCTGCTGAACAGTAGTGCACCTACTTCGCAGGTGCTCGCAGATGATTGGCGTTTTGTGCCTTATCATCTGCACTGCGCACACACCAAATCAACCTCGTGCCGACGACTGCATCTGATCAGCCACGTCGACCTCGGGATACCACCACCAATGTCGGTCTCGCCCCTACCACCTGGGCGGCCGTCGCACTCTTCCCCAGAACCTCGTCACCCAGGTAACCTGGTCGACCGGGCAACCATGTCGACCAGCTGCTTCTTATCATGCCCGTCGACCACACAGTCGACCTCACCAGGTCGACCTCTCCCTTAGGTCGACCAGCTCTAGGTCAACAACTCTTCTGGTCGACTAGCTCCAGGTCGACCAGCAGACCTGTCAGCCGACCATACCCAGTCGACTTCTTCTGATCGGCGTCACCAAAGCCAACGCCCTCCATCGGTCGACTTCCCAAGTCGACCACCCAAAGTTGGCGCCCTCCCAAAGTCGGCGCCCTTGCAGTGGACCCCGTGCAGGTCGACCAGACCTGTCGACCAGCTCGCCCACTGCCGCGGGTCAGTTGCACTCCTCACACCCGACCACGAAGTTTGCTCCGCCGAAGCAAGGACGGGGCCTTCCACAACTCCCGTTGACAGCGTTAACGAGAATGCCGCCACCGCAGGAACATCACTTGTGCTAGCAGCCACACAAGCACCTACACCCACAACCTCTACACAACCTGATCTAGGTACACAGGAATAATTGTCACCCTCAGCACTAGGACCAGCAGCATACATGGCATACATGCCTACCAAAATCTTATTCCAATCAAAAGAAAATATATCAATGCCCCTCTTGAGTAATCATAACCAGTCAGGGGCCTTGGCCTACTCACCGAACTCGCCGCGGAAGGTGTTCTCGAGGCAGAAAAAATAGCGAGCCTCACCATGCCCCAGCTTGCCGCAGGCGACCCTGACGGCCAGTGCGGCGCACGTATGGGCAAGGACCAGCAGCAGTACCACCACCGCCAGTCAAGCCCTGTTGAGCAACCCATTCACGAAGCAGCTGCAGCGAGGGAGTCTCATGCTGACATGACTGCTGCTGCTGCTGCTGCCCACCCCGAGAACCGCCACCTCCACCTGCTGCTCCACTAGACGCAGCTCCCTGGGTCGCCGCACCTGTGCCACCACCCTCACTACCTCTGCCACCCCCGCCCTCCCTCACCACCACCCCCACCACCCCCAGCCTTCTTACACCCACCCCTATTGCCGTGCCTCCAGCTAGGAGTGGGCTCGTGCCGAACTCCTCAGCACCGAGGAAGTCAATAGTAGAAGCAGAGGCAACAAAGGACACAAGAAGGGAGGGAGTGCATCCCTCAAAGAAGGAGGTGCTGGGGGGGGAGCCACAGGAGGCAGCGACAGGCGGGTACTGGTCGCGGCCTTGAGGATTCGAGTCTCAAACGAGGCAAGATCGAGACTAGCGGGTCTAGCGGTTACCAGATGCGATGTGTAACCTCGGTCCTGGTTAGTCAACAGTCGGTGCTTTTAACTGCCAACTATTGAATTTATGACTTCTCCACTATCGTTTGCTCTCAGACCCTCAGATTTGATTTAGGGCACCCTGATGCCTCAGGGCAAGATTTCTGTATTCTTGAAAACGCCCTGATATTTTTAGGAAGATTTTAGTAAGCATCCTAAATGTTCAGGGCCAAGATTATGTTGATTTCCAATGTACCTCAGGGTACTTCTTTATTTACGTGTTATGTGCTTCTCTAAAGTACGGTGGTGGCTGCAAACAACGGCAGCATTGTTGCTCCTTGTCAGAATGTGAAAAAAAGGATGAATGAAGTAGGAGCATAATGGGCACAAGTACTAAACCTAATTTGGGTTGTACCCCATATGGGCTAACCCACTACAGCCTACACAACATGCAACATATAAGTTTGACACACCCCCATAGGCAAACTGGGGGAGAACAAGAGGTCACAAGACCAGTCAAGAAAAGCAAAGCAAGCTCAGGGTGGATCACAAAATCACCACACACTCCAAGCACAAGCAAAATGGCCACAAGGCCAGTCCACATGCAGAGTTATATAATAGAGAACAAGCAGTACAGTAATCAAAACCTAACAAGTGCAAACATGCAGGTATATGTATATAGATCACAGTTTAAGCAAAGTCAAGAAGTGAGCAAGTGAGGCCAAGTAGGTACAAGGCCTAAAACAATACAGAAACGCTG
This sequence comes from Closterium sp. Naga37s-1, assembly GCA_947471745.1. NCBI lineage: Eukaryota > Viridiplantae > Streptophyta > Zygnematophyceae > Desmidiales > Closteriaceae > Closterium > Closterium sp. Naga37s-1. The sequence goes on from CANJKZ010000814.1 coordinate 1,406,405, forward strand.
ATGATCACAAGGCTGAAGTGCCTTGGTGAAGATATCGGCAGTGTTGGCCCGAGAGGCCACGTAAGCAAGACGAAGTTGACCACGCTGCTGCAACTCTCAAGCAAGGAAGTAGCGCAGAGCGATGTGCTTCGTTCTGTGCTCCAGTCTCTGGTCCTGACACAAGGAAATCATGGCCTTGTTGTCGACGTACAGAACTGGAGGAGAACGAGGCGGCTCTCCCAAGTTGGTCAGCAGGTAGGTGAGCCAGCGTAACTCCTGTGCAACCATGGCTCCTGTAGATCTCAGCCTCACAACTGGAACTGAGAACAGAAGACGAGCGGGTAGACTGCCAAGAAACAGAGCCGCAGCCAAGGCTGAAAGTGTAACCCTATGATGACCACTGCATAGCCAAGTCGTCAACCCAAGAAGCGTCTGCGTGTCCGGTGAGGACAACTCAACCCTGTCCTCCAAGTACGAGCCCCATGCCCGACGTACTGCACAAGTAGCGCAACACCCTCTTAGCGGCCTTCAAGTGCTTTGGTCGGTGTCTCCCGGGCGCAACGTAGCGTGCCAGGATGCTGAGAGGGTAGGCTAGGTCAGGTCGAGTGCAGGTCATTAGGTACATGAGGCAGCCCACAAGCTCTGGATACGGGCCACTCGGCTCTACGGACCCGTCCGAAGGTGGAGCTGAGAGCGAGTGACCGGTGGGCAGAGGAGTGGACTGTGGCGAGGAGTACTGGTCATCTTTGGGGTAGGGGAGAAGGTCTGGAAGAAGTCAACTCCCTGTCGCTGACTGAAGCCTCGTGCAACGTAACGAGCCTTCAAGGCAGGCGGAGAACCCGGCGGCCGCTTCACCCTGAAAATCCACACGCCATTGACTATGTTCGCCCAAGGAGGGGGAAATACATCGACGTAAGTGCCTGTGGACTTCCAGGATGCCATCTCTGCGTCCATGGCTGTCTGCCACAAAGAGGAGTAGGGACCCGTAATCGCCTCTGCGTAAGTGCGCGGGGTCGGGATGTCTGGTGCATCCGGGTCTCCCTCATGTGCAATCAGCATGGATACGAGATGAGGTACAACAGCTGCAAAGCACTCAAAGTCCTCCTGCTTGTCCTCAAGGACGTCCGTGCGAAGAGCACACTCACCCCCGACGGATGTAGGACAGACAGATGCAGACTCAGCAACAAGACTAGCGGCGTAGTCTAGACGACAGGCGGCAGCAAAGTCAACAAGCTCAGCAACTAGGGCAGACGCAGCAGTGGACTCAAACGAAGGTCAGTGACAACAGTGGTCAGAAGACATGTGACTGTAGGACTAGCAGCACAAAAGAAGTTAGACTCAGGGTCCGGTCCGTCAGCAAGAGAGGACGCAGGAGGAGACGGCAGGGAAACACGCTGTGGAACAGAGGAAGGACGAAGTGGCATATGGTGCGTGCCGGGGACAAGAGGAGGACACTGACGCGGAACACAACGACCATTGCGAACAGCGCGAACAGGCGAGGCAGGACGAGACGCAAGCTCACCTTGCTACGCAAGACCAAGAACCTGCTGAAGGAATGGAACGAAGTACGGTCGCGGCCGCACAGCGCCCCCAGAACAAGCACCAACAGCACCAGCACCCCCAGGGCCAGCGCCTCCTGCCCCAGGGTCTCCAGCTCCAGGGTCTCGAGCTCCAACACCAGCAGCACCACCAGCTCCAGCAGCTCTAGTACCTCCAGTTCGAGCACCTCCGGGAACAGCGGCTCCGGTACCTCCAGCAGCTCCAGCTCCAACTCTCGCAGCACCCCCAACTCCAGTAGCTCTAGTACCTCCAGTAAGAGTACCTCCGGTACCAGCAGCTGCAGCACCTCCAGCACCTCCAGGACCAGCAACTCCAGCAACTCCACTACCTCCAGCGACAGCGCCTCCAGCTCCAACTCCTGCAGCACCTCCAGCTCCAGCAGCTCCAGTACCTCCAGGACGAGCACAGTCGGGACCAGCGGCTCCAGCACCTCCAGCACCTCCAGGACCAGCAGCTCCAGTGCCTCCAGCGCCAGGGCCTCCAGCGGCAGGCCCCCCGGCTCCAGCAGCTCCACTCCGAAGGCTACAGCGCCGAGCAAACCACTCGCGCAGCTGCGGTGGAGAGAGGGACTCCCGCCGTGACGGGACACCCGCAGGACCACCAGCACCGCCAGAATTAGTAGCTCCAGTACCTCCAGGACCTCCAGCTCCGCACCGCCAGCTCCACGGTCACCAGCTCCAGCGCCTACAGTACCACCGGCCCCAGTAGCTCCAGTACCTCTAGTACGAGCACCTCCGGGACCAGCAGCTCCAGTACCTCCGGCTCCAGGGCCTCCAGCAGTAGGCCCCCCAGCTCCAGTCGCGCCTCTCTGAAGGCTCCAGCGCCGAGAAAACCACTCGCGCAACTGCGGTGGAGAGAGAGGCTCCCGCTCCAACGAGGCACCCGTAGGACGACCAGCAGACAAAGTGCCAAAAGGCTCAGCACGCTCAGGCGCGGCACCCCCCGGCTCAGCACTCCCAGGCTCCACAGGCTCAGACTCAACACCCCCAGGCTCCGCACCCTCAGACTCAGCAACCCTAGGCACAGCACCCCCAGGCTCCGCACGCTCAGGCTCAGTACCCCTAGGCTCCGCACGCTCAGGCTCAGCACCCCCAGACGCAGCACCCCTAGCAGCACCAGAGTCGACAGCTACCTCGACAGGCTCGACAGGGTCTACCTGGGACACACCTAAGGGAGGAGGACCCTGAGGGGGGAGGGGGTCTACCGGAGGAGGACCTAGTGCAAGGAAGAGCGGCGGCGGGGGGGAGAGGGGCAGTGCAGTAGGGGAAGAGACAGTAAAAGGGAACCGACTCGTCAAACGTGATGTCCTGAGAGGGCAGGATTCGGCGCTGGGTGGGGTGGTAAAACTGCAGCCAGGCGCGTCAGGGGGAAAACCAAGGAAGACACAGGGAATGGCGCGGGAGGGGAGCTTGTCCGCGGAGGTATCGCGGACAAAGGCACGACATCCCCAGACTCGGAACACCGACGCATCGCCAACCTCTCCCGTCCAACGCAGTGTCGGTGAGGTCTCCGGCAAGGAGACACGGGGCCAGAGGTTGAGCTGATGCGCAGCGTACCGGACTGCAAACGGCCACAGAAAATGGGGGGCAGATGGATGGATCATGGAGGTACGAGCCACCTCCATGACTAAGCCAATGTGGCGCTCAGCAACCCCATTCTGCTGCGGAGAGGCCGGAAGCATGAACGTCTGGCGAATGCCCTCCCCACGACAAAAGTCCCGCAAGAGGTCGGAGGAGAACTCACCACCTCTGTCAGAGTGCAGACGCAGGACAGGATGGTCCGAGTCGAAACGCTTGCTGAGCTCGAGACGTACAGCGCGGACCCAAGGAATCAAAACATCAGGGACCTCCCCTTTGCTGCGCAAGGGGCCGTGGCGTAACGCGTGTAGTCATTAACAACCAGCAAAAAGTAGCGATCGGGGCCCTGTCCACGAACGCGGGCTGGGCCCCACACGTCCATGTGGAGAGTCTGCAGGGGAGCAGTCGTCGGGGGAAACGAGGAGGAGTGAGGAGCGGCGCGCTGCCGCCCCTCGACGCAAGGAAGGCAGGGCGGGACAGGAGAGCGCGGGAGGGCTGGCAGAGACCTGGGAAGACCAGAGACAAGGAGACGGGAGTGCGTGCCACGGAGGCATGGCAGGGAGGGGTGACGAAGGCGGTGGTGCCAAAGGAGAGTCTGGTGCGACAGGGCTCGACACGAGAAAGGGGCTGCAAGCTGACCTGACACGGACGCTGACGCAGCTAGTTGAGGGGGTTCAGTAGTCAGTGTGTACAGGCTCGACCCATGCTGACGAGTGAACGTGGCCAGGTGACGGCGTGTCTGTGTACACGTGCAGATTGCTACACGCTGACCCTTAGAAGTGGTGGTTGTGACCATCGCATGCTGGAGGGCAGCGATACTCACCAAGTTCGTAGACAACAAGGGGAGGTGAAAGACCTGAGAGTGAGCCAGACGGAACCGCCGGACACGGGAGAACAGTGGTAGAACGGGCAAGAACTAGGCCTCCTGAGGGGTCAGCCAATTTGACAGCAACAGGTGCAGGGAGTGGTGTGACTGTGGTACTGTCGTGAAAGAAACAGCGGGAAGCACCTGAGTCAAGCGTGATGGTGTGCAAAGCCTCAGCAGGCGCAGTACTAGAGAGAGCAGACGCACTAGCACCTAGAGCAGCAGCAGCCTCTATACCTGGGTCGGGCGGCACACACAGGTAACAGTCACCCTCAGCACTAACAGTCAATGCATACATGGCAGTAAGGATAGCGTCATAGTCTAGCGCAAAGACATCCACGCCCTGCCTAAGCAGCTCTAGCCAGCAGGGGAGCTCAGCCGCGTTGCCATATTCTGCACGCCAGGTGTCGCTCATACAGGAAAAACAGCGGGACTGTGTGTGGCCAGGTGTCCCGCATGTCTGACCAGCCCGATCACCTGTGTGAATGACGTACGGGCAGCGAGCACTACTAAGAGACCCCCCACACTGAGCGTACCACTCACGAAGCTGCTGGGGCGTAAGGGTCTCGCGTGGACGCAGCTGCAGCTGCACCAGGCCACCGCCAGAAACTCCCAACTGACTAGCTGCACCGCGACTGACACTGCTGCCGCCGCCACGACACCTACGAGCATACCACTCACGAAGCTGCTGGGGCGTAAGGGTCTCGCTCGGACATCGCTGCAGCTGCATCTGGCCACCGCCAGAAACGCCCAACTGACTAGCTGCACCGCGACTGCCACTGAGGCCGCCACCACTCCCACTGCTGCCGCCACCGCCGCCACCACTCCCACCGCTGCCGTGAAGAGAAGTCATGTGACCAGCAGGGCAACACGTAGGGAAGGAAGGGCGGCGAGGCGGCACTAGGGTAGGGGGCCGTGCACGGTCAGGGAAGGGCGGCGCGCGGCCAGAGCAGGGCGGCGCACAGTTAGAGCAGGGCTACGCGCGGCTAGAGCAGGGCGGCGCGCGGCCAGAACAGGGCGGCGCGCGACCAGAGCAGGGCTGCGCTCGGCCAGAGCAGGGCGGCGCGCGGCCAGAGTAGGGCGGCGTGCGGCCAGAGCAGGGCAGGAGCAGGCAGCAGCAAGCAGTAGCTCCTAGGGCAGCAACACCTAAGGCTCCTCTCTTTTTGTAGATTATTATTTATTTATTTTAGGGTTTGGCAGGGCATACTGGGCGCTGCAGAGGCGGCTTGCGGGCTGCAGGGGTGGCTCGCGGGCTGCAGGGATAGTGCGATGGCTGCAAGAGGCAGGCGTGTCAAACTCATATGCTATAGTCTGTGTAGGCTGTAGTGGGGTAGACAATATGGGGTACAACACTTTTAGGTTTTCCTACTTGTACCCACCTGCTTGCTAGTTCATTCATTCCTCATTTCTTCACATGGTATAGAGCAGGTTCCCTAGTGGGAACGCTTCCTAGGGCCCACCACTGAAAATCGAAAATATTTTTTTTTTCCTGACCGGAGCGCGAGTCGCCCCTGCCCGAGGCGCGCCCCGTGGGCCGCCCTCTCGTCGGGTCCCCTGCCCTTAGCGGCCTGTCGCGCCCTCCTAGAGGCCCCTCTCACGGCCCCTCTCACTCCCTTCGCTCGGTCAGGGACCACTTCCTCTCAGTTTGCCCCACCACACTCACCGTTGACCTCCTCGAGGAGCGCCTCCTGGCAGCTGAGAAGAGTATAGTCGCTGTAGGAGCCTCTCGTGGCGACCCTCGTGCCCCCGTCTTTGAGGGGTGCTCCCCCTCCCCCCTTTTGCCCTCTGTTGCCTCTGCTGCTGCCGTCGACTTCGTTGGCACCGAGTCGGTCGGCGCTGCGTCTGCCCCTAGCGGGCGACGCCGCACCGGCAAGGGCAAGGGGGGCAAGGGCGCTGGAGGGGCTGGCGGGGGCGGTGGAGGTGGCGGTGGAGGAGGCGGAGGGAGTGGGGGTGGTGGTGGGAGTGGTGGCGGAGGTGGGGGCTTCGGTGGCGGCGGTGGAGGCGGAGGCGGCGGCGGCGGTGGCGGTGGGAGCGGAGGAGGAGGCGGTGGCGGCGGTGGCGGAGGTGGCGGCGGAGGAGGTGGAGATAGTCGGGGTGGCTCTGCGCAGCGGGGCGGCTTCGGTGGTGGTCAGTGCCAGCAGCAGCAGCGCGCTCGTGAGACCCCGCCCCCCCAGCAGCTTCGTGAGTGGTACTCTGCGCGTCAGCGGGGTGGGGGTGCTGGTCCTTGTGCCTACGTCCTGCGTACCGGCGACCGCACTGGTGAGCCGTGCGGTGGGCCCGCACACCACCCAGCGCTGCTTCGGCCGTCTGACGGACGCTTGGCGTCTCCAGTTCCCTGACGCCACTAAGATCCCCCGCTGGGGCGAGCTGCTTAGGTCGGGGGTTTCTGTCTTTGATCTCGATTATGATGCCATTCTTGCTGCCATGTATGTTGTGTCTACTAGTGATGAGGGTGACTGTTACCTGTGTGTTCCGCCTGACCCGGGCATTGAGGCTGCTGCTCTAGGTGCTGGTGAGGCTGCTGCTCTAGGTGCTATTGCGTCTGCTGCCCCAGGTGCTGGTGAGTCTGCTCTCTCAGGTACCACGTCGGCTCAGGCCTTACACACCTTCACCCTTGACTCGGGTGCTTCCCGCTCCTTCTTTCGAGACCGCACCATGCTTACGCCGCTTAGTCGGCCGGTTGCGGTCTCCCTGGCGGACCCCTCTGGGGGTCCTGTCCTTGCCCACTTCTCCACTGTCTTACCGTGCCCGGCAGCCCCCTCTGGCACCCTGTCAGGTCTCTACCTCCACTCGTTCTCTACGAACTTGGTGAGTGGTGCTGATCTACAGGATGGGGGGGTTGATCAGTTCACTCCTGCGAGTCAGCGGGTGACCCACTGTACGTGTGCTCGGACGGGCCGACACTTGGCCACGTTTACCCGTCAGCCGGGGTCGAGCCTGTACACACTGACTACTGAGTCTCCTCTGGTTGCTGGGTCTGGTGAGGTAGCTGCGTCGAGTCAGGTGTTTGCTGCAGCGTCCATGTCTGGTCCTGAGTCTGCTCCCTGCTCGTGTCGTCTCCTGTCCCACCAGACTCTCCTCTGGCACCACCGCCTTGGTCACCCCTCCCTGCCTCGTCTCCGAGGCATGGCCTCCCGTGTCCTTGTCTCTAGTCTCCCCCGGTCACTCCCTCCCCTCCCTCCGGGGCCTGCCCCTACCAGCGTTCCCTGCGTCGAGGGGCGGCAGCGCGCCGCCCCTCACTCCTCCGAGTTTCCTCCGACAGAGGCTCCGCTGCAGACTCTTCACATGGACGTGTGGGGCCCCGCCCGCGTCCGTGGCCAAGGTCACGAGCGTTACTTCCTGTTGGTCGTTGACGACTAATCGCGTTACACCACGGTGTTCCCCTTGCGCAGCAAGGGTGACGTCACTGAGGTGTTGATCGACTGGATCCGCGCAGCTCGTCTCCAGCACAGAGAGAGTTTCGGCTCGGACTTTCCTGTTCTGCGTCTGCACTCTGACAGAGGCGGGGAGTTTTCCTATGCCCTTTTGGGAGCCTTCTGTCGTGCACAGGGCATCCGCCAGACCTTCACGCTTCCGGCCTCTCCACAGCAAAATGGGATTGCTGAGCGCCGCATTGGCATGGTCATGGACGTCGCTCGTACGTCCATGATCCATGCGGCTGCTCCCCCATTTTTAGTGGCCGTTTGCGGTTCAGTACGCAGCGCATCAGATCAACCTTCAGCCCCGGGTCTCTTTGCCAGAGACCTCCCCCACCTTGCGGTGGACGGGGAAGGTTGGCGATGCGTCTGCGTTTCGTGTCTGGGGATCTCGGGCGTTTGTCCGCGACTTGTCTGCGGACAAGCTGTCCCCCCGTGCGGTTCCCTGCGTCTTCCTTGGCTTCCCCCCTGACGCGCCTGGTTGGTAGTTTTACCACCCCACCTCGCGCCGTGTTCTGTCCTCCCAGGACGTCACGTTTGACGAGTCGGTTCCTTACTACCGTCTCTTCCCCTACCGCACTGCACCCCTCCCCCCGCCGCCGCTCTTCCTTGCGCCAGGTCCCCCCCCGGTAGACCCCCTCCCCCCTCAGGGTCCTGCCCCGTCAGGTGTGTCCCAGGTAGACGCAGTCGAGCCTGTCGAGGTAGCTGTTGACTCTGGTACTGCTAGGGGTGCTGAGCCTGGGGGTGCTGAGTCTGGGGGTGCTGAGCCTGGGGGTGCTGAGTCTGGGGGTGCTGGACCTGGGGGTGCGGAGCCTAGGGGTACAGAGCCTGGGGGTGCTGAGCCTGGGGGTGCGGGGCCTGGGGGTACGGAGCCTTGGGGTGCTGAGCCTGGGGGAGCGGAGCCTGGGGGTGCTGGGTCTGCTCGTGCTGCCTCTGGCGGTGCTGGGTTTGGTGCCCCTTCGGGTGCTTCGTCGAGGCGGGAGCTACCCTCTCCACAGGAGCTGCACGAGTGGTTTGCCCGGCGCTGGAGCCGTGCTGCTGGAGCTGGAGGTGCTGCTGTTCCTGCTGACCCTGGGGTCGGCGCTGGAGTTACTGGAGCCACTAGTCCTGGAGGTGCTCGTACTGGCGGTACTGGAGCTACTGGGCCTGGGGGTGCTGCTGAGGCTGCTGGAGCTGACGGTCCTGCTGGAATTGGTGCTGCTGGAGCTGGAGCTGCTGGAGCTGGAGCTGCTGGGGGTGTTGGCGCTGGAGGTGCTGCTGGCGCTGGTGCGTCTGAGGGTGCTGGAGTTGGCGCTGTTGGAGCTGGAGGTGCTGCTGGCGCTGGTGCTGCCGCTGGGGGTACTGGTGCTGTCCCTGCTGGTTCTGGAGGCGCTGCGCGGCCGCGGCTGTACTTCGTTCCGCTCCTTGAGCAGGTTCTTGGTCTCCCGCCCTCTACTGGTCCTGCTCCTCCCTTAGAGTGTCGACAGCCTGTCCAGTCGCGGTCACAGTTACAGCCCGCCTCCTCCCTACCTGCTCCTTCTCCCTACACTGGTCCTACTGGAGGTCTTGTTGAGCGTCGTGAGCCTGCGTCTCGTCCTGCGTCGCCTGTTCGTACTGCTCGCACTACTAGTCGTGCTCCGCGTCCGCGTCCTCCTGCGGTCCCAGGCACACACCAGATGGCACTGCGTCCTTCCACTGCTCCTCTGCGTCCCGTTGCCGTCTCCTCCAGAGTCCTCTCTTCCTGTCCTTGCTGACCCGGAGTCTGACTCTCTTCGTGCTGCCAGTCCTACTGTCACGCGTCTCCTGGCTACTGTTGGCACTGACCCTTCCTTTGAGTCCACTGCTGCGTCTGCCTTGGTTGCTGAGCTTGTCGACTTTGCTGCTCGCTGTCGTCTAGACTACGCTGCTAGTCTTGTTGCTGAGTCTGAGTCTGTCTGTCCTCCGTCCGTCGGGGGTGAGTGTGCTCTTAGCACGGACGTCCTTGAGGACAGGCAGGAGGAGTTCCAGTGTTTTGCTGCTGCTTTGCCTCATCTCGTGTCCACGCTGATTGCCCCTGAGGGAGACCCGGATGCACCAGACATCTCGACTCCTCGATCGTACGCTGAGGCGATCGAGGGTCCCTACTCCTCACAGTGGCAGTCAGCCATGGACGCAGAGATGGCTTCCTGGAAGTCCACAGGCACCTACGTCGACAAGGTTCCCCCACCTGGGGCGAACATTGTCAGTGGCATGTGGATTTTCAGGGTGAAGCGGCCGCCGGGTTCTCCGCCTGTCTTCAAGGCGCGTTACGTGGCTCGAGGCTTCAGTCAGCGGCAGGGAGTTGACTACTTTCAGACCTTCTCTCCCACCCCGAAGATGACCACTCTTTGGGTGCTGCTGCACATAGCCGCTCAGCGCGACTACGAGCTTCACTCTCTTGACTTCAGCACAGCTTTCCTGCAGGGCAGCCTGCACGACGAGATCTGGCTGCGCCGCCCACCTGGCTTCACTGGGTCGTTTCCCCCTGGTACCCAGTGGAGCCTCCGGCGGCCAGTCTACGGTCTCCGCCAGGCGCCCCATGTGTGGCACGACACACTGAGGACTACACTTGCGGCTCTTGGGTTTGCTCCTTCTACTGCCGACCCGTCGCTGTTTCTGCGCACCGACACCTCTTTGCCGCCGTTCTACATCCTCGTGTACGTCGACGACTTGGTCTTTGCCACTGCTGACACTGCTGGACTCGCCCACGTGAAGTCCGAGCTGCAGAAGAGACATACGTGCACAGACCTAGGTGAACTGCGCAGCTACCTTGGCTTGCAGATCACCCGGGACAGAGCACAGCGCACCATTACCCTGACTCAGTCACACATGGTGCAGCAGGTCCTTCAGCGCTTCGACTTCACGTACTCCTCGCCTCAGGCCACTCCTCTGTCTACTCGCCACTCGCTCTCAGCTCTGCCTTCGGATGAGTCCGTAGAGCCGAGTGGCCCGTACCCAGAGCTTGTTGGCTGCCTCATGTACCTGATGACCTGCACACGACCTGACCTTGCATACCCTCTTAGCATCTTGGCACGCTATGTTGCTCCTGGGAGACACCGACCAGAGCACATGGCTGCAGCGAAGAGGGTGTTGCGCTACTTGTGCAGTACGTCGGGCATGGGGCTAGTGCTTGGAGGGCGACGTTCAGTGGTCCTCACAGGTCACGCAGACGCTTCTTGGGCTGACGACCAGGCTACGCAGCGGTCGTCACAGGGTTACACCTTCAGCCTTGGTTCCGGCTCTGTTTCGTGGCGGTCTACCCGCTCGTCTTCTGTTCTTGGCTCCAGCTGTGAGGCTGAGATCTACGCGGGGGCCATGGCTGCACAGGAGCTACGCTGGCTCACCTACCTGCTGACTGACCTAGGAGAGCCACCGCGTTCTCCTCCAGTTCTGTACGTAGACAACAAGGCCATGCTGGCCTTGTGTCGGGAGCACAGACTGGAGCACAGAACGAAGCACATTGCTCTTCGCTACTTCCTTGCTCGTGAGCTGCAGCAGCGTGGTCAGCTGCGCCTTGCTTACGTGGCCTCTGAGGCCAACACTGCTGATATCTTTACCAAGGCACTTCCGCCTTGTGATCATCAGCGCTTCTGTACGATGCTAGGTCTTGTGCCTACTTGGCCTCACTTGCTCACTTCTTGACCTTGCTTGTACTGTGATCTTTCTATACCTGCACTTGCTTGTTTACCTTTATATATGATCTTGCATGTGAACTGGCCTTGTGGCCTTGAACTTGTGCTCGGAATGTGTGGTGACGTTGTGATCCACCCTGAGCTTGCTTTGCTTTGCTTGACTGGTCTTGTGACCTCTTGTTCTCCCCCACTTTGCCTATTGGGGTGTGTCAAACTCATATGCTATAGTCTGTGTAGGCTGTAGTGGGGTAGACAATATGGGGTACAACACTTTTAGGTTTTCCTAGTTGTACCCACCTGCTTGCTAGTTCATTCATTCCTCATTTCTTCACAAGGCGCGCTGGCTGCAGGGGCAGTTCGCGGGCTGCAGGGGAGGCTCACGGGCTGCAGAAGGGCGGCGCGCGGGCTGCAAGGGTCTGCGCGCGGGTGGCTTGCACGGGGCGGCGCGACGCGGGGTGGGCAGGAGCGGCGGGCAGGCAGGCAGGGCGGACGGGCGTCACGACGGGCTGCAGGGGTGCACAGCGCGGCAGGCAGCAGGGGCGTGCGACGCGACGGGCAGCAAGGGCGCGCGACGCGACGGGCTGCAGGGGCGAGCGACGCAAGACAGGGCAGGGCGTGCGCGGGGCAGCGCGACGCGGGGCAGGGCAGGGCGTGCGCAGGGCAGCTCGACACTGGGCAGGGCAGGGCGTGCGCGGGGCAGCACGACGCGGGGCAGGGCAGGGCGTGCGCGGGGCAGCGCGACGCGAGGCAGGGCAGGGCGTGCGCAGGGCAGCGCGGCACTGGGCAGGGCAAGGCGTGCGCGGGGCAGCGCGACGCGGGGCAGGGCAGGGCGTGTGCGGGGCAGGGCGACACGGGGCAGGGCAAGGTGTGCGAGGGGCAGCGCGACTCGGGGCAGGGCAGGGCGTGCACGGTGCAGCGCGACGCAAGGCAGGGCAGGGCAGGGCGCACGCTGACAGCGCAGCGCAGGGCAGGACAGGGCGTGCGCTGACGGCGCAGCGCAGGGCAGGGCGTGGGGTGCGGAGATAACTACTACAACGGGAGCTAGACTACGGGCTAGGCACGAGTGCTCGTGTGATCTCTGCGTTCGTTGGTCCTTAGTCGTTTTCCTAGTGCACACACTGCTTGCTAGTTCACGGGGCAAGTTGGCAAGGGTTTCACTAAGAAAGGTTGACAACAATAGTACAACGAAGTTGGCATGGCAAGACTACATCAAAGCTAGCATTCAGGTCGGTCGACTGCCAGCGCAGCATGGTCGACCGCGTTCCAGCACGACTTGGTCGACCGCGCTCCAGCAGTGCAAGGTCGACGGCGTGCCAACGTCGCAGGTTGACGGCGTGCTAGCATTGCTCCCGCAGAATAGCAGGTGCTCGCAGAGGTTTGGCGGGCTGAGCCTCGTCACCTGCACACACCAAGTCATCCTCGTGCTGATGACTCCACCTGATCCACCATGTCGACCTCGGTATACCACCGCCGAGGTCGGACTCGCCAACTTCGCCTGGGCGACCGTCGCACTCCTCCGCAGAATCTCGTCACCCAGGTAACCTGGTCGACCAGGCAACCACGTCGACCAGGTGCTCCTGTATGTGCCCGTCGACCTCCCAAGTCGACGGCCACCTCCATTCGACCTCACCAGGTCGACCACACCCCTGGTCGACCAGCTCCAGGTCGACGTCACTCCTGGTCGACCAGCTCCACGTCGACCAGCCCAGTCGTCAGCCGACCACCCAAGTCGGCTACCAGAAGTCGGCGTCACCAAGTCGGCGACCTCCCAAGTCGGCGACGTTGCAAGTCGGCGAGGTTGCAAGCCGGCGAGGTTGCAAGTCGGCGACCTTGCAATTCGGCGACCTTGCAAGTCGGCGACCTTGCAAGTCGGCGACCTTGCAAGTCGGTGACCTTGCAAGTCGGCGACCTTGCAAGTCGGTGACCTTGCAAGTCGGCGACCTTGCAAGTCGGTGACCTTGCAAGTCGGTGACCTTGCAAGTCGGCGCCGACTTCCAGGTCGACGTGCCACATCGCCGACCACCAGTTGAAGTCGGCCGCCGGCTTCCCAAGTCGGCGGCATTGCAGTGGCCCCGTGCAAGTCGACCAACCCCGTCGACCCGCTCGCCCAAGTCGGCGTCGCCCACTGCTGCAAGTCAGCTGTATCTCTCGTACACCCGACCACGTAGTCGGCTCCGCCCAAGCGAGGACGGGGCCAACAACAACTCCCGTTGACACTCCCCTGCCGCGTTCACGCTTGGGCCCCCAGCCCACACGGCATCACTGCTCGGAGAATAGCTCGTTGACGTGCACCCAACACACAGCACGTCGTCCACCGCACCAGCCATGCAAGAGGGCATGGCACCTACTGCTGCACATTGTCACCTTCGTCGCCCACGTCGGCCAAGCGCACCTGGCCGATGGCGACGGAGCACCGGTTGAAAGCCGGATAGTGCAGCGCCTTCGTCAGGAAGTCGGCCGGCTGCTCGGTGGTTGGGATGTACCTCAGCGAGAACTTCCCGCGCCTCACCATGTGCTGCAGCCAGGCTTGTCGCCGCTCCATGTGCTTGAGGTTGCCCGTCAACCCCATGCCCTCGGCGACCGTGATGGCCGACTTGTTGTCCACCCGAAGGATGGTCGGCTTCCCGGCATCCAGCTGCCGGAACTCTGCAAGGAGGAAGCGAAGTCGGCGTCCCTCCTTGCCGGCTTCGGAGGCTGCCACATACTCCGACTCGTTCGACGACAACGTCACGCACTTGATGCGCTGGCTCGACCAGGAGACTGCGGCCCCTCTGTAGACAAACACGGATCCGCCCGTGCTCGTCCTGTTCTGCTTGTTACCGGCGTCGTCGGCGTCCACGTAGCCGACTAGCTCCAGCGACTCAGGTCGACCGCCGAACTCCAGGGCGGTGTCACGCGTGTTGGCGAGGTACGCGAGGCAGCGGTCGACCTCGCGCCAGTGCTGGTCGCTCCTCACCGTGAGGCCGCTCCCCAGCTTGCTGCAGGCAAAGGCGATGTCCAGCCTCGTCGTCGTCGCTGCGAACTGCAGCGAGCCGACCTTCTGCTGGTACTCCTCCTCCTGTCGCTGTGCCTCCTCGTCGTCAAAGGTGAGCTCGGCGTAGGCATCGACCGAGATCGACGTCTTCGGGGTGCGGCCGGTCTTCTCCTCGTCGATGAAGCGCCTACGCAGCTTGTCGGCATAGCCCTGCTGATGCAGCCACAGCTTCCTCGCCGACCTGTCACGGACAATCTCCAGCCCGAGGTACTTCTGCACCGGCGAGATCTCACGCAGCTCGAAGGCGGACTCCAGCAGCTCCTTCAACTCCTTCAGCATCTCGGTGCTGCTGCTAGCGGCGAGCAGGTCGTCAACATAGACCAACACCCAGCAGGCCACTCCGGCGTTGCCGACCTTGAAGTAGAGAGCCTCGTCGACCTGGCTCTTCCTCCACCCGGCGTCGACCAGCACGTCGTTGAGCGCCAAGTACCATAGCAGCGGCGACTGCTTCAGCCCGTACAGGCTCTTCAGCAGCTTGCACACCCGGCCAGTTCCGTCGTTGAAATAGTCCGGCTGGGACATGTAGAGCACCCGGTCGAGCTTGCTCTGCAAAAAGGCGTTCTTCATGTCGAGCTGCATCAGGTTGAGGTTGAGGACGGCGACGATGCTGAGGAAGATCCTCAGCATGACGTAGCTACCCACCGGCGCAAACGTCTCGTCGTAGTCGGCACCATACACCTGGGTGAAGCCCTTCACGACCAGCCTCGCCTTCTCGCGCTCGACGGTGTCGTGGACGTGGTACTTCGTCGTCAACACCCACCGGTTCTTCATGATGTTCACTCCCGGCGGGCGTTCGACCAGCTCCCAAGTGCCCATGTTGATGAGGCTGCGGATCTCCTCCTCCATGGCGGCCTTCACCGCCGGGCCCTTCCAACTCGCCAACGCCTCCTTCACCGTCATTGTCGAGATGTCCCAACGGTGCTCGGGGTCTTAAAAAATAAATCCGACTACAAGCATAGTGTTACGGGTGCAATGAATCGAGGTAGCGAGGATTGCACTAAGGTGTCAACCGAGTACAAAATGTGAGCGAAGGCATGAGCGAACATTTATACGCGAAACATGCAAACGGGAACGCGGTGCGTGCGAGCTGGCTAGTGCTATGTTGGCAGTGAGGTTCCGGCTAGTCCCGAAGCGTAGACCGACACGGCCGGGCCAGCAGTGCGAGGTTTGGTGAAACAGTGCGCGCGAAGTCGGCGAAGCCCCGTTAGCAGCAACGGGCGGACAACGGCTGCTGCTGTACGCGATGTTGCAGGGCGCGCTAAGGAATGTCGATAAAATTCCTTACACTACCCCCCCCCCCCCCCCCCCCCCCCCCCCTCAAGAAACCCCCTCCGCTACGCGAGTGCGTGTATATCGCGGAAACCCCGGCTCCTCCGATACACTTTGCTCGAGGCACCGTGGCGACGCAGGACGACCCCGACTTGCGTACGGAGTTTCGCGCCGTGCAGCTGTTGACCTTCACGGTCATCTCGCGGTGCTGCTCGCCGGGCGTGCAGATCGCCTTGAAGTGGTGCCGAGAGTACCTCGACGCCGGCCACCAGGCGTGGCACTTCATCGAGTCGACCTAACAAGTCACCGACGACTTGTTCATCGCCCAGCTGGAGGGACAACTGACGCACCTGCGTATGGGCGACGAGGAGACAGCGACCGACTACTGCAACCGGGCCCGGCGAATACTCGCCACCATCAGGATGGCCGGCGCGCAGTACTCGACGGCGTCGTACGTCACCCACGTCATGCAGGGACTCTCGAGCAGCTACAACGTGCTGAAGCGGCTGTCCATGGCGCCGAGCACGAGGGCGACGCTCAACGAGGACAACTTGACCTCGTACATCCTGCAGGACGAGGCGATGCAGGAGGCAGAGCGGTCACAGGAGCTCTTGGCGCAGGCCAACTTCGTCGCCCCGGCGAAGCAAGGAGGTCGACCGGGGCAGCGCGGACAGTCGGGCGGCAGTGGTAGCAGTGGCTGGAAGCCGGCCAAGGAGGTCGACAAGAAGAAGTCGACCAAGGATAGCGGTCGAGGAGGAGGAGGTCGACGTCAGGAGTGCTGGCTGTGCGGCGACCCCGACCACCTCTCCTTCGAGTGCCCCGACCGCATTGACTCCGACGATGACGACGCCAAGGGTGGCCGCGGGAGGTCAGGCAGTCGTCGTCCTCGGAGAGGAGGGAACAAGCCGCGCAAGGAGACGAAGTCGACCAAGTCGACCTCGGCGAAGGACGCCGACTCCTCTGCTGGCGGCAAGGCGCGGGACGACAAGACGGCGTCGTGCTCGCTGGTCGGCGTCGTGGAGCGGCAGCTGTGCAGGCGAACCCGGCAGTGGTCCTGCTCGACAGCGGCTGCTCCCATCACCTGATGGGGACGAAGGAAGTCTTCGTCGACCTGCAGCCGAGCGGCTCCATCAAGCACGTGCGCGGCTTCAATGGGGCGCTGCAGGACGTTCAGGGCCGCGGCACCGTCGCCCTGCAAGGGGGGGCCGGAAAGCAGGTGCTCATCCCCGACGTGCTGTACGTCCCGGGTGTGCGGGCAAACCTGTTGTCGTCCGGCCAGCTGAAGGAGCATGGCGTGAAGCTGCACGAGGACGGCGACGGGGTGCTGCTTGTCTCGGCAACGGGAGAGGTGCTCGGTCGGGCGACGTACTCCGGGCGTGTCCTCTGCACCGACTTGCGTCCCTGCTCAACGAGGTCGACGTCGACCATGCCGGAGGTTGTGGCCCTGCGGGCGATCGTCTCGAAGACGAAGTCGACGCCGGTCAGGATGCATGCGAGGCTTGCACATGTCGGCATGGACACCATCAGGAGCTCGGCGAAGAACGAGGTCGCCATTGGGCTGGACCTCAAGTCGGCAACGGGAGCCGACTCACCGTGTGTCTCGTGCGTCGGCGGGAAGCTGACCCGGCACACCTTCCCCGACCAAGGCTCCGACGCCGACAACGTGCTGGCCGTCGTGCACATCGACCTGTGCGGGCCATTCCGTGTGGCTGCCAAGGACGGCAGCTTGTACTTCCTGCTGCTCAAAGACCGCAAGACCCGCTTCGTGTGGTTGAGGCCGGTCGCCAAGAAGTCGGATGTGCTGCTGGAGTTCCAGAAGTGGCTAGTGTTGGTGGAGAGGCAGACGAAGAAGTCGGTGCTTATGTTGCGCTCGGACCGAGGAGGGGAGTTCCTCGGGAAGAAGTTCACCGACTTCGTGGATGGACAGGGGATCGTCCACGACCTGACCTGCCCATACACCCCGCAGCAGAACGGCATGGCGGAGCGGGAGATGAGGACGGTGGTGGAGTCGGTGCGAACGATGCTACTGCACATGGGCGTGCAGCACCACTGGTGGCACCTCGCTCTGCGGCAGGCCGTCTGGGTCCGCAACTGCCTTGAGAGGTCGACGCTGCCGTCAGGGACGACGCCGTACCAGCTGCTAACCGGGTAGAAGCCCGACTTGTTGCTGGCCCGGGTGTGGGGCTAAATGGCGCAGTTCCTTGTCCCCGAGCAGCAGCGTGGTGGGAAGCTGAAGCCGAAGGCCCGGTGGGGCCTTCACCTCGGCGTGTCGGCGGAGAGCAAGGGCTGGGAGCTCCTCGACATCGACGCCAACCGGGTGGTCACCATGTCGGACGTGGTGTTTTACGAGGATGTGTCGCTGGAGGTGTGGAAGTCGGAGCACGGGACTGCGTCAGGTCGGACGCCGACCACCCAGCCGTCCGACTTCTCGACGGCGACGTTGCCTCTACTCGCCGAGGTCGGTGAGCTTGCTGGTGAGGACGTCGAGGTCGTCCGTCCTCCTTCCCCTCCCCCTACGACCCCTGCCCCTCCCCTCGTGGCCGATCTACATGGGCTGACTCCTATGTCAGCCTCCGGCGATGAGGGGAGTAGTGGGACGTCGCCTTCGGCGCCGGCCAAGGGCATCGCCGGTGGCCGACGTGTCGAGCGGCAAGTCGACGTGGGAGCGCAGGTCGAGGAGGAGCAGTCGACTTGGGTGAAGCCGACGAAGAAGACACCAGTAGGGCAGCAGCCGACAGGGGAGCAGGCAGCGGTGACGCCGACCATGGAGCAGTCGGCAACCAGGCAGTCAGCAAAAGAGCCGACTACAAGGGAGAGGTCGACCAGGAAGTCGACCGAGGTGCAGCAGGACGACGAGGGCGGCGAAGCCGGTGGTGAAGGGGAGAAGTCCACCGACAGCGACGTGGTGGAGGTTCGGCCTGAACCCCGGAAGTCAGGCCGACTTCGGAGGCCGCCCGACTTCTTCGTCCCCGCTGCCTTCACCACGGTGTACGACGTGGACGACGACGACCTGGCGTATGACGACGCCGAGGAGGATGAGGAGTTTCCGGAGCTCGACCCGGCCATCTCCAGCTGAGGCTCGATGGCCTCCTTCCAGGTGAGAATGTCTTGTCGACCAACGAGCGGCGGGGTGACCAAGATCCTATCCGGCGTAAACTTGAAGTAGCCGTAGCTCGGTGCTATCCCCCCCGCCGTCACCTGGGTCGCTGACATCGGCGACAGTCCGATTCGTCGACCTCCGACGTCGCCCTGCGAGGTGCCTGCAGCCGCCGTCGACCGCATCCCTCGCGCCTGAACGCCGCCAACTTCATCGGCGTGTATCACACCTCTCTGCCTCGACGTGCCTCCCGCACTGCTGCCGACCTGGTCACCACCGATGTTGACGCCCATGTCGACGCCGCTCCTGTGTTCACCGGTCGAGGAGATGCAGGTTGAGAAGGGTGCAACGTCGCCCACATGGTGCGAATGCCAGCCTTCACAACCGCCCAAGGAATCGTTCCATACTCCTGAGCCCCATGGCGTGTCCTCGCGTCCTCCAGCTGTGCTTCCAGGGTCTCCATTCCCTTGGCGTCACCTACTCGCACGCTAGTGACTGCACGACTGCCGGCCTACGAACAACTTAGGCATGTGACCTCTACGTCGATTTGACTGAAAGGTAACTCGTGTGCCGTCCACGCTCACCACACCATGCGGAGATAACTACTACAACGGGAGCTAGACTACGGGCTAGGCACGAGTGCTCGTATGATCTCTGCGTTCGTTGGTCCTTAGTCGTTTTCCTAGTGCACACACTGCTTGCTAGTTCACGGGGAAAGTTGGCAAGGGTTTCACTAAGAAAGGTTGACAACAATAGTACAACGTAGTTGGCATGGCAAGACTACATCAGAGCTAGCATTCAGGTCGGTCGACTGCCAGCACAGCATGGTCGACCGCGTTCCAGCACGACTTGGTCGACCGCGCTCCAGCAGTGCAAGGTCGACGGCGTGCCAACGTCGCAGGTTGACGGCGTGCCAGCATTGCTCTCGCAGAACAGCAGCGCACCCGCTTCGCAGGTGCTCGCAGAGGATTGGCGGGCTGAGCCTCGTCACCTGCACACACCAAGTCATCCTCGTGCTGATGAATCCACCTGATCCGCCATGTCGACCTCGGGATACCACCGCCGAGGTCGGACTCGCCAACTTCGCTTGGGCGACCGTCGCACTCCTCCGCAGAATCTCGTCACCCAGGTAACCTGGTCGACCGGGCAACCACGTCGACCAGCCCAGTCGTCAGCCGACCACCCAAGTCGGCTACCAGAAGTCTGCGTCACCAAGTCGGCGACCTCCCAAGTCGGCGACGTTGCAAGTCGGCGAGGTTGCAAGCCGGCGAGGTTGCAAGTCGGCAACCTTGCAAGTCGGTGACCTTGCAAGTCGGCGACCTTGCAAGTCGGCGACCTTGCAAGTCGGTGACCTTGCAAGTCGGCGACCTTGCAAGTGAGAAACTTAGAACGAGAATGACGAGGAAGTGAATGAGAGAAGAGGAGGGGGTTCACTAGCAAACATTGGGATACATATAGCAAACCCTAAAAGGGCTGTACTCACTATAGAGTACCCCACTGCAGACTAGAGAAACATAATATTCTGACACACCCCCATAGTCAAAGTGGGGTGTAATCAGCACAACAAGCAAAGCAGAACAAGCTCAGGGTGGATCACAATGTCACCACACATTCTGAGCACAAGTACAAGAAGCAACAGTTTAAAGTTCACAAATGTAAGCAAAGCTAGAGGCTATCGCAGAGGGCAAGTGTGGAGGAGGAGGGACTATGAGAGGAGAGGAGGTAGTGGGCGGCAGCTGAAGCTGCTGGCACACGGCGCAACTGGAGCAACTGGCACACGGGCAACTGGAGCAAATGGCACACTGGCAACTGGAGCAACTGGCACACGGGCTACTGGAGTAACTGGCTCCGCGGCTAACTATGAGCGGCAGGAGCAACGGACTCACGGGCGACCGGAGCAACGGGCTCACGGGCGACTGGCGCAACGGGCTCACGGGCGACTGGCGCAACGGTCTCACGGGCGGCTGGAGCTGAGGGCTTCACGGCGGCCACCCCCTTCAACCTCCCCAAACTATCCCACCCCCATTTCACACACCCCCTGCTGCACCCCTAGGTTCACTCACACCCCACCCCCTAGCACCACTCCGTCAACTCCCACACACCCATCCCCCTCAGCGGCAGCAGCAGCAGTGGGAGACAGAGGAGGAGGAGGAGCAGGGGAGACCACACACCCGCCACCCCCTACTCGCCACCCCCAAACCGTAACACAGGGCAGGGCGGGATGGCGGGTAGGGAGGTTACAGGAGGGGGGGGGGGGGGGGGGGGGGCGACGCGCGGCCTCCCAGGGCGCCAGAACAGGCGGCAGAAGGGGCGACGCGCGGCCCCCCCCCCCAGGTCGCCCCTCCCGTCGCCTGTCGAGGCGACCTGAGGGGGCCGCGCGCGGCCCCCCAGGGAGCCGCGACGGGCGACGGGAAAAGAGGGGGGGCGGTGCACGGGTCCCCGGTGCGCCGCGACAGGCGACGGGGCATGGCCGGGGCGGGGCCGTTAAGGGTCGGGGCAGGGCCGGGGTAGGGCCTCAACAGGGCCGCGGCGGGCGACGGGTCAGGGCCGCGACGGGGGGGCGCGACAGGGGGCCGCGACGAAGGGCCGCGACGGGGGGGCCGCGACGGGGGGCCGCGACGGAGGGCCGCGACGGGGGGCCGCGACAGAAGGGCCGCGACAGGGGGCCGCGACGGGGGGCCGCGACGGGGGGCCGCGACGGGGGGCCGCGACGGGGGGTCGCGACGGGGCCGCTAAGGGGCCGCAAGGGGGGCCGCGACGGGGCTGTTAAGGGGCCGCAAAGGGGGCCGCGTAGGGGCCGCAAAGGGCAGGGCAGGCCGCGAAGGGGCCGCGAAAGGGTAGGGCAGGCCGAGCGCGAAGGGCGCTTCGGGCAGGTTAGGAAAAAAAAAGTTTTAAGTGGTGGGCCCTTAGGAAGGAACAGTCCCAGGAGGGAACCAGCTCTATACCATGTGAAGAATGAGGAATGACGAGGAAGTGAATGAGAGAAGAGGAGGGGGTTCACTAGCAAACATTGGGATACATATAGCAAACCCTAAAAGGGCTGTACTCACTATAGAGTACCCCACTGCAGACTAGAGAAACATAATATTCTGACAGCAAGTCGGTGACCTTGCAAGTCGGTGACCTTGCAAGTCGGTGACCTTGCAAGTCGGCGCCGACTTCCAGGTCGACGTGCCACATCGCCGACCACCAGTTGAATTCGGCCGCCGGCTTCCCAAGTCGGCGGCATTGCAGTGGCCCCGTGCAAGTCGACCAACCCCGTCGACCCGCTCGCCCAAGTCGGCGTCGCCCACTGCTGCAAGTCGGCTGTATCTCTCGTACACCCGACCACGTAGTCGGCTCCGCCCAAGCGAGGACGGGGCCAACAACAACTCCCGTTGACATGGGGTAGTGCGGTAACCGCAGTCGATCACTAGGTAATGGTGGGCCCAGAATAAAACGGTCCTACGGACCTACTGCTCTGAAACCATTTCAGAATGTGAAAACAAGTATGAATGAACTAGGAGCATGATGGGTACAAGTACTAACCCTAATTTGGGTTGTAACCCATATGGGCTACCCCACTACAGCCTTCACAACATGCAACAAATAAGTTTGACACTGCTAACACGCGTTTACGGTACCGTACTTGCAAAAGCCGATTCGATTAAGAGAACACACTCCTTCATCAACCCCCACACTCCATACTACTGTATCCTTGCCATGGCACCCCCGACAAAGATTATAGCAACTCTGGGCAACAATTTGTTATCATTATGAAATTTCAGGGCCCTCCTGGTGCATTATTTCAAATCTACAGGGTGAAATTTAACCAAATACTGAAATGTCAGGGCATAACACCTAGCAACACCCTGAAAATCAGGGTATCAAGATGTTTTACACTGATATCGTAGGGCATGTCAGCTCTATATGAGTGTAATGCGATAGCAGGGCTGCCGTTTCGATTTTAGGTACCCTGATTCCAACCCCCCCTCCCCCCCCCCTCAACAAAAAAAAGCCTAAAGGCACTTTTGCCAGAAATGAGGCACTCTGATTGGTCATTTTTCAAAAGTTTGGAACTCAGAGCAGTCAGAGTCGAGGTGTCGGCATCAGACAATGGCCTCGTGCAAGTGCCAAGTGTGGCAAACTCACAATCAGCTGACCTGGCAGCAAGCACGACATCGCTCGGCACTTTTCGGTGCTGGGCGCGCTGGTTGCAGCAAAAGTTTTCAACAGTTTACAACGTATGTGCGCGAAACATTTTCTCCTAAAGTTGAGGCATCGTAATTTCGACTTGTTTTGGCACGGGGAAATGAAATGCGGTTTTTCTAAAATACGAGACTCACATGTGACAATGTTTTCGCTTGCACCGATTCGCCTTTGGCCATATGCGATTTGCTAAAATAATTTTAGCCGTGTGCGATTCACTATCTAGTTTCACAGTTCAAGGGTTACCATAAGCCCCCAATTAATTCGACACCCGTGATATCGTCGAAAAAGAAGTGTATTTTTGTGCCCCTACTCGAGCAGTTTCCTTGGGAGGAAATCGTTAGTGCTGGCCTCGTACAGACGCGCGTGTATCGAGAAGAAATTTCGAGGAAGTTTCTACCGATAAACTTGCATTCAGGCACCCCTGAAGGGGTACACCATGCGGAGTGCGCAGCGGAAGAAGGAGAGAAGTACCAAGGAGGAGGTTAATGAGGGATGAGGAGAGGAGGTGGGGGGAGCCACGCGGCGAGCCCCTCTTACGAACCCCCGTTTTACCAAGGGGGGGGGGGGGGGTGTGAGAGGAGGATGAGGAGAGGAGGTGGGGGGAGCCACGCGGCGAACCCCTCTTACGAACCCCCATTTTACAAAGGGGCGGTGAGAGGGGGATGAGGAGAGGAGGTGGGGGGAGCCACGCGGCGAACCCCTCTTACGAACCCCCAAGTCCACACCCCCTTTCAGCCACACCCCTAAACCACACCCCCTTTCAGCCACCCCCTTAAACCTCACCCCTTTGTTCAGCCGCCACCCGGAACCTCACCCTTCCGCCACCCCCTCACCCTCCCCCCACAGCGGCACGTGCGGCAGTGAGAGAGAGAGGAGGAGGGGCGGCAGCAGGTTGCTCACACCCGCCACCCTCAAACCCCCACCCCCCCCACTGCTGCACGCGCAACACGGAGAGGGAGGGGAAGGCGAGCGTCGGAATAGCGGTGTGACGCAGTAGCGCGCGGACCTGCGTCAACCACCCACGCCCCCCCCCTTCCCTTTTCCCCTCGCCACCTCCTCCCACAGCAGACGCCGCGGCGACGGGAACCAGGGCACCGAGCGCGACGGGACGCGGGGTGCCGCGGCGACGGAAACCAGGGCACCGCGGCGACGGGAAGCAGGGCGCCCGCGACTACGGGAAGCAGGGCGCCCGCGACTACGGGATGCAGGGCGCCCGCGGCAACGAGAAGCAGGGCGCCCGCGGCTGTGGGAAGCGTGGCAGGGAGCAGGGCAGCAGGACGACGGGAAGCGGGGCGCCGTACGGGGCTCGCCTTCGCGGTCGTCGCGGCCGTCAGGCTGAGCGCCTTGACGAGCGCCTCGACGGGCGCGACGGGTGCGGCGACGTGAAACGCGACAGGGAGCACCATGGCTAGTGGTGGGCCCATGAAAAAGTAGGTCAAGGAGCTTAGTTGCTCTGAAACCATGTTAGAACAGCTAGCATAGGCTCAGAACTTAGGAGCCATAGCTAAGGTAGGAGCGAGAGTAACGAGGGTAGGAGCGAAGGAAGTTTGGCCAAAGATGATGATTCAATGTTGAGCAAGGGTACAAATAGGAAAGAACATGCAAGGAAAGAAGGTGCACCACCTACAAAACATAATAACAACACTACAACTACAAGCAGTTATAAAAGATATAAAATATATTTCGACAGTTTCTACCGATAAACTTGCATTCAGGCACCACAGAAACAATGGCGGTGTTCGCCATGTCAGAGGTCCACTGGTGATCCCTAATTGATCCTAGGGAAGGGTTACAGGCACGTTGGCATGGGGGGTTATGGGTGCACCTCACCCGCTGCACAAACAAGCTTTTTAATCCCAGTGGTTAGTGGCTAGGATTCTAACATGTTATAAGAGCGAAGGTCTTTGGTTCGAATCGTAGTGTGTGCACCTCAGGCATCCCAGTGCGGGGGGGGGGGTGTCAGAGGTCCACTGGTGATCCTCGATTGATCTTAGGGAAAGGTTACAGGCACGTTGGCCTGGGGGGATATGGGCGCACTCACCAACTACACAAACAAGCCCTTTAATGCCAGTGGTTAGTGGCTGGGATTCTAACACGCTAGTGTCAAACTATATGTTTGTGTTCACTCTAGGTTATAGTGGGTTAGCCTACAAGGGGTACAACACTTTAGGGTTAGTACTTGTACCCAACGCATTCACAATTCATTCATTCCTGCACAGTTGATTCTGACATGGTATACAGAGCAGGAAACCTGTTAGGTTTTTATGGCCCACCAATAGTTCCGCTAGTTCCTGCCCGAAACGCCCTTGCGCTGTCCGGCCCTGCTTGCACAGTATCGCGCTGCCCTGCAGCTACTCGCACTGCCTGCCCCCGCACGTCGCGCTCCACTGCGGCCTGCGAGTTGCGCCCTGCTGCCCTGCCCAGCGCGCGCCGCCCTGCCCTGCAGCTCGCGAGCCGCGCTGCCCTGCCCTTAGGCCCGCGCACCGCCCTTCCCTGCAACCTAGCGCTTCGTGCCATGCTGCCCTGCCCAGTGCCCGCCGCCCTGCCCTGCAGCTCGCGAGCTGCGCTGCCCTGCCCTTAGGCCCGCGCACCGCCCTGCCCTGCAGTCCAGCGTGTCGCGCCCTGCTGTCCTGCCCAGCGCGCGCCCCACTGTCCTACGCGTCGCGCCCTGCTGCAGCCCACGCGTCTCGCCTTGCAGCCCGCGCGTCGCGCCCTACTGCAGCCCGCGCATCGCACCCTGCTGCAGCCTGCCTGTCACGCCCTGCAGCCCACGCGACGCGCTCTACTGCAGCCCGCGTGCCGCGCCCTGCTGCCTCGCGCATCGCACCCTACTGCAGCCCGCACGTCACTCCCTGCTGCCCTGCGCGTCGCGCCCTGCTGCAGCCCGCGCGTCGCGCCCTGCTGCTCTGCCCAACGTGCGCTCTGCCCTGGAGCCCGCGGCGCGCCCTGCCTTGCCCAGCCGCGCCGCCCAGCCCTGCCGAGCCGCGCTGCCCAGGCCGAGCCGTGCCGCCCAGCGTCCGCAGAGCACCTTCTCCCTGCAGCGGCCTCGCGACTGTGCTTCTGAGCAATGCGTCCCTAGTTATGTAGAGGCTGCTGCTCCAGGTGCTAGTGAGTCTGCTTCAGCTCTAGGTGCTCGTGAATATGCTGACGCTCTAGGTGCTAGTGCGTCTACTACCACAGGTCCTGCCTCAGCTAAGGCCTTGCACACTTTCACACTTGACTCAGGCGCGTCACGTTGCTTCTTCGTGATTGCACCACAGTCACACCACTCGCAAGACATGTCCCAGTCAAGTGTGAAAGTGTGCAAGGAGACGTGACGGGAAGGCCAGAGACAAGGAGACGTGACGTGAAGGCTCCCGTCTCCTTGTCTCTGGCCTTCCCAGGTCCCTGCCCTCCCTCCCGCACTCGCCTGCACTGCCGTGCCTTCCCTGCGTCGAGGGGCGGCAGCGCACCGCTCCTCACTTCTCCGAGTTTCCTCCGACCACTGCTCCTCTGCAGACTCTCCACATGGACGTCTGGGGCCAGGCCCCTGTCGGTGGAACGGACCAGGAGCGCTACTTCATGCTGGTTGTTGACGACTACACACGCTACACCACTGTCTTTTCCTTTCAGCGCAAGGCGGACGTCACCGGTGTTTTGATCCCCTGGATCCGTGCTACTCGTCCCTAGCTGCGCGAGCGGTTTCGGTGGGACTTACCAGTCCTGCGTCTGCACTCTGATAGGGGCGGTGAGTTCTCTTCTAGCCTCCTTGGGGATTTTTGTCGAGACAAGGGCATCCGCCAGACGTTCACGCTTCCGGCCTCTCCTCAGCAGAATGGGATTGCTGAGCGTCGTCTTGGCTTGATCATGGAGGTTGCTCGTACCTCCATGATCCATGCGGCTGCTCCCCATTTTCTGTGGCCGTTTGCAGTCCGATACGCTACGCATCAGCTCAACCTCTGGCCCCGTGTCTCTTTCCAGAGACCTCATCCACACTCCGTTGGACGGGAGAGGTTGGTGATGCGTCGGTGTTTCGGGCCTGGGGCGCGCTCTCCCTTGTTCGCGATACCACCGCGAGCAAGCTCTCCCCTCACACTCTCCGCTGCGTCTTCCTTGGCTTCCCCACCGAAGCCACGCCATGGCAGTTCTACCACCCGTGCTCGCATCGAGTCATCTCCTCCCAGGACGTCACCTTTGACGAGTCTGTCTGTTACTACAGGCTACACCCGCATGCGTCCTACCCGGTCCCACTCGCGCCTCTCTTCCTCGTACCAGTCCCCCCCCCCCCCCGGGTAGACCCACTCCCCCCGCAGGGTCCTACTCCCTCAGGTGTGTCTCAGGTAGACCCACCCCCCTTGGATGAGCCTCTGGAGATCTCTTCTGAATCCCCTGGCCCAGCTGAGGGGGGTGACCTCGCCGCACGGCGGCCCCTCGCTGTTCTCCACGCTTGGCGACCCCCCCGGGCTTTCCACCTCGGCCGTCTTCGCCGCCTCAGCAGCCTACTGTTGTGGATTCTGGAGCTGAGACTGCTGGTGCTAAGCCTGGGGTGCTGAGACAGAGGGTGAGGGTTCTGGGGGTGTTCCAATTGGGGGTGCTGGTTCTAGGGGTGCTAACTCTGGGGGTGCTGCGAGTCCTAGTGACGGTGGAGCTGTGGGTGACCCTGCTGGAGGTCCTGGAGCTGGACAGCCACCGCAGCCTGATCTACTTGAGACGCTCTCGCCACAGCAGGTTCGTACGTGGATCGTTTGGCGTAGCAATCCTAGTGGTGGCGGGCTCGGTCTTGCTGGTGTTGGAGGTACTCCTAGATGAGCTGCTTATGCTGGAGCTGCTAGTGCTGGAGGTGCTGCTGGTGCTAGAGGCACTAGAGGTGCTGCTGGTACTAGAGGCACTGGAGGTACCGCTGGTGCTGGAGGTGCTGGAGCTGCTAGTCCTGGAGGTACTGCTGGTGCTGGAGGTGCTGGAGCTGCTAGTACTAGAGGTGCTGCTGGTGCTGGAGGTACTGGAGGTACTGCTAGAGGTGCTGGAGCTGCTGTTGCTGGAGGTGCTGGAGCTACTAGTAGTGGAGGTGCTGCTGGTGCTGGAGGTACAAGAGGTACTGCTGGAGGTGCTGGAGCTGCTAGTGCTGGAGGTGCTGCTGGTACTGGAGGTGCTGGAGCTGCTAGTGCTGGAGGTGCTGCTGGTATTGGAGGTACTGCTGGAGGTGCTGGAGCTGCTCGTGCTGGAGGTGCTGCTAGTGCTGGAGGTGCTGGAGCTGCTAGTCTTGGAGGTGCTGCTGGTGCTGGCGATGCTGGAGTTGCTGCTGGTTCTCGAGGTGCTGGGCCTGCTAGTGAGCTTCACCACCTTCTCGGTCTTCCGCCAGCTCCTACTGAGTTCCCTGTCGCTGGTATTTCTCAGCCCGTACTATTCCCACCAGCAGACCTGTCTCAGCCACAGTTACTCCCTCACTCCCCACTGCCTTCTCTTGCTCCTTACACCGCTGTGCCAGAGTCCCTGACAGAGCGTCGAGAGCCTGAGACTCGTGCTTCCACTCCTGAGCGTCGAGAGCCTGGGACTAAAGCTTCTGTCCATGCTCATGTTCCTCGTGTTCGTCGTCCTCGTCCTTCGACTGTCCCAGGCACTCACGGTATGGCACTTCGTCCTTCCTCTGTTCCACAGCATGTTGTCCTGCCTGAGCCTCCCGCATCCTCTCTTCCGCACGTTCCTGACCATGCGTCCGACCTTGCTCGTACAGCCAGTTCTTCTGTCACTCGTCTCCTCGCGACTGTCGTGACTGACCCTGACTTTGAGCCTACTGCTGCGTTTGCCCTAGTCACTGACTAGTCGACTTTGCTGCTGTCCGCCGTCTTGCCTACCTTGTGAATCTTGTTTCCGACCCTGACCCTGCCTGACCTCCGTCCGTCGGGGGTGAGGTTGCCCTTGGCTGTGACGTTCTTGAGGACAGACAAGAGGAGCTGGAGTGCCTTTGCTGCCACTGCACCTCATCTCGCTACCATGCTGCTTGCCCCTGAGGGAGACCCGGATGCACTTGACATCCCCACCCCGCACTCTTACAGAGAGGCGATCTCGGGTGAGTACTCCTCTTAGTGGCAGACAGCCATGGACGCAGAAATAGCTTCGTGGAAGTCCACAGGCACCTACGTCGACGAGGTTCCCCCACCTGGGCAAACATTATCAGTTGCATGTGGATTTTCAGGGTGAAGCGGCAGCCGAGTTCTCCGCCTGCCTTCAAGGCACGTTACGTTGCTTGAGGCTTCAATCAGCGTGAGGGAGTCGACTTCTTTCAGACCTTCTCCCCCACCGCGAAGATGACCACTCTTTGGGTGTTGCTACACGTTTCAGCTCTACGTGACTACGAGCTGCACTCTCTCGACTTCTCGAAAGCTTTCTTGCAGGGTATCCTTCACGAGGCCACCTGGCTGTGCCGTCCACGTGGCTTTACTGGGTCGTTTCCTGAGGGTACCCAGTAGAGCCTACGGCGGCCAGTGTACGGCCTGCGTCAGGCACCTCGCGACTGGCACGACAGACTGAGGACGACACTTGCGTCTCTTGGGTTTGCTCCTTCGACTGCTGACCCGTCACTGTTTCTCGCACCGACACTACCCTGCCACCGTTCTACGTTCTCGTGTACGTCGACGACTTGGTTTTTGCTACTACTGACACGGAGGCGCTGGCCCTAGTGAAGGCGGAGCTGTAGGAGAGACACACCTGCACTGACCTAGGTGAGCTGCGGAGCTATCTTGGCTTGCAGATCACCCGGGACAGAGCACGACGCACCATCACCCTGACTCAGTCACACACGGTGCACCAGGTCCTTCATCGCTTCGTCTTTTAGTTCTCCTCGCCACAGCCCACTCCTCTGTATATTGGCCACTCACTCTCAGCTCAACCTTCGGACGAGTCCATAGAGCCGAGTGGTCCGTACCCAGAGCTTGTGGATTGCCTCATGTACCTGAGAACGTGCACACGACCTGACCTCGCGTACCCTCTCAGCCTCTTGGCTCGCTACGTGGCTCCTGTTAGACACCGGAAGGTGCACTGGGATGCTGCGAAGAGGGTATTGCGTTACTTGTGCAGTACATCGGGCATGGGGCTTTTGCTTCGAGGACGGGGTTCAGTGGTACTCACAGGACACTCCGACGCTTCTTGGGCCGACGACCAGGCGACTCAGCGTTCGTCACAGGGTTACACCTTCAGTCTTGGCTCTGGTTCTGTCTCGTGGAGGTCCACTCGTTCTTCTTCTGTGCTTGGTTCCAGCTGTGAGGCCGAGATCTACGCTGGGGCCATGGTTGCACAGGAGCTACACTGGCTAACCTACCTGCTGACCGACTTGGGGGAGCGGCCTTGTTCTCCTCCAGTTCTGTACATCGACAACAAGGCAATGCTTGCCTTGTATCGCGAGCAGAGACTGGAGCACAGAACGAAGTACATTGCTCTTCGCTACTTCCTTGCGCGTGAGCTTCAGCAGCGTGGTTAGCTTCGTCTTTCCTACGTGGCCTCTCGGGCCAACACTGCTGATGTCTTCACTAAGGCCGTTGGGTCTAGTGATCATCAGCGTTTCTGCACTGCTTTTGGGCTTGTGCCCACTCCGCCTCACCTGCTGGTTGCTTGACTTGCTCTTGTTGTACACTGATATATATCTTTATACCTGCATGTTTCCTCTTGTTAGGTTGTAATCAGTGTACTGCCTTGTTCTTATAACCCTGGATGTGAACTGGCCTTGTGGCCGCTTGCTTGCGCTCAGACTGTGTGGTGTCCTTGAGATCCACCCTGAGCTTTGCTTTGCTTGTTCTCTTGCTTGACTAGTCTTGTGACTCTGTAGTGTCAGGCTTCGAAATCGGTTAAGTTTGAAGCACATTAGAAGTAATCAAGGGCCTTAAAACAATCACTTTGACTCAATCAGGGATAAGAAAACAAGTAATAAAAAAAAAAAACATTTTCCAGTGCCGAGACAGTGTGATTCCTCAGACTAATCAGAGAGATAGTAGCTGGTGCACATTCTGTGTATGAGATAGTGTGCTATAGTGATACCTTCGAGAATGCTAGTATAAACTTATGGTTATTCCAACAATGGATAAATGATAAATGAGTGGATCATCCTAAAAAATAGGGCAACTTAGGGCAACTTAGGGCAACTTAGGGCAACTTCGGGCAACTTAGGGCAACTTCGGGCAACTTAGGGCAACTTCGGGCAACTTAGGGCAACTTCGGGCAACTTAGGGCAACTTCGGGCAACTTAGGGCAACTTCGAGCTACACTTAAAGCGACGGGCAACTTTTGGCAGTGTTGGGTTCAGAAGTTTTTTTTTTGAACCAGGCTTGCCAGCGCGAAAGTGCTGGCTGGCGAAAACCAGGATTTCGTGCGGACACTTTCCATCCGCAGTAACAGTTCGCCAGGGTTCTGGGTTTTGGGTGGCAAATGTGCACCGTCGCTTTAACCGATTTCAACCGTAATCAAAGTCCAGTTCTATTGGAAATTCGGATACTCCACGTTGTAAGTTTGAATACCCCTGTAGGGGAACACATGCCGCAGTTAGGAAACCCTCGTTTCAGGGAGCGACTGACCTCACTCGACTGGACAGGGAACACATGTGTAACTCCTCTGCGCGACACCATTACCACACTCCCTCCCCCATGAGGCGCGCCGCCTTTTGCGCCACATCCCTCCGTGCTCGCTCATTAGCCTTCGCCGCGCGAGCGGCTGTTGAATCGCGGTAGGTGGTTGCGCGCCGATCCGATCCCACAGGAACGTTCTTGGGCGTTGGGTGGAGAGCGGTTAGGCGGATATCGCGATGGGTGCCGCGAGCAGCTCCGTGGACGTTGTGCGGATGACGGACGAGGAGCGACAGCAGCAGGAGGTGGAGGATGAGGGGGAAGGGGAGCGGGAGGAGGACGGAGAGGGGGACGAGGAGGGGGAGAAGGATGAGGAGGATGATGAGGAGGAGGATGAGGGGGACGATGAGGGGGACGAGGAGGGGGACGAGGAGGGGGACGAGGAAGAAGAAAGGGAGGGCGGGGAGGAGGAAGAGGAGGAGGAGAACGCGGGCGCGCTGTGGCGTCGGTTGTGTCGGGCGGTGCGCATGCGGTGGGGGGCCGGCGATGGGCGCAACCACTGCGACCGCCTGGCGGATGAGCAGGCAAGGCTCGGCACTGGGGTCGCGGGGATGCAGATGCACCCGCGAGTGCGCACGGGGTGGTGCCGTAGCCGTCGCATGCACTCGTCCTCCTTAGTCGCCCTCCCTAATCGCCCTCCCTAGTCACCCTCCCTACCTTAGTTGTGTTCGCTTGGCGTAAGAGTCGTTCGCAGCAGTTGTGCGCGCCGGTCGACTTGGAACGAAGCACGCATGCATGCGCCGCTGCGCATGTCCGCCCACGCCCCCCGATGCCCGCCGTTCCCACTCGCCCAACTCGCCCGTGTTCGTTCGTTCCGCCCTCCTCACCGCCCCCCACCCCCCGCGCGCCCCCCGTTTCCCCCTCTCTTCCCCCCACCCTTCCCCGCGGGCCGCCAGCTGGTGGACGTGCTGTCGCGCCTCGGCGCGCTGGACCTCACGCGCGCCGCTCTCACGTGCCGCCGCTTCAAGCGCCTCTGCCACCAGGTGCGCGCGCGGGTGGGCGGGCTGCGTGTGCGCGGCGCCACCACGCGTGTGCCTTAACACACATGCACCGCTCGTGCCCTCGCGCTTGCTTCTCTGCTCTCGCTGCTCGCTGCTCGCTGTTGGTCATTGTTCCATAATCCTGGTGTGTTGTGCCCCTGCATGCGCTGCTTAACCGCCTCTCTCCGATCTTCCCCCTCTCCACCTCTCCACCTCTCCCCCTCTTCCCCCTCCCTCTTCCCCTCCCTCTCCCCCTCTCCCCGTCTTACCGTCTTCCCCATCACCCCCCTCACCCCCCTCCCCCTGTGTGCGCGCAGGTGCCTGTGATAGACAACGCGGGCGACAGAGTGATAGAGGTGGCGCGGCTGCTGCGAGTGCTGCCGGGCATCCTGGGCACGGCGAGTGTGGTGCGCCTGGTGAGCCCTGACAACGAGCGTGATGCTGCTGCTGACATCATCGCCATGCGCGCTCACGGCTTCCCACGCTCCTCCGCTGCTGCTGGTACCGCTGCTGGTGTTGCCGCTGCTAGTACTGCTGGTGGGACTAGTGGTGCCCGTGTGCATAGCAGCAGTAGTGGTAGCAGATTTGGCAGTGGCGGTGCTGCTGGCAGAGAGGGTGTGAGTGTGGGGGGAGGCTCTGGGAATTTGCGAGGCGGAGTGGCGGGTGAGGAACGCGCGGTGAGAAGTAATGGGGCTGACTCAGCAGCAGCAGGAGCGGCAGGAGCAGCAGAGGGAGCAGGAGCAGCAGCAGAGGGAGCAGGAGCAGCAGCAGAGGGAGCAGGAGCAGCAGAGGGAGCAGGAGCAGCAGAGGGAGCAGGAGCAGCAGCAGAGGGAGCAGGAGCAGCAGCAGAGGGAGCAGGAGCAGCAGCAGAGGGAGCAGGAGCAGCAGCAGAGGGAGCAGGAGCAGCAGCAGAGGGAGCAGGAGCAGCAGCAGAGGGAGCAGGAGCAGCAGAGGGAGCAGGAGCAGCAGCAGAGGGAGCAGGAGCAGCAGAGGGAGCAGGAGCAGCAGAGGGAGCAGGAGCAGCAGAGGGAGCAGGAGCAGCAGAGGGAGCAGGAGCAGCAGCAGAGGGAGCAGGAGCAGCAGCAGAGGGAGCAGGAGCAGCAGCAGAGGGAGCAGGAGCAGCAGAGGGAGCAGGAGCAGCAGAGGGAGCAGGAGCAGCAGAGGGAGCAGGAGCAGCAGCAGGAGCGGCAGGAGCAGCAGAGGGAGCAGGAGCAGCAGCAGCTCCCTCATCCCCCTCACAGGCACGCAGGGAACCAACAGAGCAGGGAGGGGCCCAGGAAGGAGCAGCCAGAGGCGCGTACGAGTGGGGGGGCACGGAGCTGTCGTGGACCAACCTACCCTGCCGGCAGGTGAAGAGCGTGGGCATGTTCCTCAGCCCGTCCCTCACGTCGCTCACACTGGGCGTCGTGCACGTGCGGCGCCACAGCCTCTCTACCATGGCTGTGTTGCAAGCGCTGCCGGGGTCGTGCCCGCGCCTGCGCACCCTGCATGTGACGTGGAGCTGCCTGCAAAAGGAGGAGCTGCTTGCGGGGCTCAGAGGTGCGCACGCCCGCGCGCTGCTGCTGGGAGCCACGCTTCCAGGTGGGGGAGGGGGGATTGGAGGCTTGGGGATAAGGGTGAGGGGCAGGGGATGGGGGAATGCGGGGGAGGCGGATGCGGATGGGGGGAGAGTGGGGGGGTGGGGAGGGGGATGGGTTATGAGAGGGAGAGCGGGTTTGGTGGTTGGGGAGGAGGAGGAAGAGGTGAGGGCGGGTCCTGCACGGTTGTGGGATGATGATGATGAGGATGATGGGGATGGGGAGGGGGGTGGGGTTGGGAATGGAGATGGTGATGGGGATATGGGTGGGGATGGGGATGGGGATGGGGATGGGGATGGGGATGGGGATGGGGATGGGGATGGGGATGGGGATGGGGATGGTGCTTTTGGTGTTGGTAATTGTGATGATGGTGGGGACTCTGGTTTGAGTGGTAGGGAGGGTGGGGAGGGCGATGAGAGGGAGGAAGGCGGGGTGGCGTTGGAGCAGGAGAGTGAGAGGGTGGAAGGGGAGGGTTTGGGTGCGGATGAGGATGCTGAGGGGGATGATGAGGCAGGGCGGGGGCGGGACGAAGAGGAGGGTATCTCGGCCCCTTCTAGTCCGGGGTCACTTGGCGATGGGGATGGGGAGGGAGAAGCGGATGGGGCGGATGGTGCGATGCAGCAGCCAAGGGTGCAAGGAGAGAGGGCGCATGCAGGGTTGGAGGGCGCAGCTATGGCGAGGTGTCAGGAGCGGGTACAGCAGGCGGAGCAGGAGGATCAGGGGGAACAGGGGGAGCAAGGGGAGCAGGGGGGCCATGGGTCGCAGGGGGAGCAGGGGGGGCAGGGGGTGCAGGGGGAGCAGGGGGGGCAGGGGGAGCAGGGGGGGCAGGGGGAGCAGGGGGGGCAGGGCGAGGGGTACACTGGTCTTGCGAATGTAGGAGCAGGGGAAGGGGGGGTGGGAAGCGGTCGAGTAGGGTGCGGTCTGGGAGTGGGCTGGGAGGGAGGGAGGAGGAGTGAGCAGACCGAGCGAGAAGGCGAGCTTAAGTGTGAGTTTGAGAGTGGGAGGGAGGGAAGGGGGAGTGAGAGAAGAGAGAGTGGGGAGGATGGTGAGGAAGGGGTGAGTGCGGTGGGGGTGCGGCTACAGGACGTGGTGAGGGCAGTGGTGCGAGGGCACCTGCATGCACACACCAGTGCTGACCGCCCTGCCATTGCTGCAGCCGCTGCCGCGGCAGCACAGGAGGGTGAAGGGGAGGCAGAAGGGGTGCAGGGTGGATGGTGGAGCGGAGGGGACAGTGAGGGAGTGGTGGGGGCGGACAGAGAGAACACGCAGGGTGCGCAAGTGGGTGAGCAAGGCGAGGGTTCCTTGCAGCACGTGCAGGGCGCCCACCTGGTGCTGCCGCATCCCCTGCCTGCCAGGCCTGCATCAGAACTCTCTCCTACTGTTAGTGCGCCTGTTGTTGGTTCAGGCGTGGGAGGTGGTGGTGTGGAGAGGGCATGGGAGGAAAGTGAGGGGCTAGAGGGGCGAGGGGGACGTGGGGAGGGTGAGAGGCCGTGTGTGGTTGGGAGGGGGAGTGCACATGAGGGCGACACTGCCGCTCCTGTGTCTCTCCCTTCTGCCAACCCCGCTGCTGCCCCCGTTGCTGCCCAGGCTGCTGCCCCCGTTGCTGCCCCTGCTCCTGCAGGCCCTGTTGCCAACCCCACTGCTGCGGACGGCCATGATGAGATGAGAGATGGAGCAGCAGAGGCGCAAGGAGCGGTTGATGAGAGGGAGGAGGGTGAGAGGGATGAGGCAAGGTCACAAGAAGGGCAGGCAAGAGGGGAAGAGGACAGGGACGCGAGCGAAGCGAGGACAGGCGAGGGGGAAAGGTTGACCGAAGCACAAGAGGTGGAGTGGGAGGATGGGAATGGAGCAGGGGAGCAGCAGCCGGAGCACGAGGGAGAGGAAGAAGCACGTGATGCCATGGCAGCAGCAGTCGTGGCTGCTGCCGCTGCTGCTGCCTCTGCAGAAGACGACATAGACGCCCCAGTCGCAGCCGCAGCCGCAGCCGCAACCGCAGCAGCAGCAGCAGCAGCAGCAGCAGCAGCAGCAGGGGGTGACGTGCGTGTGCGGCTGGTGGAGCGGGGTCCCACGTCAGTCCTATACGGCGCAGGCATCATGACCAGCGCAGTGGAGCGTCTACTCGCGCGCTGCCCCTGCCTGCAATCCCTGCGCCTTCCAGGCCTTCTAGCCGCAGGGCTGGCAGGTGGGCATGCGCAGCTGCAGCGGCTGGATGTGACGCTGGTGTTTGAGCTGGTCACGGCGGTGCGCGTGCTGGAGCGCTGTGTGCGTGTGTTCCCCAAGCTCACGCACCTGCGCATGGCCACACAGCTGAATGCGCTGCCGGGGGATGACGGATCCCTGGCTGACCATGGTGGCGCCACTGAGGTGCTCGCCCCTGCTGAGTACGTGCCTTGGGTGGCCAGCTGGCGTGGCGTGGAATGGGATAGGATGGGATGCATGGGATAGGATGGGATGCATGGGATAGGATGGGATGCATGGGATAGGATGGGATGCATGGGATAGGATGGGATGCATGGGATAGGATGGGATACATGGGATAGGATGGGATGCATGGGATAGGATGGGATGCATGGGATAGGATGGGATGCATGGGATAGGATGGGATGCATGGGATAGGATGGGATGCATGGGATAGGATGGGATGCATGGGATAGGATGGGATGCATGGGATAGGATGGGATGCATGGGATAGGATGGGATGCATGGGATAGGATGGGATGCATGGGATAGGATGGGATGCATGGGATAGGATGGGATGCATGGGATAGGATGGGATACATGGGATAGGATGGGATGCATGGGATAGGATGGGATGCATGGGATAGGATGGGATGCATGGGATAGGATGGGATGCATGGGATAGGATGGGATGCATGGGATAGGATGGGATGCATGGGATAGGATGGGATGCATGGGATAGGATGGGATACATGGGATAGGATGGGATGCATGGGATAGGATGGGATGCATGGGATAGGATGGGATGCATGGGATAGGATGGGATGCATGGGATAGGATGGGATGCATGGGATAGGATGGGATGCATGGGATAGGATGGGATGCATGGGATAGGATGGGATACATGGGATAGGATGGGATGCATGGGATAGGATGGGATGCATGGGATAGGATGGGATACATGGGATAGGATGGGATGCATGGGATAGGATGGGATGCATGGGATAGGATGGGATGCATGGGATAGGATGGGATGCATGGGATAGGATGGGATGCATGGGATAGGATGGGATACATGGGATAGGATGGGATGCATGGGATAGGATGGGATGCATGGGATAGGATGGGATGCATGGGATAGGATGGGATGCATGGGATAGGATGGGATGCATGGGATAGGATGGGATGCATGGGATAGGATGGGATGCATGGGATAGGATGGGATACATGGGATAGGATGGGATGCATGGGATAGGATGGGATACATGGATAGGATGGGATGCATGGGATAGGATGGGATGCATGGGATAGGATGGGATGCATGGGATAGGATGGGATGCATGGGATAGGATGGGATACATGGGATAGGATGGGATGCATGGGATAGGATGGGATACATGGGATAGGATGGGATGCATGGGATAGGATGGGATGCATGGGATAGGATGGGATGCATGGGATAGGATGGGATGCATGGGATAGGATGGGATGCATGGGATAGGATGGGATGCATGGGATAGGATGGGATACATGGGATAGGATGGGATGCATGGGATAGGATGGGATGCATGGGATAGGATGGGATGCATGGGATAGGATGGGATGCATGGGATAGGATGGGATGCATGGGATAGGATGGGATGCATGGGATAGGATGGGATACATGGGATAGGATGGGATGCATGGGATAGGATGGGATACATGGGATAGGATGGGATGCATGGGATAGGATGGGATACATGGGATAGGATGGGATGCATGGGATAGGAAAGTGGTTGTGGTGCTTTATGCTCGGCATATTTTTGCTCCTACACTTCCCGTGATTCATGTGCTCATTGTGTCTGTGTGCATGGATGGCAGATTCCCTTTCCGACCTCACCTCACCCCGACTCCCCCGTGTCCCCTCGCATGCGCAGGTCACAGCTACAGGAGGTGGAGCTGGAGAGCTTCCGCCTGCCGCTCACCATGGCGCTCACCCTCCCCCGCGTGCGCCGCATCAAGCTCTACCGCGGGGACGTGCACGCCTTCTCCCCGCCGCCCTCCCGCACCCTCACCCTCGCCTGCCCGCTCCTCACAGACCTAGACATCGACTTTCTCATCTCCGCGCCCTCCCTGCACGCCCTCGCGGCCTCATCCCCTCTCCTCCGCATTCTACGAGTGCGCCACCCGCCCGCCATGGTCCACTTAGGCGCGGCCTGGGAGCACCTGCGGGAGCTCTTCCTGGGGGGGCTTGGGGAGAATTACGGTGCACGGGAGATCTCACTCGCGTGCCCGCGCCTGCACCAGGCGACAGTCGCCCTGGGGGTATCACACACAGACAAGCTCTCGGTAGACTGCCCTCTGCTGCACGATTTCCGCGTGCTCAGCTTTGGTCTCGACGCTGTCCTCTGCCGCTTCCACTGCCCCTCGCTGCGCTCACTAGCCCTCGGGGGGATCGACCCTGGGCCTCTCGACAGCATCGGGCGCGGGTGCCCAAGCCTGCGCAGCCTGGAGGTGTGCTGCCCGAAAGCCCACCACGTGGTGCTAGGGGAGGAGTTTGCACAGCTGGAGCGAGCGTCCATATCCGGTCTCGGCGTGTGCCGCACACTGCAGGTGCACTGCGCGCGGCTCACCTCCCTCACGGTCTACTGCACGTGGTCCGCGCCGTGCCTGGTAGAGGCCACTGCTCCCTGCCTCACGCAACTCAACTTCCGCGCGCGCCCAGCCGAGTGGGACCAGCCGGTGAGATTCGCCCTGCGCTGCCCAGAGATAGTGAAACTCGAGCTGCCGTTTGTCGTGGCAGACCTCGCCAGCCTGGGAGGCACGTGTCCGCGGCTGGAGCAGCTGAGTGTGGACTATGTAGCCGGGGGGGTGCTGCGCGTGGGGCGGGAGTTCAAGGCCCTGCGCACGCTCAAGGTGGCACATGCGCTCGCCAGCCTGCAGGACCGCCCGCTGCCGCCCATCTCCGTGGTGGATGTGTGCTGCCCCCGCCTCGTCACCCTCGTGTGCGGGTCCGCACCTGACAGCAGCAGCAGTAACAGCAGTAACAGGCATGAGGTGCTGCTGCAACCATTCTCCCCCTCGGGTGTTGCCTGTGGCATGGAGTCTCCCTCATTCCCATTCGTCAATGCGCAATCCACTCATGCTGCGGCTGCTGCTGGCGGCAGCAGCACCTGGGCGCACCCAGACATGCCTGCACGTGAGAAGCAGAGCAGCAGGCGTGTGAGCTACTGCCGCATCGAGTGTCCTGCATTGGATCTTCTTGACCTCGGCGTCCTCCCCCTGCCTGCCCTCCGCTCCATTGCTGCTGCCTGCCCCAAGCTCAGAGTCCTCCGGGCTGTGGGTCCCCTGGTTGACTGGCGTGTGCGAGGGGCCAGTGCAGCCGGGCAGGTTGTCGGCGGCAGCAACAGGAGCAGCGGTGGAGGTGTGACGGACGTGGGTATAGAGAGGGTTGATGGCGGCGCAGCAGGTGTGTGTGAGCCGTTGTTGAGCCAGGCATGTGCTGGTGCGGGGCGGTGGGGGAAGAGGCCGAGAGAGAGTCATGGGGCTCGTGAGGGGCCGTTCGGTGAGACAGTTGAGCAGAGGAGCAGGCGAGGGAAGACAGCAACAGGGGTGGCAAAAGAGGGCGGGTCTGATGGTCCAAGGGGCGTTGACACAGTTGATGGTAGTGGGGAGGGGAGGCAGGTGACAGGAGGCACGGCTGGTGTGCGCAGTGGTGAGGAGGAGGGCGGGAAAGTGGAGGATATTGGTCCACGTGGCGAGAACATTGACTTGCATGGTGCTGCAGAGCACGTGGACAGGCGCACGCATGGCTCGTCTCCTCGCATCACCCCAACTTCCCAGCCAACGCGTCCTGTATCACTTTCTTCACCCACCATTCCCCCTGAATTTCCCACCTCCCCACCCACCACAACCCGTCCTGGCCCCCACGCCTCCCATGACCCCGCCCTGCCGTGCTGCGTGTGCGCTGCCGTCCACGTGGGGGCGGCGTTTGAGCGCCTGGAGCACCTCTCCCTCACCCTCCTCGACTCTGCCTTCGGAGCACATTCAGGCCACCCCGTGCCACCGCCCTCGCCCATCGCCCCCCCTTCCTCCTGCTTCCCACCGCGCACCGGGCTAGGCCTGGGTGTTTCTGCAGGGGGGGGTGGTGGTGTGCGGTTTGCTTCGGCAGCGCTGTGGCCTGGTGTGGCGGTGGGGATGGCCCGTTCGCGCACCATTAGGCATGGGCGCGTGCCTGATGCTCCGCTGGGTAGGGCGCTCGTGAGGGAGAGCGTGGGAGAGCGGTCGTTTAGGGAGAGAGAAGACAGGGTGGTGAGTGTGGTGCGTGGGGAGAGCGCGGCTGGAGGGGAGAGGGTGGGGCGCGACGTGAGCGAGGATGGGGCGTTGGAACGTTGGTTGAGCGGAGAGGAGGGGGTTCTTGAGGAGAATCAGGAAAGGAGAAGAGTGAGCGAGGGAGGGCGGGAGGCAGGCGGGGTGGGAGAGGCGGTGCAGAGTGGTGCAGCAGGCGATGGGGTGGGTGGTGTGGGGGAGGGGGCGCCGGAGAGTGGTGGCATGGGTGGGGGCTTGCAGGTGGGATCAGGGCGTGCGAGTGGTGAGCATGCTTCGGGTGGCCTTTTAGATTCCAGGCAGGGAGGAGCACGTGACACGAGGGGGACAGGTGAGGGGCGAGGGGCAGGTGAGGGGAGAGGGGCAGGTGAGGGGAGAGGGGCAGAGGAGGCGTTGGAAAGGAGCGCAGTGGGAGGGGGTGATGGGGCGGTGGCAGTGGTGGCAGAACGGCAAGCGGGCAGTGCGGTAGCAGCAGCAAGTGTGGCGGCAGCAGCAAGTGTGGCGTGGGTGTCCGGTCTTCGCCGAGGGCAGAGGAGGCGAGTGGCATGGGTGGATGAAGGAGGGCTGACAGGGGGGAGCAGTGCTGTGAGCTCACATGCAGGAACGGGTGGCAGGGACGCTACAGGGCGTGCAGAGCGCGGGGGAGAGTGGGGGCAGAGGCGAGTGGATGAGATTGGTGTGGCAAGGCATCGGGTGGTGGATGGAGGGGAGAGGCGGGGTGAGGGAGTGGAGGGTGGTGGTGGGGATAGTGGAGGGGTGCGGGAGTGGGATGAGAGGGAGAGAGTGAGGGACAGGGGGGTGTCATGGCAGGGAGTTAGGGCAGAGGAGGCAGAGCACACAGGTGCACGGGGAACGCAACAAGCAGCAGCAGCAGCAGCAGCGGCAGCAGCACCTGGGAGGGATGATGTGGTAGGGGCGGGCGTGGGGCATGAGGCAGGGGGGTTGATGTGGGGGCGATCGAGTCAGCTAGCAGGCATGTATGGGCGCGTAGGTGAGCAATTCACTCGTGCCGTCACGCATGTCACCCACAGTGCCGCTGCTGCTGGTGGTGCTGCCTACAATTCTGGAAGGCACATTGGAGGGGAGAGGCCAAGGGAAGGGAGGGGAGACGGAGAAGGGGAAGGAGTAGGAGCTGGGAGTAGAGGCACGGGGGGAGGGGCAGTGGTGTTGGGGGTACGGGGAGGTGTGGATGTGACAGGTGAAGAGGGGGGTGTGGGGACAGTGGGTGGTGGTGGTCGTGGGTGCGAGCATGGCCTGGGGAATGGTGAGTGCAGGGATGCAAGTGGCCGTGGGGGCATTGGTGAGGGCAGTGGTGGGGGCAGTGGTGGGGGAGAGCATGAGGGTGCGCGAGTGTGTGTGGACGTTCATCTGTGCTGCCCGCTGCTGAAGCATGCTGAGGTGGTGCTGTGTGTGGGGCGACTGGGGGACGTGCGAGTGCAGTGCCCCTCCCTCAGGAGCTTGCTGCTTGTGCATGGCGATAGGG
Organism: Closterium sp. Naga37s-1; assembly: GCA_947471745.1. NCBI lineage: Eukaryota > Viridiplantae > Streptophyta > Zygnematophyceae > Desmidiales > Closteriaceae > Closterium > Closterium sp. Naga37s-1. The sequence continues at coordinate 1,448,133 of CANJKZ010000814.1, forward strand.
GCGTGGGAGATGGGGCAGGGGGTGGGGGGAGGGTGCATGGTGGGGAGGGAAGGAAAGGTGGGGGGGCGAGCGGTTGGGACGAGAGCGTTGGAGGAGAGAGCAAGGTGGAGGAGCGCAGGGATGGTGGTGGGCATGGGGTGAAGGACAGTAAACCTGCCGCTGCTGCTGCTGCTGCTTCTGCTGGTGCCACCGCAACTGCTGCTCCTGCTGCTTCTGCTGCCATTGCTGCTGCATGTACTGGTGGAGGTGCTGTGTGTCCATGCTGCTTGTGCACACAGCCACACACGTTCACAGTGGACTGCCCGCAGCTGCAGCGCTTCAAGTGGGTACAGGCCAACAGCCACCGCCGCATCTGCACGCCCATGCTCCACGCCAACACACGCCTCTCCCCCGCACACCTCTCCATGCTTTGCGGCACCCCCCTCTCCTCCCCTGCCCGCCCTTCCTCCTCCGCGCGCTCTCCCTTCATCCCTCCCTCATCCTCCCTTCCCACCTCCGCTCGACGCAGTACCTTCTCCACCTTCTCAGCAGCACCTGCACCCTTTTCCTTGCCACCGACTCCGTCCTCCTCAGCCCAACCGCCGGCCGGCGCTCCCCCGTCGCTCACAGCATGCCTACCATCGTTCAGTTTTGGAGCAGCGTGTGCGGCGGTGAGAGAGGTGGACATCTCCAAGTGCTGGGGGTTGCCCACCAGAGCTGCCCCGGGAGGGGAGTTCCCACGCACTGGCAGTGCAGCAAGCATCAGGGCAGGGCCGGGCAGGCTGTGGGGCCGGGGGGTAGTGAGTGGGGAGCGCGACGGGATGTTTGGCAGTGGTGGTGGGGGGGATGGAGCTAGGGGGAACGGGGGCGGCAGGGGAGGGAGGGACGGTGGAGGAGGGGAGTGTGGGTCGGCGGTGGTATTTGGGCCGGAGTGGGCGAGTCTACAGAAGCTGCTGCTGTGGGAAGTGGCTGCCACGTCTATCACTGTTGCCTGCCCAAGGTCACTGCTGCCCTCCTGTCTCACATGCACACCACAGTACCAACTCCCCCTTATGCCACCATCCCTTTCACCACGCTTTCCTTGCCTTCATTCTCAGCTCCTTTCACCACGCTTTCTCCCCAATCTATCGCTCTATCAATACTCCATGCTTCTCTTCCCTCCTCATTATAACAGTCTCCTTACATGCCCTCTCCTTCCTTCCTCCCTCCAGGTTACAGAAGCTGACTCTGTGTGTATCTCCATCGTCCCCTCACACCCCTGCTGCCACGAGTATCACCATCAACTGTCCTGCCCTCGCCTCTCTCTATCTCGACCTCGGCAATGACCCTTCCTCCTCCACCTCACCCTCTCCACCCCCGTCAACCACCGCTCCTGCCGCCGCTGCCACTGCCACAGCAGCTCCATCCCGCATGCCCTCGCATGACCACCCACCGCACAGACCACTGGTGCTGCCTACGCTACCCCGCATTGCAGCAGCCCCTCTGCTGGCCCGTGCTGTCATTGTGGTTGCGCTACCAGAGTGGGCGCTGCTCTCCGCACTCTCACCGCTACTGGGCCCAGCCCTGGAGCACATGTATGTCGTCTCGCATGTGCTCAAGGACCCGGTAGGGCTGGAGAGGGAGCTGGGTCTGCGTGCCATGGGGTCACACCATCACATCTATGCATCCCATGTGCTCACACGGGCTTTCAATGAGTTTTCTGATCTCTTTGACCGCCGCGCCTTCCACACGCTGTGATTCTGTGATGTATGGGCTTAGCGGAAAAAAAATATGCTTTTATGTTTTCTCCAACAAGCAAGTGTATTCACCAGGGCCTATTTTGTCGGGTTACAATACCCTTCTTGCCCTGATGGTAGGCCGCTTTTTCACAGTTACCCTTGCCAAATCAGCCTATGGAACAGGGCCTATTTTATCAGGGTGAAATACCCCTTCTGCCCTGACAGTAGGCCGCTTTTTCCCAGTACCCTTGCCAAATCAGCCTATGGATTTTTTTACCCTAGTGAAAAGAGGCTAAGGTTTTGAGTGCACTGATAACAATTTTGGTTTCCCTGCCGGTATCAGGGTGCGCTGCACATTACACTGATACAGAATCCTCTACAGGGAGGATTTTCCTTCAGCCGAAACATATTGGCGAGATTCGAACTCGCGATCTCTCTCGACACCTATCCAAACATCTAAGGGCGTGTAACTTTATCCGTTTTCGTCAAATGTCCAGACGGAGCCCCCAAAACGTCCGAACAGAGCTCTGTCTGGACGTTTGGGACTCAGGTCCGGACGACAGCCCGTCCGGACCACATATGTGGAATTTTTTGGAAATCCAAAAATTTTGGAATTTCGTTAAAACATGTAACAGGCGTTACTGCAATCGTAAAGCGTCGTGAGGGGCTCGCCTCCAAAAATCAGCGGCGTTGTATTGGGTGCTTTTTTCAACACATCGTGCGCCAATGACAGCGCATAAAAATCGGACGGTCCGATATGCCGTTCGGACGGTGTCAGCAAAGTACCGTAGTCCGGACCAATTTTTGACAGAAAAGTGTCAGACATGGTCCGGACGGTGGCGACTTCGCAGGGCGTCTGGCGAAGTCTGGCGTCTGCGAAATTAGTTACCCTACAAATATCCGGACGGGGCCTCCGTCCGGACGATGAAATGTGAAAAACGTTACACGCCCTAACAAGCTGAGATACGCCACCATGGTGCAATCAATAATTATAGCCCTCTATGGTTTTTGCACTACAAACAGTGTATCAACAGTTTTACCCTGACACAAACAATGAATCTGATATTTTAGGTTGCTGCCATCAATGTACAGAAAATATTACCCTAGGGGTCAAGGTACTGGGGGCCTGGAAGCCTGATTTGCAAGAGTGGCTCAAAACCAATTTCGGGCCCTGTTTTGCATCCATTGACCCTTGAATTTCAAAGACTTGACCCTCACTCGGCTCACTACCAGCGTGTCTAGTCAGGATGAGCTGTCTGGGGCGCGAACTGACTCATTCTTACTGTTTGTGTTAGCAGGGAATCATTCCCTGCCAACTTTCGCGAGATTCTCATTCATTGGCCTGTATAGTTTCGACTCGATTCAAGTCACAATGACGATATGTAAAGTTGGGTGTAGAATAGACAGGTTCATGTCATTATATAAGTGCCAGCGCTTAAAGAAATTGTCGATTATAAGCGCATCCCCAAAAAAACCGTATTTTTTTATAACCCAAAGGACGCGTATATCAGGGGTCTGACGGTACTGTTGGAGTGTGAAGGAAATTGTACTTGGCATTCCAGTAGGTGCAGTAGTATCGCACCTGACTCTGTCGAAGCAGTAACTACCGCAGTATCGGATCAGCCCATAACAAGGGCAGGAAGGTCAACAGTCGCAAGAGTCAACTATCGCGACTGTTGACCATCTGGACCGACGCTTGACTTACCATCAAGGAATGGCAACAGGCGTAACCGTACAGGTTACATGCAGCGACTCGGTAACAAGAAAGGCAGTACAACAGTCAGAGTTGTCAGAATATATCTTATATATATGTCTGTATAAGTGCATGTAGTTCTAGCTATAGAGTAGTTACCTAGTGTTCTTTGTGGTGGTGCACCACTCCTTGCTGGTTCTCTTCTATTTGTACCTGCTCTTCCATAGTCAAACCATCTCATTCTCTCTTCTTCTTGGCACAACCCTAAAGTTCCTCCTTGGCCTAGGCTACTAAGCCTAGGCCCTAACAAAACCCTAGCCATCACTTCTGCCTACTATTTCAACATGGAATCAGAGCTGTTACGCTCTTGGCCTGTGGGCCCACCTAAAGCTTCCGCTGCTTTCCTGTCTGTCGCGCGCCCCGTGGCGCGCGACGCTTTTTCTTCCCGCCATGCGCTCCTGGCGCATGGCGGTTTTCTGCCCGCCACGCGCTCGGGGCACGTGGCGGTTTCCGCGCCCTCATGCGCCCTGCTGCTGCCCGCGCCCTCGTGCGCCCTGCTGCTGCCCGCGCCCTCGTGCGCCCTGCTGCTGCCCGCGCACTCGTGCGCCCTGCTGCTGCCCGCGCCCTCGTGCGCCCTGCTGCTGCCCGCGCCCTCGTGCGCCCTGCTGCTGCCCGCGCCCTCGTGCGCCCTGCTGCTGCCCGCGCCCTCGTGCGCCCTGCTGCTGCCCGCGCCCTCGTGCGCCCTGCTGCTGCCCGCGCCCTCGTGCGCCCTGCTGCTGCCCGCGCCCTCGTGCGCCCTGCTGCTGCCCGCGCCCTCGTGCGCCCTGCTGCTGCCCGCGCCCTCGTGCGCCCTGCTGCTGCCCGCGCCCTCGTGCGCCCTGCTGCTGCCCGCGCCCTCGTGCGCCCTGCTGCTGCCCGCGCCCTCGTGCGCCCTGCTGCTGCCCGCGCCCTCGTGCGCCCTGCTGCTGCCCGCGCCCTCGTGCGCCCTGCTGCTGCCCGCGCCCTCGTGCGCCCTGCTGCTGCCCGCGCCCTCGTGCGCCCTGCTGCTGCCCGCGCCCTCGTGCGCCCTGCTGCTGCCCGCGCCCTCGTGCGCCCTGCTGCTGCCCGCGCCCTCGTGCGCCCTGCTGCTGCCCGCGCCCTCGTGCGCCCTGCTGCTGCCCGCGCCCTCGTGCGCCCTGCTGCTGCCCGCGCCCTCGTGCGCCCTGCTGCTGCCCGCGCCCTCGTGCGCCCTGCTGCTGCCCGCGCCCTCGTGCGCCCTGCTGCTGCCCGCGCTCGTGCGCCCTGCTGCTGCCCGCGCCCTCGTGCGCCCTGCTGCTGCCCGCGCCCTCGTGCGCGCTGCTGCTGCCCGCGCCCTCGTGCGCTCTGCTGCTGCCCGCGCCCTCGTGCGCTCTGCTCTGCCCGCGCCCTCGTGCGCTCTGCTGCCCGCGCCCTCGTGCGCTCTGCTCTGCCCGCGCCCTCGTGCGCTCTGCTCTGCCCGCGCCCTCGTGCGCTCTGCTGCTGCCCGTGCTCTCGTGCGCTCTGCTCTGCCATTCGCCCTTCGCGGCGGCCCCGTCGACCCGCGCGTCGCCCTGCGGCCCCCTCCCCGCACACCCGAGTTCGCTTTCCGCACAACCGAGTTCGCTTCCCGCACGCTTGTGCTCGCTTCGCGCACACCTGAACTCGCTTCGCGCACACCTGAACTCGCTTACCGCACACCCAGGGTATGGGGGTGGCGGGTATGGGGGTGGCGGGTGTGTGAGCCGTCCCCTGCTCCTCCTCCTCCTCCGTCTCCCATTGCTGCAGCTGCCGCTGAGGGGGGTGGATGTGTGGGAGCCGAGGGGAGTGGCGCTAGGGGGGTGCCGTGGTAGTGGAACTAGGGGTGCAGCAGTGGGTGTGTGAAAGGGGGGTGGGACAGTTGGGGGAGGTTGAGCGGAGGCTGCCGTCCTGTCTCCCGTGTGTCTGCAGCTTCAGCCGTCGCCTCCAACCTCCTCTCCTCTCACAGTTCCTTCCCCTCCTCCTCACTTCGCCTCTACTTTTGCTGCGCCCAACAGGGTGTACCACTTCAGGGGTGTTCTGCTCAATGGCTATTCCTGCATGCACTTAGGGGGTGTGTCAGAATATATCTTATATATATGTCTGTATAAGTGCATGTAGTTCTAGCTGTAGAGTAGTTACCTAGTGTTCTGTATGGTGGTGCACCACTCCTTGCTGGTTCTCTTCTATTTGTACCTGCTCTTCCATAGTCAAACCATCTCATTCTCTCTTCTTCTTGGCACAACCCTAAAGTTCCTCCTTGGCCTAGGCTACTAAGCCTAGGCCCTAACAAAACCCTAGCCATCACTTCTGCCTACTATTTCAACAAGAGTCACTATAGAAATGCCTGTAAAACAGTTATAATAAGGGAATGTACCCCTTAGAGTACATGGCTAGGCTAGGACTATTTATATTCCTTGTATTCTATCTTTTAATCAACTTGGTCATTTACATTCACTATGATCTGAGTTCTTACAAGACTTCCGCTACCAACTCTACCAACGCACTTCCTATCCTGTCCAAGATCCTCACTCTAACAGGTACAATGAAAGTGTTAGAATTAACGTTAATCCAGGTTGCTCCAATAAACATATATGTAGTGGCGGATGCACATTTTAGTAGAATACATAAGTTGGGAGGACTTGTGCTGTACACTCTTTGGAGTGAACGGTCAGAATGAACAAGAGTGATTGAACTAGGAAAGAGTTGGGTACAAGTAGGAAACCCCATAGTAACTACCCCACTACAGCCTAAACAAACTGTAGCAGATACGACATTTGACACACCCCCATAGGCAAAGTGGGAGAGAGCAAGGTGTCACAAGACCAGTCAAGAAAGGCAAAGCAAGCTCAGGGTGGATCACAACATCACCACACACACTGAGCACAAGCAAAGGGCCACAAGGCCAGTTCACAAGCAGAGGCATATATGCAACACAAATATCACAGGGATCTCTACCTAGCAAAGCAAGCATGCAGGTATATATATATAGATCACAGTACAAGCAAAGCATACAGCAAGTGAGGAAAAGTGGGAACAAGTCCTAGCATAGTGCAAAAACGCTGATGATCACCAGACGGAAGTGCCTTGGTGAATATATCAGCAGTGTTGGCCCGAGTGGCCACGTAACGCAGACGAAGCTGACCATGCTGCTGCAACTCTCGAGCCAGGAAGTAACGCAGAGCGATGTGCTTCTATATGTGCTCCTCACACAAGGCAATGGTAGCCTTGTTGTCGACGTACAGCACTGGAGGAGAACGAGGCCGCTCTCCCAAGTCAGTCAGCAGGTAGGTGAGCCAGCGTAACTCCTGTGCAGCCATGGCTGTGGCGTAGATCTCAGCCTCACAACTGGAGCTGAGAACTGAAAACGAGCGTGTAGAACGCCAAGAAACTGAACCAGAGCCAAGGCTGAAGGTGTAACCCTGTGACGACCGCTGAGTAGCCTGGTCGTCAACCCAAGAAGCGTCTGAGTGCCCGGTGAGGACAACTGAGCTCCTCCCTCCAAGCACGAGTCCCATGCCTGATGTACTGCACAAATAGCGCAGTACCCTCTTAGCAGCATCCATGTGCACCTTTCGGCTCTACAGACTCGTCCGAAGGTGGAGCTGAGAGCGAGTGACCTGTAGCCAGAGGAGTGGCTTGTGCCGAGGACCAAGTGAAGGTGAAGCGCTGAAGGACCTGCTGCACCATGTGTGACTGAGTCAGTGTGATGGTGCGGCATGCTCTGTCCCGGGTGATCTGCAAGCCAAGGTAGCTGCGCAGTTCACCCAGGTCTGTGCACGCGTGTCTCTTCTGCAGCTCCGACTTCACCAGGGCGAGAGCCTCAGTGTCAGCAGTGGCAAAGACCAAGTCATCGACGTACACGAGGATGTAGAACGGCGGCAGCGAAGTGTCGGTGCGCAGAAACAGCGACGAGTCAGCAGTAGAAGGCGCGAACCCAAGAGACGCAAGTGTAGTCCTCAGTGTGTCGTGCCACTCACATGGCGCCTGGCGGAGACCGTAGACTGGCCGCCGGAGGCTCCATTGGGTATTAGGAGGGAACGACCCAGTGAAGCCAGGAGGGCGGCGCAGCCAGATCTCCTCGTGCAGGCTGCCCTGCAAGAAAGCTGTGCTGAAGTCAAGAGAGTGAAGCTCGTAGTCACGCTGAGCGGCAACGTGCAGTAGCACCCGAAGAGTGGTCATCTTCGGGGTGGGGGAGAAGGTCTGGAAGAAGTCTACTCCCTCTCGCTGACTGAAGCCTCGAGCAACGTAACGAGCCTTGAAGACAGGCGGAGAACCTGGCGGCCGCTTCACCCTGAAAATCCACATGCCATTGACGATGTTCGCCCCAGGAGGGGGAACCTCGTCGACGTAAGTGCCAGTGGACTTCCAGGATGCCATCTCTGCGTCCATGGCTAACTGCCACTGAGAGGAGTACTCACCCACGATCGCCTCAGCGTAAGAGCGCGGGGTCGGGATGTCTTGTGCATCCGGGTCTCCCTCAGGTGCAATCAGCATGGACACAAGATGAGGTACAGCAGCGGCAAAGCACTCAAGGACGTCCGTGCCAAGAGCACACTCACCCCCGACGGACGGAGGACAGACAGACTCAGACTCAGCAACAAGACTGGCAGCGTAGTCTAGACGACAGTGAGCAGCAAAGTCGACAAGCTCAGCAACTAAGGCAGACGCAGCAGCTTACTTAAAGGAAGGGTCAGTGACAGCAGTGGCCAGGAGACGCGTGACAGTAGGACTAGCAGCACGAAGAGAGTCAGACTCCGGGTCAGCAAGGGCAGGAAGAGAGGACGCAGGAGGAGAAGGCAGAGAGACCCGCTGTGGAGCAGTGGAAGGACGAAGCGTCATCTGGTGAGTGCCTGTGACAGCAGGAGGACGCTGACGCGGGACACGACGACCAGTGTGAGCAATACGAACAGGTGACGCAGAACGAGACTCAGGCGACACAGGACGAGACTCAGGCTCACGACGCTCCGTAAGACCTCCTGTTGGACCAGTGTAGGGAGAAGGACTAGGAAGTGGCGAGGCAGGCTGTAACTGTGCCTGCGACTGGACAGGCGGAGGACACTCTAAGGAGGGAGCAGGACAAGGAGGAGGAGGCTGACCAAGAACCTGCTGAAGGAGCGGAAGGAAGTACGGTCGCGGTCGTGAAGCGCCTGCAGAACCAGCAGAGACAGCCCCAAAACCCCCAGCAGCAGCTCCAACTTCCGTAGCACCACCAGCAGCTCCAGTAGTGCCAACTCCAGGACCCCCAGTAGTACCAGCTCCTGCCGCACCGTCGGCTCCAGCACCTGCAGGAGGACGAGCGTCAGCACCTCCAGCTCCAGCCCCTGCAGCACCAACCCCAGGGTCAGCAGCTACACCAACTCCAGTAGGCCCAGCGGCCTCAGCTCCACCGGTAGCTCCAGCAGCTCCAGCACCTCCAGCTCCAACTCCAGCACCAGCAGCACCAGCAGCACCTCCAGCAGCTCTAGCACCAGCAGCACCTCCAGTAGCACCAGCTCCAGCAGCTCCAGCTCCAGCAGAACCCCCAGTCCCAGCAGCTCCAGTACCGCCTGTACGAGCACCTCCAGGCGCAGAGGCTCCAGTACCTCCAGCAGCACCAGGGCCTCCAGCGGGCGACACCCCAGTGCTAGGAGCGCCGCTCCGGAGGCTGCAGCATCGAGCGTACCACTCACGCAGCCGCTGTGGGGAGGGAGGCTCCGGCCGCGACACAGCACCCGCAGCACCACCAGCTCCAACTCCGGCAAAACCCACGCTGGAGGCTGCAACGCTGAGAGTACCACTCACGCAGCTGCTGTGAAGAGGGAGCACCACCAAGCGTAGCACGGTCAGTCTCAGCTCTTCCAGGCTCAGCACCGCCAGTCTCAGCACCCCCAGGCGCAGCACCCCCAGTCTCAGCACCCCCAGGCTCAGCACCCCCAGTCTCAGCACCCCCAGGCTCAGCACCCCCAGTCTCAGCACCCCCAGGCTCAGCACCCCCAGTCTCAGCACCCCCAGACACAGTACCTCGCGCAGGACCAGAGTCGACAGCTACCTCGACAGGCTCGACCGGGTCTACCTGGGAAACACCTGAGGGAGCAGGACCCTGGGGAGGTAGGGGGTCTACCGAAGCAGCACCTGGCGTGAGGAAGAGCGGCGGAGGGGGGAGCGGGGCAGTGCGGTAGGGGAAGAGACGGTAAAAGGGGACCGACTCGTCAAACGTGACGTCCTGAGAGGGCAGGACACGGCGCTAGGTGGGGTGGTAAAACTGCCAGCCAGGCGCGTCAGGGACAAAGCCAAGGAAGACACAGGGAACGGCACGGGAGGAGAGCTTGTCCGCGGACGTATCGCGGACAAAGGCTCGACATCCCCAGACCCGGAACACCGACGCATCGCCAACCTCCCCCGTCCAACGCAGTGTGGGCGAGGTCTCCGGAGCAGAGACACGGGGCCAGAGGTTGAGCTGATGCGCAGCGTACTGTACTGCAAACGGCCACAGGAAATGGAGTCAGCCGCATGGATCATGGAGGTACGAGCGACCTCCACGACTAAGCCAATGCGGCGCTCAGCAACCCCATTCTGCTGTGGAGAGGCCGGAAGTGTGAACGTCTGGCGGATGCCGTGCTTCGCACAGTAGGCTGCCAAGAGGTCGGAGGAAAACTCACCACCCCTGTCAGAGTGCAGACGCAGGACGAGAAAGTCCGACTGGAACCCCTCGCGGAGCTGGAGACGAGCAGCGCGGATCCAAGGGATCAAAACATCAGGGACCTCACCCTTGGTGCGCAAGGGGAAGACCGTGGTGTAGCGCGTGTAGTCGTCGACGACCAGCAGGAAGTACCGCTCGTGGCCCTGTCCACGGACGCGGGCTGGGCCCCACACGTCCAGGTGGAGAGTCTGTAGGGGAGCCTCTGTGGGAGGGAACGAGGAGGAGTGAGGAGTGGCGCGCTGCCGCCTCTCGTCACAGGGAAGACAGGGAGGAGCAGGCGAGGGTGGGAGGGGAGGGAGAACCCTGGGAAGACCAGAGATAAGGTACCGGGAGTGCATGCCACGAAGGCGTTGCACTGAGGGGTGACCAAGGCGGTGGTGCCAGAGGACGGTCTGGTGCGACAATGTGCGACACGAGCAGGGGGCGGACAACTGACCTGACGCAGACGCAGACGCCGCTACCTGAGGGGACTCAGTGGTCAGTGTGTACAAGTCCGACCCCGGCTGCCGAGTGAAGGTAGCCAGGTGACGACCCGTCTGGGCACACGTGCAGTGTGTCACACGCTCGTAGGCAGGGGTGAACTGGTGAACACCCGCGTCCTGGAGCGCAGAACCCGCCACCAAGTTCGTAGAGAACGAGGGGAGGTAAAGGCCCGACAGTGTGCCAGACGGGACAGCAGGACAAGGGAGGGCAGTGGTGGAGGTCGCAAGGACCGGACCCCTGGAGGGGTCAGCCAGGGAGACAGCAACCGGTCTAGGGAGCTGCTCTAGGGCAGTGCGGTCGCGAAAGAAACAGCGGGAAGCACCTGAGTCCAGTGTGAAGGTGTGCAGTGCCTCAGTAGACGTAGTACCTGAAGGCGCAGACTCACAAGCACCTGAAGCAGCAGACTCACGAGCGCCTAGAGCAGCAGCCTCACCAGCACCTGGAGCAGGAGACGCACGAGCACCTAGAGCAGCAGCCTCACCGGCACCTGGAGCAGCAGACTGGATACCGGGGTCAGGCGGCACACACAGGTGACAGGCTCCCTCGGCACTAGTAGACAATGCATACATTGCAGTGAGGATAGCATCATAGTCAAGAGCAAAGATATCTACCCTCTGCCTAAGCAGCTCCACCCAATCGGGGAGCTCAGCGTCGTCGCCAAACTCTGAACGCCAAGCGTCGCTCAGACGGGCGAAGCAGCGAGACTCTGTGTGACCAGGCGTCCCGCAAGGCTGACCAGTCCGGACACCCGTGCCAATAACGTACGGGCAGCGAGCAGTACTCAGCGACCCTCTACTCTGAGCGTACCACTCACGAAGCTGCTGTGGCGAACGAGTCTCGCGCAGACGACGCTGCTGCTGCACCGGGCCACTACAAGAAACTCCCGAACTACCCACTCCAGGACGACTCCCACTACTGCCACCCCGACAACCCCAACTGGCGTACCACTCACGAAGCTGCTGGGGCGTGAGGGACACACGCGGACGGCCTTGGAGCTGCATCTGGCCACGCCCGGAGCAGCAGTAGAAGCAGTAGCAGCAGGAGCAGCAGTAGCAGTAGCAGCAGCAGTAACAGCAGTAGTAGCACGGGCAGGGCAGTGCTCACCAGTGGTGGGAAGGGCAGGCGCACGACGGAGGCGACTGCGGGGCCGCTACAGCGGCAGGGCAGGGCCGTGACCGCGGCAGGGAGCTCCGCGGCAGTTGCTTCAGGGCGGGACCGGGCCGCGACGGTAGCTGGTGCAGGGCAGGGACAGGGCCGCGACGGTCGCTGCTGCAGGGGCGGCTGCTCCAGGGGCTAGGGGCGGCTGCTGCAGTGGCGGCTGCTCCAGGGGCGGCTGCTCCAGGGGCTAGGGGCGGCTCCTGCAGTGGCGGCTGCTCCAGTGGCCAGGGGCGGCTGCTGCAGGGGCGGCCGCTCCAGGGGCCAGGGGCGGCTGCAGGTGCGGCTGCTCCAGGGGCCAGGGGTGGCTGCTGCAGTGGCGGCTGCTCCAGGGGCCAGGGGCGGCTGCTGCAGGGGCGGCTGCTCCAGGGGTGGCTGCTCCAGGGGCCAGGCGCGGGGTAGGGCAGGGCGACGCGGCGGGCAGGGGCGACGCCGCGGGCAGGGGCGACGCGGCGGGCAGGGCGACGCGGCGGGCAGGGGCGACGCCGCGGGCAGGGGCGACGACGCGTCAGCAGCTGGGCCCGGCCGCGTCAGTAGCAGGGCGCGGCCGCGTCAGCAGAAGGGCGCGGCCGCGTCAGCAGTAGGGCGCAGCCGCGTCAGCTGCAGGGCTGGCGGGGCCGCGTCACGGCAGGGCGGGGCCGCGTCCGCGTCGGCGGCAGGGCGGGGCCGCGACCGCGGCAGGGTGGGGCCGCGTCAGCGACAAGGCGGGGCCGCGACTGCGGCCTGACGGGGCTGCGACAGCGACCTGACGGGGTCGCGCGCTGGCCTGACGGGCATGCAGAGGCTGCGTGCGGGCGGCGAGGGCCTGTATGGGCAGCGCGCAGTCGGGCAGAGGCCGCGCGCGGGCGGCAAGGTCCTGCAGGGGCAGTGCGCCGACCTGACGGGCCTGCAGGGGCGGCTCTCGGGCCTGACGGGCCTGTAGGTGGCGGCTCGGGGGGGGCTGACGGGCCTGCAGAGGCGGCTCGGGGGCCTGACGGGCCTGCAGGGGCGACTCGAGGGCCTTACTAGCTTGCAGGGGCGGCGCACTGGCCTAGGGCAGCAGGAAGCAGCGCGAGGGCTGCAGGACGGCGCGCGGGCAGAACTAAGGGCAGGGCGCGCGAGGGCGCACTAGCAGAAAAAGGCGCACGAGGGCGCACGAGCAGAGAAAGGCGCACGAGGGCGCACGTAAGGTAGGGCGCACGAGGGCGCTTCTAGCGGAATAGTGGGCCCGTAGTAGTAAGCGGTCCTAGGTGGCAACCTAGGCTCGTGATACCATGTCAGAATGAACAAGAGTGATTGAAATAGGAAAGAGTTGGGTACAAGTAGGAAACCCTAAACTTACTGTACCCCAAAGTAACTACCCCACTACAGCCTAAACAAACTGTAGCAGATATGACATTTGACATGAACCATCTCCCAAACCCTATAGGTTAGTGCGTGTGTCCTTCTGCAAATTTTGTAAAGTTTGATTTTTAAACTCGACTTTTTACACTTAGGTTCGAACTAATGTCGAATATTAGAACTTCCCATGGTCTAGCCGCGAGTCACCTTTCAGGCAATCACATGTCACATCGAAGGGTCGACTATCGACAGTCGACATTTACAACCTAGCTCGCGTTGCACAAACGACTCGTAGGTTACCCGGTTTGCCAATTCGACAGTGCGCCGCGTCTGATTCGATAGCGCGCCGTGAAAACTATGTATGATTCGATAGCGCGCACAGAGATTTGTCAGGAGAATGAACGAAGAATGAAATGACTAACAGCAGGATGGGTACAAGTGCTAACCATAATTGGGTTGTACCCCCTATGGGCTACCCCACTATAGCCTACACAATGAGCAACATATAAGTTTGACACACCCCCACAGGCAAAGTGGGGGAGAACAAGAGGTCACAAGACCGGTCAAGAAAAGCAAAGCAAGCTCAGGGTGGATCGCAAAGTCACCACGCAGTCTGAGCACAAGCAAATGGCCACAAGGCCAGTTCACATGCAGAGTTGTAAATATATATAGGAGAACAAGCAGTACATTGATCACAACCTAGCAAGTGTAAGCATGCAAGTATATGTATATAGATCACAGTACAAGCAAAGTCAAGAAGTGAGCAAGTGAGGCAAAGTAGGCACAAGGCCTAGAACAGTACAGAAACGCTGATGATCACAAGGCTGAAGTGCCTTGGTGAAGATATCAGCAATGTTGGCCTGAGAGGCCACGTAAACAAGACGAAGCTACGGAGATAACTGCTACAACGGGAGCTAGACTACGGGCTAGGCACGGGTGCTCGTGTGATCTCTGCGTTCGTTGGTCCTTAGTCGTTTTCCTAGTGCACACACTGCTTGCTAGTCTACGGGGAAAGTTGGCAAGAGTTTCACTAGAGAAAGTTGGCAAGAATGGTTACAATGAAGTTGGCATGGCAAGACTACATCAGAGCTAGCATTCAGGTCGGTCGACTGCCAGCACAACATGGTCGACCGTGTTCCAACACGACTTGGTCGACCGCGCACCAGCAGTGCAAAGTCGACGTCATGCCAACACTGCGGGTTGCCGGCGTGCCAGCGTTGCTCCCGCAGAACAGCAGTGCACCTACTTCGCAGGTGCTCGCAGATGATTGGCGGGACAAGTCTCGTCACCTGCACAACGCATACACCAGGTCGTCCTCGTGCTGACGACCGCACCTGATCCGCCACGTCGACCTCGAAATACCACCCCTGAGGCCGGACTCGCCAACTTCGCCTGGGCGATCGTCGCACTCCTCCGTAGAACCTCGTCACCCAGGTAACCTAGTCAACCGGGCAACCACGTCGACCAGCTGCTCCTGTATGTGCTCGTCGACCTCCCAAGTCGACGACCACCCCAAGTCGACCTCACCAGGTCGACCACGCCCCTGGTCGACCACGCCCCAGGTCGACGTCTCTTCTGGTCGACCAGCTCCACGTCGACCAGCGCGCGTGTCAGCCGACCACCCAAGTCGGCTACCCGAAGTCGGCGTCACCAAGTTGACGCCCGGCGACTCGACACCCAGCTGCTCGGCGTCCTGAGTCGAGGTCGACGTCAGCCCCTCCTCCGTCGACCACCAGGTCAGGTCGATCACCAGGTCGACATCACGCCTGGTCGACCAACCACCAAGTCGACCAGCAGACCTGTCAGCCGACCACCAAGTCGGCTGCCCCAAGTTGGCGTCACCAAGTCGACGCCCTCCGCAGGTCGACTTCCCAGGTCGACCTCCCTGAAGTCGGCGCCACCCTGAAGTCGGCGCCCGTGCAGTGGCCCCCGTGCAGGTCGACCTCCTCGTCAACCAGCTCGCCCACTGCTGCAAGTCGGCTGCTCCCCACACCCGACCATGAAGTCGGCTCCGCCCAAGCGAGGACGGGGCCTACACAGAACGCCCGTTGACAGAAGCTGACCACGCTGCTGCAACTCTCGAGCAAGGAAGTAGTGTAGAGCGATGTGCTTCGTTCTGTGCTCCTGTCTGTGCTCCTGACACAAGGCAATCATGGCCTTGTTGTCGACGTACAGAACTGGAGGAGAACGAGACAACTCTCCCAAGTCGATCAGCAGGTAGGTGAGCCAGCGTAACTCCTGTGCATCCATGGCCCCTGCGTAGATCTCAGCCTCACAACTGGAGCTGAGAACAGAAGACGAGCGGGTAGACCGCCACGAGACAGAACCGGAGCCAAGGCTGAAGGTGTAACCCTGTGACGACCGCTGCGTAGCCAAGTCGTCAACCCAAGAAGCGTCTGCGTGATCAGTGAGGACAACTCGAGCCCGTCCTCCAAGCACGAGTCCCATGCCCGACGTATTGCACAAGTAGCGCAACACCCTCTTAGCGGCCTTCCAGTGCTCTGGTCGGTGTCTCCCGGGCGCAACGTAGCGTGCCAGGATGCTAAGAGGGTAAGCAAGGTCAGGTCGAGTGCAGGTCATCAGGTACATGAGGCAGCCCATAAGCTCTGGATACGGGCCACTCGGCTCTACGGACTCATCTAAAGGCAGAGCTGAGAGCGAGTGACCAGTAGGCAGAGGAGTGGACTATGGCGAGGAGTACTCGAACCGGAAGCGCTGAAGGACCTGCTGCGAGACTGAGTCAAGGTAATGATGCGCTGTGCTCAGTCCCGGGTGATCTGCAAGCCAAGATAGCTACGCAGCTCACCCAGGTCTGTGCACGTGTGTCTCTTCTGTAGCTCCGACTTCACGTGGGCCAGTCCAGCAGTGTCATCAATGGCAAAGACCAAGTCGTCGACGTACACGAGGATGTAGAATGGCAGCAGCGAAGTGTCGGTGCGTAGAAACAGCGACGGGTCAGCAGTAGAAGGAGCAAACCCAAGAGCTGCAAGAGTCGTCCTCAGTGTGTCGTGCCACTCGCGAGGCGACTGGCGGAGACCGTAGACTGGCCGCCGGAGGCTCCACTGGGTACCTGCAGGAAACAACCCAGTGAAGCCAGGTGTGCGGCGCAGCCAGATCTCCTCGTGCAGGCTGCCCTGTAGGAAAGCAGTGCTGAAGTCAAGAGAGTGAAGCTCGTAGTCACGCTGAACGGCAACGTGCAGCAGCACCCAAGGAGTGGTCATCTTCGGGGTAGGGGAGAAGGTCTGGAAGAAGTCAACTCCCTGTCGCTGACTGAAGCCTCGTGCAACGTAACGCGCCTTAAAGACAGGCGGAGAACACGGCAGCCGCTTCACCCTGAAAATCACATGCCACTGACGATGTTCGCCCCAGATGGAGGAACCTCGTCGACGTAAGTGCCTGTGGACTTCCAGGTGGCCATCTCTGCGTCCATGATTGACTGCCACTAAGAGGAGTAGGGACCCTCGACCGCCTCTGCGTAAGAGCGCGGGGTCGGGATGTCTGGTGCATCCGGGTCTCCCTCAGGTGTAATCAGCATGGACACGAGATGAGGTACAGTAGCTGCAAAACACTCAAAGTCCTCCTGCCTGTCCTCAAGGACGTCCGTGCCAAGAGCACACTCACCCCCGACGGACGGAGGACAGACAAACTCAGACTCAGCAACAAGACTAGCGGCGTAGTCAAGACGACAGCGAGCAGCAAAGTCAACCAGCTCAGCAACAAGAGCAGACGCAGCAGTAGACTCAAACGAAGGTCAGTGACAAAAGTGGCCAGTAGACGCGTGACAGTAGGACTAGCAGCACAAAGGGAGTCAGACTCCGGGTCCGGACCGTCAGCAAGGGAGGACGAAGGAGGAGACGGCAGAGGGACACGCAGTGGAACAGAGGAAGGACGAAGTGCCATCTGGTGTGTGCCGGGGCAGGAGGAGGACGCTGGCGCGGAACACGACGACCAGTGCGAACAGCGCATGATGAGATGCAGGCTCACGACGCTCTGTAAGACCTCCGGGCTGCTTTGTGTAAGGAGACAGAGCAGGCAGCGTGGAGGCTGGCTGTAAGTGCGGCTGGGACTGGTCAGGCGGTGGACACAGGAAGGGAGGAGTAAGGCCTGTAGAAGGAGGGGGACCAAGAACCTGCTGAAGCAGAGGAACGAAGTACGGCCGCGGCCGCACAGTACCTCGAGAACCAGCACCGACAGCACCAGCACCCCCAGGGTCGGCACCTCCACCAGCTCCAGCTCCAGTGGCTCCAGCTCCAGCCCCAGCAGCTCCAGCTCCAGCAGCACCTCTGACTTCAGCTCCAGTAGCACTCCCAGCGCCAGCAGCTCCAGTACCTCCAGTACGAGCACCCCCAGGACTAGTGGCGCCAGCACCTCCAGCAGCACCAGCTCTAGCAGCACCTCCAGCTCCAGCAGCTCCAGTACCTCCAGTACGAGCACCTCCGGGACCAGCGGCACCAGCACCTCCAGCAGCTCCAGCTCCAGCAGCACCTCCAGCACCAGCAGCACCGCCGGCTCCAGCAGTGCCACTCTGAAGTCTCCAGCGCCGAGCAAACCACTCGCGCAGCAGCGGTGGAGAGAGTGTCTCCCGCCGTGACAAGACACCCGGAGGACCTCCAGGCGCAGCACGCTCAGGCTCAGCACCCCCAGGCTCAGCATGCCTAGGCTCAGCAACCCCAGGCTCCGCACGCTCGGGCTTAGCACCCCCAGGCTCCGCACGCTCAGGCTCAGCACCCCCAGGCTCCGCACCCTCAGACTCAGCAACCCCAGGCTCAGCACCCATGCTCCGCACCCCCAAGCTCAGCAACCCCAGGCTCAGCACCCCCAGGTCCTGCACCCGCAAGCTCAGCACCCCCAGACGGAGTACCCCTAGCAGCACCAGAGTCGACAGCTACCTCGACAGGCTCGACAGGGTCTACCTGGGACACACCTGAGGGAGCAGGACCCTGAGGGGGGAGGGGGTTTACCGGAGGAGGACCTGGTGCGAGGAAGAGCAGCGGGGGAGGAAGAGGGGCAGTGCGGTAGGGGAAGAGACTGTAAAAGGGAACTGACTTGTCAAACGTGACGTCCTGAGAGGGCAAGATACGGCGCGAGGTGGGGTGGTAAAACTGCCAGCCAGGCGCGTCAGGGAGGAAGCTAAGGAAGACACAGGGAACGGCGCGGGAGGAGAGCTTGTCCGCGGATGTATCGCGGACAAAGGCTCGACATCCCCAGACCCTGAACACCGACGCATCTCCAACCTCTCCTGTCCAACGCAGTGTCGGCGAGGTCTCCGGCAAGGAGACACGGGGCCAGAGGTTGAGCTAATGCGCAGCGTACCGTACCGCAAACGGCCACAGAAAATGAGGGGCAGCCGCATGGATCATGGAGGTACGAGCGACCTTCATGACTAAGTCAATGCGGCGCTCAGCAACCTCATTCTGCTGCGGAGAGGCCGGAAGTGTGAACGTCTGGCGAATGCCCTCCCCACGACAAAAAACCTGGAAGAGGTTTGAGGAAAACTCACCACCTCTGTCAGAGTGCAGAGGAAGGACGGGAAGGTCCGTCTCGAACCGCTCGCGGAGCTGGAGACTAACAGCGCGGATCCAAGGGATCAAAACATCAGGGACCTCCCCCTTGTGGCGCAAGGGGAAGACTGTGGTGTAACGCGTGTAGTTGTCGACAACCAGCAGAAAGTACCGCTCGTGGCCCTGTCCACGGATGCGGGCTGGGCCCCACACCTCCAGGTGGAGAGTCTATAGAGGAGCAGTACTCGAGGGGAACAAGGAGGAGTGAGGAGCGGCGCGCTGCCGCCCCTCGACACAGGGAAGGCAGGGAGGGGCAGGTGAGGGTGGGAGGGGAGGCAGAGACCTGGGAAGACCAGAGACAAGGAGACGGGAGTAGGGGGCCGCTAGTTGACCTGACGCAGACCCAGCTACCTGAGGAGGCGCAGTAGTTAGTGTGTACAGACTCGACCCAGGCCCATGGGTGAACATGGCCAGGTGCCTGCCAGCTCGGGAGCACGTACAGATCGCCACACGCTGTCTGTTACGATACGATCTTAACTAGAGTACGGGTTTAACTAAGGGCCTAGGCTTTGTAGCCTAGGCCAAACGGGTGTCGAGTAGTTTGTGCCAAGGAGAATTGAAAATGGTTGGAGGTTCACTATAGCACACGAGTACATATAGCAACCTAACAAAGATGAAAGAGGTGCACCACGATACAAGGGAATTACACAACAGCTACACTACAGGCAGATTATACTAAATAGATATAAATCTATTGTGACACTGTCCTCCGGGGGTGAAGGTGTCAACCCACACATCCTGAAGGACGGCGTTGCTCACCAAGTTCGTAGAGAATGAGGGGAGGTGGAGACCTGACAGTGAGCCAGACGAAACCGCCGGAAACGACTGAATAGTGGAGGAACGTGCAAGGACTGGGCCCCCAGAAGGGTCAGCCAGAGAGACAGCAATAGGTGCTGAGAGCGGTGTGACTGTGGTACTGTCGCGAAAGAAACAGCGTGAAGCACCTGAGTCAAGCGTGAAGGTTTGCAGGGCCGCAGCAGACGTAGCACCAGAGAGAGCAGACTCACCAGTACCTAAGAGAGCAGACTCACTAGCACCTAGAGCAGTAGCCTCTATACCTGGGTCGGATGGCACACACAGGTAACAGTCACCCTCAACACGTCTCTGAGACGCCCAACGCTGAGCAAACCACTCACGAAGCTGCTGGGGCGAAAGGGTCTCACGTGGACGCCACTGCAGCTGCACCGGGCCACCTCCAGAAACTCCCAACTGAGTAGCTGCACCGCGACTGCCACTACGGCCACTGCGCTGAGACGCCCAACGCTGAGCAAACCACTCACAAAGCTGCTGGGGTGTAAGGATCTCACGCGGACGCCGCTGCAACTGCATCTGGCCACCGCCAGAACCTCCCAACTGAGTAGCTGCACCGCGACTGCCACTACAGCCACTACGCTGAGACGCTCAACGCTGAGCAAACCATTCACGGAGTTGTTGGGGTGTAAGGGTCTCACGCGGACGCCGCTGCAGTTGCATCTGGCCACCGCCAGAACAGCTCCACAGCGACTGCTACGACGACCGCCACCACTCCCACCGCTGCCGTGAAGAGAAGTCATGCGACTAGCAGGGCAGCACGTAGGGAAGGAAGGGCGGCGAGGAGGCACTATGGTAGGTCGGGGCGGTGTACGGTCAGGGAAGGGCGGCGCGCGGCCAGAGCAGTGCTGCACACTGCTAGAGCAGGGTGGCGCACGGCCAGAGGAGGGCGGTGTGTGGCCAGAGCAGGGCGGCGTGCGGCCAGAGCAGGGCTGAGCGCGGCCGGGGCAGGGCGGCGCGTGGCCAGAGAAGGGCAGCGCGCGGCTAGAGCAGGGCAGCGTGCGGCCAGAGCAGGGTGGCGTGCAGCCAGAGCAGGGCGGCGCGCGGCCAGTAGCAGGCAGTAGCTCCTAGGGCAGAAGCACCAAGGGCTGTTTTTTTTTTAAATTAAATTAATTTATTTATTTATTTATTTATTTATTTATTTATTTATTTATTTATTTATTTATTTATTTATTTATTTATTTTAGGGTTTAGCAGGGCGCACAGGGCGATGCAGAGGCGACTCAGGCAGGGCAGAGCAGGGCGCCAGTGCGCGCAGGGCAGGGCGCTGGCGCATTGGCAGGGCAAGGCGCTGGCGCAGGCAGCAGCGCGCACGGGCAGGGCGGCGCTGGGCAGCGAGTGCAGGCCCGCGGCGGGCGCAAAACGCTTGCACGGCAGGCGCAAGGGGCGGGCCCGCGGCGGCGTAGCGGACAGGTGCGGGAGGGGCGAACGGGCGGGCCCATGACGGGCCTAACGGGTAGGCGCGGCTCGGCAAAGGCAGGACCCGCGGCGGGCCTAACGGGCGGGCGCGGCAGCGGGCGTAATGAGCAAGCGCGGCGGTGCGAAGGGAGGGCCCGCGGCGGGCGTAACGGGCAGGCGGTAGGGCGCGACGCGCAGGGCAGCAAGGCGCGACGCGTGGGCTGCAGTAGAGCGTGTTGGAGTAGGCTAGAGCTCGCTCTGGTCTTTATTTTGGTGTTCTTATATTATTTCTCCATGCTTAGAGAGCGTTACGCATTCAGGTTCATTTTAGGTTCATTTTGTAGCTTTTAGTACAAACCGAACACACCCTAGGTTCAATTAGGGTTTCCAACCATCTCTCTTTTGTACCTCGACATTTCTCTTCTTAGTTCAACCTTTTTGACCTCACCAAACACTCTCGCCATCCATGGCTTCTCTAACTTCAACATGGTATTCAGAGCCTAGTCCTAGGCGTTTCCCTTTTATCCGCATCTCTTAGAAATTTTCTGGTCCTTAGGCTATTTCCGCGCTACTTACCTAGATGGTTTTCTTTTTTCTTCTATTCTACCGTCTCCTTAAAGTCACACTTAGCATCCTCGCGGTTTTCTTCATTTTAGTCACGCGGATGCTCTATTTCACTCCGTAGCGCACCTCCCTACCGTCCGTTCGCTCTCCTGCGCCTTCCCCCTTCGTCGCGCCTCCTCCTCTCACGTTACCGGCGGTAGCGCGCTGTTTTTTGCTCGTAGCGCGCTCAGCTGCCCCCCCTCCCCTCCGCCCCCCTTCCCGTCTCGTCGCGCGCGCATTGCGCTGCTGTCGCCGCGCGCGCTTTGCTTCGTCGAGCAACGCGCGCGCTTGCCTCCCCTGCGCCGCACCCTGCCCCTTCCCAATCCGCCCTCCCCTCCCTCGCCCTCCTCCTCCTTTCCACTCTCCTTTGTCCATCCCTCCCTATCTCACCTCTTCCTCCTCCTCCTTTCTCTCCTCATCTGCTGCAACTCGTGCGTGCTTGTGGCGCACTCTTCCCACAAACCCGCCCCTTCACCATCCTCCTCCTCTCCTCTCTCCCTCTAACTCCCCTTCCGCTCGTTTTCCTCCACCTCTTTTCTCTCCCCATCTGCTGCAGCTGGTGACTGATTGTGTATTGAAGTTGTTGCTCCTCCACACCTTTCCTCCTCCTCAGTACCCTCCCCTCAACTGCTCAACTGCGAACTCCTTCACAACTATCCCTCCTCTTATTTCTCCCCTCAGCAGCACAGCAGCAGACTACCTCGCCACTATCCCTCCTCCTCTAGTTTCTCCCCTCAGCGGCGCAGCAGCAGACTACTTCGCCACTATCCCTCCTCCTCTTGTTTCTCCCCTCAGCGGCGCAGCAGCAGACTACTTCGCCACTATCCCTCCTCCTCTTGTTTCTCCCCTCAGCGGCGCAGCAGCAGACTACTCCGCCACTATCCCTCCTCCTCTAGTTTCTCCCCTCAGCGGCGCAGCAGCAGACTACTCCGCCACTATCCCTCCTCCTCTAGTTTCTCCCCTCAGCGGCACAGCAGCGGACTACTCCGCCACTATCCCTCCTCCTCTAGTTTCTCCCCTCAGCGGCACAGCAGCGGACTCCTTCGCCCTTATTCCTCCGCCTCTTATACCTCTCCCTTCATCTGCTCTGCAGCTGTCTCCTCCTCCTTATGGCGACCTCTCTCGCCCTCCCCTCCCTCCCTCTGCTGGTCCTTCAGCTTGCGCCTGATGGCAGCGCAGTCAACTTCCCCAGTTGGCTGAACTGTCTCGAGCGCACGCTGTCTGGCACCCTCGTGAGTGGCTTTAACCTCTGGTTTGTCACTCAGCAAAGTGGTTCTGGCGCCATTCCTAAACATGCCTCTGCACCTACCTCTACCTCCTCTGACCCCTATGCTGATGGCCTTCGTGCTGCTATCGCTGAAACTGAGCGGATTGCGGCCACGGCCCAAGCCACTGCTGCTGCTGCTCCTGACAATGCTGCAGCCCGTGACCTCGCTCGTGTCCTTGCTGAGTCCCTCGAGAGCACCCGCAAGCGCCTCACTGAGCGCCTCGCTGCCCCCTCTCCTCGTTCTGCCTCTACTCCCTCTGCTTCTGCTCCATCTCACTCTGACCTTCTCGCTGACTGGCATGTTGCCAACGCACGTGCCTGCCAGGTCATCCTTGCCTGCCTACCTCCAACCCTTCTCCCTCAGTGCTCGCACATCCGCTATGCCAAGGACCTTCTCGGCTATCTTACCGAGCGCTTCCAGTCGCAGACTCCCATCAGTGTCATTGCCCTCTTACGCGAGCTTACCTCTCTTCGCCTTGCTGACTTCACCACCATGGCGGACTACATCGCTCGTGTGCAGACGCTGTCCTCCCAACTTGCCTCTCAAAAGTTTGAACTCTCCGATCATGTGTGCGGTGCCCTCCTCCTCACAGGCCTCACTCCTGAATACAGTGTTCATGTCACTCTGTATGGTGAGCGCCCTGCCGACCAGTGGTCGTTCTCTCGTGTCTCTGCCTTCGTCCTCCAGGCAGAGCTCAACCTCCGCAGCTGCCCTTTTACTGTCTCCGCTGTCACACCCTCTTCCGCCCCCCCCCCTCTCCCCACCTCCACTGCCGCCGCTGCTTCCTCTCGCCCTCGCAACACCTTTCCTCCTTGCACCTACATCATTCGCCAAGGGCCCCGCAAGGGTCAGCCATGCGGTCGCACCAATCATCCCTCCTCCTCCTGCTTCCAGAAGCTCACCGATGACTGGTTCCTGGCTGGCAACACTGGTCGCCCTCCCAACTGGCTTCAACTCTCTCGTCAGCGTCGCCAGTCTTCTGCCCAGGCGGTACTTGTGGCTGCCGACTCTGGTACCAGTGCTCAAACCTCTGCTCTCAGTGTGACTATGCCTAGTCAGGGTAGCATTATGGGAGCTTCTCCCCTTATGGACCCTCGTTTTGCCATGATGTTTGCTCCTTCTGTTAGTGGCAATGATTCTCAGTATCTTCGTCCCACAGCTGCTGCTCTTTCTCTCCCTCACACTCTTGAGTTTGTTCTTGACAGTGGTGCCACTGACTCTGTTTTTCGTGATGCTGGTGTGCTTCGCTCTTTTCCCCAACCCCTCTCCATCCAAGGAGTTGGGGATACCATGACCATGACTTGCACTGCTACCTCCTCTCTTCCCTGTCCTGCCTCCCCCTCTGGTGCTGTGACTGGCCTCTATGTCCCTTCCTGCCGCCACAACCTTCTCTCTCTCTCTGCACTTCAACGTCTTTGTGTGCGAGCTATCTTTCCTGAATGTGACTCCTATTGTGATCTCTATCATCGCAACCGCCATCTTGCACGCTTTACTCTTTCCCCTATCACTCGCCTCTACACTCTTCGTGTCTCTCTCCCCCCTTCTGCCCATCATGCCTCTTCCGCTTCCGCCCCTCCCGTTCCTTCTTGCGACTGTCGTTCTCTCACTCAACCTACCCTTCTCCTCCATCATCAGCTTGGCCACCCCAATTTTCCCCTTCTTCGCAGTATGGTCTCCTCCAAGCTTCTTCATGGCCTCCCTTCCTCTCTCCCCCCTCTTCCTCCCTCTCCTGCTCCTCCATGCACCCCATGTGTCCAGGCCAAATTATCCCAGTCACCCCATCCCTCTTCTCCCTCTGCCTCTCCCCAACCCCTTGACCTTGTTCATATGGACCTCTGGGGTCCTTCACCCACTGCGTCTCGTCAGGGTCATCGCTACTTTCTGCTTTTGGTTGATGACCACTCACGATTTGCCACTGTCTATCCCCTCCGTGCCAAATCTGACGCTCCCTCCCTCATCATTCGATGGGCTGAGCAGGCTCGTCTACGCTTTAAGCGTCCTATCGCACGCTTCCACTCGGATGGTGGTGGCGAATTCTTTAATCACTCTCTCTCCTCTTACTATGCCTCTCATGGCATTCGCCAGACCTCCACTCTTCCTCACTCACCAGAACAGAATGGGGTTGCCGAGCGTCGCAATCGCACTCTCATGGAAATCACTCGCTGCCTTCTCACCCATGCCTCTGCTCCCCACTCTCTTTGGAGCTATGCTCTCCTCCATGCCACTCTTCTCTCTAACCTCCGCCCTCATCCTCTTCGCCCTACTACCACCCCCTTCCAGCTTTGGACTGGCCGCCAGCCCTCGCCCTCTTCGGGTCTGGGGGTGTGTCGCCCATGTTCTTGTGAATCCAGCAGACCGGTCCTGTCAGGGTGGGAAACTCGCTCCCAAGACGCAGCTCTGTGCATTTCTTGGCATCAACTCTGACTGTCCTGGCTATCTTTTCTATGCCCCTTCCTCTCACCAACTCATCCGCAGCCAGGACGTCATTTTCGATGAGACTCAATCCCCATTCCATTCCCCCCCACCCGCCCCTCCTGTCCCCTCTCTTCACTGGTCTGATTTCGATCAGCCGCCGTCTGTCCTTCCCTCCCCTCCCCCCTCCCCTCCTATCCCGCCCCTTCCCGCCCCTCCCTCTGCGCCAGCCTCTACTGCCCCCCCTTCCGACATCATCTCTGGCGCCTCCCCACCCGCCTCTTCCTCTTCGGCTCCCCTCCCTTCCTCACTTCCATCTTCCTCTCCACCTCCTTCGTCTGTTCCCATTCCCCCCCCTTCCCCACGCCTTACTCGCTCCATGATTCGCGCACTTTCTAATTTTCAGCACTCTGCTCTTTTCACTCGTCTTTCTCCATCTCAGAATGTTACTCTTCTTAAAGATCGCTTTGAGGAGCTCTTCAACATTCATCCTGTTTCTCCTCTCCTGTGTGTCACCGTTGGTGACTTCAGCAATTCCCCCACTCTTCTCTCTGTCGACACCGCTGCCATCCCCACCCCTCAGTCCTACTCCGAGGCTGTGTCGGGCTTTCATGCCACTGAGTGGATGGCTGCCATCATTGCTGAGTGTGAGGCATTCACCATAACTAATTCATACATTGACTCTGTCCCCCCCCCTGGCACCACCATTGTCAAAGGCAAATGGGTCTTCCGTGTCAAGCAGCTGCCCGGCGAACTTCCTGTCTTCAAGGCCCGCTACTGTGCCAAGGGGTTCACTCAGCGTGAAGGCATTGATTACTTTGCCACTTACTCCCCCACAGCCCGTCTCCCCACCCTTCGCCTCCTTCTTGACTTAGGTGCTCGCTGGAATTGGGAGCTCCATTCCATGGACGTTTCCAATGCTTTCCTCCAGGGCGAGCTGCATGAGCGCATATTCCTTGAGCGCCCCGCTGGCTTTCCTCGCCCTTTCCCTCCAGGCACGGTTTGGGAATTGAAACGACCTGTGTATGCCCTTAAACAGGCCCCACGCGAGTGGCACGCCAAGCTCGCCTCCACCCTTCACTCTCTTGGCTTCTCTACCTCCACCTCCGACCCCAGTCTCTTCATTCGCACATCCCCCCACAGGCTTTACATCCTTGCCTATGTGGACGATTTGGTGCTGCTTGCTGAGGACTCCACCGATCTTGCAGCTGTCAAGAAGGCCCTGCAGGCGCGTCTCCTATGCAAGGACCTTGGCGATCTTCGTCACTACCTCGGCATGGAGATCCGTCGTGATCGTGCTGCCCGCACCATCTCTCTCTCCCAGTCTTTCTATATCCAGTCCATACTCCAGCGGTTTGAGATGTCGCAGGCCAAGCCGGTCTCCACCCCTCTTCCCGCTAACCATCAACTCACTGCCCATGCCGTCCCTGCTCCCTCTTCTGAGCTGCGGCCTTATCCTGAGCTCGTTGGATCTCTCATGTATGCTATGATGTGCACTCGCCCCGACCTTGCTTACCCCCTCAGTGTTCTCTCTCGCTTTGTTGGTCTAGGCCGCCACACTGACGTGCACTGGGCGGCTGCTAAGCGCGTCCTGCGCTATCTGCGCGCCACCTTTGACCTTGCTCTCACTCTTGGTGGCTCTGCTCCTCCCGTTCTCTCCGGCTACAGTGACTCTTCCTATGCTGACTCCCGCCCTGATCGCCGCTCATCTCAGGGCTATGGCTTCACTCTTGGCAGTGGTCTCATAAGCTGGCGCTCTACTCGCTCATCCTCTGTCTGCCTTTCCACCTGTGAGGCTGAGTTGTACGCAGGCACCTTGGCAGCTCAGGAGGCTCGCTGGCTCTCCTTTCTCCTTGCTGAGCTTGGTCACTCTCAGTCCTCTGTGACGCTCTCCTGTGATAGTGCGAGCATGATTCATCTCACTGAAAATCCTATCTATCACGCCCGCAGCAAGCATATCAAGGTCCGCTATTTCTTTGTGCGCGACTGGTGCAGTCTGGTTTCTTACGTCTGCGCAAGGTGGCCGCTGCTGCCAACCTTGCTGACATTTTCACCAAGGCTCTTATGCGTGCGCCACACCGTTTCTACGTGCGCGAGCTTGGGCTCACGCGTCTCTCCACTTCTGGGGGTGTGCCCGTTCGCTAGGTGTTTTGCTCCAGAGCTTCACCTAGCCTAGGGGTGTGTTGGAGTAGGCTAGAGCTCGCTCTGGTCTTTATTTTGGTGTTCTTATATTATTTCTCCATGCTTAGAGAGCGTTACGCATTCAGGTTCATTTTAGGTTCATTTTGTAGCTTTTAGTACAAACCGAACACACCCTAGGTTCAATTAGGGTTTCCAACCATCTCTCTTTTGTACCTCGACATTTCTCTTCCTAGTTCAACCTTTTTGACCTCACCAAACACTCTCGCCATCCATGGCTTCTCTAACTTCAACAGAGCGCGACGCGCGGGGCAGCAGGGCGCGACGCGCGGGCTGCAGCAGGGCGTGGCGCGCAGGGCAGCAGGGCACGGGGCAAAGCAGGGCGTGCGCGAGGCAGCGCGACGCGGGGCAGGGCAGGGCGTGCGCGATGCAGTGCGACGCGGGGCAGGGCAGGGCGTGCGTGATGCAGCGCGACGTGGGGCAGGGCAGGGCGTGCGCGGGGCAGCGCGACGCGGGGCAGGGCAGGGCGTGCGTGAGGCAGCACGACGCGGGACAGGGCAGGGCGTGCGCGAGGCAGCGCGATGCGGGGCAGGGCAGGGCGTGCGCGGGGCAGCACGATGCAGGGCTGGGCGTACACGGGCTGTGTGACGCAGGGCAGGGCAGGGCAGGGCGCGCGCTGACGGTGCAGCGCAGGGCAGGGCATGGGGTAACGCGGTAACCGCAGTCGGTCACTAAGTAATGGCGGGCCCAAAAAAAAAACGGTCTTAGGCTAGGACCTGCTCTGAAACCATGTCAGGAGAATGAACGAGGAATGAAATGACTAACAGCAGGATGGGTACAAGTGCTAACCCTAATTGGGTTGTACCCCATATGGGCTACCCCACTATAGCCTGCACAATGAGCAACATATAAGTTTGACAAGATTTTTGACAGTGTCGCTGATGTTATAACTGAAGGATCGTAGTGGATAGGATAAGACTGTTAAGTATGTGAGAGAACTATGAAGTCTCTGTAATGACCTTGTTGATAAAGTTGAAGAATAAGATAATCATAACACGGAAGTACAGGAATATAAATAGCAATCCTAGCTAGCCATGTACTCTGAGGGGTACATTCCCTTATTAACTGAATTACATTGCTACAGTAACCACGACTATTGCCATTCTTGACAGTTACCACGTTGCATCTTGTAACTGCCGGGTGCGGTTACTGGACAGTCAAGGGTCACGATTGTTGACTGTCTTCGGCTGTTGACCTTCAGGTGACCCTCGGTCTTCCGCATGCTCTATATGAGCTATTGCGATACTGATACAGTCACGTTGCTTCGTTATGGAGTGACGCGAGAGTGGAGAGCCTTCGGGAATATTTCCATAACCTTCTTGGTTATTCCAACACTCCCCTTCATTCCTGAAGGTGAGCCACGTGGGATTTCTTCGAGATCCCGCAGAGGTCGGTGCAGTGCTGAATCTTCTGACGTGGCAGTTTCTTGGTCAAGAAAGCTGCTGCCATGTCACCAGTTGGGCATTAGGTGAGTTTGACCTTGCCTTTGTCAATCTCGTCCTTGACGAAAAAAGTAACGGAGTGCAATGTGTTTCGTGCGGTTCACGAAGCCGGTCTTGTTCGCGATCTTGATCGCGCTCTGGTTGTCGCAGAGTAACGTGAAGTGCCCATTCATCGTCACTTTCGCACCCTGCAGGAGCTCCATCAGGTACAATCCTTCGCGAACACCTGCGCTGGCGGCGATGAATTCAGCTTCGGCTATGTGTTCCTGCTTCTGAGGGTTCCAAGAGATGAGCCCGGCAGGTTGGAGTTGAAAAAGGAATCCTGTGCAGGAGCGTCTGTTGTCAATGTCTCCTGCGTGGTCTGCGTCTACGTAGCCATGGAGCTGCAGGGTAGCAGTTAAGTTAGCTTCGTAGGTGAGGCCGACGTCGGGAGTAGAGACGAAGTATTGAAGTGCTCGGCGTAGATCCAGTAGATTCTCCCCTTCAGGTCGCTTCAGGTACTGTGCGAGCTGGCTTGCGACGTAGGAGAGATCGGGCCGGCACGTGACGGCGGCAAATAGGAGGCACCCCAGCTGCTGCTGATAAAGCCGATGATCATCGATGGAGAGCGGCGTGGTATCCGGTTCGTGATTAGGAGGAGTGCGGTAGGGAGTGGTTAGGTTGATCGGCGTAATAGCGAATTTCTTCGCAAGTGTTTCGGCGTGGTATCCGGTTCGTGATTAGGAGGAGGAGTGCGGTAGGGAGTGGTTAGGTTGATCGGCGCGATAGCGAATTTCTTCGCGAGTGTTTCTGCATACTTGGCGGCGAAAAGGTGGATGGAGGTGGCGGACTGGGCGATGTTGAGGCCAAGGAACTACGTGACGGAGTGGTTGATTGTCACTTCCAGCTTCTCTTTGATGTCTGCTTCAAACTGATCCAGCAGTTCTGTGTCGTCGCCGGTATAGAGGAGACCATTGACGTATGCAACAAGGAGGATGAATTTGCCGCACGAATGCTTCTGGTACATGTTGTAAAGTAGAGGTGAACGAGAATGAATGAAACTAGGTAGGAGGGGGATACAAGTAGGAAACCCTAACAAAGTTGTACCCCCTAAGGCTAAACCCACTATAGCCTACACAATTTAAACATATAATGTTTGACACACCCCCATAGGCTAAGTGGGAGACAACCAGATGGTCATAAGACCAGTCAAAGCAAAGCAAAGCAAGCTCAGGGTGGATCTCAAGGAAACCACACAAATTCTGAGCACAAGCAAGTGGTCACAAGACCAGTTCACATGCAGGTTGATAGTATAACAAGAGATACAGCGATCACAACCTAGCAAGAGTAAACATGCAGGTATATATATATAGAGATCACAGTACAAGCAGAGTCAAGAAGTAAGCAAGTGAGGCCCAGTAGGCACAAGGCCTAGAACAGTACAGAAGCGCTGATGGTCACAAGGCTGAAGCGCCTTGGTGAACACATCAGCAGTGTTGGCCCGAGTGGCCACGTAACGCAGACAAAGCTGACCGCGCTGCTGCAGCTCTCGAGCAAGGAAGTAGCGCAGAGCGATATGCTTCGTTCTGTGCTCCAGTCTGTGCTCCTCACACAAGGCAATGGCAGCCTTGTTGTCGACGTACAGCACTGGAGGAGAACGAGGCCGCTCTCCCAAGTCGGTCAGCAGGTAGGTGAGCCAGCGTAACTCCTGTGCAGCCATGGCTGTGGCGTAGATCTCAGCCTCACAACTGGAGCTGAGAACAGAAGACGAGCGTGTAGAACGCCAAGAAACTGAACCAGAGCCAAGGCTGAAGGTGTAACCCTGAGACGACCGCTGAGTAGCCTGGTCGTCAGCCCAAGACGCGTCTGAGTGCCCAGTGAGTACAACTCGGTCTCGTCCTCCAAGCACTAGCCCCATGCCCGACGTACTGCACAAGTAGCGCAACACCCTCTTAGCGGCATCCATGTGCTCCTTCCGGTGACGGCCAGGAGCGACATAGCGTGCAAGGATGCTAAGAGGGTATGCAAGGTCAGGTCGAGTGCAGGTCATCAGGTACATGAGGCAGCCCACAAGCTCTGGATACGGGCCACTCGGCTCTACGGACTCATCCGAAGGCAGAGCTGAGAGCGAGTGACCGGTAGGCAGAGGAGTGGGCTGAGGCGAGGAGTACGTGAAGCGGAAGCGCTGAAGGACCTGCTGCACCATGTGTGACTGAGTCAAGGTGATGGTGCGCCGTGCTCTGTCCCGGGTGATCCGCAAGCCAAGATAGCTTGTCAGTTCACCCAGGTCTGTGCACGTGTGTCTCTTCTGCAGCTCCGACTTCACGTGGGCGAGTGCCGCAGTGTCAGCAGTGGCAAAGACCAAGTCGTCGACGTACACGAGGATGTAGAACGGCGGCAGCGAGGTGTCGGTGCGTAGAAACAGCGACGGGTCAGCAGTAGAAGGAGCGAACCCAAGAGCCGCAAGTGTAGTCCTCAGTGTGTCGTGCCACTCACGTGGCGCCTGTCGGAGACCGTAGACTGGCCGCCGGAGGCTCCACTGGGTACCAGGAGGGAACGACCCAGTGAAGCCAGGTGGGCGGCGCAGCCAGATCTCCTCGTGCAGGCTGCCCTGTAGGAAAGCAGTGCTGAAGTCAAGAGAGTGGAGCTCGTAGTCACGCTGAGCGGCGACGTGCAGCAGAACCCGAAGAGTGGTCATCTTCGGGGTCGGGGAGAAGGTCTGGAAGAAGTCAACTCCCTCTCACTGACTAAAGCCTCGTGCAACGTAACGCGCCTTGAAGACAGGCGGAGAACCCGGCGGCCGCTTCACCCTGAAAATCCACATGCCACTGACGATGTTCGCCCCAGGTGGGGGAACCTCGTCGACGTAGGTGCCTGTGGACTTCCAGGAAGCCATCTCTGCGTCCATGGCTGTCTGCCACTGAGAGGAGTAGGGACCCTCTATCGCCTCTGCGTAAGAGCGCGGAGTCGGGATGTCTGGTGCATCCGGGTCTCCCTCAGGGGCAACTAGCATGGACACGAGATGAGGTAAAGCAGCGGCAAAGCACTCAAACTCCTCCTGCCTGTCCTCAAGGACGTCCGTGCCAAGAGCACACTCACCCCCGACGGACGGAGGACAGACAGACTCAGACTCAGCAACTAGGCTAGCGGCGTAGTCTAGACGACAAGCGGCAGCAAAGTCGACAAGCTCAGCAACTAGGGCAGACGCAGCAGTGGACTCAAAGGAAGGGTCAGTGACAACAGTAGCCAGGAGACGCGTGACAGTAGGACTGGTAGCACGAAGGGAGTCAGACTCAGGGTCAGCAAGAGCAGGAAGAGAGGACGCAGGAGGAGACGGGAGAGGGACACGCTGAGGAGCAGTGGAAGGACGAAGCGCCATCTGGTGAGTGCCTGGGACAGCAGGAGGACGCTGACGCGGGACACGACGACCAGTGTGAGCAGCACGAACAGGCGACGCTCGACGAGACTCAGGCGACGCAGGACGAGACTCAGGCTCACGACGCTCCGTAAGACCTCCAGTCGGACCAGTGTAAGGAGAAGGACCAGGGAGAGGGGAGGCAGACGGTAACTGTGACTGCGACTGGACAGACGGAGGACACTCTAAGGAGGGAGGAGGACAAGGAGGAGGAGGCTGACCAAGAACCTGCTGAAGGAGCGGAACGAAGTACGGCCGCGGCCGCGCAGCGTCTCCAGAACCAGCAGAGACACCAGCGCCAGGGTCCTCAGCACCAGCAGCAGCACCAACTGCAGGGTCCTCAGCACCAGCAGCAGCTCCAACTCCAAGGTCCGCAGCACCAGCAGCACCTCCAGGAGTAGCAGTACCTCCAGCAGCTCCAACAGCAACAGCACCAGCAGCACCTCCAGCAACTCCAGCAGCACCAGCAGCACCACCAGTAGCAGCAGCACCTCCAGCAGCTCCAGCAGCTCCAGCACCGGCAGTACCTCCAGCAGCGCCAGCAGCACCGCCAGCAGCAGCACCTCCAGCAGCTCCAGCACCAGCAGCACCTCCACTAGCACCAGCAGCACCGCCAGCAGCAGCAGCACCTCCAGCTCCAGGGTCCGCGACACTAGGAGCGCCACTCCGGAGACTGCAGCGCCGTGCGTACCACTCTCGGAGCCGCTGGGGAGAGGGTAGCTCCCGCCTAGGAGGGGAAGGACTAGCCCCAGCTCCAGCAGTACTCCTAGCTCCAGAAGCACCTCTCCTGAGGCTGCAGTACTGTAAGTACCACTCACGCAGCTGCTGTGAGGAGAGAGCTCCTCCAGGTGTAGCACTCCCAGGCGCAGCACCTCCAGACTCAGCACCCCCAGACTCAGCACCCGCAGGCTCCGCACCCCCAGGCTCAGCACCCCCAGACTCCGCACCCCCAGGCTCCGCACCCCCAGGCTCCGCACGCTCAGGCTCAGCACCCTCAGCAGGACGAGAGTCGACAGCTACCTCGACAGGCTCAACCGGGTCTACCTGGGACACACCTGAGGGAGCGGCACCCTGAGGGGGGAGGGGGTCTACCACAGCAGCACCTGGCGCGAGGAAGAGAGGCGGGGGGGGGAAGCGGGCAGTGCGGTAGGGGAAGAGGCGGTAGTAGGGGACGGACTCGTCGAACGTGACGTCCTGAGAAGGCAGGACACTGCGCGAGGTGGGGTGGTAAAACTGCCAACCAGACGCGTCCGGGACAAAGCCAAGGAAGACACAAGGAACAGCGCGGGAGGAGAGCTTGTCCGCAGACGTATCGCGGACAAAAGCTCGAGATCCCCAGACCCGAAAGCGTGACGCATCGCCAACCTCTCCCGTCCAACGCAGTGTCGGCGAAGTCTCCGGAACGGAGACACGGGGCCAGAGGTTGAGCTGATGCGCAGCGTAGCGGACCGCAAACGGCCACAGAAAGTGGGGGGCAGCCGCATGGATCAAGGAGGTACGAGCGACCTCCATGACCAAGCCAATGCGGCGCTCAGCAACCCCATTCTGCTGTGGAGAGGCCGGAAGCGTGAACGATTGGCGAATGCCGTGCTCCGTACAGTAGGCTGCCAAGAGGTCGGAGGAGAACTCACCACCTCTGTCAGAGTGCAAGCGCAGGACAGGAAAGTCCGAGTGGAAACGCTCGCTGAGCTGGAGACGAGAAGCGCGGATCCAAGGGATCAAAACATCAGGGACCTCACCCTTGGTGCGCAAGGGGAAGACCGTGGTGTAGCGCGAGTAGTCGTCAACAACTATCAGGAAGTACCTCTCCTGACCCTGACCACGGACGCGTGCTGGGCCCCACACGTCCATGTGGAGCGTCTGCAAGGGAGCAGTCGTCGGGGGAAACGAGGAGGAGTGAGGAGCGGCGCGCTGCCGCCCCTCGACACAGGGAAGACAGGGAGGAGCAGGCGAGGGTGGGAGGGGAGGGAGAACCCTGGGAAGACCAGAGACAAGGTACCGTTTGTGCATGGCACGAAGGCGCTGCACGGACGGGTGACCAAGTCGGTGGTGCCAGAGGACGGTCTCGTGCGCTAGAGAGCGACACGAGCAGGGGGCCGACAGCTGACCTGACGCAGACGCAGACGCAGCTACCTGAGGGGACTCAGTGGTCAGTGTGTACAGGTCCGACCCCGGCTGCCGAGTGAAGGTAGCCAGGTGACGGCCCGTCCGAGCACACGTGCAGTGTGTCACGCGCTCGTAGGCAGGGGTGAACTGGTGAACACCCCCGTCCTGGAGCGCACAACCTGCCACCAAGTTCGTAGACAACGAGGGGAGGTGGAGACCTGACAGTGTGCCCGACGGGACCGCAGGACAAGGAAGGACAGTGGAGGAGGTCGCAATGACCGGACCCCCAGAGGGGTCAGCGAGAGAGACAGCAACTGGCCGAGCAAGCGGCTCAAGGGTAGTGCGGTCACGAAAGAAACAGCGAGAAGCACCTGAGTCCAGTGTGAAGGTGTGCAGTGCCTCAGTCGACTCAGTACCAGGGGGGGCAGACTCACTAGCACCTAGAGCAGCAGCCTCACCAGCACCTGGGGTAGCAGACATGCGAGTACCGGGAGTGGTAGCCTCACCAGCACCTAGGGCAACAGACGCACTAGCACCTAGAGCGGCAGCCTCACTCACAGGACACGGCAGCTGCACCTGTCCACTACCAGAAGCTCCCGAATGACGCACTCCAGAGCGACTACCACTACGGCCACCCCGACAGCCCCAACTGGCGTACCACTCACGAAGCTGCTGGGGCGAAAGAGGACACGGTAGCTGCACCTGTCCACTACCAGAAGCTCCCGACCGACCCACTCCAGAGCGACTACCACTACGGCCACCCCGACAGCCCCAACTAGCGTACCACTCACGAAGCTGCTGGGGCGAAAGAGGACACGACAGCTGCACCTGTCCACTACCAGGAGCTCCCGAACGACCCACTCGAGAGCGACTACCACTACGGCCACCCCGACAGCCCCAACTAGCGTACCACTCACGAAGCTGCTGGGGCGTGAGGGACTCACGCGCACGGCCCTGGAGCTGCATCTGGCCACGCCAGGAGCAGCAGTAGCAGCAGTAGCGGCAGTAACAGCAGTAACAGTAGGAGCAGTAGAGGCAGTAGCAGCAGTAGTAGTGGTAGCAGTGCGGGCAGGGTAATGCTCACCAGTGGTCGGCGCGGTAGGCGCAAGACGGTGGCGACAGTGGGGCCGCTACAACTGCAGGGCGGGGCTGGGCCGCGGCAGGGAGCTCCGCGGCAGCTGCTGCAGGGCGGGGCCGGGCCGCGACGGCAACTGCTCCAGGGGTCAGGGGCGGCTGCTGCAGGGGCGGCTGCTCCAATGGCCAGGGGCGGCTCTTGCAGTGGCGGCTGCTCCAGGGGCCAGGGGCGGCTGCTGCAGGGGCGGCTGCTCCAGGGTCCAGGGGCGGCTCCTGCTGTGGTGGCTGCTCCAGGTGGCCAGGGGCGGCTGCTGCAGGGGCGGCTGCTCCAGGGTCCAGGGGCGGCTGTAGGTGCAGCTGCTCCAGAGGCCAGGGGCGGCTGCTGTAGGTGCGGCTGCTCTAGGGGCCAGGGGCGGCCGTCCCAAGGGCGGGCGCGGGGTAGGGCAGGGCGCCACGGTGAGCAGGGGCGACGCGCGGGTCGCGCGCGGGGGCGACGCGACGAGGCAGGGGCGACGCGTGCGGGTCCCGCAGCTGCGTCGCGACGAGGCGGGGGCGACGCGCGGGTCCCGCAGCTGCGTCGCGACGAGGCGGGGGCGTCGCGCGGGTCCCGCAGCTGTGTCGCGACGAGGCGGGGGCGACGCGCGGGTCCCGCAGCTGCGTCGCGACGAGGCGGGGGCGACAGCGCACGGGTTCCGGCGGGCTGCAGGCGTCGGCGTGAAGTAGCCGCGGCGCGCGGGTCACGGCCTGCGCGTGAGCGGCCTACGGGCGGCCTACGGGCTGCCTATGGGCTGCCTACGGACGGCAGCGGCCTACGGGCGGCGTACAGGCTGCCTACGGGCGGCCGCGGCCTACGGGCTGCGTACGGGCAGCGTAAGGGCGGCCTACAGGCGACGGCAGGCGACGGGCAGCCTACGGGCGATGGGCAGCCTACGGGCGGCGGCCACTAGGGCGCACGACGGCGCTAGTAGGGGCGCTCGACGGCGCTAGAAGGGGCGCTCGACGGCGCTAGAAGGGGCGCTCGACGGCGCTAGGAGGGGCGCTCGACGGCGCAAGAAGGGGCGCTCGACGGCGCGAGAAGTGGCGCTCGACGGCGCGGTGGAACGGTGGGCCCAAACCAACTTCGGTCCTAGGTCCTGACCTAGGCGTCTGATACCATGTTGTAAAGTAGAGGTGAACGAGAATGAATGAAACTAGGTAGGAGGGGGATACAAGTAGGAAACCCTAACAAAGTTGTACCCCCTAAGGCTAAACCCACTATAGCCTACACAATTTAAACATATAATGTTTGACAGTACATCCCAACGTCGTGTGGTAGTTGCTGGAACCCGAGCTCCGTGAGGACGTTGTGTAGGTAGTGCTGCCATAGTCGAGGTGCCTGTCTAATCCCATAGAGGGATTTTTGGAGAAGGCTAATGGCGCCGTCGTTCTCCTTGAAGGCATGCGGCTGCTCAACGAAGATGATGGCGTCGACGGGAGCGTAGAGGAATGCGCTTTCGACGTCGATTTGACGGAGTGGTCGCTATTTGACGGCTGCGATGCAGATGAGAATGCGCACCGACGTGTGCCGTCCGACGGGCGCGTAGGTGAGATCAAAGTCCACCATGTGAGTTTGCTCAAACATGCGCACCACCCATCTCACCTTGTATTTGTCAATGGAGCCATCCGCCAGTGTTTTGATGCGGAAGACCCATTTACCGCTGAGATTTTTTCTCCCCTTCACCGACGTTCGAGGAACCAGCTTCCATGTCCCGTGGTTCTTGAGCGCCGTGACTTCCTTGGCTATGGCTGCCTTCCATTTCTCGCTGTCGGGGCCAGATAGAGCTTGGCGAACAGTTGTGGGCTCCTTGGGGGAGTTGTGGCAAACAGCTACGGCGAGCCCAAGGATGCGGAGACCGGTTTTGTTGGTCCTTTCGTAGTGCAGGCGATCATAGTCGTGGAAGCTGGTTACTTCGAATACATCGTCGTCGCTGTCGTTGTCGAGGCGGAGGGTGTCTTGCGAGGTGTTTGGTGGTGGTAACTCGGCATCCAGAGATCGGCGTGCTGTGTTGTTGAAGTTGTGAGCTTCGCGAGTTGTATCGTCAGGATCGAATTGGTGTACAGAGATGAAGGTTGGAGTCTGGAACGGGCTTGTAAGGGGAACGTTTGGCGCGCTGTCAAATTGGGTGACGTCTGCTACATCGGTGTCCTCTGCCAGGTCAACTTCATCATGTGGAGTTGCGATGATGCGGTGTCCTCGGAAACCCTTTCTAGTGCCTTGTCAGCTTCTTGGTGTTCCTTGAACAGTGGCAGAGTCAGCTTCTCGTAGAAGATGCAGTCACGTTATTTTGTTACTTCGTGTGTCGCGTAGTCCAGCACGATCCACGCCTTGTATTCTTTTTCGATCCCAAGGTGGATACCCCAGCGCGCCCGGTCAGCAAATTTTCCCGTCCTTGATATATGGGGCCTGTACTGTACCATGCAGCCGGACACTCGAAGCAGACGCGTGTCCGCTTTTCTGCCCGTCCATGCCCGTAGGGGGAATTGTTGTTTTCGAGGCTTCGGGAGGACAGAAAGTTGTGCAGCCGAACAGCGTGGTTCATCGCAAACAGCCAAAAGTGGGTTGGAATGGCCGACTGCTTCATCAGGGCCCTCATCCATGTAGCGAGGCTCTTGTTTGTCCATTCTGCTACTCCTTGCTGCTCGTGAGCGTAGGGAAGGGACACCAAGTGCTCGATCCCCTTCTGCTTGAAGTGTTCCTTGAACTCTGTTGAGAAGAACTCCAAACCCCTGTCTGTCTGGTAACTTTTCAGCTTCTGTCCGTAGTGACGCTCGACCTACTTCATCCACGCCACGAAGTGCTCGAA
This sequence comes from Closterium sp. Naga37s-1, assembly GCA_947471745.1. Taxonomy (NCBI): domain Eukaryota; kingdom Viridiplantae; phylum Streptophyta; class Zygnematophyceae; order Desmidiales; family Closteriaceae; genus Closterium; species Closterium sp. Naga37s-1. The sequence continues at coordinate 1,486,285 of CANJKZ010000814.1, forward strand.
GGCAAGAGAGTGACAGTCGGTGTTGACAGCCCAGACGTAGCGCGTGCTTGCGTCAATGAAGGTGAGCGTGTACTGTTCACCGTCAAGCCCCGACTGACTGAGAATCACAAAATCGTTGTAGACCTTGTCCAGCGGCCTGTAACGTTCGTATCCTGGGGGTAATTTGGGAAAAGGCTTGTGGGTGAGCGATGCGGTCGGGCAGACGGTGCACGGCGGGTCAGCAGAGTCTGTTGTGAGGAAGCCATCTCGAGGTAGAAGCAGTGCTCCTTCGTCGAAGACTCCGGCCTTGAGTGGGTTCTTGAGTGTTGCGTGCGAAGGGTGTCCGAGTTGCTGATGCCATGTTTCCGGATCCGCGCGGTATCCGACAGTCTTTTGATAGTATGCGTATTGTGCTGCGTCGTCGTTCTACTCCTTTTCAGGTCCTGTGTCGGTGGCAGCGTCGGTGTCAGCTGTGAAGGCCCGAATGGAGTCCCGTTCCAGAAGCGCGCGGGGAATTCCGATGATGTCGTCAGTATCGCCGGCGTGAACTTGGTCGCCGGTGACAAGCAGGTACTGGGATGGTGGCGCCTTGGGCCAGTCGGCGGCAGGAAGTCCTTTCATGGGGATTCGGAAGTAACTGTACTCGGCGCCGACGACTTCGATCTGTTGTGGTCCTTGTTCTGGCAGCGGTGGCTCCTCAGTAGGTTATGGTAATTCTACTGCTCCTTCGAAGAATTCATAAGTGACCTATTCCTTTGACTCCTCTTGCACTGGTTCTGGTGTGTCAGGAGCATACTGATCTGGGAGAGGGGGTCCGCCCCAGCTGGTGCTTCGTGTTGCCCAGTACGGATCAACTGCCGCGACTTCCGCAAGAGGGAGTCCCGTGGCTTCATCGTAGCTTTGCGGCCCCCATCCTTCTTTGGTTGAGGTTCCCCAACCACCTCCAGCGGCAGCGCCTGTATCTCACATTGGGGTGGCGCCTGCAGTTGCTTCCTTTGGTGTCAGGATTTTTCCCCATGGGCCGAGCGCGGAGCCAGAACTACCCCATCTTGTTCCGGCGGCTCCGCTTTCTTCGGTGATTGGTTCCGAAGGTGCTGACGTGCCGCTGTCCTCTTCCATTGTTGCAGGTCCGGTCTCAGCAGAGTTGGAGGTCGAGGCAGTCGGGACGGTGCGCAGTAGCAGAAGACCGTCAGAAGCAGGTCGCTCGAGGTCCATTTCCGTGGGATGCGACAACGTTGGCGGCTCCGAAGGAGTTGTTTTTAGCAGCAGAGTGCGGTCAGAATCTCTAGTGGTGCCCTGAGCCGAGAACAGTACGAAGACTCCGTCATCGTCAATCGCCTTGCCGATGTAAGAGTGGTTGTAGAAGAGCTCAAAGGCCTTGTCTTTGCAGTTGCTGCGAATGTCGACTCCGCACCGCATGAGTTGTGCCGAGGAGAGCACGTTATACCGCAGATCTAGGGTGACGAGTACATCTCCGATGTGGATGGTGAACTTCGTGTCATCAGCTTCAAGGTAAATTTCACCGATGTCGTACGCCTTCATCCTGATATTGTTGGCGACGGTAATTTCGCATGACCGACGCATGCGACGTGAGTTGCTGATGAACGTTGGTGATCCCACCATGTGTTGTCCACAGCAGCTGTCAAGGTACCATGTATTGATGCTCTCACGACTCAGGCGCGCGATGTTGGTGATTTTCGGCATGACAACGCGGTCGAAGTCACCGGTGTATGGTGAGAGAGCGAAGAACCTGTTCGCGGAAATGCTGGGAGGTGATTCCGGAGTTGGCGAAAGCAGCTTGAAATTAGGTGAAATGTTTGTTGGATGATCGATCCAGCTGTGGATGGTGGGATCACTGTCTGCACTAGGTGCAATGGAGTTGATAGGTGCGATAGGCGGATACTCGACATTGTCGTAATATCGAATGCCTCTGCGACGCCGTGCCATGCAGCTCATGATCATTCCCTTGCCTTTGTCCTTCGCTGTGATGTGTGCAGGAGTTTGAGAAGTGCTTGCAACGGAGGGAGGCGACATGGTGGATATCGCGGCAAAAGATGTCGATTGTGCCGTGGATTGCTGACTGGAGGAGTTGCGCCTCTCGTCGGCAGCTTTCTGCTTGTAGCACTGATCGATAGCGTGGCCGGGTTTCCTGCAGTATTTGCAGAATGTTCCCTTCTTTCCACGCTGCTCCCCTTCAATCGCTCCAGCGTAGAAGACTAACTTCTCTCGCTTGCTGTTTTTCTTGTTGTACAGATCGATTTCCTTCTGCTCGGAGAGAAGCGTGGTGCACAAGGCGGACTCGGAGATGGTTGCTCGAGCACGGAGCAACGACTGGCACGGTCGCCAATCGCGTCCAAGGCCTAAAAGAACCATGGAGACGAACATGTCGTCGGGAACGGTTCCGCCGCACTTCTTGATGTGGTCGCGCAGATTGCGGCACTGGTTGATATATGGTCCCGCTTTCTCCCCTTGTTGCATTTTGACCGATGTCAGTCGGCTAAGCAGGCGACTCATTGTGATAGGATCTGTTGCCATGTATGAGTTGCGCAGGTGCTCCCAAGAGGCGTACGCGGGCGCCCATTCTGACTTGTAGGAGTGAATGCCAAGTTGCTCGAAAGGGGAGAGGTTTCAAAGAAGAGTGGTGTACGCGAGAAGAGACTCGTGGTAATATTGGTTCTTCTCTTGGATGGTGCCTTCTGTCGGAAACGGTAAGCTTCCATCGTAGTACATCCAGATTTGCAGTTGTCGCGAGGAGCTCGAACTCGAAGCTCCACGTGTAGAAGTCTTTTCTGTCGAAGGGAACTGATGTTTTCAGCTTCGAGGTTAAAACAAACTTTGTCTGCATTGTTGCGATTGTGTCTGAATATGCGCGTTGTTGACTATCTTGCGCAGGAGCTGAAGCTTGACGGTTGTCAAAGGTAAAAGACCTCTCAAAGTTGACACAGCGGTCTTCTCCAGGGAGAGGGAGTCCAGCAACTCCGCGTGCATAGCTCGAGCCATCGATGCTCATTGCTTGATGGCTCTCAAGAGCATTGATGCGGGCGACCAGCTGCTTAACGAGAGCGGCGGTGACGGAGGTCACCGCTGATGGTGCAGTAGGTATTGCTGGTGGTGGGCCCAGAGAATCTGCAGTGGCTTTTCCTTCTGGAGCCATAGTAGTGCAGAGTTTGTAATGATGTAACGAGTAATTTATTAAGAGGTTGTTCTAGTAAGGACAAGAGCTTAGTAGGCCTTATAATCCACTCTAGCTCTCATACCAAGTTGTTATAACTGAAGGATCGTAGTGGATAGGATAAGACTGTTAAGCATGTGAGAGAACCATGAAGTCTCTGTAATGACCTTGTTGATAAAGTTGAAGAACAAGATAATTATAACACGGAAGTACAGGAATATAAATAGCAATCCTAGCTAGCCATGTACTCTGAGGGGTACATTCCCTTATTAACTGAATTACATTGCTACAGTAACCACAACTATTGCCATTCTTGACAGTTACCACGTTGCATCTTGTAACTGCCGCGTGCGGTTACTGGGCAGTCAAGGGCCACGACCGTTAACTGTCTTCGTTTGTTGACCTTCGGGTGACCCTTGGTCTTCTGCATGCTCTATATGAGCTATTGCGATACTTATACAGTCTCGTTGCTTCGTTATGGAGTGACGTGAGAGTGGAGAGCCTTCGGGAATGTTTCCATAACCTTTTCAGTTATTCCAATAGTTGCCGAATTCGTTACAGCTGCAAACGCTTGCATGAACGTGCGGGCGCACGTTCGAACGGAAACTCGACTCTAGTTCAGTGTCCATATTTGGTTCCTTCTTTCTTACCTATTTTGACGAAAGTCACAACCCAGCATGGCAAGATTAACAAAGCACGTTACCACCAAAGGTTCGAACTCAGCCCGCCAAGGACACACGCCCTTAAGGTTCTTTTTTGTCGGGACACGTTCCTTGAAAACTCTCATGGTTCTAGCATGGTTCATGCCCAAGTTGGCTCCTAAGACTCCTAGGCTTCAGAAGGAGGTTATAAGACTACTGTAGCTTCCGATAGTATTTTAGACAAAGCTATCATGATCTCAGAGCTAGGAAGGCCTAGCAATCTGTTGGAATAGGAAGCTACACAAGGGATTGGACCATATTACCTTGGTGGAAGCTAAATAGCCTTGATCCCTCCTGAAGGGCTGTCGAAATTGCATCATGTCGGACTCTGGACAAGGGAGGGGGAGGAGAGAAGAAAGCCGCTGGAAATCATGTGGATCTGTTTGGGAGGACGAGAAGAGCGACATCCACCCACGGAGCGGCTCGGTCGAAATTCGTCGATCAGTGCAGCATATCGTTGGAAAGGTTTCGACACGATCTACAACAGTTGCCCCGGCATCATCACCAATTGACGAGCAGATCGGACGCAATTCGCGAAATTCAGTCGGCAGCCAACCTGGAAAATCGAGAATCAGAGAAAGTTTGAAGTGCGGAAAGGGGATTGGAGGTCGCACGCCAAGAGAGGAGGTCGGGGCGCATTCAACAAGCCGAGAATAGGGAGACACGGTCGAGTCTTCGTTGACGGAAAATCTGCCAACTTCGATGAGTTTAAACGGACAACCGGGTTGCGGGATTCAGGAGTGCAATACATAATTGGAACGGTCTCGGAACGATGATTCGGCTGAATCAAACGGCTCATCATTCAGACGTTCGAGTGCGGAGTTACACTCCAAAACCCAAGAAGGGGTGAATCTGCCCATGTCGTCTTCACCGCCGCCGCCATCGCCTCCGCTACCACCTCAACTTCAATCGTCGGTGTCGCTGCCGCAAATTGATCATCACTTGGGCAATGGGAAGCTGGAGAGTGCGCCAAAGTTTGATGGGAGTGACTACTGGACTTGGAGCTTCCGATTCGAACGATGGGCAGAGGCGCACAATCTATGGATGGTACTTTGATGGATCGGAGGAGCGACATGTATTGGGTGATGCACGACTGAAGTGGGAGAGGAGGAATCAGAAGGCATTTGCCCAATTCTGCAATACCTTGGTACCGGATGAGCTGATTCGCCTAGTTTAGGAGTTTGGCGGCAAGACCGAGTTGGGCGGTGCACCTGTAGCTGGTGAAGCAAGAGCTATCGCCGTGTTCCTCCTAGCTATGCGAGAACCTAGAGAACAAGATGTTGGGTGCATGCTGGGCGGGGAAAACGAAAGTGACACGAGACAAGGTCTTCTGAGAGTTGGGTTGCATGGAAAACAGTAAACCCTTTTGATGCAAGATGTGTGTTTTCTTACAATCTGCATAATTTACAGTTGGCGGTTACGACCATATTATAAATTTTATATCGGACCTTGTTGCAAAAGATGCGGATGATTCCCGTTTGGTGTTCACTGGGTCCATCTGTTTGAATAGTAGATGGTGATGTGGCACGCTAGGATTTGTGGTGATTGTCTGTGTCAACTGCTCTCCTTTCAAAGTGATTCTCCCCGTAGTCTGTCAGATCGCCCGCCCTCCGTTTCCAAACACCTGAATTCCTTGCGACTAGGCAAAGCTGATCTTGTTACGTGGCGTCGCGCACCGTCGTCTGAGGCTGTGGGTTCGACTCGACGACTCAATTTTCTGGACAATGTTCTCCCGTGGACGATTCATACGACCATGTGGTGTGCGACGAGTTTGAGCCTCCAACAAGCATGGGTGTGCTGCGTGTTCCTCCAACCATCTCCCCCATTCCCCCCATGGCCGTGTTTGTGGCAAGATTCTCTATCAGGTGTAGCTCCGCACCTGTTCCACTGACCTTTTTCCACAGCAACAGCACGTGCCTCTGTGCAACCACTAAAGGCTTTTCACACTGCCTTCCTATGTTCAAGGCCAGCCTGTCGGAGCTCTGCACGCAGTAATCAGCCAACCTCCGTTTCCCCGTTTCGTACCTCGCCTCGACTGCCATGGCTGTCAACGCGTTTTCCACGGTGAGTGTCCCGTCAGGGTCGGCATTGCCTCGCTCAACTTCGCACTGTACTCCAAGTTTTGATTGGCCGTCTCTTCGTGCCGCCTAAATGCTGAAACGTGACATTCACTAAAGCTCTTCGTTTCCCAACTTGTTGTTTCCCTCGCCGCCCTTGCCTCCCGCCGTGCCGATTCCTCCCCCCCTCAGCTGGCACACACAATGCCCGTGGCGCCGCGCGCCCTCTCCGCCACAGCGGCCGTGCGCGCGTCGCTGGACACGCGGGTGCTGGAGAGCAAGTCGCTGGGGGAGCTGCGCGCGCTGGCGCGCCAGCGGGGGCTGCGCGGCGACACCAAGGCGGAGCTCGTGAAAATGCTCAGCAGGCAAGCCTCACTGCTTCTCTCTCTATCGTGCGAGTGCGGGTAGCTAGCAGTGGCACCGCACGCTGATTCAACGGCGTCCGGGCAGCAGTCGGTGCTGTCGTCGCGACGCGACACCCGGTAGCGCGTGCGCGAAAGCGTTGCAAGTCAGCGGTGCCTCCGCCGTGAGAGCAGGTCCAATTCCATGGCTTGCCGTTGCGCAGTCCCTCTCTCTCTCCCCGCTCCTTTCCCCGGTCCCTTCGTACTTGCCTTAATCATATCGTTTCTCTCATCCCGCCTTCCCCAATCGCTTCCCCCGATTGCAGTGGAACGAACGGCGCATTCGGCGCCACGCCCGCCGCGCCAGTAACCGCAGCGGCCCCATCCGCAGCGCAGGGGGCGACTCAGTCGGCGCAGGCGCGGCAGCTGGAGGCGATGCCGCTGGCGCAGCTGCGCGCCATGGCGCGGAGCCGAGGCATCTTCGGCAACACCAAGGCGGAGCTCGTCGCGGCGCTCCTGTGAGTGGCCCGACTGCAAGCCCTGTGCTCCTGTGATGAAATCGTCACCTCCTCGTGCGTCGTTTGGTGAGCGAAGTGACTACGTGGCAACCGTGGTACTGCACACGCGGAACGACTAACCTTCCCCTCCCCTCCCTCCTCCTCTTCCCCCTGGCCTTCCGCCTCAGTGCCGCGTCAGGTGCGCCTGCCGCCGCGCCCGCTGCACCGGCCGCCGCGCCCCCGCCGGCCCCTGCTGCGCAGTACTCCGCCGCGCCGTCCGCCGCTGCCCCCGCGGGCGGCAGCAACGCGTTGGCGCGGCAGCTGGAGTCGATGCCGATGGGGCAGCTGCGCGCAATGGCGCGGCAAAAGGGGCTGCGCGGCAACACCAAGGACGAACTCATCTCCGCGCTGCTGTGAGCCCCGGGAGGCGGGGGAGGGTGTGGGGGAAGGGTTGAAGGGGCGGGAATGGGGAAGGGAGGGTTGGGCGGGGTGATGGGGGAACGAGGGATTGGACCCTGGGTACACGGGGACAACGGGCCGTGAGTGACTTCGTGAGAGCCGTGCGGGATTTTAGTAGGACGCGCGTTGCTATGTTGTGCTTGTGTCCTTGAGTCGATTCCAAATCCTTCCCTCAGCCATTTCTGTGCCGTGCGTGCCCAATCCATCCAGTTGTTATGGGAATCAAGGGCTTCAACTCGCCCCCACATTCCTGAGTCCCATTAACGCGTTTTCCGACATGTCCAGTACGAATTTGTGCTCCTGGACTCATTTCTCTTCGCCCTCACCCCCCGCCCCTTCCCTCGTTTCCCGTGCATCCCCAACGAACCAGTGGCACGTCATCCCGACCCTCCTCCTACAAAGTCCCAATCGCAGCACCGTCCGCTTCCTCCCCACCTCCTGCCCCCGCCGCCCCGTCCGCGCCCGCACCCGCACCCGCACCCGCCTCCCCGTCCGCTCCCGCGGCTGCCGCCGTGAACCCGCAGGCGCTGTCACGGCAGCTGCAGGCGCGGCCGCTGTCCGCGCTGCGCGCCATGGCTTCCGCCAAGGGCATCTCGCCCGCCGTTTCCAGCAAGGACCAGCTCGTGCGCGCGCTCATGTGAGTCCGGGGCGCACGAAGTATGCGGATGGGTATGGGGAGAGGGAAGGGAGTGGGAGGGGGAGGGTGATGGGAAGCGGGGATTAGCGAAAACAGTGGGGCTACAAGAAGGGAAGAAGGGCTGCAATGGGTGAACAGCTGGTTTCTATGTTTCCGTCCCATCTCCAACTGGCAGCAGCTGGCTTGCGCCTTGTTTTCTCCCCTCTCCCCCCCTACCCCTCCCTCTCCCCTTGCCCTTTTTCTTCTTCCCTCTATCCCTTCCTCTCCTTCATTTCTGTATCAGCACACCCAGCCCTCCCCTCCACTCATTCCTCCCTCTTCCTCTCCCCTCTCCCCCCTCCCCTCATTCCCCTCTCCCCAGCGCGGCGGCGACAGCAACAGCGGCGGGGGTGACGGAGGTGCGGGCGGCGGCGTCAGTGCGGTCGGCGGAGCTGCAGGCGCGGCCACTATCGGAGCTGAGGGCCATGGCGAAGCAGAGGGGGCTCAGGGGCGACACCAAGGCCGAGCTCGTCAAGCTGCTGTCAGTTACTGGGCCGCTGGGTGGGTGGGTGGGTGGATGACTGGGTTGATTTAGACTGTCAAGAGTCATGGCGGGTGGTGGAAGGAGTGGGGGTGTTGTTGGTGCTCACGCTGCTGATCCTCCTGTGCTGATCCCACGTGACATCTTCCCTCTGGTGCCTCTGATCCTGCACTCTTTGCCTTGTTGGTAGAATTCTGCTCCATCTATCTTCCCTTCTCCTTTCTACTTCCTCAACCTCATTCCTCCTTCCTCATACCAAGTGTGGGATTGTGCCACTCCCAGAGTCTAATCCAAGCCTCCCTGACCCCCCTGTTTCCAACCCCAATCCATCCCCCAAACAGCACTGCCAGCGACCCCACCCCCAACTTCGCGTCTACACCCACCACCCCTCCTCGCTCCGCCACCGCCACCGCCACCGCCACCGCAGCAGCAGCAGTGGCAACGGCCACAGCCACAGCCACGCCCTTCTCATCTGGCATCAGCATCCCCTTCCAGTCCGACGCCCCTGCCGGCGGCACCACTGCCATCCAGCCCGCTCAGTCCGCCACAGCAGCAGACTCGGAGGCGCCGTCGATTCAGGAGGCGATTGAGCTGTTCTTTTCTCCGGACCGGGGGCAGGAGCAGCAGGCGGACGGGCTGTCGGAGCAGGCTGCCTTCCTGCGTAATGTGATGGTTGCAGGCATAGGCGTGGCCGTGCTGCCTCTCATCCTGCCCATGCAGATGCCTACTCCTGTTGCTGTCGCCCCCTCCTCCCCGCCACCGGCCATCACCGCCCCTGTTGAGGTATGTCCCATGCTCCTTCCACCCTCCCTTATTTCCAACTGCACGGAAGGTGTTCCCATGTGTGCTGATATTTGCTCTTCGAGCACCTGCAATCCCTGTCTCCTCCCCCGTCCTTCCTCATCCCATCGCATCATTACCACCACACCCACCTTAATGTGTGCCTCCGTTTCTTCATCTCTGCCCGCGCCGTACCTGCAGCCCGTGGCTCCGCCACCCGAGCCTGAGCCTGAGGTGCGGGAGCTGTCTCCTGCGGAGTTCTGCCGCATGCTTCCTGCCTCGCTGCTCTCCCCCGAGGCTGCCAGGTTCTGCGCTGCTGTCGCTGACATGAAGCTCTGAGCCATTCAGCCGCCACAAAGCGCAGCTATGGTTGGTTTTTAACTTTGTTTTCCCCATCACGAGTGTCCTACGTCGAAGATATGTGCTGCTTCTGCCGACAAGAGGCACAAAGATTTTGAAGTTGATTGGCATTCTTTTGGAGCAATTCCAAGGACAGGATTCATTGTCCTCTGTCCACCTATGGCTTTGAAAGAACAGGGCAATGGTGAGCGTCAGGGTCCTTCCAAGGATTTAAGGGTTTCGGGTTTAGGGTTTAGGGTTTAGGGTGTCAGAGGTCCACTGGTGACCCCCGATTGATCATAGGGAAGGGTTACAGGCTCGTTGTCCTGGGAGGTTACCGTATTCTCCCGGACATAACACCCTATGTATAGCTAAAAATACATGGAAAAATGGGGGGTGTCACCTCATAGGAAAAAAACTACATACCGCATAGGATAAATCCCCCCCCATTTTTTACGAAAAGTCTCCCCATGACGTGTACCGGAGGTTTCTCGCCCACCGCAAGAAGTGCCTCGCCATCTCGATCGCATGACTGCAGAAGTGGTCGCACGAGGTGATGAAAGAGTTACACCCAGGTGAAAAGTGGGCCGGCTCTCAGCGGTGTACTCAGCGCTTTCGCCGTCGCTGGAACCTGACGACCAGAGCGAAGACCCGGGTCGGCCAGAAGCTCTCGTCCAGTGAGTTCTTATTTGGTGGTATTGTTGTTTGTCTGTTTCCGTCTATTCACGGCTCTCACTCTGTATTTGTGCTTTCTGTTCCTCCCATCCCGTGTCCCAGACTGCGAGACTGGTGTCAAGAACTTTTGGACGTACGTGCGTCACTCCCGCCGGCAGTACAAGATCGACCTGCCGTGGATTCTAAATGCGGACCAAACGCCCCTCTGGCTCGAGATGCCATCCGAACGCACCGTTGAAGAGGTTGGCTTGCGCTCCGTGCCCGTCCGCAGCGGCGGCTACCAGAAAGAGCGGGTTACAGTGATGCTCGCCTGCACCGTCAGCGGGGAGAAGTTGAAGCCGTGGGTCTTCTTCAAAAGGAAGACCGTCCCCAAAGGAGATTTCCCTTCAGGTATGCACCACGCGTCGATTACGCGGTGGCATGTCGATGTCAGTTAATATATTTAACTAACATCGTGGTTTTGTTGCTGTGCAGATATCCACGTGGGGGTCCATCCCAACGGGTGGATGGACGCGGATGGTGTCGTCGAGTGGCTGGACGGGGCGGTGAAGCCGTACATCAACTCCAAATTCGGAGTCCGCCCCCGCAAAGCTCTGCTTGTCCTCGATTCGTACCGCGGGCACCTGACCCCGGAGGTGAAGAAGAAGTTTGGCGAGCTGAACCTGGTCCCTGCGGTTATCCCTGCTGGCTGCACCTCGGAGATTCAACCCCTCGACGTCGCAGTTAATCGCTCCTTCAAGGCCGCCGTTCGCCAGCTCTACTAGGAGTGGTTTGAGCGTGAGGGGGTCGACACCTTGACGAAGAAAGGTGAGAGGTGCAGCTCTTCTGTTTATGTTTTTATTTCTTTAACCCGTGCTGACCCGGTTTCTGGATTTGCGTGGCAGGCACCATCAAGAAGCCTCCTGTCGAGCTGACGCTCAAGTGGATCTCGGCGGCCTGGAAGTCCGTGCCCAAGGAGCTCATTCAACGGGCGTTCCTCACCTGCGGCATCAGCAACGCCCTGGATGGGTCCCAGGACAAGCTCTGCCTGCAACACAGGCGAGGCGAGCTCGAGGGCGAGGAGGTCGACATGGATGATGAAATTGCAGCAGACGGTTTCTTCTGCAACAACGTAGAAGAACCTGAGTCGGACTCTGAGGCCGACCCGGATGACCCCACTGCAGCTGATGATTAGAGTAGGGTAGATTAACTAGTGTAGAAAATGGTGAAGCCTGTGTGAGGCTCGTAGGTAGGAGTAGATTAACTAGTTGTAGAGTAATTAACATGATGTTTTAGTAGACTAATTATGTAAAAGGTCTTCAAATGAAAAAAAAAAAAGAAAAAAACTGGGTGGCGGTTATAAAATGTAAGGCACAGGTATGCGGTTATAATCCGTAAGACTTTTAGGTATGCGCTTATAATCTAGCACCGGATATAAACGCCACACGCCAATTAAAAGCGCCAGACGCTTATCCGCGGGTGGCGCTTATATCCGGGGTATGACGGTACTAATACCCGGGTCTTTACATATGGCATATTTTAGTGTTAGTGTTTATTTAATTAGACAATGTGGGTGTTTTGATTTTCAGTTTAACATCACTGTCTGACGCACGAATGTGAGTTTCGGCCACGAACTTCATCACCTCCACGAAAATGCCATGTGGCACCTCTCTTGCCACTTGCAGCAGAAGATTCGCCTGCACGTGGCGACAACGAAGTAGTGGGAGGGGGGAAATCTCGGTAGATTGTAAGTGAATGTACCACGAAATTTCATCCGGGGAGAAATTTTCGCGATATTCTTCCGTATTACAGCTTCTTGTTAACGACTATAATAACGAATTCGTAAGAAAAGGGGGGTGTTATAGAAAATCAGCCAAAAAGGGGGGTATATTAGAAACGAGGCCTATCATAACACCCACCCCGCACAAGCTACCCGGGGGTGTACAATTACGGGGGGGTGTTTTATCCGGGAGAATACGGTATGTGCGCACTCACCCGCTACTTAACAAGCCCCTTTATCCCAATGGTCTAGTTGTTGGGATTCTGACATATGGTGTAGATCAGTGATATACGACCAGGGCTCTCGCTAGGATTTTGGCCTGTCTAAAAGCCTAAACCCAAAAATCCGTTTCGTCTGATGTTCAGACGGGAACTTTTCACTGGTCTGTTATTTAAGACGAAATTCCATTGCATGTCTGTGTCAAACTGTAATCATGTATGTGCTGTAGAGGCTGTAGTGGGGTAGCCCATATAGGGTACAATCCAATTTAGCATTAGCACATGTACCCACATTCTGCTCAATTCAATTATTCGTGCCTGATAGTTTCTGACATGGTTTCAGAGCAGTAGGTCCGTAGGACCATTTTTTTTCGGGCCCACCATTACCTAGTGACCGACTACGATTACCGCGTTACCCCACGCCCTGCCCTGCCTTGCGTCACACTGCCCGTGTACGCCCTGCCCTGCCCCGCGTCGCGCTGCCCCGCGCACGCCCTGCCCTACCCCGTGTCGCGATGCCCCGCGCACACCCTGCCCTGCCCCGTGTCGCGCTGCCCCGCGCACGCCCTGCCCTGCCCCGTGTCGCGCTGCCCCACGCACGCCCTGCCGTCTTCTCTTGCGTCCTCTCTTCCGCACGTCCCTGACCCTGAATCTGACCTGGTTCGTGCTGCCAGCCCTACTGTCACGCATCTCTTAGCCACTGTTGTCATCGACCCTTCGTTTGAGTCCACTGCTGCATCTGCCTTAGTCGCTGAGCTTGTTGACTTTGCTGCTGCTTGACGTCTCGACTACGCCACTAGTCTTGTTGCTGAGTATGAGACAGTCTGTCCTCCGTCCGTCGAGGGTGAGTGCGCTCTTGGCACGGACGTCCTTGAGGACTTTGAGTGTCTTGCAGCCGCTGTATCTCATCTCGTGGCCATGCTGCTTGCCCCTGAGGGAGACCCAGATGCACCAGACATCCCGACCCCGCGCTCTTAGATGGCATCTTGGAAGTCCACAGGCACTTACGTCGACGCAGTTCCCCCTCCTAGGGCGAACATAGTCGATGACATGTGGATTTTCAGGGTGAAGCGGCCGCCGGGTTCTCCGCCTGCCTTCAAGGCTCATTACGTTGCACGAGGCTTTAGTTAGCGACAGGGAGTTGACTTCTTCCAGACCTCTCCCCTACCCCAAAGATGACCACTCTTCGGGTGCTGCTGCACGTTGCCGCTCAGCGTGGCTACGAGCTTCACTCTCTTGACTTCAGCACAGCTTTCTTACAGGGCAGCCTGCACGAGGAGATCTGGCTGCGCCGCCCTCCTGGCTTCACTGGGTCGTTTCCTGCAGGTAACCAGTGCAGCCTCCGGCGGCCAGTCTACGGTCTCCGCCATGCGCCTCGTGAGTGGCATGACACACTGAGGACGAAACTTGCGGCACTAGGGTTTGCTCCTTCGACCGTAGACCCATCGTTGTTTCTCCGCACCGACACTTCGTTGCCGCCGTTCTACATCGTCGTGTACGTCGACGACTTGGTTTTTGCCACTACTGACACTGAGGCACTCGCCCTTGTGAAGTCGAAGCTACAGAAGAAACACACGTGCACAGACCTGGGTGAGCTGCGCAGTTACCTTGGCTTGCAGATCACTCGGGACAGAGCACGGCACACCATCACCCTGACTCACTCACACATGGTGCAGCAGGTCCTTCAGCGATTCGGCTTCACTTGGTCCTCGCCACAGTCCACTCCTCTACCTACCGGTCACTCGCTCTCAACTCCACCTTCGGACGAGTCCGTAGAGCCGAGTGGCCCATATCCAGACCTTGTGGACTGCCTCATGTACCTGATGACCTGCACTCGACCTGACCTTGCCTTCCCTCTTAGAATCCTGGCACGCTATGTTGCGCCCGGGAGACACCGGCAAGAGCACTGGGAGGCTGCTAAGAGGGTGTTGCGCTGCTTGTGCAGTACATCGGGCATGGGGCTCGTGCTTGGAGGACGAGGTCCATTTGTCCTCACTGGACACTGAGGCGCGTCTTGGGTTGACGACCTGGCTATGCAGCGATCGTCACAGGGTTTACACTTTCAGCCTTGGCTGCGGCTCTGTTTCTTGGCGGTGTACCCACTCGTCTTGTGTTCTCAGCTCCAGTTGTGAGGGTGGGATCTACGCAGGAGCCATGGCTGCACAGAAGTTACGCTGGCTCACCTACCTGCTGACCGACTTGGGAGAGCGGCCTCGTTCTTCTCCAGTTCTGTACGTAGACAACAAGGCCACTATTGCCTTGTGTTAGGAGCACAGACTTGAGCACAGAACGAAGCACATCGCTCTGCGTTACTTCCTTGCTCGAGAGTTGCAACAGCGTGGTTAGTTTCGTCTTGCTTATGTGGCCACTCGGGCCAACACTGCTGATATATTCACCAAGGCACTTCCTCCTGGTGATCATCAGCGTTTTTGTACTACTTTAGGCCTTGTGCCTGTTTTGTCTCACTTGCTCACTCACTACGTGACTTTGCTTGTATTGTGATATATATATATATATACATATATATAAATACCTGCATGCTTACTCTTGCTGTGTAGTGATCACTGTACTATTTGCTTTCTTCTATATAACTCTGCATGTGAACTGGCCTTGTGGCCATTTGCTTGTGCTCAGAATGTGTGGTGATGCCATGATCCACCCTGAGCTTGCTTTACTGTTCTTGACTAGTCTTGTGACCACTGGTTCTCCCCCACTTTGCCTGTGGGGGTGTGTCAAACTGTAATCATGTCTGTGCTGTGTAGGCTATAGTTGGGTAGCCCATATACAACCCAGTTTAGGGTTAGCACCTGTACCCACATACTGCTCAATGCAATCATTCCTGCCTATTAGTTTGTGACCGTCTGAAATCTCAGACGAATTTTTTTTCGAAGTCAGATTTTGCAACTTGCATCTTGATGATGCAGCCGTGCGTTACACTGTGCGTTAGTGGACAAGACAATGAGGCTTGGTGCTCGAGGGGGGGGAGGGGTGGTGGGGGGCTGGACTAGGGTAAGGGTTGTCAAAATGTGAAAGCGAAAATGATGAACTAATAGCACGCAGGAGTACAAGTAGCAAACCTTAATTGGGTTGTACCCCACATGGGCTGCCCCACAACAGCCTACACAACTTGCAACATGTGAGTTTGATACACCCCCATAGGCAAAGTGGGGGAGAACAAGAGGTCACAAGACGAGTCAAGAAAAGCAAAGCCAGCTCAAGGTGGATCACGAAGTCACCAAACACTTTCAGCACAAGCAAATGGCCACAAGGCCAGTTCACATGCTGAGTAATAAAATGGAGAACAAACAGTACAGTGATCAAAACCTAGCAAATGTCAGCATGCAGGTATAGATATATAGATCACAGTACAAGCAAAGTCAAGAAGTAAGCAAGCGAGACCAAGTAGGCACAAGGCCTAAAACAGTACAGAAACGCTGATGATCACAAGGCTGAAGTGCCTTGGTGAAGTTATCAGCAATTTTGGCCCGAGAGGCCACGTAAGCAAGACGAAGCTGACCACACTGCTGCAACTCTCGAGCAAGGAAGTAGCGCAGAGCGATGTGCTTCGTTCTGTGCTCCAGTCTGTGGTCCCGACACAAGGAAATCATAGCCTTGTTGTCGACGTACAGAACTGGAGGAGAACGAGGCGGCTCTCCCAAGTCGGTCAGCAGGTAGGTGAGCCAGCGCAACTCTTGTGCAGCCAGGGCCCCTGCGTAGATCTCAGCCTCACAACTGGAACTGAGAACAGAAGACGAGCGGGTAGACTGCCAAGAAACAGAGCCGCAGCCAAGGCTGAAAGTGTAACCCTGTGACGACCGCTGCTTAGCCAAGTCGTCAACTCAAGAAGCGTCTGCATGTCCAGTGAGGACAACTGGACCTTGTCCTCCAAGCACGAGCCCCATGCCCGACAGACTGCACAAGTAGCGCAACACCCTCTTAGCAGCCTTCTAGTGCTCTGGTCGGTGTCTCCCGGGTGCAACGTAGCGTGCCAGGATGCTAAGAGGGTAGGCAAGGTCAGGTCGAGTGCAGATCATCAGGTACATGAGGCAGCCCACAAGCTCTGGATATGGGCCACTCGGCTCTACGGACTCGTCCGAAGGTGGAGCTGAGAGCGAGTGACCGGTAGGCAAAGGAGTGGAATGTGGCAAGGAGTACTGGGAATTGAAGCGCTGAAGGACCTGCTGCACCGTGCGTGACTGAGTCAAGGTAATGGTGCGCCATGCTTTGTCCCGGGTGATCTGCAAGCCAAGATAGCTATGGAGCTCACCCAGGTCTGTGCACGTGTGTCTCTTCTGCAGCTCCGACTTCACTATGGCCAGTCCCTCGGTGTCAGCAGTGGCAAAGACCAAGTCGTCGACGTATACGAGGATGTAGAACGGTGGCAGTGAAGTGTCGGTGCGTAGAAACAACGACGGGTCAGCGGTCGAAGGAGCAAACCCAAGAGCCGCATGTGTCGTCCTCAGTGTGTCGTGCCACTCGCGAGGCGCCTGGCGGAGACCATAGACTGGCCGGCAGAGGCTCCACTGGGTACCTGCAGGAAACAAGCCAGTGAAGCTAGGTGGGCGGCGTAGCCAGATCTCCTCGTGCAGGCTGCCCTGTAAGAAAGCTGTGCTGAAGTCAAGAGAGTGAAGCTCGTAGTCACGCTGAGCAGCGACGTTGAGCAGTATTCGAAGAGTAGTCATCTTTGGGGTAGGAGAGAAGGTCTGGAAAAAGTCAACTCCCGATCGCTGAGTGAAGCTTCGTGCAACGTAACGAGCCTTGAAGGCAGGCGGAGAACCCGGCGGCCGCTTCACCCTGAAAATCCACATGCCATCGAATATGTTCGCCCCAGGAGGGGGAACTGCGTCGACGTACGTGCCTATGGACTTCCAGGATGCCATCTCTATGTCCATGGCTGTCTGCCACTGGGAGGAGTAGGGACCCGTAAGCACCTCTGCGCAAGAGCGCGGGGTCGGGATATCTGGTGCATCCGGGCCTCCCTCAGGTGCAATCAGCATGGACACGAGATGAGGTACAACAGCTTCAAAACACTCAAAGTCCTCCTGCCTGTCCTTAAAGACGTCTGTGCCAAGGGCACTCTCACCCTCGACGGACGGAGGACACTCAGACTCAGACTCAGCAACAAGACTAGCGGCATAGTCGAGACGACAGGCAGCAACAAAGGCAACAAGCTCAACAATTTGGGCAGACGCTGCAGTGGACTCAAACGAAGGGTAAGTGACAACAGTGGCCAGAAGACGCGTGATAGTAGGACTAGCAGCACGAAGGAGGTCAGACTCAGGGTCCGGTCCGTCAACAAGAGAGGACGCAGGATGAGACGGCAAGGGGACATGCTGTGGAACAGAGGAAGGACGAAGTGCCATATGGTGCGTGACGGGGATAGGAGGAGGACGCGGACGCGGAACACGAGTACCAGTGCGACCAGCGCGAACAGGCAAGGCAGGGCGAGACGCAGGCTCACGACGCTCTGTAAGAGAGTCTGACTGCTCAGTGTAAGGAGAAGGAGCAGGCAGTGGGGAGTCTGGCTGTAGCTGTGGATGCGACTAGTCAGGCGGTGGATAAAGCAAGGGAGGAGTAAGGCCACTAGAAGACGGGAGACTAAGAACCTGGCGAAGTGCCGAGCCAGGAGGCGGCAGAGACGACGGCGACAGCGGAACAAAATACAGGCGCCGCTGCACAGTGCCTCCAGCACCAGTACCGACAGCTCCTCCGGGACCAGCGGCTCCAGCACCTCCAGTACCTCCAGTAGCAGTAGTACCATCAGCTTTGGCAGCTCCAGCGCCTCCAGTACGAGCACCACCGGGACCAGTAGCTCCAGCACCTCCAGCAGCAGCAGCAGCACCACCACCACCAGCTCCAGCAGCTCCAGTACCACCAGTACGAGCACCTCCGGGACTAGTAGCTCCAGCACCTCTAGAAACTCCACTACCTCCAGCACCTCCAGCATTAGCAGCACCACCAGCTCCGGCATCCCCAGCGCCACCAGCACGAGCACCTCCGGGACCAGCAGTGCCACTCCGAAGGCTACAGCGCCGAGCGTACCACTCGCGCAACTGCTGTGGTGAGAGAGGCTCCCGCCGGCTAGACCGCTGGGGCGAGGCACCAGTGGGACCTCCAGGACTAGTAACTCCAGCACCTCTAGTACCTCCAGTATCAGCAGTACCTCCAGCACCTCCAGGACTAGCAGCTCCAGGGCCTCCAGCTCTAGCAGCGCCACTCCGAAGGCTACAGCGCCGAGCGTACCACTGGCGTAACTGCTGTGATGAGAGAGGCTCCCGTAGTGTAGACGCAGGACCCCTAGGCTCAGCACCCCCAGACTCAGCACCCCCAGGCTCCGCACGCTCAGGCTCAGCACCCCCAGGCTCCGCACGCTCAGACGCAGCACCCCCAGGCTCCGCACTCGCAGGCTCAGCACCTCCAGGCTCCGCACGCTCAGGCTCTGCACCCCTAGGCTCCGCACGCTCAGGCTCAGCACCTCCAGGCTCCGCACGCTCAGGCTCCGCAACCGCAGGCTCAGCACCCCCAGACGCAGCACCCCGAGCAGCACCAGAGTCACCAGTGACCTCGACAGGTTCAACCAAGGGGAGTGGGTCTACCTAAGACACACCTGAAGGAGCAGGACCCTGAGCGAGACCTGAGGGGGTCTACCGGAGGGGGACCTGGAGCGAGGAAGAGCGGCGGGGGGGGGGAGAGGGGCATTGCGGTAGGGAAAGAGACGATAAAAGGGAACCAACTCATTGAACGTGACGTCCTGAGAGGGTAGGACACGACGCCTGGTGGGGTGGTAAAACTGATACGATGCGATCTGAACTGGTAACCAGGTTTAACTAGGGCCAAGGCTTAGAAGCCTATGCCAAGCGGGTATCGAAGGTGGCGAGAGCAAGGGTCGAGAGAAATTGACCAAACAAGTTAGCTTCACTAAAAGCAAAGCATACAAGATATAGTCGAGAAACACAAACAAGAGGTGCACCACCAACAGCAAAGAACTATAACTACAGTAACTACAGCAAGCAGGATATATATTAAATATGACTTTGACACACCTTCTTAGTCTGCTTGCAGTAGGAACTAGTGTAGTCAACACCCCCTGAAGGGGTACAGCTGGCGCAGTGGAAGACGGCAGAGTGTACAGTGAGGAGGAGGAGGCGAGAGAGAGAGAGAGAGAGAGAGGAGAGGAGATAAGAACAAAGGAGGAGGTGATTGAGGGATAAGGAGAGGAGGTGGGGGGGTGGCCGCAGCGTCCCCTCTTACTAACCCCCTTTTACAAAGGGGGGGTTGAGTGGGGGATGAGGAGAGGAGGTGGGGGGGTGGCCACGGCGCCTCCTCTTACTAACCCCCACATCCCCACCCCCAATCGACCAACCCCCTTTACCCTCACCCCTCATTTCAACCGCCCCCTGGAACCGCACTCCCTCCCCCCATTTCTTCCTCTAGACCCCTCCCCACCCACGATGGTCTCTGTACAGTCCTTCATAGGTGGGGCTGCTGGTCACAGGTGGGGCTGCTGGTCACAGGTGGGGCTGCTGGTCACAGGTGGGGCTGCTGGTCACAGGCGGGGCTGCTGGTCACAGGTGGGGCTGCTGGTCCTAGTGCCTGGTGCTGGCGTGACGGCACTGGTGCCGGTGCTGGTGTTGGTGACTGGCTTCGGTGCTGATGCTGGTGCTGGCGGCTGGCGCTAGTGCTGGTGCCTGGTGCTGGCGGCTGGCGTTGGTGCTGGTGCCTGGTGCTGGCGGCTAGCGCTGGTGCTGGTGTCTAGTGCTGATGGGGCGCGACGGGTGGGACGAGTTGCAGACGGGCTACAGGTTGGGCGGGATCTGACGGTAGGAGGCGCGCAAGCGCTGGAGCTATCGTCGGTGCGCTGGCGGTGATCGCTGGTGTTCCGCCGCCACTCCCTTCCCCCTTTTCCTCTCTCCCCCACAGCATTCTGCCGCCACTCTCTTCCCCCTTTTCCTCTCTCCCCTACAGCATTCCGCCGCCACTCCCTTCCCCCTTTCCTTCTCCCCCCCATAGCGTTCCGCCGCCAATCCCTTCCCCTCCTCCCTCTCCCACCCACAGCGACCGCCGCTGCACACGCGAACAGTCGCGATAGGGGGGGGGGGGGGGGTGACGGGCAGGGGGCCGGGGGAATGCAACGGGCGGAGTGAGGCGACGGGAGGGAAGAAAACGGGACGGGGGGGGAAGGGCCGCGACGACCGCCACGGACGCCGTCCCCTTCATTCCCGATGCCCCCCCCCCCCCCCCCCCCTCCTTCCCCACTCTCGCGCAAACTCGGCAGCAGGCGTAGGTGTGGGCAGAGGTGGTGATGGGGGGGAAACGCGACGGGGGGGAAACGCGACGGGCTGACGACAAGGGAAACGCGACGGGCTGGCGACGGGGGAAACTGCGAAGGGCTGGCAACAGGCAGGCGTCGAGGGAAAAAACGACGGGTTGGCGACGAGGGAAACGCGGCCGACTCGCCGCCGAGCCCGTCGCAGCGAGCGCTGTGCCACGAATGGGTGGGCCCATTAACTTAGGTCAGGATTTTAATAGCTCAATACCATGATACGATGCGATCTGAACTAGTAACCGGGTTTAATTAGGGCCTAGGCTTGGAAGACTAGGCCAAGCGGGTATAGAAGGTGGCGAGAGCAAGGGTCGAGAGAAATTGACCAAACAAGTTAGCTTCACTAAAAGCAAAGCATACAAGATATAGTCGAGAAACACAAACAAGAGGTGCACCACCAACAGCAAAGAACTATAACTACCGTAACTACGGCAAGCATGATATATCTTAAATTTAACTTTGACAAAAACTGCCAGCCAGGCGTGTCAGGGGGAAAGCCAAGGAAGACGCAAGGAACGGCGCGCGATGAGAGCTTGTCCGCGGAGGTATCGCGGACAAAGGCATGATAGCCCCAGACCCAGAACACCGACACATCACCAACCTCTCCCGTACAACGCAGTGTAGGCGAGGTCTCCGGCAAGGAGACACGGGGCCAGAGGTTGAGCTGATGCGCAGCGTACCAGACCGCAAACGACCACAGAAAATGGGGAGCAGCCGCATGGATCATGGAAGTACGAGTGACCACCATGACTAAGCCACTGTGGTGCTCAGCAACCCCATTCTGCTGCGGAGAGGCCGGAAGCGTGAATGACTGGAGGATGCCCTCCCCATGACAAAAGTCCCGCAAGAGGTCGGAGGAGAACTCACCACCTCTGTCAGAGTGCAAACGCAGGACATGAAGGTCCGTGTCGAACCGCTCGCGGAGCTGGAGACGAACAACGCGGATCCAAGGGATCAAAGCATCAGAGACCCCCCCCTTGCTGCGCAAGGGGAAGACCGTGGTGTAACGCGAGTAGTCGTCAGCAACCAGCAAAAAGTATCGCTCGCGGCCCTGTCCCTGGACGAGGGCTGGGCCCCACACGTCCATGTAGAGGTCTTCAGGGGAGCAGTCGTCGGGGGAAACGAGGAGGAGTGAGGAGCGGCGCGCTGCCGCCCCTCGACGCAAGGAAGGCAGGGCGGGGCAGGGGAGCGCGGGAGGGCTGGTAGAGACCTGGGAAGACCAGAGACAAGGAGACGGGAGTGCATGCCACAGAGGCGTGGCAGGGAGGGGTGACCAAGGCGGTGGTGCCAAAGGAGAGTCTGGTGCAACAGGAGGCGACACGAACAGGGGGCTGCTAGCTGACGTGACGTGGACGCAGACGCAGCTACCTGATAAGTCTCAGTAGTCAGTGTGTACAGGCTCGACCCAGGCCGATGGGTGAACGTGGCCAGGTGACGGCCCGTCCGTGCACACGTGCAGATCGCCACACGCTGTCCTCCAGGAATAAAGGTATCAACCCATTCATCCTGAAGGGCGACGTTGCTCACCAAGTTTGTAGAGTACGAGGGGAGGTGAAGACCTGACAGTGAGCCAGACGGAACCGCCGGACACGGGAGAACAGTGGAGGAACGTGCAAAAACCGGTCCCCCAGAGTGGTCAGCCAGAGAGACTGCAACCGGTGCTGTGAGTGGTGTGACCGTGGTGCTGTCGCGAAAGAAGCAGCGGGAAGCACCTGAGTCAAGCGTGAAGGTGTGCAAGGCCTCAGCAGGCGCATTACCAGAAAGAGCAGACTCACCAGCACCTAGAGCAGACTCACCAGCACCTAGAGCAGACGCACCAACACTTAGAGCAGCAGCCTCTATACCAGGGTCTGGCGGTACACACAGGTAACAGTCACCCTGAGTACCAATAGTCAAAGTATACATGGCAGTGAGGATAGCGTCTTAGTCTAGTGCAAAGATATCCACTCCTTGCCTAAGCAGCTCTAGCTAGCGGGGGAGCTCAGACGCGTCGCCAAACATTGCACGCCAGATGTTGCTCAATCAGGAGAAGCAGTGGGACTGTGTGTGACCAGGTGCCCCGCAAGTCTGACCAGCCCGATCACCTGTGCGAATGGCGTATGGGCAGGGAGCACTACTCCGAGACGCCCCACGCTGAGCGTACCACTCACGAAGCTGCTGGGGTGTAAGGGTCTCATGCGGACGCTGCTATAGTTGCATCTGGCCACCGCCAGAAGCTCCCCTCTGAACAGCTCCACGCGACTGCCACTACGACCACCGCCACTACACCAACTAGCACACCACTCACAAAGTTGCTAGGGCGTGAGGGTCTCGTGCGGACGCCGCTGGAGCTACACGAGGCCACCGCCAGAGACTCCCCACAGACCAGCTCCACCTAGACTGTCACGACGGCCGCCGCCACCACTCCCACTGCTGCCACCACCGCCGCCACCACTCCCACCGCTACCACGAAGAGACGCTATAGCGGGCACGAGGGTAGGTCGGGGCGGCGCACGGAAGGGCGAGGCGGCGCGGCGGCGAGCGGCACGCGGGCAAGGGAGGGCAGCGCGGCAGCGAGCGGCGCGCGTGCAGGGTGGCAGTGCAGCGTCGAGCGGCGCGCGGGCAGGGCAGGGCGCGCGGCGGCAAGCGGCGCGCAGGCAGGGCGGCTGGGCAGTGAGCGGCGCCGAGGCAGGGCAGGGCGCGCGGCTACAAGTGACGCGCGGGCAGGGCTGCAGCGCGGCGGCGAGCTGCGCGCGGCCAGGGTAGGGCGCGCGGCAGCGAGCGGCGCGCGGGCAGGGCAGGGCGCGCGGCGGCGAGCTGCGCGTGGGCAGGGCAGGGCGCGCGGCAGCGAGCTGCGCACGGGCAGGAAAGGGCGCGCGGCGGTGAGCTGC
Source organism: Closterium sp. Naga37s-1 (assembly GCA_947471745.1). Lineage (NCBI taxonomy): Eukaryota > Viridiplantae > Streptophyta > Zygnematophyceae > Desmidiales > Closteriaceae > Closterium > Closterium sp. Naga37s-1. Next base: position 1,509,612 of record CANJKZ010000814.1, read on the forward strand.
GCGCGGGCAGGGCAGGGCGCGCAGCGGCGAACTGCGCGCGGGCAAGGTAGGGCGCGCGGCGGCGAGCTGCGCGCGGGCAGGGCAGGGCGTGCGGCGTTGAGTGGCGCGCGGGCCGGGCAGGGCGCGCGACGGCGAGCGGCGCGCGGGGCGGGCAGGGCGCGATGCGGCGAGCGGCGCGCGGGCAGGGCGACGCGGTGGTAGGCGGCGCGCGGGTAGGGCAGGGCGCGCGGCGGCAAGCGACGTGCGGTCCGGGCAGGGCGCGCGACGGCGAGGGGTGCGCGGGCAGGGCGACGCGGTGGCAGGCAGCGCGCGGGTAGGGCAGGACGAGCGGCGGCAAGCGTCGTGCGGGCCGGGCAGGGCGCGCGACGGCGAGCGGTGCGCGGGCAGGGCGACGCGGCGTCGGGCCGCGCGCAGGCAGGGCAGGCCGCGCGGCGACGAGCGGCGCGCGGGCAGGGCAGGGCGCGCGGCATCGAGCGGCGCGAGGGTAGGGCAGGTCGCGCGGCGGCAAGCGGCGCGCGGGCAGGGCAGGGCGCATGACGGCAAGCGGCGCGCGGGTAGGTCAGGGCGCAGGGCAGGGCGTGCGCGGGGCAGCGCAACGCAGGGCAGGGCAGGGCAGCGCGGCACGAGTAGGGCGGCGCGACGTGTGGGATAGCGCGATTCGGTGGGCCCTAAAAACGGTCCTAAGAAAGGAACTGCTCTGATTCCATGTCGAAATGTGAAAGCGAGAATGGTGAACTAACAGCACGTAGGAGTACAAGTAGCAAACCCTAATTGGGTTGTACCCCATATGGGCGAGCGATGTGGGGGAAGGGTTGGGCTGGGAAAGGTAGAGTTGGGGAGGTAGGGGACTGTGTTGGAAGATGTGCGACAGTGCAAGGGAGTTGGGGGAAGTGCCGGGCAGGAGGAGTTTGTCAGAATCCCAACCACTGGACCATTGGGATAAAAGGGTTTGTTTCGGTTGTGGGTCAGTGCGCCTATAACCGCCCAGGCTAACATGCCTGTAACCTCCCTAGGATCATTCGGGGATCTCACAGTGCAGCTCTACTGACACCCCCCCATTCTGGGAGGCTCAGGACTGAGTACAGCGGCAACGGCCTGCAGGTGCATACACCGGGATTCGAACCCGAGACCGCTTTGATACCATGTCAGTATCCCAACAAGTAGACCATTGAGATAAAATGGCTTGTTTCAGTAGCAGGCCAGTACGTCCATAACCCCCCAAGCTAACATGCCTGTAACCCCCCTAGGATCATTCGGGGATCTCACAGTGCAGCTCTACTGACAGAGTTGGTAGGGCGGCTAGGCTGGTAGAGGCGACGGGGACTTACGGTAGCGCTAGGCTGGAGGACGCGGGGAGGGGGTGAGGGGGGGGTGGCTTGGCTGGGCTGGTAGAGGCGAAGGGGACCTGGTTGGGCTGGTAGAAGCGAGGCGGGCTATGTGCTGGTACAGTAAACTACGAAATTCGGTTGGTGAGGCGACGCGAATTAGTACACGTGCGATTACAGCAACCAAAGGTGCCTGCCAGAATTGACAACCTATGGCTACGTGGGCAGAATTGTCAGTATCAGATGAAACGAAACTCGCTATATGAAATTTCGGACGAAGTATAACGCATGCTCTGAAAATCCAGACGAACTAAAATCATTTGTCTTATGGATCAGACGAAATAAAAAGTACTGTCTTGAAAATTATATGAAAGAAAAAATTAAGGTCTGAAATTCAGACCATCAGACCAAATTGGTCTGATAACGAGAGCCATGTTTACGACTCTGCTAATATGGGGAATGTGCATTTTGTTTTTCACTTTCGTCTCGTTTTCTGGAACTGACGCAAACTGCATATGAAATGTGGTTCATCAGTTGAGTCAGCTGAATTTTAAGTGCTCAGCTCACACATGTGAAACCACCTCGATAAGGGCGGGCCATACTTTTTTGTTCTCGGCTCGTTTGCCTTGGTTGAATATGGTAAACTACGTTTGGGCCCGGTTATTGTCTTTCCCCGCATTAGACCACTGTGCACCAGGATGAACCATTCAAAACAATCCTGGAACAAAAAAGCATGACCCGCCCTAACCCAACCCAACCCAGGAACAAGAAACCATTTTTTTCCACTCATGCTATTACCATCACGCTAGTACCTCGTGCTAACACTAGTACTACCTCATGCTACCACTAGTACCTCCCGGAGTACCCCGTACTAGTACCTCACGCTAAGACCTCACACTAGTACGAACATCAGCTCCTTTTTCTGTGACACGTGCTCGTGACCGTGAAACCGCTCGTGGAAAATGCCCTTGACAAACGCCCATGACAAACGGCATTTTTCGTGAGTACAAGAGTGATAGGTGCGTTAGTGTCAGAATACTGAACGAGAATGACTGCATTGAGATCAAACTGAGTACAAGTACTAACCGTAATTGGGTTGTATCTCTTATGGGCTACCCCACTACATCCTACACAATACAAGCATTATGATATTTTGACACACCCCCATAGGCAAAGTGGGGAGAACAAATGGTCACAAGACCAGTCAAGAAAAGCAAAGCAAGCTCAGGGTGAATCACGAAGTCACCACACAGCCCGAGCACAAGGAAATGGCCACAAGGCTAGTTCACATTCAGAGTTATATAAAAGAGAACAAATAGTACAATGATCATAACCAAGCCAAGTGTAAGCATGCAGATCCATATATACATAGATCACAGTACAAGCAAAGTCACGCAGTGAGCAAGTGAGACAAAGCAGGCACAAGGCCTAAAGTAGTACGGAAACGCTGATGATCACAAGGCTGACGTGCCTTGGTGAATATATCAGCAGTGTTGGCCCGTGTGGCCACGTAAGCAAGACGAAGCTGACCACGCTGCTGCTTCGTTCTGTGCTCCAGTCTGTGGTCCTGACGCAAGGCAATCACAGCCTTGTTGCCTACGTACAGAACTGCCTGAGAATGAGGCCGCTCTCCCAAGTCGGTCAGCAGGTAGGTGAGCCAGCGACAGCTGAGAACAGCTGGGTCTGAGAACAACTGTAACTCCTATGCAACCATGGCTCCTGCGTAGATCTCAGCCTCACAGCTGGAGTTGAGAACAGAAAACGAGCGGGTAGACCTCCAAGAAAAAAAGCCGCATCCAAGGCTGAAAGTGTAACCCTGTGACGACCGCTACGTATCCAGGTCGTCAACCCAAGATGCGTCTGAGTGCCCAGTGAGGACAACTGGACCCCGTCCTCCAAGCACGAGCCCCATGCCCGATGTACTGCACAGGTAGCGCAACACCCTCTTAGCGGCCTCCCAATGCTTTGGTCGGTGTCTCCCGGGCGCAACGTAGCGTGCAAGGATGCTAAGAGGGTATGCAAGTTCGGGTTGAGTGTAGGTAATCAAATACATGAGGCAGCCCACAAGCTCTGGATACAGACCACTCCACTCTACGGACTCGTCCAAAGGTGGAGCTGAGAGCAAGTGACCGGTAGGCAGACGAGTGGACTATGGTGAGGAGTACCGGAAGCCGAAGCGCTGAAGGACCTCGTGCACCATGTAAGTCAGGGTGATGGTGCGTTGTGCTCTGTCCCGTGTGATCTGCAAGCCAAGATAGCTGCACAGTTCATCCACGTCTGTGGAGGTGTGTCTCTTCTCCAATTCCGACTTCACAAGGGCGAGTGCCTCAGTGTCAGCAGTGGCAAAAACCAAGTCGTCGATGTACACGAAGATGTAGAACGGCGGCAGCGAAGTGTTAGTGCGCAGAAACAGCGACGGGCCAGCAGTCGAAGGAGGAAACCCAAGGGCCACAAGTGTCGTCCTCAGTGTATCGTGCCACTCACAAGGTGCCTGGCGGAGACCGTAGACTGGCCGTCTCAGGCTCCACTGGGTAGCCTCAGGATACGACCCAGTGAAGCCAGGAGGGCGGTGCAGCCAGATCTCCTCGTGCAGGCTGCCCTGTAAGAAAGTTGTGTTGAAGTCAAGAGAGTGAAGCTCGTAGTCACGCTGAGCGGCAACGTGTAGCAGCACCCGAAGAGTGGTCATCCTCGGGGTAGGGGAGAAGGTCTGGAAGAAGTCAACTCCCTGTCGCTGACTGAAGCCTTTGTGCAACGTAACGCGCCTTAAAGACAGGCGGAGAACACGGCGGCCGCTTCACCCTGAAAATCCACATGCCATCGAATATGTTCGCCCCAGGAGGGGGAACTGCGTCGACGTACGTGCCTATGGACTTCCAGGATGCCATCTCTACGTCCATGGCTGTCTGCCACTGGGAGAAGTAGGGACCCATAATCGCCTCTGCGTAAGAGCGCGGGGTCGGGATGTCTGGTGCATCCGGGCCTCCCTCAGGTGCAATCACTATGGACACGAGATGAGATACAATAGCTGCAAAACACTCAAAGTCCTCCTGCCTGTCCTCAAAGACATCTGAGCCAAGGGCACTCTCACCCTCGACGGACGGAGGACAGACAGACTCAGACTCAGCAACAAGACTAGCGGCGCAGTCGAGACGACAGGCAGCAACAAAGACAACAAGCTCAGCAATTTGGGCAGACGCAGCAGTGAACTCAAACGAAGGGTAAGTGACAACAGTGGCCAGAAGACGCGTGATAGTAGGACTAGCAGCACGAAGGAGGTCAGACTCAGGGTCCGGTCCGTCAACAAGAGAGGACGCAGGATGAGACGGCAAGGGGACATGCTGTGGAACAGAGGAAGGACGAAGTGCCATATGGTGCGTGACGGGGACAGGAGGAGGACGCGGACGCGGCGGCAGGCCATATGCTGCTTTACCCTGAAAATCCTCATGCCATCGACAGGCGGAGAACCCGGCGTCCATGGCTGTCTGCCACAAAGAGGAGTAAGGACCCGTGATCGCCTATGCGTAAGAGCGCGAGGTCGGGATGTCTGGTGCATCCGGGTCTCCCTCAGGGGTTGCAGCATGGTAGCGAGATGAAGTACAGCAGCCGCTCAAACTGCCTGTCCTCGTCCATGCCAAAGGAACACTCACCCCCGACGGACAGAGGACAGGCAGACTCAGACTCAGTGACAAGACTCGCGACGTAGTCAAGACGACACGCAGCAGCAAAGTCAACAAGCTCAGTGACTAAGGCAGACGAAGCAGCAGATTCAAATGTTGGGTCAGTGACAAGAGTGGCGAAAACACACGTTACAGTGGGACTAGTAGCACGAGCATGGTCAGACTCAAGGTCAGGAACGTATGGAAGTGAGGACGCAAGAGGAGACGGAAGGGAGACACGTTGTGGAACAGAGGAAGGACGAAGTGCCACCGTGTGAGTGCCGGGGACAGGAGGAGGACGCGGACGAGGAACACGACGACCAGTGCGAACAGCGCGGACAGTCGAGGTAGGACGAGACACAGGCTCACGACGCTCTGTAAGAGAGTCTGTCCACTCAGTGTAAGGAGAAGGAGCAGGCAGCATGAAGTCTGGCTGTAACTAGGGCTGCGACTGGTCAGGTGGTGGACACAATAAGGGAGGAGTAAGGCCAGTAGAAGACGGGAGACTAAGAACCTGGTTGTGAGAGTACGACGGCTTATGCTAGCTTTGCTCGCTTGCCTGGACTTAATTATGCTATTACTAGCTTGGGTTTCTTTTATCATGCATAGTTATGCTTGATTTCCTAAGTTAGGTGCATTCCTATATTTTATTATAGCTACAACACCGAACCAGGTTACATGTATCAAACTCAAGCCTATTTTGTTTCCACAGAATTGCTTTCTACAGAGTTCAGGAAGGTTCTGTTCTGGACGCTTCGCGACCCTCAGAATATTCGCATAACACCTGGGTAACTGGCCTTGTGTCGAGACTATATATAGCCTCGTATTGTACCCAGGTGGATCATTGAATTACAACTCTCTTTCATGAGCTCGATCCTAGATCCTCACACTTGGCAATCAGAGCCCGTTTACACGCCAAAGTTTTTCGACCGCTAAAACCGAGTCTTCAAAAACCGCGGTGGCGACGACTGTTAAACACCGCGGTCGCCCAGGCGATGTTGGCGAGACGGACCTCGGTGGTGGTATCCCGAGGTCGACGTGGCGGATCAGGTGCAGTCGTCAGCACGAGAACAACTTGATGTATGCGCTGTGCAAGTGACGAGGCACAGCATGGCAATCATCTGCGAGCACCTGCAAAGCTGGTGCAATGCTGTACTGCGGGAGCAACGCTGGCACGCCGGCGACCTGTAGCGTTGGCACGCCATCGACTTTGCACTGCTGGAACGCAGTCGACCATGTTGTGCTGGCAGTCGACCGATCTGAATGCTAGCTCTAATGTAGTCTTGTCTTGCCAACCTTATTGTACCATATTTTTTGTTCTGAACCTTTCTTAGTGAAACTCTTGCCAAATTGCCCCGTGGACTAGCAAGCAGTGTGTGCACTAAGAAACGACTAAGGAACAGAGAACGCAAAGATCGCACAAGCATCCATGCCTAGCCCGTAGTTTAGCTCCCGTTGTAGTAGTTATCTCCGCACTGGGCACAGGCGTCGCTGCCTTCATCGCTAGGTGGGGTCGGCATCACAGACCCCACTATCGAGGGAGTCTACGGATTCGTAGCCAGTTTCACCCAGGCGGCGCTGTTTTTCTCCTCCCTCGCTCTAGACCCAGGAAACGCCCTCGCGCTAGCAGGTCAGCACATGCTCCTGCCCCGGGACGACAGCTCGTCGCTTCACACCTGGCTTGCCGAATGCGAGATGGCCCTGCCAGGTGACGCGCGTGAGCTGCTAGAGAAGGAGAGACTAGAGCGCTCGGATATACGACTTCAGCACGCGCTGGCTCTAAAGGTTCACGGCAGTTGCTATGCGGTGCAGGTTGAGGCGACTAGGAAAATGGACTTGAATCCTCTCTCAAGACATACGCAGCGGATGTTTTCACTCACGGGATATGGCACGGGTGATTGGCTTTCGGCGATACCATTTGCAGGGTCGAGATGCATTGGGCCGGTGCACTTCGTCAACGCAGTCCGTTTCCACCTAGGCCTCCCTTTCTCAACTCCCAAAAATTGTGACTGTGCTGACACACTGCCATCACCGACCCTCGACTTCCTAACCACCTATTTCGCTGCGGCACGGGGAAGCATCGCATCAACACTCATAACGAGCTTAGAGATGCATGCATCAGCATGGCGCAGGACGTGGGATTTATCGTTCACAGCGAGTCGGCTGCATACTGCCCCATTGAGGAACAAACAGCCGATTTTACGATGACAGACAGAAGCAGCGGGGCGGTTTGGGTGTGCGATGTTACGATCACAGACCCAATCAGCATGAGGGACCCGGAAGCACAGAAAGGACGAGGATGGGCGGCAAGGGAGCATGCTGACAAGAAAATCAAACACCATGCAAACCGACAAGAGCCGGTCGGTTTCTTTCCACTGGCCGTAGAGACCTACGGCTGCCCGTGTGCAGAGGTGCCCGTTTTCCTGAAATTACTTGCAGACACAGCGACTCGGCGCCACTTCAACGCCGACTCAAAATCCTATTATGCCGCCAAATTTCTGCACCCGTTTCGGCAGTGGTGGTCAGTGGCCCTCCAGCGGGCCCAATCAGTTGGACTCCTGATCAAGTTGGGTGAGGCAGCAGCGGCTGAAAATCCCCCTGTGGGGGGGATTTGCCAGGAACTTCATTTGGGGGATTGTTTTGCTGTTCTTGAGCCTATTATTGAGCTCTAGATTCGTGGGTTAGCTTAGTTTCCTTGCATGCTAGTACTAGTAAAACCACCTTTGCATGTTCGTACCTTCAGTGTACATCAATACAAGGACCATTAGAGAGAGAGAGAGAGTTTAGGGTTTAGGGGCCTTCCGGGGCTTGCCCATCAATGGCAGGGGAACGCGAGGCGGAAACCGTCGTGGTAGGAGCAGAAAGGGCCCCGCTACCAAACGAAGCGACAGCGGTAGGGGGCGACGGGGGAGAAGAAGCTCCACCAGCTCGGATGCGCCAAGAGCAGGCGCCGCCAAATGCGGCGAGGAGAGGATGAGGGAGGGGACGCGGTGTTTCACGCGGGCGAGGGCGCAGAGGTGCGCCAGCGGTGAACGCGAGAGAAAGGGTCAGATCTGGAACCTGGCGGGAGAGGCATGAAAGACCAGATATGTCAGAAGGGAGAGCCACCGATAGGCCAGCGCATAGTGACAGCGAGGAGGGGGAGGAGTCCTATATGGCCTCCGAGGAAGAGGAATCCGAGGACATCTCCCTCGATGACGAGCCAGGGGTGGAGGACCACCAGAGACACGCGAGGCCTAGGAGAGCGCACGAAACGGCACGCAGGCGAGATCAGGGAGACCACGTCAGAACGCCAATCCAGTTCCCAATGCTCCAGTTGGACAAGCTGCAGGTGAAGATATTAAGGCGGAACACACACGCTCACCTGAAGATATTGCAAAAGATGACGCCATCTGGCGCCAGGTGGAATCATGGGATGTAGAATGCCTCAGATGTAGCGACCAGCCGTTCCTGGTGAGACGGTTACCACCGAAAGTGGTTGACACATATGCGCTCTGCCTATTCATCCCACTCCTGCGGCTCAAAGCAAAGCCTGACTGCGAGGGGGCTTGGCGGATTCTTATCTTCCTACCATGACTAACACTCCGAGCCAACAGCGACCCCGAGCCAAGAGACCGATGGGTTGGTTTAGAAACCAGACTGAAACAATTTCTCGCTGAGGCATGGGAAACACTGTACCACCAGGCGAGGACCGTACCGGACACCCCCAGACTGAGACGACACCAACCGGACCCTGAAGGACTGCGTGTCAGGGACGAGGGTCTGGTGCAAAAAGCAAGCCTCGCAAAAGCGGTTGCAGCGTTATAGCCATCTCCTCTCGCAGAATCTTCACCCAACACCCTGGAAACCCTACGCGCCAAACATCCGGACACGACAATGGAAACACCAAAGTGGGTAACTGAGTGGACAACATCCACGCTCGCCACCACAGCGGACATTGTGCGCGAGGTGTTGGCGAAATGCCCTAATGGCGTAGGAGCAGGGCCCTTCGGAGCCTGTTTCGAGCACTTTCGTGAGCCGGCCTTAGCCAACGGAGAAGTGCTCACGCTACTGACAGAGGTAGTGAACGGTCTGCTCGGCACAGTGCAGCCAGAACATGTCCGCGAACTATTATTACCCTCGCGCCTAACAGCACTAGAGAAACCTGACGGTGGCGTTCGCCCAATAGCAATCGGAGAAGCATTCCTACGAGTAACAGCCAAGATAGCGCTCCGGGAACTCTCGGGGCATCTCAGGCGATTCTTCCTGCCAGTACAATTCGGAGTATCTGTATCAGGGGGAGCAGAGTGCATCATACACACGACCAGGGCGCTGCTAAGGGACGACCCAACAAAAGTGGCGTTACAACTAGACACAGAAAACACTTTTAATTCGGTGGAAAGGAGCAGCTTCTTCACAGCGCTAAAGTGGTCGGATCTGCACACTCTGATCCCACTTGTACGAACTCTATACAGTGGCACCTCGCGACTCCTGCTGGATACGGGTTTCGGCGCACCACACATCGACAGCCCAAGAGGCGTGCGACAAGGCGACCTATTGGGCCCGACCCTATTCGCAGCGGCGATCCAGCTAGTGCTTCAGACAGCAGCAACGGAATTCCCGACAGTGGCGGTGATGGCGTACGCAGACGACATCACCCTGGTGGGAGAACCTAGTGCCGCTGGTCGAGCACTGTTGGTGATCAGCAACAGGGTGCGGGAATGTGGCCTACGATGCAACCTGGCTAAGTCATCGGCATGGAGTCCAGCCGGGATACACGACAACTTACCAGAAGGGCTAGTGGAGGCAGTGGACGGGATCAAGGTGCTAGGGAGCCCGATTGGGACAGAGGCGTTTGGGAGGCGGATGGTGAGAGCGACACTGGAGAAGATCTCGTCACCACTGGATCTCTTAAGCGAACTTCACCCACAACACGCTACGCTGCTCCTCTCACGTTGCATCTCGCGGAGAGCCTCATACCTCCTACGCACAACCCTAGTGGATCTCCTCCCCTTCACGGAGTGGCGAGGCTGGAGCGAGAGGCTGGTTAGTACAGTGCTGAAGGCGGCCCACCTGTATGTGCCCATGGACGAATTGGAGTAGAGCCTGCTATGGCGTCAATAGACACTCCCAGTAGCCCTAGGCGGCCTCGGGCTGATCGACCCCACTTCAGAAGCCCCGGCAGCATACCTAGTGTTGGTAACAGCAGCACACGGTCTCCTCCAACAGCTCCCCAAGGCGCCAGATGGCCCGCTAGACAAGGCAGCAATGCTGGTAGCACCTGACCAGGAACGGGGGGGGGGGAAGGGGGAGATGAGGTGGGACGGGACATGTGGGGAAGGCTGCCGGCAGCGGCACGGGTGGCAATGCAGGAATACCTCCAGCGAGGGGATGGGAAGGGGCACCTGCAGCTGCTCCTGTCACGCCACATCTACACCGAGTGCGCAGCTGAGCTGTTAGGGGACACCCGCATGGACAGACCGGGCATTGACAATGGGCACGTTCTACGACTGCTGAGCCTACACGGGAAAGGGGCAGGGGACCGTCTCAACGCCATCCCAACAAGGGGGGACCTCACCTTTTCCCCCGGCCAGTACACGCTAGCGTAAGGCTTGCGCCTAGGCCTGAAACTTGCTGTCACAGATAACTGCCCATGCCGGGGAGAGAGGGCGGAGATAAAGGACAGAAGCCTCCCGAACCACCTTTTACGATGTGCGGAGGGGGGGGACAGGACCACAACACACAACGCGCTAGTGTACTCGGCCCTACGCATGGCAAAGGAAGCGGACTTCCTCACCTTGCACGAGACGACCATTTTCAGCCCCATAACCAACCCTAAACGGGCGGACTTGGCCATTCGCGACAAGGAATCAGGAGGAACGTGGGTTACGGATGTGACAGTGACCGACCCTGTGCTCCAGCGGCGGGATCTTTCGAGCGGTGAAGCCGCCAGGGTGGGCAGCGGAAGATGCGGCGAGAACAAAGCGGGGGGAGTATGCTTGGAGGCCAGGGTGGGTGGGCTGTTTTGGCTTGGCGGTGGAGACCTACGGGGCGATGGCAAGGGACACACAACGCTTCTTTAGGCTGTTGGGCATGGCGGGGGCTAAGAAAAAAATCAGGCAAGGGAGGTCGACAACGGTGGCCTCCAAGTTGACGGCCCACTACAGGCAACGGTGGTCGGTGCATTCACTTGGCAGTGTTCCCACATGGCCCGTCTGACCCCTGGGAGCCCTGGGAGGGGGACCTCTGGCACGTCCTGGAGGACGGCCTAGACCAAGCCTGGGACCGAGAGGAGTAGAGAGGGCAGGGGGAGGAGGACGTGCAGACAGGGTGAACACTGGTCGACACTAGGCAGAGAGGGATGAAAGAAGTATGATGCTCGTAGCTGGTCCCAACAGGGTTCACTTGCCAAGGGTTGAGTAGGCAACTAGACAAAGTCTTGCTACAATGTGCAAGCTGCATGACTAGGATGGATATGTTGGCTGCCACAATCCTGCTTGTACCCTATTCTACATCAATGCAGGACCGCTTGAGAGAGAGAGAGAGAGAGAGAGAGAGAGAGAGAGAGAGAGAGAGAGAGAGAGAGAGAGAGAGAGAGAGAGAGAGATCCGCCATCGTCACAGGCAGACGGTACCCCCCACCACCGCCACGCCCGCGGGGACCCCTCCAGTCCCCCTGACCGAGAGAGAGAGAGAGAGAGAGAGAGAGAGAGAGAGAGAGAGAGAGAGAGAGAGAGAGAGAGAGAGAGAGAGAGAGAGAGAGAGAGAGAGAAACCCTAAACCGAAACCCGAATTTGGCAAAAGCAGTAGCAGCGTTACAAACGTCGCCACTCGCGGAACCCTCGCAGGCGACCCTGGAGGCGCTACAAGAGAAACACCCAGGGGCGGGCAACGAAATCCCGAACTGGGTAACAGGATTCTCCTCGAGCAACCTATCGATCTCGCCGGAAGATTTTCGCGAGGTTCTAGCAAAATGTCCCAACGGGATTGGAGCTGGTCCCTCAGGCACTTGCTTCGAGCACCTACGAGGCACGGCTCTCACTAACAATGAAGTATTCACCTACCTACACGGCACCGTCAACTATGTCCTAGGAAACCACCTGCCAGCGGATCTGACAGAGCTCCTGCTACTGTCAAGGCTGATAGCCCTGGAAAAACCAAACGGCAGAGTTAGACCCATAGCCATAGGGGAGGCGGTACTACGCATCACAGCTAAGGCAGCGCTAAGAGAGCTGAGCGCGCCTATCCGAGAGTACTTCCTACCGGTGCAATTCGGAGTGGCGGTACTTGGAGGAGCAAAGTGCATTATCCACACGGTACGGGCGCTCCTAGCTGAGGATCCGAAACGGGTGGTGCTGCAGCTAGATATAAAAAATGCCTTCAACTCAGTTGAACGAGGAGGGTTCTTCGAGTCCCTGCACTTCTCCGGCCTCAGCCGCATCATCCCGCTGGTTCGCACACTATACGGAGCGCCCTCATGCCTTCTGCTGGATCAAGGCTTCGCGGCACCCCACATCAACAGCACGCGCGGTGTCTGCCAAGGAGACCCTTTAGGCCCACTGCTCTTCGCAGCAGCCATCCAACCGGCGCTCCAGGTGGTAGCCGACATGCTCCCCATGGTCACGGTCATGGCCTACGCCGACGACATCACGATCATGGGAGCAGCACCAGAAGCCGCACTAGCACTGGGTTTAATCACGAGGGGCCTAACTAGCCGCGGCCTCCGGTGCAACCTCTCAAAATCATCGGCATGGAGCTCATCAGGCATACCCGACGACCTTCCCAACGGCTTGGTGGCGGCAGTAGACGGCATACGAGTCTTGGGGAGTCCGATCGGGACCAGGGAATACGGAAGGCGCATGATCACAACATACCTGGAATCTGTGGCGACACCGCTAAACCTGATCGGCAGCATACACCCGCAACACGCGCTGCTACTGCTATCACGGTGCATTTCGAGGCGCATATCGTACCTGCTCTGCACAACACCGGCGGGCGTGCTGCCCCTGGAAGAGTGGCGGGATTGGAGCAAAGGTCTGGTATGGACGGCCTTGAGAGCGGCACACCTGCACGTGCCAAGGAAGGAGATCGAGCAGAGCCTTGTATGGCGGCAAGCGACCCTGCCGGTGTGCCTGGGCGAGCTGGGCCTGATCGATCCCGTATCAGAGGCGCCGGCAGCCTACCTGGCATCCCTGGATGCGGCCCACTCCCTACTGAGTGGCATCCCTGAGCACCCAGATCACCCACTACGGCGGGCTGCAGGCCTGGTATCCACTGAGAGCACAGCGGGGGCAGAACAGGAAGGGGAAACCCTGCAGGACCTTAAAGGCAAGCTGCTAGAGAGCGCGCTGGAACTCCTACACGAGCACCACCGCCAGAGGGGGGGGAAGGGGCGGCTGCAGTTAGGGCTATCACGCCTGGTTAATTTGGACAGAGCAGCAGAACTAATAGGGGATACCCGAGTGGACAAGCCGGGAACAGACAATGGGCACGTGGTGCGGCTCATAGCCCTGCAGGCGCCGGGAGCAGGAGACTGGCTATACGCCATCCCTATGCGAGCGGACCTCACCTTTTCTCCAGGGCAATTTGCTTCAGGCTCGGCCTTACACTGCCAGTCACAGAGCACTGCCCCTGCCGAGGCAAGCGTTCCAAGATAGCCGATGGCAGCCTCCCTAACCACCTGTTGAGATGCGCAGATGGAGGGGACTGTACCAGGATGGGCAGCAGAGGATGCAGCCAGGACTAAGAGGGGACTCTATGAGGAACGCCCTGAGTATGCGGGGGTCCTCGGGCTGGCAGTGGAAACATACGGGGGATTAGCGAAAGACACCCAGAAATTCTTCCGTATTCTGGGCACGAGCGCGGCCAGGAAGAAGCACCGCCAAGGGAGGCTGACCACGGTTGCCTCCCGGCTGACTGCGCACTACCGACAGCGCTGGTCAGTAATGCTGCAGCGCTGCCAAGCCAATGCCATGCTGGCAAAGTCCAACAGGGCGGCAGAGGCAGCATACCGCCAGACATGGGCAGACCCTTGGGAGCCAGGCATGGGGGACATATGGCAGGTCTTGGAGGACGAGGTGGAGGAAGAGTGGGACCTGGGAATATAGAAGGTTGGAGGGCAGTGGCTGGGGTGGGGAGAACAGGGCTAGGACGTATGTGGATGGCCACCCGAACAGCCTGGTACTACAGACCGACATCGAGAATGCTTTCAACAGCATTTCGCGACAATCCATCGCAGCAGCGTTACAAGAGCCAACCCTGTCACCGCTGCTCCCACTGGTTCGCCTGACCTACGGTAACCCATCGCGGCTCTACCTGGATTCGAAATTTGCGAGTGAGCCCCTGCGTAGTGAACGAGGCGTTCGTCAGGGCGATCCACTGGGCCCACTCCTGTTTGCGGCGGGAATCCACCCCACACTTCGCGACACTGCAGCAGCATACCCTGGGGTACTTTGTTTGGCTTATGCAGACGACGTGACATTCGTGGGTGAACAACGTGCAACTGTAGCTGCCTTCAACCACTTCACAACGAAGTTGGAATCACTGGGCCTGAAACACAACCCTGAGAAGTGCACGGCATGGAGCGCTGCCACGTGCGACTCCACTGGGCTGCCCCTAGGGGTGCCGTTCTGCACGGACGGCGTCCGTCTGCTTGGGAGTTTTCTAGGGGCGGCCGACGGGGCAGCCACGTTCTTGGCAGGGCAGCTGAGGGACCTGGCGAAACCATTACCACTCATCGAGCGGGCCGATCCGCAAGTCGCCTCGCTGCTGATCACGCGCTGCATCTCTCGGCGCGTGGCGTATCTCACCCGAACAACCCCCCTCAACCTCGTCTCCCGGGATACATGGACCGAGTGGGGCCGTGACCTCCTCCTGGCACTCCTTACCTCGTGCAACATTCGCTCTCCGGCGGGCAGAGCAGAACAGTCACGCGTTTGGGCGCAGGCGTCCCTGCCCCCCTCTCTTGGTGGAATAGGCATTACAGACCCCCTCGTTGAGGGAGTTTACGGTTTTGTCGCGAGCTTCACGCAGGCGGCTCTGCTATTCTCCGCGCTCGCGCTAGACCCGGACTCCGCACTATCTCACGCGCACTGCCATATGCTCCTGCCAAGGGACGAGAGCACACCGCTCCACTCCTGGCTCGCCGAGTGCGAGACCGCCCTGCCTTCCGATGCGCGAGAGCTGCTGGAACGGGAACGAATTAAGCGGACGGATGTCAAGCTACAGCACGCCCTTGCCCTACAGGTCCACGGTAGCCGCTACGCTGTGCAAGTTCAGGCGACGAGAGACATGGAGCTGAATCCGCTGGCGGGCCATACGCAGCGGATGTTTTCTCTAACGGGCTATGGCACGGGGGACTGGCTGACGGCGATACCTATAGAAGCGACAAGGCGCATAGGACCGATACACTTTGCCAATGCCGTCAGATTCAGGCTTGGGTTACCCTTCTCCACCCCCAAAAACTGTGACTGCTCGGACCACACCGAAATAACGGACCCCCGCCTCCCAAACCACCTCCTACGCTGCGGCACCGGCAAGCATCGCATCAACACCCACAACGAGCTCCGTGATGCTTGCATTAGCATGGCACAGGACGCGGGTTTCATAGTCCACAGCGAGTCGGCCGCCCATTGTCCCATCGAGGAGCAGACGGCTGATTTCACCATGACTGACAGGAGCAGTGGGGCGGTTTGGGTGTGCGATGTGACCGTGACAGACCCCATCAGTACTCGGGACCCACAGGCGCAGAAAGGCAGGGGATGGGCGGCCAGGGAGCAGGCAGACAAGAAGATTCAGCACTATGCGAACAGACCTGAGACAGTCGGCTTCTTTCCACTGGTGGTGGAGACCTACGGCTGCCCATGTGCAGAGGTCCCCGTCTTCCTTAAACTCCTGGCAGACACAGCGGCTCGGCGCCACTTCAACGCCGATTCTAACTCCTATCATGCCGCTAAGTTTCTGCATCAGTTCAGGCAGCGGTGGTCAGTTGCTCTTCAGAGAGCACAGTTGGTGGGCCTCCTCATGAAATTGGGTGAGGCGGCAGCAGCTGAGAACCCCCCGGTGGGGGGTATTGGCCATGAACTACACCTAGGGGATTGTTTTGCTGTTTTGGAGCCACTGGTGGAACTCTAGAGGGATTAGGCTGACATTTGCATGCTTCTGAAACTATATGTGTGTACCTTTCTGCCATATCAATATACGGACCATTAGAGAGAGAGAGAGAGAGAGAGAGAGAGAGAGAGAGAGAGAGAGAGGGAGAGAGAGAGAGAGAGAGAGAGCCTAACAGCCTGGTACTGCAGACCGACATCTCGAATGCTTTCAACAGCATCTCTCGACAAGCCATCGCGACGGCGTTACAGGAGCCCGGGCTTTCGCCACTAGTGCCGCTGGTGAAACTGACCTACAGTAACCCGTCCAAGTTGCATCTCGACGCCAATTTCGAATGCGACCCACTGACCAGCGAACGGGGCGTACGGCAAGGTGACCCACTTGGCCCTTTATTGTTTGCGGCGGGAATACACCCAGCACTTCGCGACACCGCCGAGGCATATCCCCACGTGCTTTGTCTGGCCTACGCAGACGATGTCACATTCCTGGGGAATGCGGCGGACACTGTAGCTGCATTCAATCATTTCACCGAGAGTCTGGCGCACCTGGGGCTAACACACAACGCACAGAAATGTGTTAGAATCTAGAATAGAACGAGAAATGCATGAAACTAGGTAGGAGGGGGATACAAGTAGGAAACCCTAACAAAGCTGTACCCCCTAAGGCTAAACCCACTATAGCCTACACAATATAAACATATAATGTTTGACACACCCCCATAGGCTAAGTGGGAGACAACCAGATGGTCACAAGACCAGTCAAAGCAAAGCAAAGCAAGCTCAGGGTGGATCTCAAGGAAACCACACAAATTCTGAGCACAAGCAAATGGTCACAAGACCAGTTCACATGCAGGTTGATAGTATAACAAGAGATACAGCGATCACAACCTAGCAAGAGTAAACATGCAGGTATATATATATAGAGATCACAGTACAAGCAGAGTCAAGAAGTAAGCAAGTGAGGCCCAGTAGGCACAAGGCCTAGAACAGTACAGAAGCGCTGATGGTCACAAGGCTGAAGCGCCTTGGTGAACACATCAGCAGTGTTGGCCCGAGTGGCCACGTAACGCAGACGAAGCTGACCGCGCTGCTGCAGCTCTCGAGCAAGGAAGTAGCGCAGAGCGATATGCTTCGTTCTGTGCTCCAGTCTGTGCTCCTCACACAAGGCAATGGCAGCCTTGTTGTCGACGTACAGCACTGGAGGAGAACGAGGCCGCTCTCCCAAGTCGGTCAGCAGGTAGGTGAGCCAGCGTAACTCCTGTGCAGCCATGGCTGTGGCGTAGATCTCAGCCTCACAACTGGAGCTGAGAACAGAAGACGAGCGTGTAGAACGCCAAGAAACTGAACCAGAGCCAAGGCTGAAGGTGTAACCCTGAGACGACCGCTGAGTAGCCTGGTCGTCAGCCCAAGACGCGTCTGAGTGCCCAGTGAGTACAACTCGGTCTCGTCCTCCAAGCACTAGCCCCATGCCCGACGTACTGCACAAGTAGCGCAACACCCTCTTAGCGGCATCCATGTGCTCCTTCCGGTGACGGCCAGGAGCGACATAGCGTGCAAGGATGCTAAGAGGGTACGCAAGGCCAGGTCGAGTGCAGGTCATCAGGTACATGAGGCAGCCCACAAGCTCTGGATACGGGCCACTCGGCTCTACGGACTCATCCGAAGGCAGAGCTGAGAGCGAGTGACCGGTAGGCAGAGGAGTGGGCTGAGGCGAGGAGTACGTGAAGCCGAAGCGCTGAAGGACCTGCTGCACCATGTGTGACTGAGTCAAGGTGATGGTGCGCCGTGCTCTGTCCCGGGTGATCCGCAAGCCAAGATAGCTTGTCAGTTCACCCAGGTCTGTGCACGTGTGTCTCTTCTGCAGCTCCGACTTCACGTGGGCGAGTGCCGCAGTGTCAGCAGTGGCAAAGACCAAGTCGTCGACGTACACGAGGATGTAGAACGGCGGCAGCGAGGTGTCGGTGCGTAGAAACAGCGACGGGTCAGCAGTAGAAGGAACGAACCCAAGAGCCGCAAGTGTAGTCCTCAGTGTGTCGTGCCACTCACGTGGCGCCTGTCGGAGACCGTAGACTGGCCGCCGGAGGCTCCACTGGGTACCAGGAGGGAACGACCCAGTGAAGCCAGGTGGGCGGCGCAGCCAGATCTCCTCGTGCAGGCTGCCCTGTAGGAAAGCAGTGCTGAAGTCAAGAGAGTGGAGCTCGTAGTCACGCTGAGCGGCGACGTGCAGCAGAACCCGAAGAGTGGTCATCTTCGGGGTCGGGGAGAAGGTCTGGAAGAAGTCAACTCCCTCTCGCTGACTGAAGCCTCGTGCAACGTAACGCGCCTTGAAGACAGGCGGAGAACCCGGCGGCCGCTTCACCCTGAAAATCCACATGCCACTGACGATGTTCGCCCCAGGTGGGGGAACCTCGTCGACGTAGGTGCCTGTGGACTTCCAGGAAGCCATCTCTGCGTCCATGGCTGTCTGCCACTGAGAGGAGTAGGGACCCTCTATCGCCTCTGCGTAAGAGCGCGGAGTCGGGATGTCTGGTGCATCCGGGTCTCCCTCAGGGGCAACTAGCATGGACACGAGATGAGGTAAAGCAGCAGCAAAGCACTCAAACTCCTCCTGCCTGTCCTCAAGGACGTCCGTGCCAAGAGCACACTCACCCCCGACGGACGGAGGACAGACAGACTCAGACTTAGCAACTAGGCTAGCGGCGTAGTCTAGACGACAAGTGGCAGCAAAGTCGACAAGCTCGGCAACTAAGGCAGACGCAGCAGTGGACTCAAAGGAAGGGTCAGTGACAACAGTAGCCAGGAGACGCGTGACAGTAGGACTGGTAGCACGAAGGGAGTCAGACTCAGGGTCAGCAAGAGCAGGAAGAGAGGACGCAGGAGGAGACGGGAGAGGGACACGCTGGGGAGCAGTGGAAGGACGAAGCGCCATCTGGTGAGTGCCTGGGACAGCAGGAGGACGCTGACGCGGGACACGACGACCAGTGTGAGCAGCACGAACAGGCGACGCTCGACGAGACTCAGGCGACGCAGGACGAGACTCAGGCTCACGACGCTCCGTAAGACCTCCAGTCGGACCAGTGGAAGGAGAAGGACCAGCGAGAGGGGAGTCAGACGGTAACTGTGACTGCGACTGGACAGACGGAGGACACTTTAAGGAGGGAGGAGGACAAGGAGGAGGAGGCTGACCAAGAACCTGCTGAAGGAGCGGAACGAAGTACGGCCGCGGCCGCGCAGCGTCTCCAGAACCAGCAGAGACACCAGCGCCAGGGTCCTCAGCACCAGCAGCAGCTCCACCTCCAGGGTCCTCAGCACCAGCAGCAGCTCCAACTCCAGGGTCCGCAGCACCAGCAGCAGCTCCGACTCCAGGGTCCGCAGCACCAGCAGCAACTCCAACGCCCGGAGCCGCAGCACCAGCCGCACCTCCAGAAGAAGCAGCACCTCCAGCAGCTCCAGCAGCCCCAGCACCAGCAGCACCTCCAGCAGCTCCAGCAGCACCAGCAGTACCACCAGCACCAGCAGCACCTCCAGTAGCGTCAGCAGCACCAGCAGCTCCAGCACCAGCAGTACCTCCAGCAGCGCCAGAAGCACCGCCAGCAGCAGAACCTCCAGCAGCTGGGTCCGCGACACTAGGAGCGCCACTCCGAAGACGGCAGCACCGTGCGTACCACTCTCGGAGCCGCTGGGGAGAGGGCAGCTCCCGCCTAGGAGGGGAAGCACTAGCACTAGCTCCAGCAGTACTCCTGGCTCCAGAAGCACCTCTCCTGAGGCTGCAGTACTGTAAGTACCACTCACGCAGCTACTGTGAGGAGAGAGCTTCTCCAGGTGTAGCACTCCCAGGCTCAGCACCTCCAGACTCAGCACCCCCAGACTCAGCACCCGCAGGCTCAGCACCCCCAGGCTCCGCACCCCCAGGCTCAGCACCCCCAGACTCCGCAACCCCAGGCTCCGCACCCCCAGACTCCGCAACCCCAGGCTCCGCACCCCCAGGCTCCGCACCCCCAGGCTCCGCACGCTCAGGCTCAGCACCCTCAGGCTCAGCACCCCTAGCAGGACGAGAGTCGACAGCTACCTCGACAGGCTCAACCGGGTCTACCTGGGACACACCTGAGGGAGCGGCACCCTGAGGGGGGAGGGGGTCTACCACAGCAGCACCTGGCGCGAGGAAGAGAGGTGGGGGGGGAAGCGGGGCAGTGCGGTAGGGGAAGAGGCGGTAGTAGGGGACGGACTCGTCGAAAGTGACGTCCTGAGAAGGCAGGACACGGCGCGAGGTGGGGTGGTAAAACTGCCAACCAGACGCGTCCGGGACAAAGCCAAGGAAGACACAAGGAACAGCGCGGGAGGAGAGCTTGTCCGCGGACGTATCGCGAACAAAGGCTCGAGATCCCCAGACCCGAAAGCGTGACGCATCGCCAACCTCTCCTGTCCAACGCAGTGTCGGCGAAGTCTCCGGAACGGAGACACGGGGCCAGAGGTTGAGCTGATGCACAGCGTATCGGACTGCAAACGGCCACAGAAAGTGGGGGGCAGCCGCATGGATCAAGGAGGTACGAGCGACCTCCATGACCAAGCCAATGCGGCGCTCAGCAACCCCATTCTGCTGTGGAGAGGCCGGAAGCGTGAACGACTGGCGGATGCCGTGCTCCGCACAGTAGGCTGCCAAGAGGTCGGAGGAGAACTCACCACCTCTGTCAGAGTGCAAGCGCAGGACAGGAAAGTCCGAGTGGAAACGCTCGCTGAGCTGGAGACGAGAAGCACTGATCCAAGGGATCAAAACATCAGGGACCTCACCCTTGGTGCGCAAGGGGAAGACCGTGGTGTAGCGCGAGTAGTCGTCAACAACTATCAGGAAGTACCTCTCCTGACCCTGACCACGGACGCGGGCTGGGCCCCACACGTCGGGGGAAACGAGGAGGAGTGAGGAGCGGCGCGCTGCCGCCCCTCGACACAGGGAAGACAGAGAGGAGCAGGCGAGGGTGGGAGGGGAGGGAGAACCCTGGGAAGACCAGAGACAAGGTACCGTTTGTGCATGGCACGAAGGCGCTGCACGGACGGGTGACCAAGTCGGTGGTGCCAGAGGACGGCCTCGTGCGCCAGAGAGCGACACGAGCAGGGGGCCGACAGCTGACCTGACGTAGACGCAGACGCAGCTACCTGAGGGGACTCAGTGGTCAGTGTGTACAGGTCCGACCCCGGCTGCCGAGTGAAGGTAGCCAGGTGACGGCCCGTCCGAGCACACGTGCAGTGTGTCACGCGCTCGTAGGCAGGGGTGAACTGGTGAACACCCCCGTCCTGGAGCGCACAACCCGCCAACAAGTTCGTAGAGAACGAGGGGAGGTGGAGACCTGACAGTGTGCCCGACGGGACCGCAGGACAAGGAAGGACAGTGGAGGAGGTCGCAATGACCGGACCCCCAGAGGGGTCAGCGAGGGAGACAGCAACTGGCCGAGCAAGCGGCTCAAGGGCAGTGCGGTCACGAAAGAAACAGCGAGAAGCACCTGAGTCCAGAGTGAAGGTGTGCAGTGCCTCAGTCGACTCAGTACCAGGGGGTGCAGACTCACGAGCACCTAGAGCAGCAGCCTCACCAGCACCTGGGGTAGCAGACACGCGAGTATCGGGAGTGGTAGCCTCACCAGCACCTAGGGCAACAGACGCACTAGCACCTAGAGCGGCAGCCTCACTCACAGGACACGGCAGCTGCACCTGTCCACTACCAGAAGCTCCCGAACGACGCACTCCAGAGCGACTGCCACTACGGCCACCCCGACAGCCCCAACTGGCGTACCACTCACGAAGCTGCTGGGGCGAGAGAGGACACGGCAGCTGCACCTGTCCACTACCAGAAGCTCCCAACCGACCCACTCCAGAGTGACTACCACTACGGCCACCCCGACAGCCCCAACTAGCGTACCACGCACGAAGCTGCTGGGGCGAAAGAGGACACGGCAGCTGCACCTGTCCACTACCAGAAGCTCCCGACCGACCCACTCCAGAGCGACTACCACTACGGCCACCCCGACAGCCCCAACTAGCGTACCACTCACGAAGCTGCTGGTGCGTGAGGGACTCACGCGCACGGCCCTGGAGCTGCATCTGGCCACGCCAGGAGCAGCAGTAGCAGCAGTAGCGGCAGTAACAGCAGTAACAGCAGGAGCGGTAGCAGTGGGAGTAGAAAAGGCAGTAGCAGCAGTAGCAGCGGTAGCAGTGCTGGCAGGGCAATGCTCACCAGTGGTCGGCGCGGCAGGCGCAAGACGGTGGCGACAGCGGGGCCGCTACAACTGTAGGGCGGGGCCGGGCCGCAGCAGGGAGCTCCGCGGCAGCTGCTGCAGGGCGAGGCCGGGCCGCGACGGCAGCTGCTCCAGGTGCCAGGGGCGGCTGCTGCAGTGGCGGCTGCTCCAGGGGCCAGGGGCGGCTGCTGCAGCGGTGGTTGCTCCAGGGGCCAGGGGCGGCTGCTGCAGGGGCGGCTGCTCCAGGGGCGAGGGGCGGCTCCTGCAGTGGCGGCTGCTCCAGTGGCCAGGGGCGGCTGCTGCAGGGGCGGCTGCTCCAGAGGCCAGGCGCGGAGTAGGTCAGGGCGACGCGCGAGCAGGGCAACGCGGCGGGCAGGTGGCGACGCCGCGGGCAGGGCGACGCGGCGGGCAGGTGACGACGCCGCGAGCAGGGCGACGCCGCGAGCAGGTGGCGACGCCGCGGGCAGGGCGACGCGGCGGGCAGGTGACGACGCGGCGAGCAGGGCGACGCGGCGGGCAGGTGACGACGCCGCGGGCTGGGCGACGCGGCGAGCAGGTGACGACGCCGCGAGCAGGGCGACGCCGCGAGCAGGTGGCGACGCCGCGGGCAGGGCGACGCGGCGAGCAGGTGACGACGCCGCGGGCAGGCGACGACGCCGCGGGCAGGCGACGACGCCGCGGGTAGGCGACGACGTCGCGGGCAGGGGCTACGTCGGGGGCAGGCGACGACGCCGCAGGCAGGCGACGACGCCGCGGGCAGGCGACGACGCCGCGGGCAGGGCCTACGTCGCGGGCAGGTGACGATGCCGTGGGCAGGCGGCGACGCCGCGGGCAGGGCGACGCGGCGGGCGGCGAGAGCCTGCAGGGGCGGCGCGCGGTCGGGCAGAGGCTGCGCGCGGGCCTGACGAGTCTGCAGGGGCGGCTCTCGGGCCTGACGGGCCTGCAGAGGCGGCTCGGGGGGGGCCTGACGGGTCTGCAGAGGCGGCTCGGGGGCCTGACGGACCTGCAGGGGCGGCTCGAGGGCGCACGAGGGCGCTCGAGGGCGCACGAGGGCGCACGAAGGTGCACGAGGGCGCACGAGGGCGCACGAAGGTGCACGAAGGCGCACTAGCAGAGAAAGGCGTACGAGGGCACACGAGGGCGCACGAGGGCGTACGAGGGCGCACGAAGGCGCACTAGCAGAGAAAGGCGCACGAGGGCGCACGTAAGGTAGGGCGCACGAGGGCGCTTCTAGCGGAATAGTGGGCCCATAGTAGAAAGCGGTCCTAGGTAGCAACCTAGGCTCGTGATACCATGTTAGAATCTAGAATAGAACGAGAAATGCATGAAACTAGGTAGGAGGGGGATACAAGTAGGAAACCCTAACAAAGCTGTACCCCCTAAGGCTAAACCCACTATAGCCTACACAATATAAACATATAATGTTTGACAAAATGTGCAGCCTGGAGCAGGGAAGCAGCAGTGAAGGACCAGCTTCCGCGGGGAGTGCCTTTTTCCCAGAACGGCGTGCGCTTGCTTGGCAGCTTCGTGGGTCCTGACAGCGGGGCGTCGCAGTTCCTGTCGGGTCAGCTACGGGAAATGGCAAAACCTTTGCCACTCCTTGAGAAAGCCGACCCCCAGGTAGCATCACTATTGCTCACCCGCTGTATCTCGAGGCGGGTGGCATACCTCACCAGAACAACGCCGCTCCACCTTCTGCCTCACGACACCTGGCGTAAGTGGGGGATGGATCTGCTTACAGCGCTACTGACAGCATGCAGCATCCGCGTTCCCACCTGCCGCGCTGAACATGCACGTGTCTGGGCGCAGGCGTCACTGCCGCCGTCATTGGGGGGGATAGGCATTACCGACCCCCTAATCGAGGGAGTGTACGGTTACGCGGCGAGCTTCACACAGGCCGCGCTCTTTCTGGCATCACTAGAAGGCGCCCCTGATGGCACGCTGACGCAGGCCCGGGACCACATGCTGCTGCCTGCAGACGTCGCCACGCCTCTCCACGCGTGGCTTTCGGAGTGCGAAGCGGCTTTACCAGTTGACGCACGGGAGATATTGGAGAAAGAGCGGCTGGAGCGATCAGACTCCAGACTCCAGCACGCATTGGCACTGAGGGTACATGGGAGCAGATACGCCGTGCAGGTCATGGAGACACGACGGATGGCACTGAACCCCCTGTGTGGACACACGCAGCGGATGTACTCACTGACAGGTTACGGGACCGGGGATTGGCTGACGGCTATCCCCATTGCGGCAAACAGGAGGATAGGGCCCACCCACTTCTCTAACGCCGTGCGCTTCCGGCTGGCCCTCCCTTTCTCCACACCGAAAAACTGCGACTGCGCAGACCATATTGCCATCACGGACCCCCGCCTCCCTAACCACCTACTCCGCTGCGGCACGGGCAAGCACCGCATTAACACCCATAATGAGCTGCGCGATGCCTGCATTAGCATGTCCCAAGACGCGGGGTTCATTGTCCACAGCGAGTCATCGGCGCACTGCCCCATTGAGGAACAGACCTCTGATTTTACAATGACGGACAGAAGCAGCGGTGCCGTCTACGTGTGCGACATCACTATTACCGATCCTATTAGCACTAGGGACCCAGAGGCGCAGAAGGGCAGGGGCTGGGCGGCACGGGAGCAGGCGGACAAGAAGATCCAGCACTACGCCGCCCTGCCAGAGACGGTGAATTTCTTCCCTCTGGCGGTAGACACCTACGGCTGCCCTTGTGCGGAGGTGCCAGTTTTCCTGAAACTCTTGGCGGACACTGCAGCTCGGCGCCACTTCAACGCCGACTCCAAATCATTCCATGCTGCAAAGTTCCTACACCAGTTCAGGCAACGTTGGTCAGTGGCCCTCCAAAGGGCCCAATCTGTGGGCCTCTTGCTCAAACTTGGGGAGGCTGCGGCGGTAGAGAACCCGCCTGTGGGGGGGATTGGGGACGAGTTGCACCTTGGGGACTGCTTCGCAGTCATTGAGCCCCTAGTGGAGTTGTAGATTTGTGGTGCTTGTGCCTTGCATGTTAGTTAGCTATGACTCTATGACCTGCATGCTTGTACTTGGCTGCTATATCAATACAAGGACCATTAGAGAGAGAGAGAGAGAGAGAGAGAGAGAGAGAGAGAGAGAGAGAGAGAGAGAGAGAGAGAGAGAGAGAGCAGCACCGGCGGCGTACATTGCCTCCTTGACATCGGCACACCACCTGCTGAGACAAATGAAGCCGTCAGAGTCAGAGCTGCTGGCGCACGCGGAGACCTTACTCTCGAGGGAGTGGGCACCACCACCGCCGGCAGTGAACATGATAGCAGCACTGGAGGAGGGTCTGCCGGTGGAGGCAAAGGCGGCGCTGCAAGTCTACAGGGAGGGACCGCAGGGGCAGGGAAACCTACAGCTGCTCCTCTCCAAGCACATCAACACGGTTAGGGCACGGGAGCTACTAGCGGACACAGTGGTTGACAGGCCAGGGGAGGACCAGGGGCACGGGATCAGACTAGTCAGTTTGAGAGGGGTGGGGGCTGGGGATTGGCTTCACGCAGTGCCGACGAGAGCTGACCTTACATTTGCCCCTGGTCAGTTCTCGCTAGCACTCGAATACCGCCTTGGAATGGCTCTGCCGGTTACAGTCAAGTGCCCCTGCAAGAAGGACACCTCCGACATTAACAACACAAGCCTGGCCAACCACCTACTCCGGTGTGGTGAGGGAGGGGATGTGGTGCGAACTCACAACGCTCTGGTTTATGCGGCCCTGAGAATGGAACGAGAAGCGGGGTTCAACACCTTCCACGAGACTGCAGTTTTCTCACCCCCCGTACTCCGCAAGCGCGCGGACTTAGCATTCCAGGACCGGGAATCTGCAGAGACTTGGGTTACCGACGTCACAGTGACGGACCCGGTGCTCCAGAGGCGGGACCCTAAGGTACGGAAGCCGCCAGGGTGGGCAGCCAGAGAGGCTTCGGAGAGGAAACACCGCCTCTACGAGGGCCGCCCGGACTACGTGGGGTTCCTTGGGCTGGCGGTTGAAACATATGGTGCTTTGGCGGCAGACACGATCCAGTTCCTTCGACTGCTGGCCGTGGCGACAGCTAAGAAAAAGTTCACACAGGGGCCGCTCACCACCACGGCTTCCAGGCTTAACACACACTACCGGCAGCGTTGGTCGGTGATGCTGCAGCGCTCCCAGGCCATCTCTTTCCTCAACAAATCTAACATGGCAGCGGAGGCGGCGTACCCTCAAGCACCGTTGGATCCCTGGGAGCCTAGCCTCGGGGATCTGTGGCAGGTGCTTGATGACGACCTGGCAGGAGTGTAGAGGCTGGGGAGCGGGGGCAGTGGTAGTAGGGACGGGTGGACAGGCTAGGGATTGAGGGTGGCCAGGAGGATGATGGTGCTGGCGCGGATGGCTCTTGGACTAGGACTATGTTAGCTTAGGAACGGCTGGTGCTGTATGTTTGTTGGCCCGTTTGTCTTGCCTACCCGCCGGCTTGCCTGCCTAGGACAGCCTACCTGCTATATCATGTACCTCCCTGCATGCCTGTACCCTATAAGCAACATAAATGCATGACCACTTGCTTAGGTGCGGTACAGGGCACGGTCGGACCAACACCCACAACGAGCTGCGCGACGAGTGCATCCGCATGATGCAGGATGCAGGATTTGCCGTGCACAAGGAGTGCACGGCCTTTAGCCCTGTAGACAACAAGAAGGCCGATTTGGCCTTCAGGGATGGGAGCTCGGGGGCGGTATGGCTGGCAGACATCACCATAACAGACCCCATCAGTAAGCGGGATGAGACCGCAAGGAAAGGGAGGGGTTGGGCAGCACGGGAGGCAGCGGACAAGAAGATAGACCTCTACCACGGCAGGGCTGAGTTTGCTGAATTTTTCCCCTTGGCGGTAGAGACCTACGGCTGCCCGTGTGACGAGGTGCCCACGTTCCTGAAGCTGCTGGCGGACAAAGCTGCACGGAGAATCTTCAACGCGGACCCATCTACCTACCAGGCCGCGAAGATGCTCCACCAGTTCCGCCAGCGCTGGTCGGTCGCACTCCAGAGAGCACAGGCGGTGAGCTTTCTCACAAAGCTGAACCAGGCGGCAAGGGCAGAGAACCCCCCACTGGGGGGACCAGAGGGGGAGGTGAACCCGGGGGACTGCTTCGCAACGCTCGAGGCACCTTAGATAGGGGGGGGGGGGGGGTTGGGGAGGGACTAGGGGTGTGTGTTCTGAAGGTTTTGCATTGTCGTTGCTCGACCCCGTTTGCTAGTCTTCATGCTAGACATGCCCTGGCCTAGAATATGCATGTTTGTACCGAACCACACTTATCAATACAAAGGACCGTTAGAGAGAGAGAGAGAGAGAGAGAGAGAGAGAGAGAGAGAGAGAGAGAGAGAGAGAGAGAGAGAGAGAGAGAGAGAGAGAGAGAGAGAGAGACATTTAGGGACTTAGCCGTTTCTAGCCTCTCCTAGCCTCCCCAGCCTCCCTACCCCTAGTATAAAGGCAATATAGGCCGTGATTCCTCCTCATTATTCATTTTTCTGTTGAGTTGCTCTCCTAACCGAGCAGGAGAGAGAGGAGAGAGAGAGAGAGAGATGCATTTAGGGACTTAGCCGTTTCTAGCCTCTCCTAGCCTCCCCAGCCTCCCTACCCCTAGTATAAAGGCCATATAGGCCGTGATTCCTCCTCATTATTCATTCTTCTGTTGAGTTGCTCTCCTAACCGAGCGGCTCGCGCCGGCCGCCTTCAGCGGCCGACGCTCGACAGCGCGGCCTTCGGCCGCGCGTGAGGGGACGGCAAGAGAAACGGACACACGAAATTACGAGCAAAGGAGTACACGCAATGGCAAGAGCTATGTCATTATAGGCTAGCATGGCATCAACGGGGCAGTCGGAGCCCGCATCTACATGCGGTGAGCTCCAAGGGCGTGAAGAACGCCCGTCAGGGAGCGCCACAGCTCCCGGACCACAAGCGTGCTTGCGCCGATCGCCGCGGCTCCAGATCCTGCGCGCAAGTGCCGCCTCAGGCCCCGGACAGCCTCGTCAAGCTGTCCCGCAGCAGCAGCGCCACCCTCCACAGGCGCAGCCAGCACGGGCGCCAGCAGCACCGCGAGCTGGTCCGCCGCGTCCAGGCAAGAGTCCCGCTGGCGGCCACGGAAGGTCTCAGGAGGGATCACAGGGAGAGACGAGTGGGCCAGCACCTGAATCAGCAACAGAGCGTGGAGACTGTCAGCGAGGCGGTGTAGCTGTCCGAGAGTCGCCTCGGGAACACGGGTCTGCGGAGGCTGGAGTGCCTCCGCCAGGAACTGGAGCGGCTCATCAGCATCAGCTGGGAGAGCGAACGGAGCTGCCAACGAGCCGCCACCCGCGGCCACAAACTCCACTCCCGCAACAGGCGGAACCGGCGGCAGATGGAGACGAGAGCCGGGAGCAGGCGCCGACACAGCGGGAGAAGGAGGTGGCGGCGCTTGGATCTGAGGGGGAGACGCAGCAACAGGCTGCGGGTTCGGGGGGAGCGCAGCCGGACGGGGAGCCTCGTGGGCAAGCAAGGCGCGCAGCGAACTGCTCTGGCTCTGCGCCGCCCTCTCCTCTCGGACCGCCCTCGACACTTCCCGCTGAAGATCAGCCATCGACACGGGCGGACGATACCCCCCACCCCCGCCACAAGCACGGGGACCCCTCCAATCCCCCCGACCTCCGGGGTGAGCCGGCCAGTTCGACTGTTGCTGATAACGCCGTGGGGACTCACGACGGCGACGAGACGACTTGCGCTCCTGGTGGGGCGCGGGCGAATGGGGGCGCGACGAGCGACGATCAGGTGACGGAGGGCGAGACGGTTGACCTGCCGGGGCCATCGGCACCACATCAGGGGCAGACTGGCCCGCCGCCGAGGGCGCTACCAGCGGAGCCGGCCCGCCAGTGGTGGCGGACGCCGCCTTCGACGACGAAGCAGAGGCAAGAGCAGGCGCGCCGGGGACAGAAGCGGGCGGTGCATCAGGGGCGCTAGGGACAGGGGCAGGGGGGTCAGCAACACCCCCAGCAGGGGCAGACGGCGACGGCTCGACAAGGGGAGCCGGGGGACCAAGGGCCGCAGGCGGAGCAGACGGAACAGCGGCAGGGGCAGACGGGCCAGCCCCCTGCGTGGCAAGGGGATCCGCGGGTGCGTGGGGAGGAGTCCTTTCAGAGGCTGTTGTCGAGGGTTTCAGAGCCGGCGGTAGAGGGGGCTTCGTCGCCATGGTCGCCCTTTCGGGCTCCGCCTGAGGCTTGGCGGCCGCAGCCGACCAGGCGGCAACGAGCCCTGGCGACGGCTCAGGCGCACCGGCAATCACCATCGGTGGAGCAGAGAGGTCACAAGGCTAGGAGACAGGTTACCAGCGGTACGGGCGGAGGACCGGAGAACGGCTATCAGGCTGTAGCACGTCTGGCTTTAAATGACTTGGAAGTGGCTAATGCGGACGACGAGATTAACGACGCTACATATAGGGAAGAAGTCCTGCCTGCGAGCGAGGACGAATCGACGGAAGAGGAAGGCAGGGCGAGGTAGAGACCGGGGAGAAGAGACACGGCGGCAGCTGTTTTCGCTAGGACTCCTGACATCGTTACTGCACCTATCGCGAAACCCAGAGTCGGAAATAGCCTGGCACCTGCTGCTGTTTCTCCCGCGTCTAACACTTCGCCAGACCTCGCCGCAGCGACCGAACTGGCCACGTGTCAAAGCCCGGCTCCGGGCTTTTCAACGTGGTGAATGGGAGCAGTTGTACAAGGACGCGTTGGACGCAGTCAACACACCGCCACCGCCAAAACACCAGCCAGACGCAACAGGAGTCATCAGTTGTGCGGAAGGCCTGGCGAAACGTGGCAGCCTGCGACGGGCCGTGCTGGCGCTGGAGTCAACGCCAGTTTGCACTCCCAGCCCGGAAATATTGGAAGAGCTGCGCCAAAAGCACCCACCTGCTGAAAACGAGGCGGTGACATGGCCCGTGCCGCAAAGGCCAAAGCTGTCAATCCCCTACCCCGACTTCGACAAAATTCTGGGAAGATGCGAAAATGGGGTGGGAGCCGGAGCGTCAGGCATGACATTCGAGCACCTGCGCGACGCGGCAATTACCAATGCATTGGTCAGCACCCATCTATATGCCTTGGTTAACACAATGCTGGGAGGAAAATTGCCAGGCTCGGTCGCGAACCTTCTGACTGCGTCACGACTCATAGCCCTCGCCAAGCCGGGGGGAGGGGCTAGGCCAATTGCAATCGGAGAATGTTTGACGAGGCTGGCAGCCAAGGCTGCCCTACAGTCCATGGGAGAGGCGGCCCGCGAAATTTTTCTACCGCTACAGTTCGGGGTGGCAGTGCCAGGTGGAGCGGAAGCGGTAGTCCACGCAGCCAGGGCGTACTTGGACGCCCGCCCGGACAGCCTGGTTCTACAGGCGGATATTTCAAACGCGTTCAACAGCATATCACGAGAGGCCATCGCCACGGCGTTACAGGATCCCGCCCTTTCGCCACTACTGCCGCTAGTGAAACTCACGTACGGTAACCCATCGCAACTACTCCTGGATGCCAACTTCAACTCCGAACCACTGACAAGTGAACGCGGCGTTCGCCAGGGTGACCCCCTAGGCCCACTTCTGTTTGCAGCAGGGATACACACCACCCTCCGCGAAGTTGCAGAAGCACACCCCGATGTGCTCTGCTTGGCGTATGCGGACGACGTCACGTTTCTGGGTGACACAGCCGACACTGTTGCAGCTTTCAACATTTTCACCAACAAACTGGCCCAACTGGGCCTTACGCACAATCCGCAGAAGTGCGCGGCCTGGCGATCTCAAGCAGTCGAGCAAGCTCAACTCCCGCATGGAGTGCCCTTTTCCCAGGACGGCGTGAGGCTCCTGGGTAGTTTCCTGGGGCCGGATAGTGGAGCAGCTAAGTACCTAGCGGGTCAACTCGACGAGATGGCGAAGCCGCTACCCCTTCTCAAAAGAACTGACCCTCAAGTAGCGGCACTGCTCATCACGCGCTGTATCTCCAGACGGGTGGCTTACCTCACTAGGACGACGCCCTTGCATTTCCTCCCCCGGGAAAAATGGAGCCAGTAGGGAAAGGACCTTCTGACCGCCCTTCTCACATCGTGCGACATCCGCGTTCCCACGTGTAGGGCCGAACAATCGCGGGTCTGGGATCAAGCGTCTCTGCCGCCATCGCTAGGGGGCATAGGCATCACTGACCCCCTGATAGAGGGGATATACGGTTTTTCGGCGAGTTTCACACAGACGGCGCTGCTCCTCTCCTCCCTCACGCTAGACCCATAGAACGCCCTGGCACAAGCACAGAATCATATGCTACTGCCGCGGGACACAGGCACACCCTTACACACATGGCTCACGGAATGCGAGACGGCCCTGCCACTAGATGCACAAGAAATCCTCGAGAAGGAGCGCCTCGACCGATCTGACGTGCGGCTTCAACACGTGCTCGGACTTAAGGTGCACGGCAGCAGATACGCCGTGCAAGTCCAGGCGACAAGGCGTATGCAGCCGATGTGAAGAAATGAGGAATGAATGGAAGGAAGTGGTTTCACTAGCAAGCAGTTGAGTACATATAGCAAACCCTAAATTGGGCTGTACTCACTATTGAGTACCCCACTGCAGGCTAGACAAACATAACATTCTGACACACCCCCATAGCCAAAGTGGGGTGTAATTAGCACAACAAGCAAGCAAAACACAAGCTCAGGGTGGATCACAATGTCACCACACAATCTGAGCACAAGTACAAGAAGCAACAGTTTAAAGTTCACAAATGTAAGCAAAGCTAGAGGCTATCACCGAGGGCAAGTGTGGAGGAGGAGGGACTATGAGAGGAGAGGAGGTAGTGGGCGGCAGCTAAAGCTGCTGGCACACGGCGCAACTGGAGCAACTGGCACACGGGCAACTGGAGCAACTGGCACACTAGCAACTGGAGCAACTGGCACACGGGCTACTGGAGTAACTGGCTCCGCGGCTAACTCTGAGCGGCAGGAGCAACGGACTCACGGGCGACTGGAGCAACTGGCTCACGGGCGACTGGCGCAACGGGCTCACGGGCGACTGGCGCAACGGTCTCACGGGCGACTGGAGCTGCGGGCTTCACGGCGGCCACCCCCCTTCAACCTCCCCAAACTATCCCACCCCCCTTTCACACACCCCCTGCTGCACCCTAGGTTCACTCACACCCCACCCCCTAGCACCACTTCATCGACTCCCACACACCCACCCCCCTCAACGGCAGCTGCAGCAGTGGGAGACAGAGGAGGAGGAGGAGGAGCAGGGGAGACCACACACCCGCCACCCCCTACTCGCCACCCCCAGACTCTAACACAGGGCAGGGCGGGACGGCGGGTAGGGAGGTTACGGGGGGGGGGGCCGACGCGCGGCCTCCCAGGGCGCCAAAACAGGCGGCAGAAGGGGCGACGCTCGCCCCCCCCCCAGGCGGCGACGGGGCCGCTGGAGGCGGCGACGGGGCCGATAGGGGCGGCGACGGGGCCGCTAGGGGCGGCGACGGGGCCGCTGGAGGCGGCGACGGGGCCGATAGGGGCGGCGACGGGGCCGCTAGGGGCGGCGACGGGGCCGCTGGAGGCGGCGACGGGGCCGCTAGGGGCGGCGATGGGGCCGCGAAGAGGCCGCGAGGGGCCTCGAAGGGCGGCAACGGGGCCGCGAAGGGCGGCGACAGGGCCGCTAAGGGCGGCGACGGGGCCGCTAGGGGTGGCGCGAGGGGCCGTGAGAGGGGCCTCTAGAAGGGCGCGACGGGCCGCTAAGGGCAGGGGACGCGATGAGAGGGCGGCCCACGGGGCGCGCCTCGGGCAGGGGCGACTCGCGCTTCGGTCAGAAAAAAAAAAATTCAGTGGTGGGCCCAAGGAAGCGTTCCCACTAGGGAACCTGCTCTATACCATGTGAAGAAATGAGGAATGAATGGAAGGAAGTGGTTTCACTAGCAAGCAGTTGAGTACATATAGCAAACCCTAAATTGGGCTGTACTCACTATTGAGTACCCCACTGCAGGCTAGACAAACATAACATTCTGACAGCCGAATCCGCTCAAGGGCCATACGCAGCGGATGTTCTCCTTGACGGGGTATGGCACCGGCGACTGGCTCACTGCGATCCCCATCGAACCGACACGGCGGATAGGTTCAGTACACTTCGCCAACGCCGTGCGTTTCCGACTAGGGCTGCCGTTTTCAACCCCCAAAAACTGTGACTGTGCCGACCACACGGCTATCACTGACCCCCGCCTCCCGAATCACCTCCTCCGCTGCGGTACAGGCAAACAGCGCATCAACACCCACAACGAACTGCGGGATGCCTGCGTTAGCATGGCGCAAGACGCTGGGTTCATAGTTCATAGAGAATCGGCCGCATACTGCCCTGTCGAGGAACAGACAGCCGACTTTACTATGACGGACAGAAGCAGTGGGGCGGTCTATATCTGTGACGTCACTGTCACGGATCCCATCAGCACCAGGGATCCAGAGGCACAAAAAGGCAGAGGGTGGGCGGCCAGGGAGCAAGCTGACAAAAAGATTAAGCACTACGCCAACCGACCAGAGACGGTCGCCTTTTTCCCGCTAGCCGTAGACACCTACGGTTGCCCATGCGCGGAGGTACCGACCTTCCGCAAACTCCTAGCGGACACGGCGGCTCGGCGACACTTCAACGCCGATTCAAAATCATTCTATGCCGCCAAGTTCCTACACCAGTTCCGTCAGAGATGGTCGGTGGCTCTTCAGAGGGCCCAGTCCGTGGGGCTCCTCCTTAAGCTAGGAGAGGCAGCGGCGGCAGAAAACCCTCCTGTAGGAGGCATTGGGCAGGAGATGCACCTTGTGGACTGCTTTGCGGTGGTTGAGCCTTTTCTGGAGCTCTAGAGAAGGCGGTTGTGTGGTAGTTGCGTGTTTGGTTTGCCATGTTTGTTTGGTTGTCAATCTGGTTAGCTAGACTTTGCACTATATACCCTGCATGTTTGTACCTTCAAAGCTCTATCAATATACGGACCATTAGAGAGAGGGAGAGAGAGAGAGAGAGAGAGAGAGAGAGAGAGAGAGAGAGAGAGAGAGAGAGAGAGAGAGAGAGAGGCCTAGTCCTTAGCCTCTCCAGCCCTCTCCAGCCTAGTATATAGGCCTAGGACCAGGTCCTTGGCTCTCATTATTCATTTCAGTGGTCATTTGTTCTCCTAACCGAGCGGCTCGCGCCGGCCGCCTTCGGCGGCCGACGCTCGACAGCGCGGCCTTCGGCCGCGCGTGAAGGGGACGGCAAGGGAGAAAAGCACAAGCAACAATAAACCAAGACATACACGAAATGTCTACACCTACACCTGCCTAGGAAACACACGGGAACATCATGACGCAGGGAAAGGCGGATGCTACATCTGATCCGCATCAAGGACGCCGAGAAGACCCGTCAGTGAGCGATGAAGTTCGCGCACCACCACAGTGGTTGCGCCGAACAGGTCGACTGCAGTCGCTGCGCGCATCACCCGGCGCAAACCACGGAGCACAGTCCCAAGCTGTCCAACGCCCGCAACTCCACCCCGCGCGGGCGCAGCCAACACGGGCGTTAGGAGCTCGGCAATCCTGTCAGCGGCATCCGAGCACTCGTCCAGAGGGCCGCCTACCAGAGGCACGCCACGAGAAAGAGCCGCGTGGCAATACACCTGGATCAGGTGAACAGCCCGCAGACCCTCAGAGAGACGCCACAGCTGCCCGAGCGACGCCTCGGGCACATCCACCGAAGGAGAAGGCCCAACCAGCGACTGTACCGGAAGATCCGCTGCCGGAGGATCAGGAGCTACAGGCAGCAGGGACGGATACTGCGGCGTCACTGGTCCCCCGCCCGCAGTCACAAACTCCACGCCCGCCACAGGAGGAACCCACGGCAGCCGGAGACGGTTCCCACGAGCAGCAGCAGACGCGGCGGGAGCATGAAGAGGAGGTGCGGCAGTCACGGGAAGAGGAGGAGCGGGCGCAGGCGGAGGATGAGACACCGGCACAGGAGCGTGGCGCGGCGAATTGCTCAGGCTCGCCCGCCCGTTCCGCTCCTCGCGCATTGCGTCGTACACGACTCGCTGCAAGTCAGCCATCGTCACCGGCTGATCATACACCCAGCCGCCACCGCGACCACGCCCTCCCCACCAGCCCCCTCGGCCGCCACGGGGGGCAGCCCAGTTCGCCTGCGAACCACGGCGGCGAGGTGAATCGTGCCGCCGCCGGGACATCTCTCGCTCGTCACGCGGCGCAGGGGAATGGGGCCGATGCTGACGACGGCCCGGGGACGAAGGACGTTGAGCAGGAGGAACAGGAGCAAGGGATGCGGGAGCAGTACCCGCATGATTGGTCGGAGGCGGCACGGTTACTGCCGCAGGCAGAGGCGCAGGAGCATCCGGAGGCGACACGCGAACCGACTGAACCTCCGCCGAGCTCAGGCCGACGCTGGTGGCTGGAGGTGGCTGGTAAGTCGGGTCCGCACCAGCAGCTGCAGAAGGCGCCACGGCAGGCGACCCGGCGGCGGCGCGGAGGCTTCTCCAACAGCAGCTGACGACGCCGCAACCACAGGCACGGGCGCCGGCACCACCACGGGGACAGGTGGAACCACCGGCGCAGGCGCAGAAGCGTGCGCAGGATCAGACGCTACAACAGGCCCAGGGGCAGGGGCGGGAGCGGACGCCGGGGCGAGCGCGGGAGCAGGTGGCGACGCGGGCGCATGACCAGGCGCCACGCCAGGGGCAGACAACGTCGCCACGGCGGGAACGGGCGGGGCAGCAGGCGCGAGGACACGGCCAGCCTGAGTCACCGACGACGGCGCAGATTGAGGTGCGGGAAGAGGCGACATCCCCACAGCCGCAGGCGCCGGGGACGACGAGGCAGGAGGGGCACTTGCGGCCGACGCCACGACAAAGGGCCGCGGCGAGTACGAATAATACTCGTCGCCAATCGACACGGGCATCGCGGGGCGGACGAGGGTGCGGACGAGGAGGAGCGACTGGAAGGGGAGGCGGACCGAAGAATGGCTTCCAGAGGGAAGCACGCCGCGCCTTAACTCGAAGAGTGGAGGACGATGAAGCTGAGGAGGAGGGGAGAGACCCTACCTTTATAGCAGAGGTGGTGGAAGAATCCACCACGGAAGAATCGGGGGAGCTAGTGGAGGAGGAACGGGAAGGCAGGCGCCGGGGAAACCCAGCACCATGCCGAGCCGCCCCAATCCCAGCTGCAGCAGGTGGCGAATCGAACCAGCCAGGACCAGACACCACCGCATCAGTGACCCGCCAATTCTCGCCTGAACAATTGGCCAAGGCCAAGAAAATTGGGACCTGTCCCCCCTACGCGACAGTCGTCAGCCCCCACTGTCGCGTAAACTCCCCGCTGACATTCGCCCACTTTTCGCAACTGCCCTCCTGACACCACTCCTCCACCTCGCGCGGAACCCTGCGTCGGTCGCAGGCTGGCGCCTGTTACTTTTTATCCCGCGCCTCACCCTTCGCCTCCCGTCAACCGAGAAGCCCGATTGGCCGGCAGTCAAGCAACGACTTTGCCAATTCAACAAGGGCGAATGGCAGCAGCTGTACGACGCGGCGGTTACCGCAATTACCGGACCCCACCCACCTCGTCATGCGCCAGATGCCATCGGCAAACGAGCCAGGGCAGAAGGCCTTGCACGAAAAGGCAGCCTTCGCAGGGCGATCCTCGCCCTTGAGTCAACGCCGATCGCTGAACCATCTGCAACTATCCTCGCCGCTCTCAAAGCGAAACACCCCCCCGCGCCACCTGGATCCATCGATTGGAGCATCCCCGATTCTGTACAAGCTGCTTCGATGGAAAAGAGGGACTTCATTAAAATGTTGTGTCGCTGTGAGAACGGGGTGGGAGGAGGACCTTTGGGTATGACATTTGAACACCTCCGCGACGCATCACTCGCCAACGCGGGGGTTACCACACACCTCCATGCCCTTGTCAACACCATCCTGCAAGGCAAGCTGCCTGAGGAGATTTGCTCGTTACTAACTGCTAGCCGCCTCATAGCTCTAGCAAAGCCAGACGGAGGCACTAGACCCATCGCGGTAGGCGAATGTATCCAGCGGTTAGCAGCTAAGTCCGCCCTCTCAGCCCTCTCTCACGAATGCCGCGCGCACTTCCTCCCGCTACAATACTGCGTGTCCGTCCAAGGCGGCAGCGAGGCGATAATCCACGCCGCGAGAGCCTTCACTAGCGCAAACCCAGACGCGCTTATCCTGCAGGCGGACCTAGCAAATGCGTTTAACTCCATTAGCCGCGCAGCGATAGTCGGCGCACTTCGCGACACAGACCTCCAGGGCCTCCTTCCCCTCGTCAAAATATTCTATAGCCGCCCAGCCCAGTTGTTCCTTGACGCGGGATTCGGTTGCGAGGCTCTGGCTAGCGAAACGGGTGTGCGACAAGGTGACCCGCTAGGCCCACTACTGTTTGCCGCGGGGATCCACCCTATTCTTTCCAGGACAGTAGCAGCTTACCCATCAGTCCTGTGCCTCGCGTTTGCCGACGACGTCACATTCCTGGGCCCTGCTGCGGATTGTTCTGACGCCTTCCGTCACTTCACGACGGGATTGCGCGATGTGGGACTGACCCACAACCCAGAGAAGTGCGCCGCATGGAGTGCAGCAGCCACAGATCCCCAGCAGCTGCCTGAGGGTGTCCCGCTGCACGCGGAGGGATTGCGGGTGCTTGGGAGCTTCATAGGCACAACGGACGGTGCAGCGGCCTTTCTACGGTCACAGCTAGAGACAATGTCGTCTCCACTGCCCCACATAGCCACCATGGACCCACAAGTAGCGGCGCTGCTACTGACACGGTGTATCTCCAGGCGCATCTCGTACCTAGCACGCACCACACCTCTTTACCTGCTACCCGAAGCTGAGTGGTCAAGATGGGGCCGGGCAATGCTGTACACGCTTCTAGATGCTTGTGGGGTGCGCCACCCGAGAGGCGAGGCAGAGGACGCACGGATCTGGGACCAAGCCTCACTCCCTCCAAGCCTAGGCGGCCTGGGGCTCGCCGACCCTACAGTGGAAGGCCGATACAGTTTTCTGGCGAGTCTCGTGCAGGCACACTCACTCCTCAGCCAGTTGGGGGGACAGGCAGGGGCCACACTGACAGCAGCACTGGACACCCCCGCAGCAGCTGATCGCAGCCCCACTGAATTGCAGCAGTGGATCAGGGACTGCAGGGACAGCCTCTCGCAGGAGGCGAGGGATCTTATATCGGCGGAGCAGACAAAACCCAAGGGCCAGCTGCAACACCGCTTAGCACTCCTAGTCCAAGGGGGCCGGAGTGCCGCCCAGATCACAGCATCCAGACAGATGGAGCTGAACCCCCGGCTGGGCCACACCCAGCGCCTCATGTCCCTCACGGGCTATGGGGCGGGGGACTGGCTCATGGCAATCCCCTACATGCCTTCCCTACGCCTATACCCTTGCCACTTCAAGTTCGCCCTCCAGTTTAGGCTAGGCCTGCCCCTGTCTGTGCCCGAC
The DNA here is from genome assembly GCA_947471745.1 of Closterium sp. Naga37s-1. Taxonomy (NCBI): domain Eukaryota; kingdom Viridiplantae; phylum Streptophyta; class Zygnematophyceae; order Desmidiales; family Closteriaceae; genus Closterium; species Closterium sp. Naga37s-1. The sequence goes on from CANJKZ010000814.1 coordinate 1,548,422, forward strand.
TGCTGCGACTGCACCAAACGGGTCCCCATCCTGGATAAGAGGCTGCCGAACCACTTGCTTAGGTGCAGTACAGGGCACCGTCGGACCAAAACCCACAACGAGCTGCGCGACGAGTGCATCCGCATGGCGCAGGATGCAGGATTTGCCGTGCACAAGGAGTGCACGGCCTTTAGCCCTGTAGACAACAAGAAGGCCGACTTGGCCTTCAGGGATGGGAGCTCGGGGGCGGTATGGCTGGCAGACATCACCATAACAGACCCCATCAGTAAGCGGGATGAGACCGCAAGGAAAGGGAGGGGTTGGGCAGCACGGGAGGCAGCGGACAAGAAGATAGACCTCTACCACGGCAGGGCTGAGTTTGCTGAATTTTTCCCCTTGGCGGTAGAGACCTACGGCTGCCCGTGTGACGAGGTGCCCACGTTCCTGAAGCTGCTGGCGGACAAAGCTGCACGGAGAATCTTCAACGCGGACCCATCTACCTACCAGGCCGCGAAGATGCTCCACCAGTTCCGCCAGCGCTGGTCGGTCGCACTCCAGAGAGCCCAGGCGGTGAGCTTTCTCACAAAGCTGAACCAGGCGGCAAGGGCAGAGAACCCCCCACTGGGGGGACCAGAGGGGGAGGTGAACCCGGGGGACTGCTTCGCAACGCTCGAGGCACCTTAGATAGGGGGGGGGGTTAGGGAGGGACTAGGGGTGTGTGTTCTGAAGGTTTTGTATTGTCGTTGCTCGACCCCGTTTGCTAGTCTTCATGCTAGACATGCCCTGGCCTAGAATATGCATGTTTGTATCGAACCACACTTATCAATACAAAGGACCATTAGAGAGAGAGAGAGAGAGAGAGAGAGAGAGAGAGAGAGAGAGAGAGAGAGAGAGAGAGAGAGAGAGAGAGAGAGAGAGAGAGAGAGAGAGAGAGAGTAATGATTTCTCATCGTTTCGTGGTTTGTTACTATCTTTGTTGTTTCTGGGCGTGGTCACCTAGAGTTGCACACACCGGCACCTGTTGCGGGGGTTCAACCGCAACCGGGCACCTACCGTGGGGGTTCAACCATGGTGGTTCAAGTTGCGGCACGGTGATGACTGCACTTAGGGTAAAGCGCCCCTCACCGGCTATGCTTGTATGCAGTTAAGGGGGGATGTCAGAAATTGTATTTCTATATATAGCTGCATATTAGCCTGGCTAGTGTAGTATCTCTTCTATTGTTGGTGGTATACCCTCCTTGGCCACCTTCCCTTGCCCTATATCTTGTATCTCTCTCTACAGTCAAACCCCTTCTTTGGCCAAACACCTCTTCTTCCTAGCTCCTAGGGTTTCCATGTCTCCTAAGTTCTAACTACCTCTCTTGACATCAAGCAACCAGTTGGTCCCGCGGCCCGCCCACACACAACCAGGTCAAGGCAACCAACACGCAAAAGGGGTTTTTTTATCAGAGTAAATTACTATGTTTCTCTGAAAATCAAAGTGGTTCTTGGGGTGTCACTCTGACGTTGCTGGGTAATTCTTTTGGAAGACGAGTTTTCTCTGATTTGCGAGGCTTTTGATTTTAGCTACTCTGATAGACCAATGTAAATTCTTGGTGAATGCATTTTTCTCTGTACAGGATACAGGCAATTCGATCGAGCCCGCCCATTCTGCAGGTACGGCAGATTAATTGTACACATAACTTTAGTCTCATTCATTCGCGGTGACAAGTTAGCACAATGGTGAAAACTTTGTCAAACTACAATCTTACTTGTAGGCTATAGTGGGGCACTCCTTATAGGGTACAGCACTTCTAGGGTTAGTACTTGTACCCCAACTCTTGCTAATCCAATCATTCCTGCACAGTTATTCTGACATGGTCTTCAGAGCAGGAAACCTGTTAAGTTTTTAGGGCCCACCGATCGTTTTGCTAAGTTCCTGCACGAAGCGCCCTTGCGCTCTCCGGCCCTCTCTCACAGTGTCACGCTGCCCTGCAGCTACTCGCACTGCCTGCCCTAGTGCGCTGCCCTACTGTTACGCGCGCCCCTGCTGCCCGAGAGCAGCCCCTGCCCCGCGCACCCCTGCTGCCCGCGTGCAGCCCCTGCCCCGGCGCGCCCCTTCTGCCTGCGAGTAGCCCCTGCTGCCTGCGAGTAGCCCCTGCCCCGCGCGCGACTGCTGCATGTGAGCAGCCCCTGCCCCGCGCGCCACTGCTGCCCGCGTGCAGCCCCTGCCCCGCGCGCCACTGCTGCCTACGAGCAGCCCGCACGTCATGCCCTGCTGCAGCCCGCGCGTCGTGCTCGGTTGCTCCGCGCGTCGCACTCTACTGTAGCCCGCGCGTCGCGCCCTGCTGCCCCGCGCGTCGCGCCCTGCTGCAGCCCACGCCTCGCGCCCTGCTGCCCTACACAGTGCGCGCCCTGCTGCCCATGCTGCCCAGCCCGAGCCGCCCTGCTGCTTGTGCTACTGCTGCTGGTGGTGGAGGTGCTGCTGGGAGTGCTGGAGGTGCCGCCGCCCAGCCCCACCGAGCCACTTTGCTGCAACTATGCTGCTAAATCTTCTCGTGCTACTGCTGCTGCTGGTGGAGGTGCTGCTGGAGGTGCTGCTGGTGCTGGAGGTGCTGGAGGTGCGACTGGGAGTGCTGGAGGTGCTGCTGGTACTGGAGGTGCCGGACCTACTACAGACCGTCACTGCCTGTCATGGCCACTATCACGGCAGTTGCAGCGGCTAGGGGTGGACAGCGGCGGTCACTGCCTCTCCCGAACGACCCCACCCCGCATCAGCTTCACGGGTGGGTTCTTCAGCGAGCCCGTCCAGGTGGTGGAGGCTTTGGTTTTCTGCGTACTGCACGGAGGCGGCAGCAGAGTCAGCAGGAGACCTTCTCCCCGCATGTGCTTAGTGAATTGGTTCCTCAGCGATGTGTCACTGGTTCTGTCAAAGCTGCTGCACGAGGTGCTAGTGAGTCTGCTGCCGCACTGTTACAATACGGTCTGAGCTGGTAACCGGGTTTAACTAAGGGCCTAGGCTTAGAAGCCTATGTCGCGATATATATTTTATATATATTCATAACTGCCTGTAGCTTTAGCTTTAGTGTAGTTATGTGTCCTTGCTGTTGGTTGTGCACCTCTTGTTTGTGTCTCTCGACTATATCTTGTATGCTTTGCTTTTTGTGAATCTAACTTGTTTGGTCAATTTCTCTCGACACTCCCTTGGCCTTGACCTCGACACTTGCTTGGCCTAGGCTACTAAGCCTAGGCCCTAGTTAAACCCGTTCCTAGCTAAGTTCGTCTGTTGACAGCCTAGGCCAAGCGGGTATCGAGGGAGTTGTGCCAAGGGAGAATCGAGAGAGTTGACCAAACAAGTTAGCTTCACTAAAAGCAAAGCATACAAGATATAGTCGAGAAACACAAACAAGAGGTGCACCACCAAATAGTAAGGAAGCATAACTACACTAAAGCTAAACTACAAGTAGTTATAAACATATATAAATATATATCGCGACACGCACTAGGTGCTAGTGAGTCTGCTGCCGCTCCAGGTGCTAGTGAGTATGTTGCTGCTTTAGGTGCTCGTGCATCTCCCGCCACAGGTCCTGCCTCAGCTTCGGCCTTGCACACTTTCATACTTGACTCAGGCGCGTCACGTTGCTTCTTTCGTGACTGCACCACACTCACACCACTTGCTGCACCGGTACTAGTCTCATTGGCTGACCCCACTTGGGGCCCACTAGTCGCACGAGCCTCCACTGTCCTCCCGTGTCCAGCAGTCCCCTCCGGTTCTCTATCGGGTCTCCACCTCCCCACGTTCTCGACAAACTTGGTGAGCAACATTGCCATTCTGGATGTCTAAGTTAATACCTATATTCCTGGAGAGCGGCGTATGGCGATCTGTACGTGCTCCCGGACTGGCCGTCACCTTGCTATGTTCACTCGACAGCCTGGGTCTAGTCTATACACACTGACCACTGCGTCTGCACAGGTGGCGGAGGCAGGTCAGGTGGCTGTGTCGATTCAGGTGTCTGCGTCTGGTCAGCTTGCAGCGTCTTGCTCGTATCGGGTACTCTCCCACCAAACACTCCTCTGGCACCACCACTTCGGTCACCCCTCCTTACCGCGTCTCCGCAGCATGCACTCCCGACTCCTTGTCTCTTGGCTTCTCAGGTCCCTGCCCTCCCTCCCGTGCTCGCCTGCACCGCCCTGCCTTCCCTGCGTCGAGGGGTGGCAGCGCGCCGCTCCTCACTCTTCCGAGTTTCCTCCGACCACTGCTCCTCTGCAGACTCTCAACATAAACGTGTAAGGCCCGACCCCTGTCGGTGGAACAGACCAGGAGCGCTACTTCCTGCTGGTTGTTGACGACTACACACGCTACACCACTGTCTTCCCCTTGCGACGCAAGGCGGACGTCAGTAGTGTCTTGATCCCCTGGATCCGTGCTACTCGTCGCCAGTTGCGCGAGCGGTGTCGTCGGGACTTGCCAATTCTACGTCTGCACTCTGACAAGGGCGGTGAGTTCTCTTCTGGCCTCCTTGAGGGGCTCTGTCGAGACGAGGGCATCCACCAGTCATTCACGCTTCTGGCCTCCCCTCAGCAAAATGGGATTGCTGAGCGTCGCATTGGCTTGATCATGGAGGTTGCTCGTACCTCCATGATCCATGTGGCTGCTACCCATTTTCTATGGCCAATTGCGGTCCGAAACGCTACGCATCAGCTCAACCTCTAGGCCCGTGCCTCTTTGCCAGAGACCTCGCCCACACTCCGATGGACGGGACAGGTTGGCGATGCGTCGGCGTTTCGGGTTTGGGACGCGCTCTCCCTTGTTCGCAATACCACCGCGAGCAAGCTCTCCCCTCGCACTCTCCGCTGCGTCTTCCTTGGCTTCCCCACCGACGCCCCGTCGTGGCAATTCTACCACCCGCGTGTCTGTCTGACGAGTCTGTTTATTACGACGGGCTACACCCGCACGCGTCCCACCCGGTCCCCCTCGCGCCCCTCTTCCTAGTACCAGTCACCCCCCCCGGTAGACCCGCTCCCCCCGCAGGGTCCTGCTCCCTCAGGTGTGTCTCAGGTAGACCCACCCCTCTTGGATGAGCCCTTGGAGATCTCTTCTGACTCCTCTGGCCCAGCTGAAGGGGGTGACCCCGCCGCGGACGACTGGGAGGTCACTTGCTGCTCTCCACGCTAGGAGACCCCCCCGGGTTTTTCACCTCGGCCGTCTTCGCCGCCTCCGCAGCCTGCTGCTGTGGACTCTGGAGCTGAGACTCCTGGTGCTGTGCCTGGGGGTGCTGCGACGAAGGGTGAGGGTTCTAGGGGTGCTGCGCCTGGGGGTGCTGCGACTGGGGGTGCTGGTTCTAGGGGTGCTGCGATTCGTGCATGGATCGTTCGGCGAGGCAGACCTGGTGGTGGGGGGTACGGTCTTGCTGGTGCTGGAGCTGCTAGTCCTGGAGGTGCTGGAGGTGCTCGATGTACTGCTTGAGGTACAAGAGGTGCTGCTGGTGCTGGAGGTACTGGAGTTGCTAGTCCTGGAGGTACTGGAGGTGCTGCTGGTGCTGGAGGTGCCAGAGCTACTAGTCCTGGAGGTACAGCTGGTGCTGGAGCTGCTGGCATTGGCGGTGCTGGTGCTGCTGGAGCTGGAGGTACTGGAGGTGCTGGAGATGCTGGTCGTGGAGGTGCTCGTACTGGAGGTGCTGGAGCTGCCGGAGCTGGTGGTGCTGCTGATGCTTGAGGCACTGGGAGTACTGGAGCTGTTGGCACTGGAGGTGCTGGTGCTACTGGTGCTGGAGCTGCGGGAGCTGCTGGTCCTAGAGGTACTCGTACGAGAGGTAGTAGAGCTGCTCGTGCTGGAGGTGTTGTGTGATGCTATCATTTGCATTCACGTCTGTCTGCCTCCCATCATATGTTCGTGTGTTGCATGCGTGGTGTGAGCGTGTGCAAGAATTTCTGTTTTCTGTGGCTTGGATTCTCTGAGTGTGTGTCAATGTTATTCTGCTTGAGCAGATATCTGATATGACTCTTCTGCTCAAGAGCTTCCCGTCGAGCCAAGTATCGCTTCAATCGGAGCACGAACAAGAAAGTTACGAACATTTGAAGTTCGTATGCTTTTGATATTTGGTTGTGGTGACTATGGGAAGTTGTGAGGTTGACTCCATATGGGGTACAGACTTTTGGGGGTTGGGCAATTTCGTCCCCATCACTGTAGATGCTGCCAAGTGGTTGGGAGAAACCAAATTGGGTTGGCAAGTGTCGCCAACTTGGGTGAGGTGGATTGTGGAGGTTGGGAAAGTGACAAAGGTCAAAGTGGGGTTCCTATAGGGAAGAGATTTGGTGTGCTTATGGGGTTTCCTTGGTCGGGGACTCCTTGGGGACCTTCCCTCTCGTCCTCCTCTCCCCTCCCACCTGGTTTAGTGCTACTCGAACTTTCTTGTGTGATCTTGTGAGACTCTTGTGATTGGGTTAAGTTTTCTATGGCAGCTTACCCCCTAGTGCGCCGAAATTCATAACTCAAGAAAAAATTCACCTTATCGTACGATTCAACTTGGGAATTGTAGCCACGGACAAGAGCTACAACATACCCATAATTTGTGAAATTTTGACAGTGAACTTTTCATCGACGGCGTTTCTTGTGAACTCGACTTTTCTGTCCAGAAATTGAGACTAACGATTTTGTGATATTTCGGCTCCTAATCTTCGTAGACCTCGTCCTTAGTCTCTAACAAGTGGTATCAGAGCTGATTAAGGTTGTGGAGTGTCTACTGAAGTGTGAAAACCCTCCTAGAACCACCATGGCCTGTGGGCATGCCTAAGTGGAGTTCTGGAGGTTGGATGTGACTTCCGCTAAGGGGAAACTCTGCCGAAATTTCGTTGGCGCCGACACTTGTGAAGATTTTGTGGGACTTCGGTGTGGACAGCAAAGGGGGGAGCTGAAACCTGTGATTGGGACCAGAGGAGATGAGTCAAGGGAGTGGAGAAGCAGCTGAGAAGAGGAGTGAGCCGCCACCATCCAAGATTGAGGCTTTGGATGGCTCCAACTACGAGGAATAGAGCGGGCGGATGAGGAGCGTCTTCAAGCGCTACAAGCTGCTGAAAATTGCGATGGGAGAAGAGAAGATACCCGAGGAAGGAGATGCTCGGGATCGGTGCATCGAGCGGAGCGCGGTGTTGTTTGACCTCATCTTGCAATTGGTCAACAACGACATGTTCCAGCACATCAAGGACTTGGTTGAGTTGGATGACTCCGGTCCAAAGGCGTGGAAGCTACTGCGCGACGTGATTCAGCCCAACATGCTGCCCATGGTGATCGTGCTCGAGAAGGAGCTGGCGGCCATCTCCATGCGATCAGGAGATGATGTGAAGCCGATCCTTGACAAGATCAAGGACACATATGTGAGGATGGCAGCGGCGGGCAGCGAGGTGTCGCAGATGCAGCAATGCACCAAGATCATCTCGGTGCTCGACAACTCGTGGGATAACCTCATCCCCAACCTCAACGTTCAGCAGGACAAGTGGACGCCTGAGTGGTTACGGCAGCAGATCCTGCAAGAGGACTTCCGCAGGCGCCACACTGGAGGTGGTGCTGCCAACAAAACTGCTAAGGGGTATGGAGCTGCACGAGGCAGCAGAGGAGGAGGGGGAGGGAGAGGCCGAGTCCGTGGGAGAGGCATTGGTAGAGGGAGAGGCCGAGGTGACTATAATGAGGGGCATGGGAGCTCTGGTGGCAGGGGGAGCACCCGAATGGAGGGTGCGTGCTGGTACTACAAGAAGGCTGGACACCCATGGTTCAAGTGTTTCAGCCGGCCTGAGGGATGGGCGCCCCCAGGCATGATGCCGCCAAGTGGTGAACACGCACGAGGTGGCGTTGTGCAAGGTTCAGGTGCACAAGGTGATGGTGCACAAGGTAAAGCCGACCCTGGGATGTTCCTCATGGTTGAGGATGTGCAAGGGAGTGGGGGTGATGTGGGTTCAGTTGGGAAGGTTGTGATGCACCCCCTCACCCACTGGGTGATAGATTCAGGTTGCACAAGTCACATGACCCCACGGGCAGATTTGCTTGACGAGGTAAAACCCCTTGGGAAGATAAAGTTTGTGGCTGCCGCTTCAGGTGCTTTGCTCCGTGTGATTGGTGTTGGGAATGTCAAGGTCATGGGAGCCAATGGGGGGCTTGTGGGGCTGGGGATGTGCTGTTGGTTGAAGGTTTGTCCGCTAACCTCCTCTCTGTGCGCTGGCTGCAGAAAAGCAAGGCCAAAGTGACTTTCGGCCCAACCAGCTGCCGTGCAAAGCTTGGGAAGTTGCTGCTGTGGGACTTGGAGGAGAAGAGCAGCTGCATCAAGGACCTCTGGCAGCTGCCCATCATTCCTTGGAATGGGAAACCACCAGCAACGGCAGCGGCAGCGGCAACGGCTAAAACAACTGCAGGAGGAGAGGAGACTGCAACAACTAATGGGGCCCTGGATGCAGTCAAGAAGGTGCAGCAGCCACAGCAGCCACATGGTGAGGTGCTTGCTGGTGTGGATGCGACAGCTGCATGGGCAAAGGCTTCATCTGGGAGTGGTGAGGCCGATTGGGAGATGTGGCACGAGAGGCTGTGTCATGTGAATTTCCCTATGCTGCAGAAGCTAGTGAAGGATGGGAGCTTGAATGGGTTGGAGGTGAAGGGGGCAGCAAAGGAGATTGGGAGCTGCCCTACATGCCTTGAGACCAAGTTCACGAAGTTTCCCTTCAGCAGCAGCACAGGACCAGCCAAGGCATCACTTGCGATTGTACACATGGATGTGGTGGGCCCTACAAGGGCCAATTCTCTCTCAGGCAGCCGCTATTTTTTTACCATTGTAGACGACCACACGCGTGCGGTGTGGGTGTACCCTCTGAAGACTAAGGGGGAGGTGGCAGCGGCTGTTCTTAAGGAGTGGATGCCGAGAGCTCAAAGGGAGAGCGGACACAAGGTGAAGGTGATCCGCACTGACAACGGGGGAGAATTTATTGGCGCTGATTTTGAGGCGGTGTTGAAGAAGAAGGGGATCCAGCATCAGCTCACGGTGCCCTACAACCCTCAGCAGAACGGCGTGGCTGAGCGGTTCAACCGGACCCTGCAGGAAGGTGCTCGCACTCTCCTTGGGGGTGCAGGGCTGCCGGATCCGTTTTGGGTGACTGCACTGCGGCAGGTCGCCCTTGTGAAGAACAGGGTGCTGGCGACTGTGGGGGACAAGCAGTGGGTCCCCTACACCAAGTGGTATGGGAGTGCACCAGCAGTCTGTTAGAAAGAAGAAGTGTTGGACTAGAAAGGAAAGGGAGTACAAGTACCTAACCCTAGAATTGTGTACCCCCTAAAGGCTAACCCACTGTAGTCTACACAAATACAACATATATAATGTTTGACACACCCCCATAGGCTAAGTGGGGGAGAGCAAGTGGTCACAAGATTAGTCAAAGCAAAGCAAAGCAAGACAAGCTCAGGGTGGATCTCAAGGATACCACACAAATTCCGAGCACAAGCAAATGGTCACAAGACCAGTTCACATGCAGTTTGATAATAGAACAAGAGGTACAGTGATCACAACCTAGCAAGTGTAAGCATGCAGGTATATATATAGAGATCATAGTACAAGCAGAGTCAAGAAGTGAGCAAGTGAGGGAGAGTAGGCACAAGGCCTAGAACAGTACAGAAACGCTGATGATCACAAGGCTGAAGTGCCTTGGTGAACACATCAGCAGTGTTGGCCCGAGTGGCCACGTACGAGAGACGAAGCTGACCCCTCTGCTGCAGCTCTCGCGCTAGGAAGTAGCGCAGAGCGATATGCTTCGTTCTGTGCTCCAGTCTGTGCTCCTCACACAAGGCAATGGCTGCCTTGTTGTCGACGTACAGCACTGGAGGAGAACGAGGCCGCTCTCCGAGGTCGGTCAGCAGGTAGGTGAGCCAGCGTAGCTCCTGGGCCGCCATGGCTGTGGCGTAGATCTCAGCCTCACAACTGGAGCTGAGAACAGAAGAAGAGCGTGTAGAACGCCAGGAAACAGAGCCAGAGCCAAGGCTGAAGGTGTAACCCTGAGACGACCGCTGCGTAGCCTGGTCGTCAGCCCAAGAAGCGTCTGAGTGTCCAGTGAGGACAACGTCGCGCCGTCCTCCAAGCACAAGCTCCATGCCCGACGTACTGCACAGGTAACGCAACACCCTCTTAGCGGCATCCATGTGCTCCTTCCGGTGACGGCCAGGAGCGACATAGCGTGCTAGGATACTAAGAGGGTATGCAAGGTCAGGTCGAGTGCAGGTCATCAGGTACATGAGGCAGCCAACAAGCTCTGGATACGGGCCACTCGGCTCTACGGACTCATCCGAAGGCAGAGCTGAGAGCGAGTGACCGGTAGGCAGAGGAGTGGGCTGAGGCGAGGAGTACGTGAAGCCGAAGCGCTGAAGGACCTGCTGCACCATGTGTGACTGAGTCAAGGTGATGGTGCGCTGTGCTCTGTCCCGGGTGATCCGCAAGCCAAGATAGCTTGTCAGCTCACCCAGGTCTGTGCACGTTTGTCTCTTCTGCAGCTCCGACTTCACGTGGGCGAGTGCCTCAGTGTCAGCAGTAGCAAAGACCAAGTCGTTGACGTACACGAGAACGTAGAACGGCGGCAGAGTGGTGTCGGTGCGTAGAAACAGCGACGGGTCAGCAGTAGAAGGAGCAAACCCAAGAGCCGCAAGCGTAGTCCTCAGTGTGTCGTGCCACTCACGGGGTGCCTGGCGGAGACCGTAGACTGGCCGCCGGAGGCTCCACTGGGTACCAGGAGGGAACGACCCAGTGAAGCCAGGTGGGCGGCGCAGCCAGATCTCCTCGTGCAGGCTGCCCTGTAGGAACGCAGTGCTGAAGTCAAGAGAGTGGAGCTCGTAGTCACGCTGAGCGACGACGTGCAGCAGAACCCGAAGAGTGGTCATCTTCGGGGTCGGGGAGAAGGTCTGGAAGAAGTCAACTCCCTCTTGCTGACTGAAGCCTCGTGCAACGTAACGCGCCTTGAAGACAGGCGGAGAACCCGGCGGCCGCTTCACCCTGAAAATCCACATGCCACTGACGATGTTCGCCCCAGGTGGGGGAACCTCGTCGACGTAGGTGCCTGTGGATTTCCAGGAAGCCATCTCTGCGTCCATGGCTGTCTGCCACTGAGAGGAGTAGAGACCCTCCATCGCCTCTGCGTAGGAGCGTGGGGTCGGGATGTCTGGTGCATCTGGGTCTCCCTCAGGGGCAACTAGCATGGACACGAGATGAGGCAAAGCAGCGGCAAAGCACTCAAACTCCTCCTGTCTGTCCTCAAGGACGTCCGTGCCAAGACCACACTCACCCCCGACGGACGGAGGACAGACAGACTCAGACTCAGCAACAAGGCTAGCGGCGTAGTCTAGACGACAGGCGGCAGCAAAGTCAACAAGCTCAGCGACTAGAGCAGACGCAGCAGAGGACTCGAAGGAAGGGTCAGTGACAACAGTGGCAAGGAGACGCGTGACAGTAGGACTGGCAGCACGAAGAGAGTCAGACTCCGGGTCAGCAAGAGCAGGAAGAGAGGACGCAGGAGGAGACGGCAGAGGGACACGCTGTGGGGCAGTGGAAGGACGCAGAGTCATATAGTGAGTGCCAGGGACAGGAGGAGGTCGCTCACGCGGAGCACGACGACCAGCGCGGACAGCACGGACAGGTGACTCTGGACACGACTCAGGCGACGGAGGACGAGACTCAGGTTCACGACGCTCCGTAAGACCTCCCGTCGGCTCAGCGGAAGGAGAAGGACCAGGCAGTGGAGAGGCTGGCTGGAACTGTGACTGCGACTGGACAGGCGGTGGACTCAGTAGGGGAGGAGAAGGACCAGTAGAGGGCGGGAGACTAAGAACCTGCTGAAGGAGCGGAACGTAGTACGGCCGCGGCCGCTCAGCACCTCCAGCAACAACCCCCTCAGCAGGCCCAGTCCCAGCAGCTCCAGTACCTCCAGTACGAGCACCCCCAGGACCTCCAGTAGCGCCAGCAGCACCGCCAGCAGCAGCAGCACCTCCAGCAGCTCCAGCAGCATTAGCAGCACCTCCAGTAGTAGCAGTACCTCCATCAGCTCCAGCAGCACCAGCAGCACCACCAGCACCAGCAGCACCTCCAGCAGCGTCAGCAGCACCAGCAGCACCTCCAGTAGTAGCAGTACCTCCAGCAGCTCCAGCAGCACCAGAAGCACCACCAGCACCAGCAGCACCTCCAGCAGCGTCAGCAGCACCAGCAGCAACTCCAGTAGAAGCAGCACCTCCAGCAGCTCCAGCAGCACCAGCACCAGCAGCACCTCCAGCAGCACCAGCAGCACCGCCAGCAGCAGCACCTCCAGCACCAGCAGCACCTCCAGCACCAGGGTCCGCGGCACTAGCAGCGCCACTCCGGAGACTGCAGCGCCGAGCGTACCACTCCCGGAGCCGCTGGGGAGAGGGCAGCTCCCGCCTAGGAGGGGAAGCACTAGCACCAGCTCCAGCAACACTCCTAGCTCCAGAAGCACCCCTCCTGAGGCTGCAGTACTGTAAGTACCACTCTCGTAGCTGCTGTGAGGAGAGAGCTCCTCCAGGTGAAGCACGCTCAGTCTCAGCACCCTCAGACGTAGCACACCCAGGCTCAGCACCCCCAGACTCAGCACCCGCAGGCTCCGCACCCCCAGGCTCAGCACCCCCAGACTCCGCACCCCCAGGCTCCGTACCCCCAGGCTCAGCACCCCCAGGCTCCGCACGCTCAGGCTCCGCTCGCTCAGGCTCAGCACCCCTTGCAGGACGAGAGTCGACAGCTACCTCGACAGGCTCAACCGGGTCTACCTGGGACACACCTGAGGGAGCGGCACCCTGAGGGGGGAGGGGGTCTACCACAGCAGCACCTGGCGCGAGGAAGAGAGGCGGGGGGGGGAGCGGGGCAGTGCGGTAGGGGAAGAGGCGGTAGTAGGGCACGGACTCGTCAAAAGTGACGTCCTGAGAGGGCAGGACACGGCGCGAGGTGGCGTGGTAAAACTGCCAACCAGACGCGTCCGGGACAAAGCCAAGGAAGACACAAGGAACAGCGCGGGAGGAGTGTTGGTGCAACCCTACGGTTTGCACTCGGCTTGTTGTCCGTGTGCGTGAATGTGTGTGTGTATGGAATGGTATGAGGGCATGGGATAATGTATATTTCATGCTTATAATTGTGTGTGAATGTTGAGTCATGATGTCGAGTGTGTGTGTCGAGTCAATAGCGAGTTATCGCTAGACGCGTGTTACGCGGTCGTTTGTGTCTCGCGCGCGGTTTCTATTTTGTCGTGCGCGGTTTCTATTTTGTCCTGTGTCGAACGTTCGGCGTGTCGCAGGTGTGTGCAGCAGACCCATCAAGAACTCAAGGATGAGTTTGTGATGAAGAGCCCGAGCCTTGGTGTCAAGCCTCAAGTGATTTCGAAGCTCGCCAAAAGGGTACACCTCAAGATATTGAAGATAGTTACATTACTTTGTGTAGTGTAACATTTCACTTGGTGTAGGCCCTAGTGAAGGGTAGTTTCGAGACCCTTCGTGGTTGGGGACAGTGTGGCACTGTTCCACATCACTGTACCTCGGCTCTTGGGGTTTGTAGGAGCTGGGAGTCATTCCCAACTCGTAACTCTTCCTATCTTGTGTTCTAAGACTATAGTGGCTGCCATAGTACCGTTCGTTCAAACCAACGCTGTGTCGTCAATTCTTTATCAAATCGTGCAATCTAAATTGATAATTGTAGACGACGTGAAGACGCTTCAGATCCAATTTGAATCAAGTCATTTGCAGCTGTGAGCAGAACGCTATCAACGTTTGAAGCCGCTGTGCAGAAATCCGTCTGTGCTCTCTATCTTTCGTTTTAGGCACATTCAAGCCTATTGTGACTATAACAAGTGGTATCAGAGCCCCTTGGAGCAGTTTCGACAATGTCTGGACCTGAGGAAAGGGGTGGCAGAGGTGCTGGTGGCAGTGGAGAAGCTCAAGCTCAAGGCCAACCCCGTGATTCAGCCATGGCGCCCATGCAACCAAGTCTTGGCCCACCTAGGGATGAGCCTAGGGTGTTTGGGCTTGACAAGTTCAACGGTGACAACTTTGCTGAATGGTCCTTCAAGATGGAGAACATATTTGACCACTATGACCTGCTGGAGGTGATGGAAGGAACGGAGAAGCGCCCCGAGAACGACCCGGAGAAGAGCCCGTGGGTGCGGAAGAGCGCACAAGGCTATCTCTTACTTGGGCAAGTGTTGGGGAGCAGTCAGATCCGTCACATCAAGCCATTCCAGCGTGAACCAGAGAAAGGACCAAAGGCATGGGCTGCTCTCAAGGGTGTACATGCTCCTGCAACAGCGGCGGTAGCGGTGGTGTTGGAACGGCAAATGGCGGCACTACGAATTGAAGAAAACGAAGCGGTTGAAGAAGGGGTGCAGAAATTCTTCGACTTGTTGACGCGGCTTGAGGGAGCTGATTTGAACTACAGTGAGCTCCAAAAGAAGACCAAGTTGCTGGCATTACTCCCAGAGTCATGGTCCTCGCTCATCATCAACCTTAATCGCGACTTGCCCCGCCTCTCGCTTGAAGACGTGAAGCGAGCTATCCTTCAAGAGGATTTCCGCCGCCGTGAGTTGGCGAGTGCGGATGGCGCTGGGGCAGCGAGCATCGGCCGTGGATATGGTGGAGGAAGAGGCAGAGGACGAGGGGGAGGAAGGTTTGGTGGCAGCAACTTCGGCGGAGGCCGCAGGAGTGGCGGTTACGGCAGCGACGACAAGAGCTACGGACGCGGTCGCGGCCGATTCGACGGCGAGTGTCACTATTGTCACAAGAGCGGACACATGTGGCGCGACTGCTACAAACTCCCTGATGGTTGGACCCCTGCTCAAGGCCAAGAGGGTAGAGGAGCAGGAGGAGGGAGAGGACGAGGCCGTGGAGGCCGTGGCGGTCGCGGTGGCGGAGCTGCAAACATGAAGAGCGGAGACAACGACAAGGACCCGAGCGACGATCGATACCCGGGTCTATTCTACTTCGTGTCGACGCAAGTACCGGCTGGTCCAGAGAAGGATGAAGGCTTTGAGGAGCCAGCAGCTGTGGGGAAGGTGACCCTACACCCCCTGGACTATTGGGTGATTGATAGTGGCGCTACCTATAGCATGACACCTCGCCCGGACTTGCTCACCGAACTCGAGCCGTCACCGGTGAAGCATGTCACATCGGCTTTGGGGCAGCGAGCAGAGGTGAAAGGCATGGGCAAGGCCATGTTCAAGGGTGCTGATGGGAAGATGGTGGGCCTCAAGAACGTGCTTTGGGTGCCCAGCCTTGCTGCAAACCTGATTTCCGTGCGGCGGTTGGCAAAGGCCGGCATGGACACGAACTCGAAGGGAGCCAAGACCTACACCGCAAGGCTTGGCGATCGAATTCTTTGGGACCTTCATGAGGACAGGGATGTCTACAACGAGATGTGGCAGATCCCAGTGGTCCCTATGCCTAAGGAGAGGCAAGTGGCAGCAAGCATCAGCACCAAGGATGGAGCGGTCGGTAGCGACGATGGCGCGAACGGTCGCGCTAAGGAGAATGAGCTCAAGAAGAGCAAACCTGGAGGGACCAGCAAGTTCAGTGAACCTAAGGAGAGTGGTGCAGCAACCAAGGAGCAGCAAAAGGGTGAGGAGAACCCAGAGGCAGCAGCGGAGGAGGACTACGGAGAGAGTATGTGGGGCGCTATTGCGAGCGCGGCATTCTCCAATCCAACTTCGGCTACGGGGGAGTGTGATTGGCTCACCTTGCATCGGCGCATGGGGCATGTGGCCCTGCCCATCTTGCAGCAGCTAGTGAAGAATGAGATGGTTGCTGGCATACGTGTGAAGGGGGAGCCCGATGAGGTGCTTGGCTGCCCGACGTGCATTCAAGCCAAGTTCACCCGGTTTCCGTTCCCTAGTTCGGAGGCAACGGCAAAGGCACCGCTTGATGAGGTGGTGATGGACGTGGTGGGCCCCCTGAAGCTTGGAGCTGCTGGAGCTGAGTATTTTCTCACCATTGTCGACGTCTACACCCGCATGACTTGGGTGTACGTGCTGGCCAAGAAGAGCGACGTGGCTGAAACGTTGAAGACAGATTGGTTCCCGATGGTGGAGCGGCAACAAGACCGTCTAGTCAAGTCAATCCGCACCGATCGAGGGGGAGAGTTCCTGAGCAAGGAGTTTGGGTTGTGGCTGAAGAAGAATGGTATTCGGCACTCCCTCACCATGCCATACTCCCCTGCAATGAACGGCATCGCCGAGCGAGCGAACCGCACAATCACGGAGGCGGCACGCGGGTTGCTCATTGAAGCCGGGCTACCCGACTATTTCTGGCCTGATGCGGTGCGGAGCGCGTGTGTGGCCAAGAACAGAGCCTTGACTCATGTGGGAGCAGACAAATGGGTGCCCTATGTGGAGTGGCTAGGAAGGAAGCCAAAGGTGGATATGCTTCGGGTGTTCGGGTGCATGTGCATGGCGCTCGTGCCTAAGCATCTTCGGCACAACAAGCTTGGTGCCAAGGCGGTGTGGGCCGTGCACTTGGGCATGGCTCAAAACAGCAAGGGATGGCTTCTTTGGGACCCATTCACCAAGAAGTTCTTGGTGAGCAGGGACTGCAAGTTCATGGAGAACTTCATGTACAAGGATTGGAAGGCGGAGAATGAGGCGAAGATAGGCGTGTGGTTTGGGGAGGTGAAGAGTTCCGGTTTGGAGCATGTGGAGCTGCCTTTGGAACTGAGCAGCGGCAGCACAACCACAAGGCAATCCTCCCTTGTGAATGGGGGAGAGGAGGCCAATGATGCAGAGGAAGAAGAGGAGGAGGTGCAGCAAGTGAGCGAGCGTGCACCGTCACTCCCTTCCCGTACTACGAGTGCTCCACGGATTCGAGCCACACCGCAGCAACGTCAAGGCCTTCAAGTCCCTGCAGCTGAGGAGGAAGGAAGGGGTAAGAGGAGAGTTCAACCCCCTAATAGGCTGACCTATGATGCGCCGGGAAAGCAGGGCAAGACAGCCCTGGCCGGAGCGGCAATGATGGTCGGAGACGACGAGGAGAGTGACTACGAGGAGTGTGCCTTCGCGTTCTTCTCTCCGGTGGAGATGCCGGGAGAACCAGCAACTCTCAAGGAGGCTTTGGAGAGTAGTGATGCTGAGGAGTGGAAGAAGGCCATGGAGAGTGAGCTGAAGAGCATCGAGGAGAATGACACGTTTGAATTGGTGGAGCTACCGGAGGGGCGTACGGCGATAACGTCCAAGTGGCTCTTCAAAATCAAGTCGGATGCCGACGGCAAGATCGAGCGCTACAAGTCTAGGCTTGTAGCCAAGGGGTACCAGCAGAAGGAGAAGGTGGACTTCAAGGAGCTGTTTGCCCCTGTGGTGAAGCCGACGACGCTGCGAACCCTATTCGCGGGAGCCGCCATCAAAGGATGGGTAGTAAAGCAAATGGACATCGTAACGGCATTCCTTAACGGCATCCTTGAGGAGGAGATTTTTATGGCGCAGCCAGAGGGGTTTGATGATGGTAGTGGCAGAGTGTGGAAGCTGAAGAAGGCCCTCTATGGGCTGAAGCAGGCCCCTAGGCAATGGTACATGAAGCTGCGCGAAGTGTTGGAGGGGATCGGCTTCACTCCCTCAACGGCCGATCACTCCTTGTTCATGCTTGGCGAGGGGGAGCAGAGGAGTTTCATGGTGGTTTATGTGGATGACATCCTCATTTTCTCACCCTCTTCTGACCTTGTGAAGGAGGTGATGCTGAAGCTTCAAGACAAGTTCAAGTGCAAGGCCCTTGGTGACGTGAGCTACTACCTTGGGCTCCACATCGAACGAGATGTGGAGAAGCGGTGCATGCGGGTGCATCAACGAAAGTACCTGGAGGCATTGGCTGCCAACTTTGGGCAGAGTGAAGGCCATGTGGCTACACCCTTTCCCTCTGGGTTCAAGTGTGTGAAGGGACCAGAGGAGGAGAGCGTTGGTGAAGAGGAGAGGCGCCGATTTCACTCGTTGGTGGGCAGCCTCATGTATGCGGCGGTAAACACCCGACCGGACGTCGCGTTTGCTACCGGGCAGCTGGCTAGGGTTGTGCAATGCCCTAATGAGGAGCAGGTAGCAGCTGGAATGAGGGTGGCCAAGTATCTTGGCCAAACACCGACCGTTGGGCTGCAATACTCGGCGGCGGCACAAAGGCGCCAAAAGGGCGCGGATGGTGTTGAACCCGGGCGTTTGTTCCTCACCGCCTACTCGGATGCTTCATATGCATCAGAACCAGAGGACATGACAAGTGTGGGAGGCTTCATATGCTGTGTTGGTGGAGGCCCAACTGCTTGGGAGAGCAAGAAGCAGGTTGACCAAGCTTTGAGCTCGGTGGAGTCCGAGTACATGGCACTCTTCCGTGCCGTACGGGAGATTGTGTGGCAGTGGCGTTTGTTGGCTGAATTGGGGGAGGAGCAGCAAGGACCTACCCCACTGTACTGTGACAGCCAGGGTGCCATTGCTCTTGCTAAGAACCCTGTGTTGCATGGACTCACGAAGCACATGAGAGTGAAGTGGCATTGGACGAGGAGCATGGTAACCGCGGGTGAAGTTGAGTTGCGCTACGTGAAGACCATGGGGCAGCCGGCTGACATGATGACCAAGAGGCTGGTGGAGCAGCAGCATTGGAAGTGTTGCAAGCTGGCTGGGATGGCTCTGAACTGAGAGAGCAACATATCCTAAGGCCAACAATCCGAGGGGGAGTTTGTTAATTCAACCCTACGGTTTGCACTCGGCTTGTTGTTCGTGTGCGTGAATGTGTGTGTGTATGGAATGGTATGAGGGCATGGGATAATATATATTTCATGCTTATAATTGTGTGTGAATGTTGAGTCATGATGTCGAGTGTGTGTGTCGAGTCAATAGCGAGTTATCGCTAGACGCGTGTTACGCGGTCGTTTGTGTCTCGCGCGCGGTTTCTATTTTGTCGTGCGCGGTTTCTATTTTGTCCTGTGTCGAACGTTCGGCGTGTCGCAGGTGTGTGCAGCAGACCCATCAAGAACTCAAGGATGAGTTTGTGATGAAGAGCCCGAGCCTTGGTGTCAAGCCTCAAGTGATTTCGAAGCTCGCCAAAAGGGTACACCTCAAGATATTGAAGATAGTTACATTACTTTGTGTAGTGTAACATTTCACTTGGTGTAGGCCCTAGTGAAGGGAAGTTTCGAGACCCTTCGTGGTTGGGGACAGTGTGGCACTGTTCCACATCACTGTACCTCGGCTCTTGGGGTTTGTAGGAGCTGGGAGTCATTCCCAACTCGTAACTCTTCCTATCTTGTGTTCTAAGACTATAGTGGCTGCCATAGTACCGTTCGTTCAAACCGACGCTGTGTCGTCAATTGTTTATCAAATCGTGCAATCTAAATTGATAATTGTAGACGACGTGAAGACGCTCCAGATCCAATTTGAATCAAGTCATTTGCAGCTGTGAGCAGAACGCTATCAACGTTTGAAGCCGCTGTGCAGAAATCCGTCTGTGCTCTCTATCTTTCGTTTTAGGCACATTCAAGCCTATTGTGACTATAACAAGGAGAGCTTGTCCGCGGACGTATCGCGAACAAAAGCTCGAGAACCCCAGACCCGAAAACGCGACGCATCGCCAACCTCTCCCGTCCAACGCAGTGTCGGGGAAGTCTCCAGCAAGGAGACACGGGGCCAGAGGTTGAGCTAATGCGCAGCGTATCGGACCGCAAACGGCCACAGAAAGTGGGGGGCAGCCGCATGGATCAAGGAGGTACGAGCGACCTCCATGACCAAGCCAATGCGGCGCTCAGCAACCCCATTCTGCTGTGGAGAGGCCGGAAGCGTGAACGACTGGCGGATGCCGTGCTCCGCACAGTAGGCTGCCAAGAGGTCGGAGGAGAACTCACCACCTCTGTCAGAGTGCAAACGCAGGACAGGAAAGTCCGAGTGGAAACGCTCACTGAGCTGGAGACGAGAAGCGCGGATCCAAGGGATCAAGACATCAGGGACCTCACCCTTGGTGCGCAAGGGGAAGACCGTGGTGTAGCGCGAGTAGT
This sequence comes from Closterium sp. Naga37s-1, assembly GCA_947471745.1. Lineage (NCBI taxonomy): Eukaryota > Viridiplantae > Streptophyta > Zygnematophyceae > Desmidiales > Closteriaceae > Closterium > Closterium sp. Naga37s-1. The sequence continues at coordinate 1,568,398 of CANJKZ010000814.1, forward strand.
CGTCAACAACGATCAGGAAGTACCTCTCCTGACCCTGTCCACGGACGCGGGCTGGGCCCCACACGTCCATGTGGAGCGTCTGCAAGGGAGCAGTCGTCGGGGGAAACGAGGAGGAGTGAGGAGCGGCGCGCTGCCGCCCCTCGACACAGGGAAGACAGGGAGGAGCAGGCGAGGGTGGGAGGGGAGGGAGAACCCTGGGAAGACCAGAGACAAGGTACCGTTTGTGCATGGCACGAAGGCGCTGCACTGACGGGTGACCAAGGCGGTGGTGCCAGAGGACGGTCTTGTGTGCTAGAGAGCGACACGAGCAGGGGGCAGACAGCTGACCTGAAGTAGACGCAGACGCAGCTACCTGAGGGGACTCAGTGGTCAGTGTGTACAGGTCCGACCCCGGCTGCCGATTGAAGGTAGCCAGGTGACGACCCGTCCGAGCACACGTGCAGTGTGTCACGCGCTCGTAGGCAGGGGTGAACTGGTGGACACCCCCGTCCTGGAGCGCACAACCCGCCACCAAGTTCGTAGAGAACGAGGGGAGGTGGAGACCTGACAGTGTGCCCGACGGAACTGCAGGACAAGGAAGGACAGTGGAGGAGGTCGCAATGACCGGACCCCCAGAGGGGTCAGCAAGGGAGACAGCAACTGGCCGAGCAAGCTGCTCAAGGGCAGTGCGGTCACGAAAGAAACAGCGAGAAGCACCTGAGTCCAGTGTGAAGGTGTGCAGTGCCTCAGTAGACTCAGTACCAGGGGGCGCAGACTCACGAGCACCTAGAGCAGTAGCCTCACCAGTACCTGGGGCAGGAGACACGGGAGTACCTGGAGCGGCAGCCTCACCAGCACCTAGGGCAACAGACGCACTAGCACCTAGAGCGGCAGCCTCACTGGTCCGAATGCCCGGGTCGGGCGGAACACGCAGGTACTGAGCACCCTCTCCACTAGTAGACAACACATACATGGCAGTGAGAATAGCATCAAAGTCTAGAGCATAGATATCAATGTTTTTCTTCATCAGATCAGCCCAGCGGGGCAGCTCAGTGGCAGCAGGGAACTGAGTACGCCAAGCGTCGTCGAGGCGGGAGAAGCAGCGCTGCGTGGTGTGCGCCCTCCCACACATCTGACCAGTGCGGTCACCTGTGCGGATGACGTACGTGCAGCTAAGTCCACCCCCCCCCCCCCCGTGCTGAGAGTACCACTCACGAAGCTCCTGGGGCGACAGAGTCGGCTGCTGGCTCTGGCCACCGCCAGCGCCTCCACGACCACCACCTCCGCCGCTGCCACCCCGTCCACCACCGCCCCTGCCGCCTCCGCGTCCACCGCCGCCACCACCACTGCCCCCGCCCCTGCCACCTCCCCCGCCGCTGCCGCCACCACCCCCACCGCCGCCACTAGCCCCTCCAGCCCCGCCACCACCCCCACCGCCGCCACCACCCCCACCACCGCCTCCCCCGCCGTCACCTCCACCTCCCTTGCCCCCTTTGCCCTTGCCGCTGCGGTGCCAGCTCGGAGCGGACGCAGTTCCGACCTGCTCAGTACCAACTAGGTCGACAGCAGCAGCAGAGGCGACAGAGGGGAGAAGGGGGGAAGGGGAACACCCCTCGAAGAAAGGCGATCGCGGCTACAGCGACTATGCTAGCCTCGGCTGCAAGCAGTTCCTTCTCGAGGAGGTCAATGGTGAGCTCAGTGGGGCAGCGAGCTAGGAAGTGGTCCTTGACTGAACGCAGAGTGTCAGGGAGGCGAGTGACTAGGTGGTAGCGAGTGAGCCAGAGCGGGGGGGGGTTCTTGTCAAGAAACTCAGTGGGCATAGCAGCACGGAAGCGGGCCTCACTAGTGCGGAGGTGCGTGATGAGGTCAGAGACTGTGGAGAAAGCTGACAGGTCTGGGAACAGGTAGGGGAGCGAGAGACGGCCTAGTGCAGCAGAGGCAGGTGAGGAGTAGCGTGCAACTACAGCAGTGTACAGTGCCTGCGCAGTTTTGTGCTGGCCAAAGTGCTCGCGTTCATCTACCGGCAGGGAATTGCGAATAGCGAAGCGAGCGTGAGCGTCACGAGTCTGCCACTGTGAGCGGGCAGTACTGTCAGCTGTAGCAGCAGGGGCAGTAGCATGGCCTAGCGCGTGATCGTACAGTGAGATATCCTCCTTGGCAGTGAGCTGGAGGAATAGGTGTAAGTCATCGAGCCAGATCTCAAACTTCAGTGGGCGGCCCTCAGCATCGAAAGCTAGCACAGAAGGACTAGTCATAGTTGCAGTGACAGTAGTAGTAGGAACTGCAGTAGTAGGAACAGTAGGGCGGCACGGCTCTGCCTAGGCGGCGCGGCTCGGTTTGGGCGACGCGGCTCGGTTCGGGCGGCGCGGCTCGGTTCGGGCGGCGCGGCTCGGTTCGGGCGGCGCGGCTCGTTTCGGACGGCGCGGTTCGGCTCGGGCCGGGCTACGGGGCAGTGCGCGATGGGGGGGGGGGGGGGGCGTGCACACGGGCGGCTCTAGCGGGCGGGCCGTGGCCTTGCGTGGGCCTGACTAGTACGTGGGCGGCCTAGAGGGCGGCGGCACGGCCTACGGGCGGGGCTGCCGGTCGTTAGCGGGCTACGCGCGGCCAGAAGGGCCCGTCGACGGGCTGCTAGCGGGCGGCGCGTGGCAGCGTGGGAGGCTAACGGGCGGCGCGCTCGCAGGAAACACCGCGCGCGGGCTGCTAGGGGGCGATGCACGCGAGAAAAAAAAGGGCCGCGTGCGGCTCTACTGAGCTGCGCACGGGCAGTAGGAGACAGTGAGGCGCACGAGGGCGCACTAGGAGAAAGGCGCTCGAGGGCGCTTCGAACGGAACGGTGGGCCCTAAGGAGCGATCCTAGGTCTAAACCTACGCTCTTAATACCATGTTAGAAAGAAGAAGTGTTGGACTAGAAAGGAAAGGGAGTACAAGTACCTAACCCTAGAATTGTGTACCCCCTAAAGGCTAACCCACTGTAGCCTACACAAATACAACATATATAATGTTTGACACAGTCAACATGCTGAGAGCCTAAGGCTGCATGGTGGTGTTTCATGTGCCTAAGGAGAAGAGGGGAAAACTGGAGGCTTCTGGGAGATGGGGTGTGCACTTGGGGCTTGCCAAGGATCACAAGGGCTGGCTGATTTGGGACTTGACCAGCCAGCAGCTGACTGTGTCAAGGGATGTGAAGTTCCTTGAGTCCTTGTACTACAAGGAGAGGAAGCAGCAGTAGCAGAAGCTTCCTACTACACCGCTGATCATTGAGGCCGATGAGGTGCAGCGGCCTTCGAGGCAGGTGCAGGTTTCTGTCTCAGAGGAGGAGATTCCTGGGGTGACTGAGGATGGGGGAGAACCTGAGGTGGAGCAGCAGTAGCAGCAGCAGCAGCAGCAGCAGCAGCCGCAGCAGCAGCAGCAAGATGCTCCACAAGGTGCCGCACGTCCGGCTGACCGTCCTAGGAGGGATGTGCGCCCTCCTAACCGGCTGACCTATCCGAGCTTTGGCAAGCCAAAGGTGGTAAGGGCTGGGAGTGTGGCTGAGAAGTGTGATGAGGAAGAGATAGCACACTACTACTGGGCAGCCGTCCCTGAGCCCAAGATGCTAGCTGAGGCATTGAGCGGGCCCGACGCTGAAAAGTGGAAGCAGAGTGTGAAGGAGTATGACTCTCTACTGGAGAATGAGACATGGGAGTTGTGTGAGTTGCCTCCTGGGAAGAAGGCCATTTCTTCCAAGCTGATTTTCAGGCACAAGTACGGACCTGATGGGGCGCTGACCCGCTACAAGTCAAGGCTTGTGGCCAAGGGGTTTCAGTAGACACAGGGAAAGGACTTCAACGAGCTCTTTGCTCCCGTGGGGAAAGGCACAACACTGCGGGTGTCATTGGCAATGGCTGCAAATCGTGGATGGCGGGTGAAGCAGATGGACATTACCACCGCCTTCCCCAATGGGATCATTCTGGAGGAGCTGTACATGTTACAGCCTGAGGGATTGGATAATGGGAGCGGCAGGGTGTGCAGGCTGAAGAAGGCCATCTATGGCCTGAAGCAGGCTCCTCGCGCATGGTACCACAAGCTGGAGGAGACACTGCTGGCTGGGGGGTTCAAGAAGAGTGAGTGCGATCACAGCTTGTTCCTGCTGCAAGAGAAGGAGCATTATCTCATGCTCCTAGTGTATGTGGACGACATCCTGCTTTTCTCTGAGTCGTCTGCAATGATTGACTGTGTGGAGGAGATGCTGGAGATGCAGTTCAAATGCTCGAAGATGGGAGATGTGAAGTACTACCTGGGGATGCATGTGGAGAGGGACCTCGAGAAGGGAGTGTTGAGGTTGCACCAAAGGAAGTACTGTGAGGGGCTGGCCGAGAAGTATGGGCTGCAAGATGGAGGGAAGCCAGCCACCCCACTACCTTCACGGTTCACAGTGGAGCTTTGTGCTAATGAGGAGGTGGTGGGTGAGAGTGACAGGAAGCTGTTTCATTCCATGGTGGGGGCACTCAATTTTGCGGCTAACCACACGCGACCTGACATTGCCTTTGCTACATCCAGGCTTGCCAGTGTGGTTTCTTGCCCCAGTCATGAGCAGCTGGAAGCGGCCAAGAGGTTGGTCCGCTATGTGAGTGCAACGGCATCAGTGGGTTTGGAGTACAGTGCTGTGAGACAGAGGCTGCAGAGGGGTGCAGCTGATTTGAGCAAGGGGGAGATGCTCTTGACCTGCTATACCAACGCTAGCTTCAACTCGATGAAAGCGGATGGCACCAGCATTGGAGGCTATGTGTGCCTATTTGGAGGTGGTGCAGTGAGCTGGCGCAGAAAGAAGCTGAACGAGGTGGGTGCGGAGATAACTGCTGCAACGGGAGCTAGACTACGGGCTAGGCACGGGTGCTCGTGTGATCTCTGCGTTCGTTCACTTAGTCGTTTCCTTGTGTTCACGCTGCTTGCTAGTTCACGGGGAGAATTGGCAAGAGTTTCACTAGGAAAACATGACAATAATAATCCAAATAAGTTGGAATGGCAAGACTACATCAGAGCTAGCATTCAGGTCGGTCGACTGCCAGCACAGCATGGTCGACCGCGCTCCAGCACGACTTGGTCGACCGCGCTCCAGCAGTGCAAAGTCGACGGTGTGCCAACGCTGCAGGTTGACGGTGTGCCAGCATTGCTCCCGCAGAACAGCAGCGCACCTACTTCGCAGGTGCTCGTAGATGATTGGCGGGCTAAGCCTCGTCACCTGAACAGCGCACGCACCAAGTCATCCTCGTGCTGACAGCTCCACCTGATCCGCCACGTCGACCTCGGGATACCACCACCGAGGTCGGACTCGCCAACTTCGCCTGGGCGACCGTCGCACTCCTCCGCAGAAGTTCGTCACCCAGGTAACCTGGTCGACTTGGCAACCACGTCGACCAGCTGCTCCCGTACATGCCCGTCGACCTCCCAAGTCGGTGACCTTGCAAGTCGGCGCCGACTTCCGGGCCGACGTGCCACATCGCCGACCACCAAGTCGGCGGCATTGCAGTGGCCCCGTGCAAGTCGACCAACCCCGTCGACCAGCTCGCCCAAGTCGGCGTCGCCCACTGCAACAAGTCGGCTGTACCTCCTGTACACCCAACCACGAAGTCGGCTCCGCCCAAGCGAGGACGGGGCCAACAACAACTCCCGTTGACAGTGGGGCAGTCCTCGTGTGAGACAGAGTACATGGCCCTGCATCATGGGGCAAAGGAGGTGGTATGGCTAAGGCGTCTGTTGGAGGAGATCGGAGTGTGCCAGAAGGAGCCAACGGTGATTTTCTGTGACAACGAGTCGGCAGTGAAGCTTGCAAAGAACGTTTGCCTTCATGGGCTGACGAAGCACATAAGGCCAAAGTGGCACTGGGTGAGGAGGCTCCTGGACAAGGAGGTGCGGCTGGAGATTGTGAAGACCCATCAACAGGCGGCTGACATTCTCACCAAGCGCCTGGCTGAATCTGAGCATTGGAAGGGCATGAAGCTTGCTAGGATGAGTGTGCATTGAGTGTGCATGCTTGAGCTATGGCATGTGGGATGATGGTTGGCAGCCAGAGGGGGAGTTTGTTGTGTGATTCTATCATTTGCATTCACGTCTGTCTGCCTCCCATCATATGTTCGTGCGTTGCATGCGTGGTGTGAGCGTGTGCAAGAATTTCTGTTTTCTGTGGTTTGGATTCTCTGAGTGTGTGTCAATGTTATTCTGCTTGAGCAGATATCTGATATGACTCTTCTGCTCAAGAGCTTTCCGTCGAGCCAAGTATCGCTTCAATCGGAGCACGAGCAAGAAAGTTACGAACATTTGAAGTTCGTATGCTTTTGATATTTGGTTGTGGTGACTATGGGAAGTTGTGAGGTTGACTCCATATATGGTACAGACTTTTGGGGGTTGGGCAATTTCGTCCCCATCACTGTAGATGCTGCCAAGTGGTTGGGAGAAACCAAATTGGGTTGGCAAGTGTCGCCAACTTGGGTGAGGTGGATTGTGGAGGTTGGGAAAGTGACAAAGGTCAAAGTGGGGTTCCTATAGGGAAGGGATTTGGTGTGCTTATGGGGTTTCCTTGGTTGGGGACTCCTTGGGGACCTTCCCTCTCGTCCTCCTCTCCCCTCCCACCTGGTTTAGTGCTACTCGAACTTTCTTGTGTGATCTTGTGAGACTCCTGTGATTGAGTTAAGTTTTCTATGGCAGCTTACCCCCTAGTGCGCCAAAATTCATAACTCAAGAAATACTTCACCTTATTGTACGATTCAACTTGGGAATTGTAGCCACGGACTAGAGCTACAACATATCCATAATTTGACGGTGCGTTTTTCGTCGACGACGTTTCTTGTAAACTCGAATTTTCTGTCCAGAAATTGAGACCAACGATTTTGTGATATTTCGGCTCCTAATCTTTGTAGACCTCGTCCTTAGTCTCTAACAGGAGGTGCTACTGGAGCTGCTGGCACTGGAGGTGCTGGTGCTACTGGTGTAGGAGTCGCTGGAGCTGGAGTTACTAGAGGTGCTGGAGCTGCTGGTCCAAGAGGTGCTCGTACTAGAGGTGCTGGAGCTGCCGGAGCAGGTGGTGCTGCTGGTGCTGGAGGTGCTGGAGGTGCTACTAGAGCTGCTGGCACTGGAGGTGCTGGAGGTACTGCAGGTGCTGGAGGCGCTGGAGCTGGAGGTACTGGAGTTACTGGAGGTGCTGGAGCTGCTGGTCATGGAGGTGCTCGTACTAGAGGTGCTAAAGCTGCCGTAGCAGGTGATGCTGCTGGTGCTGGAGGTGCTGGAGGTGCGACTGGAGCTGCTGGTGCTGGAGGTGTTGGTGCTGCTGGTGCTGTAGGCGCTGGAGCTGCTGGTACTTCCCCGCGCCAACTGTTTTTCTACCCGCAGCCGCAGTCGTCCCTGCCGCCGCCTGACTCGGTCCTTCGCCAGGTTCTTAGTCTCCTGTCTTCCACTGGCCTCACTCCACCTCTCGTGTGTCCACTAACAGACCGGTCTCAGCCACAGCTACTGCCTAGCTCCCCGCTGCCTGCTCCTGCTCCTCACACTAAGGTGACTGAGTCACTGACTGAGCATCGTGAGCCTGAGACTCATGCTTCCACACCTGTTTCGTGCTCGTCGTGTCGCCCATCCTCGTCCTCTGGCTGTCCCAGGCACTCACGGTATGGCACTTCATCCATCCTCTGTTCCACAGCATGTTGTCCTGCCTGAGGCTCCCGTGTCCTCTCTTCGGCACGTTCCTGACCCTGAGTCTGACCTTGCTCGTGCTGCCAGTCATATTGTCACTCGTCTCCTTGCTACTATCGTCACTGACCCTGACTTTGAGTCCACTGCTGCGTTTGCCCTAGTCACTGAGCTAGTCAACTTTGCAGCTAGGAGTCATCTCGACTACGTCACAAGTCTTGTTGCTGAGTCTGACTATGTCTGTCCTCTATTCGTCAGAGGTGAGCATGCCTTGAGCAATGACGTCCTTCAAGACAAGGAGTTTGAGCTTGAGTGTGTTGCGGCCGCTTTCCCCCATTTTGCATCCATGCTGCTTTGCCCTAAGGGAGACCCGGACGCACTTGACATCCCTACCCCGCGCTCTTACGCTGAGGCGATCGCGGGTGAATACTCCTCTCAGTGGCAGACAGCCATGGACGCAGCGATGGCTTCCTAGAAGTCCACAAGCACCTACGTCGACGATGTTCCTCCTCCTGGGGCGAACAAAGTCGATGGCATGTGGATTTTCCGAGTGAAGCGGCCGCTGGGTTCTCCGCCTGCCTTCAAGGCGCGTTACATTGCTTGAGGCTTCAGTCAGAGACAGGGGGTTGACTTCTTCCAGACCTTCTCCCCCACCCCGAAGATGACCACTCTTCGGGTGCTGCTGCACGTTGCAGCACAGCGTGACTACAAGCTGCACTCCCTCGACTTCTCCACAGCTTTATTGCAGGGCAGCCTTCACGAGGAGATATGGTTGCGCCGCCCACCTGGCTTCACTGGGTCATTTCCTGCGGGTACCCAGTGGAGCCTCCGACGGCTGGTCTACGGTCTCCGCCAGGCGCCCCGAAATTTGCACGACACACTGAGGACTACACTTTTGGCTCTTGGGTTTGCTCCTTCCTCTGCTGACCCGTCTCTGTTTCTACGCACCGACACTACCCTGCCGCATTTCTACGTTCTCGTGTACGTCGACGACTTGGTTTTTGCTACTGCTGACACTGAGGCGCTGGCTCTAGTGAAGGCGGACCTATAGGAGAGACACACCTACACTGACCTGGGTGAACTGCGTAGCTATCTTGGCTTGTAGATCACCCAGGACAGAGCACGACGCACCATCACCCTGACTCAGTCACACATGGTGCACTATGTCCTTCGGCGCTTCGGCTTCACTTGGTCCTCGCCACAGCCCACTCCTCTGTCTACAGGCCACTCGCTCTCAGCTCCACCTTTGGACGAGTCCGTAGAGCCGAGTGGTCCGTACCCAGAGCTTGTGGGTTGCCTCATGTACCTGATGACGCGCACACGACCTGACCTCGCGTACCCTCTCAGCCTCCTGGCTCGCTACGTGGCTCCACGTAGACACTGAAAGGTGCACTTCGATGCTGCGATGAGGGTACTGCGTTACTTGTGCAGTTCATCCGGCATGGAGCTCGTGCTTGGAGGGCGGGCTCAAGTGGTACTCACAGGACACTCAGACGCTTCATGGGCCGACGATGAGGCGACTCAGCGTTCGTCACAGGTTAACACCTTCAGTCTTGGCTCTGGTTCTGTCTTGTGGAGGTCCACTCGTTCTTCTTCTCTGCTTGGTTCCAGCTGTGAGGCCGAGATCTACTGGGGCCATGGCTGCACAGGAGCTACACTGGTTGACCTACCTGCTGACCGACTTGGGGTAGCGGCCTCGTTCTCCTCCAGTTTTGTACGTCGACAACAAGGCAATGCTTGCCTTGTGTCGCGAGCAGAGACTAGAGCACAGAACGAAGCACATTGCTCTTCGCTACTTTCTTGCTCGAGAGCTGCAACAGTGTGGTCAGCTTCGCCTTTCTTACGTGGCCTCTCGGGCCAACACTTTTGATGTCTTTACCAAGGCCCTCGGGTCTAGTGATCTTCAGCGGTTTTGCACTGCTCTTGGGCTTCTGCCCGTTCTACCTTACCTGCTTGTCTCTTGATCTTGCAATTGTTGTACACTGATATCTATATTTATTCCTGCATGTTTCCTCTTGCTAGGTTGTGATCAGTATATTGCCTTGCTATTATAACTCTGCATGTGAACTGGCCTTATGGCTGCTTGCTTGTGCTCGGATTGTGTGGTGTCCTTGAGATCCACCCTGAGCTTTGCATTGCTTTGCTCTGTTGTCTTGCTTGACTGGTCTTGTGACCGTCTTGTTGTCACCCACTTAGCCTATAGGGGTGTGTCAAACTACAATCTTACTTGTAGGCTATAGTGGTGCACTCTTTATGGGGTACAACACTTCTAGGGTTAGTACTTGTACCTCAACTCTTGCTAATCCAATCATTCCTGGTCAGCTATTCTGACATACTTTTGTAGGAGAGCGGAAGGCGTGGGTTCAACACTTGCCAGTACACTCAAAGTTGGAAGATCATGTACACTGAAAGCCCAGCGTTTTTTTCTCTTTTTTTTGGGGAAAATGTCACAAGTAACCAACATGGGACTCGATAACGTGAGTGGTAAAAAATTAACGCGTACGGTCACTGTGTTGTCAAACTATATATATTATGCTAGTTTATGTAGGCTGTAGTGGGGTAGCCAATGTGGGGTACAACCCCTTAGGGTTTTCACTTGTACCAAATCCTCTCGACAGTTTCACCATTCCTCCTCTTAGTCTAACATGGTATTAAGAGCGTTATGGTCCTTAAGACCGGATTTTTAAGGGGCCCACCGTTCAATTTTCGCTCTACTGCCCGAGTCGCGCCCCTAGGCACGTCCCGTCTTTTATCCTACCCGAAATGCGCCCTAGACGAGACGATTTTTCTGCCCTAGGCGCGTCCCGTCCCCTAGGCGAGACGTTTTTTTTTCTGCCTAGTCACAGTCCGCGCTAGGCCCTCGCGTAGCCCGTACAGCCCGCGCCAGGCCCGCGCGCAGCCCGTACAGCCCGCGCCAGGCCCGCGCGCGGCCCGTACAGCCCACGCGACGCCCTGTCCTGCAGCCCGCACGCTGCGCCCGCTGCTTGTGCGCTGCCCCTGCTGCTCGTGCGCTGCATTTGCTGCCCGCGCACTGCTCGCCCTGCCCGCGAACTCCTAGCGAGCTGCTGCACCAGAGTTGCTGCTGCTGCTGCTGCTCCTTGCTGCAGTAGCTCCTCCTTGCTGCTGCAGCTGCTCCTCCTTGCTGCTGGTGCTCCTACTTGCTGCAGCTGCTCCTCCTTGCTGCTGCTACTGCTACTTGCTGCAACTGATCCTGCCGGCCCCCTGCAGCCCCGTGCGTCGCCTGCCCTGCTGCCGCGGCTGCCTGCTACGCCCACCCACCGCCCGCACTGCTGCTGCAACCACTGCTACGCTGCTGCAGCCGCGCTGCACTGCCCGAGCCGCGCTGCACTGTTGAACCGCGCCGCGCTGCCTAGCTGTCTGGCAGACCGGTTTCTACTACTGCACTGCTGCTAGTGCTACTGCTGCTGCTACTGCTGCTTGCCTGCAATCGCGCTGCCCTGCTAGTCCCGCGCCAGCAGCTATGGCCACCCTCCGAGTTCTGTCGTTCAATGCCGAGGGCCGCTCGATTCAGTTTGAAACCTTGCTAGATGACCTGCAACTGGACCTAATGAGCGATAGCAAGGACAATGTCTCACTCTATGATCACACGTCTGGTGCCTCAGTCGCTCCCGCTGCCACCGTTGAGCTTAGCGCCCGTTCCCAGTGGCAGACTCGTGATGCTGCTGCGCGCCTAGCCGTTCGCAATCACCTTCCGTTAGCCGAGCTCACGAATTTTGGCAAGTACAAAACTGCTAAGACCCTGTACGACCCTATAGTTGCTCGATACTCCTCCCGTGCCACAGCTGAACTTAGCCGCCTCATGCTGCCCTACCTGTTTCCTGAGTTGTCAACCTTTGCCACAGTTGCCAATCTCATTACCCACCTTTGCACTAGCAACACCCGCCTTCGAGCCGCCCTTCCCAAAGATTTCAATGCTAAGCACCCGCCTCCGATGTACTGGACCCTCCACTTTATAGTCACCCGTCTCCCTGACTCTCTTAGCTTGGTCAGGGACTACTTTCTCGCTCGCTGTCCCACCGACCTCACTGTCGAACTCCTAGAGGAGCACCTCCTTGCAGCAGAGAAGAGCATTATCGCTGTAGGTGCTGCTCGTGGCGCTCCTCGCACCCCCATCTTTGAGGGGTGCTCTCCCTCTCCCCTTGCCCCCTCCTACGCTACTGCCGCTGCTGTTGACTACCTTGGTGCTGAGTCTGTTGGTGCTGCTTCTGCTCCTAAGGGAGGCGCCGCAGCTGCAAGGGCAAGGGAGCCAAGATTAGCGGAGGTGGCACCGGGGGGGGTGGTGGTGGAGGCGGTGGAGGAGGAGGAGGTGGCGGAGGGGGTGGCGGCGGGAGTGCTGGCGGGAGTGGTAGCGTCAGTAGCGGCGGTGGAGGTGGTGGTGGCGGAGGGGGTGGCAGCGGCGGTGGCAGCGGCGGTGGCAGCGGCGGTGGCGGCCAGGGCGGTGGTGGCGGTGGAGGTGGCGGTTGGGGAGGAGGCACGAGCGCTGGTCAGAGGCAGCAGCAGCAGCAGAGTCCCTAGACGACCCAGCAGCTTCGTGAGTGGCTTGCTTAGCGTGCGAGGTCTGGGGGTGGTGGTCGCTGCCCGTATGTCATTGGCACAGGTGACCGCAAGGGTGAGACATGCGGGAAGTTCCACACCCAGCACCACTGCTTCTCCCGCCTTGACGACGCCTGGCGTGAGGAGATGGGCGAGGACGCTGAGCGCCCTCGGTGGTATGAGCTGCTTAGGGCTGGTGTAGACATTTTTGCTCTTAACTATGATGCGATTATTTCTACCATGTATGCTTTGGAAGTTAGTGCTGATGGTGACTCTTACTTGTGTATGCCGCCTGACCCTGGTATAGAGACTGGTACTCTAGGTGCTGGTGAGGCTGCTGCCTTAGGTGCTAGCGAGTCTGCTCTCTCAGATACTACGCTTGCTGAGGCCTTGCACACCTTCACGCTTGACTCAGGTGCTTCCCGCTGTTTCTTTCATGACAGTACTACACTCACACCACTCACTGCACCTGTTGCAGTCTCTCTGGCTAACCCCTCAGGGGGCCCAGTTCTTGCACGGTCCACCACTGTGCTCCCATGCCCAGCGGTTCCGTCTGGCTCACTGACAGGCTTCCACATCCACTCGTTCTCTACGAACTTGGTGAGCAACGCAGTTCTCCAGGACCAGTAGGTTGACACCTTCACCCCTGGAGGACAGCGTGTGGCAATCTGTACGTGCTCCCGGACCGGCCGCCACCTGGCCACGTTTACCCGTCGGCCAGGGTCGAGTCTTTACACACTGACCACTGCGCCTCCTCAAGTAGCTGCTACTAGTCAGGTGTCTGCGTCAGGCCAGGTAGCCTCCCCTTGTTCGTGTCGCTCCCTGTCGCACCAGACTCTTCTCTGGCACCACCGCCTGTGTTTCCCCTCCCTGCCACGTCTACCTGCCATGCACCGTCGCCTCCTTGTGTCTGGTCTTCCCATGTCTTTCCCTCCCCTCCCTGCCTCGCCTGCGCCGCCCTGCCTTCCTTGCGTCGAGGGGCGGCAGCGCGCCGCTCCTCACTCCTCGTTTCCCACGACAGAGGCTCTTCTGCAGACCCTCCACCTGAAAGTGTGGGGCCCAGCCCGCGTTCGTGGACAGGGCAGTGAGCGATACTTTCTGCTGGTTGTCGACGACTACTCGCGTTACACCACGATCTTCCCCTTGCGCACCAAGGGTGAGGTCCCTGCTGTCCTGATCCCTTGGATCAGAGCAGTTCGTCACCAGCTCCGCCGCAGGTTCCTCCAGGACCTTCCTGTCCTGCGTCTGCACTCTGACAGAGGTGGTGAGTTCACCTCCGACCTCTTGCGGGCCTTCTGTCAAGGGGAGGGCATCGAGCAGTCATTCACGCTTCCGGGCTCACCACAACAAAATGGGGTTGTTGAGCGCCGCATTGGCTTGGTCATGGAGGTCGCTCGTACCTCCTTGATATCCATGCAGCGGCTCCCCATTTTTTGTGGCCGTTTGCGGTCCGGTACGCCGCGCAGCAGCTCAACCTCTGGCCCCGTGTCTCCTTGCCGGAGACCTCGCCCACACTGCGTTGGACGGGGGAGGTTGGCGATGCGTCGCGTTTCCGAGTTTGGAGTGATCGTGCCCTTGTCCGCGATACGTCCACGGACAAGCTCTCCTCCCGCACCATTCCCTGTGTCTTCCTTGGCTTTGTCCCTGACGCACCTGGCTGGCAGTTTTACCACCCCACCTCGCGCCGTGTCCTGCCCTCTGAGGACGTCACCTTTGACAAGTCGGTTCCTTTCTACCGTCTCTTCCCATACCGCACTGCCCCTCTGCTCCCCCCCGCCGCTTTTCCTCGCTCCAGGTCCCCCTCCGGTAGACCCCTTCCCCCCTCAGGGTCCTGCTCCTTCAGGTGTGTCTCAGGTAGACCCGCCCCCCTTGGCTGAGCCTGTTGAGGTCACTAGCGACTCAGGTGCTGCTGCGGGAGGTGCTTGTGGGGGTGCTGCATTTGAGGGTGCTGCGTCTTGGGGTGCTGCGTCTGGGGGTGCTGAGCCTGCGCGTGAGGTGCTGGGGAGTGCGGAGCCTCGGGGTGCTGAGCCTGTCCGTGAGGTGCTGGGGGGTGCGGAGCCTGGGGGTGCTGAGCCTGTCTGTGAGGTGCTGGGGGGTGCGGAGCCTGGGGGTGCTGAGCCTACGAGTGCGGAGCCTGGGGGTGCTGAGCAGGAGGGTGCCGGGTCAGGGGGTGCCGAGTCTGCTGGCGTTCCTCTGGGTCTCGTTTCCCGACGCGGGCCTCTCTCACCAAAGCAGGCACGACAGTGGCTTGCGTCGCGTACCCGCCTGAGGAGTCGTCCTGCTCGAGCTGCTTGTCTTGGAGGTGCTTGGAGTGCTTGTGTCTCTGGTCCTGGAGGTGCTCGTACTGGAGGTACTGGAGCTGCGGGGACTGGTGCTGTTCCTGGAGCTGGAGGTGTCGGCTCTGGGGGTGCTGCTACTGGAGGTACTGGGGCTGGAGGCCCTGGAGCTGGTGCTGTCGACCCTAGAGTTGGGGACCCTGGGGCTGGAGGTGCCGGTTCTGGGGGTGCTGCTACTGGTGGCGCTAGAGCTGGAGGTGCTGCTCCTGGAGGCGCTGGAGCTGGAGGTTCTGGAGCTGCTGGAGGAACTGGAGCTGGAGGTGCTGCTGCTAGAGGCACTCGAGCTGGAGGCGCTGCTGCTGGAGGCGCTGGAGCTGGAGGTTCTGGAGCTGCTGGAGGCGCTGGAGCTGGAGGTGCTACTGCTAGAGGCACTGGAGCTGGAGGTGCTGCTGCTGGAGGTTCAGGAGCCGCTCGAGGCGCTGGAGCTGGAGGTTCTGGAGCTACTGGAGGCGCTGGAGCTACTGGTACTGGTGGCACTGCACCGCCGCGACTGTTTTTCGCTCCGCCGTCACCGTCGTCTCTGCCACCGCCTGACTCCGTGCTTCGCCAGGTTCTTAGCCTCTCGTCTTCTACTGGCCTCCCGTTATAGCCCGGCGCACCACTCCATCCTCCTTCTTCTTTCACTGAGCAGACAGTGAGCCTCCGTCTCATCCTGCCTCGACTGTTCGCACGCGTCGCACAGGTAGTCGTGAACCTCGTGAGCGTCCGCCTCGTGTCCCTAGCACGCACGATATGGCACTTCGTCCTTCCTCTGTTCCACAGCGTGTTCCCCTGCCGTCTCCTCCTGGGTCTTCTCTGCCTGACGTTCGGGATCCTGAGTCAGACCTGATTCGTGTTGCTCACCCTACTGTCACGCGTCTGCTAGCCACTGTTGTCACTGACCCGTCGTTTGAGTCTGCTGCTGCGTCTGCCTTAGTCTCTGAGCTTGTTGACTTTGCTGCTGCATGTCGTCTCGACTTCGCTGCTAGTCTTGTTGCTGAGTCTGGGTCTGTCTGTCCTCCGTCCGTCGGGGGTGAGTGTGCTCTTGGCACGGACGTCCTTGAGGACAGGCAGGAGGACTTTGAGTGTCTTGCAGCCGCTGCTCCTCATCTCGTGGCCATGCTGCTTGCCCCTGAGGGAGACCCGGATGCTCCAGACATCCCGACCCCGCGCTCCTACGCTAAGGCGATCGCGGGTGAGTACTCCGCTCAGTAGCAACGGACCCACGGGCGACTGGCGCAGCAGGCTCGCTGGGCTACCGGAGCAGAGCCCCGGACTACTGGCGCTGCTGACGACACGACGGCTGCCTCCGCTCAACCTGCCCCAACTGTCCCAACCCCCTTTCACACACCCCCTGCTGCACCGCAGCTACACGAGGGCAAGGGGCAGCGCGTGGGTCCACAGGGCAGCGCGCGTGGGTCGATGGGGCAGCGCGCGCGGGTCCCCTGGGGCGACGCGCGGGTCGATGGGGGCAGCGCGCGGGTCCCACGGGGCGGCGCGCTGGACGACGGGGCAACCAGAAGGCCCTGACACAAATGTACCTACCAACCCGCTGCACAACCAGTGGTACACGAAAACATTGCGGGCAGGTTGCATTATCTAAAGTCGACGTGAAATCTAAGGTAGGCCACTGAAAATGTCGCAGTGTCTGTTGGGTCTGCCCAAATACTGTTCGCGTGGTTGGGTCCCGAGAACAAGCGGGTGGCACGATTGCAGGTTGCTTGCTGAGTACCCAACCGCCCACCGGCCGACCCGACCAGTCAGGTTGGGTTGACTTTTTCATACAACCGGGCCCTGCCACCAAGGCGTACGTACCGTATTCTCCCGGACATAACACCCTGGGGTATTATGATAAATACAGGGAAAAAAAGGGGGGGGTCCTGTCAGAATCCCAGCCACTAGACCACTGGGATAAAAGGGCTTGTTAAGTAGCGGGTCAGTGCACCCATAACCCCCCAGGCCAACGTGCCTGTAACCCTTCCCTAGGATCAATCGGGGATCACCAGTGGACCTCTGACAGGTCCTCTCATCGAGAAAAAGCTATATACTACCCGGGTCTATTGATATGGTATATTTTAGTGTAAGATGTTTTTTCAACTAGACAACTTGAGTGTTTTCATGGTAGTTATAACATCACGGGTTGAGGCGCGAATGTGAGTTTCGACGTGAACGTCATCACCCCCTCGAAAATGCGATGTGGTTCCTCTCTGGCCACTTGCAGCGGAAGATTCGCCAGCGCGTGGCGACAGCGAAATAGTGCGAGGGGTGAAATCTCGGCAGATTTGAAGTGAAAGAACCGCGAAAGTCCATCGAGGGAGAGATTTTCGCGATGTCGCACCTACTCGTTAACATCTATAGTACGGAATGTGTAAGAAAAGGGGGGTGTTATAAAATATCACCCCAAAAGGGGGGGTATAGTACAAACGAGGTCGTTTATAGCACCCACCCCACACAAGCTACCCGGGGGTGTTTTGTCCGGGAGAATATGGGTAACACGCTCTTAGCCTATGGGGGTGTGCTAAACTATTAGTATGTTACGGCAGTTATCTTAGGGCACAGTGAGTTACATCGTATCCAGTACAACTCTTTGTTTCCGTGCACCACTTTTAACCCCTTCCTATACACATAAACAAGGACATTCTGAGAGGTAATCACATATTTACAATATGTCCTCAATACAAACGCATCCCAACAAGTACGTAATACCCATGCGAAGCAAGCCATGCAGTCCCACACTCCCCTCACAGCTAGTGATTGATGCCAGGCATAGCAAAACAACGCATTTACACCTTCATGACCCTCGCAGCATAAGAATAGCACCATCGATGCGCTGCACTACGCGTACGATGTGACTTCCCTCACAATGCCTTGGGCGCGCCACCCTCACAAAGATCACAGAAACTTCTCATTCCCATTCTGCAACAGAGCCACCCCTTGTGATGATCCTCCACTCTGCTTGAAGCTGCTAGAAAGGGGCAGAGGAGCACACTGCAGATGTCTTGCCTGCCACTCCCCTAGACTGGGCTCGCAAGCCCACCACAGCTCCTATTCCAGCATAACCCACCACTGATGGTAACAGCCAGCAGAGCAAAAGCCACAGGCGATGGAGCAGTAGAGGTTGGAGCATAGAGGGGTGCACACAGGTGCAAGGTGCGACGGGGAGAAGTGGGGTGAGAGGGCGGAGCGGAAGGGACGCATCATGCAGCAAGGGTCATAACGGGCATGGGCGAGGTAGGTAAGGTGCTGTGGGAGGCTTCCGTCGCAGGCTGTAGCGCCCACTGCTGCGCCATGGGTTGATATGCACAAGGGGATAGACCGCGGCAGCAACTTGCAGGCACTGTGACATGTGTTGGAGGTGGGCGGGGGAGCTGTATCAGAGCGATGGGCCGTATATAGATGAGGCTGTGGGAATGGTTTCAGCTAGTCCACTGTCCTACTATGCACTCCCCGTCGGATCTGAGCCATAAGGGCCTCGGCATTTGTGAACTATGTACGTTCTTGCCCGCTCTTCCCTGGCCGTTTCTCTTACATGTTATCTTTCCCTCGCATCTCCCTCTAACTGCCCTCTTCCACCATCACCGTGTTCACACGCGCCCACACCGTCCCTACTCCCACTCGCCCACGTCCCCCTGCCCCTCAGGCCCCCACCTCGCACCAGCGGCGTTGAGCGCAAGAATGAGCGATCCCGAGAAGCAGCAGCACTGCGCCAGCGACCCTCGCCACGCGCCCTCCACCGCCGCCGGCACCGCGCTCGACAACGACAGCCCCTTCTGCGCCGCCGCCACCGCGGGCGGAGCAGGCGCCGCCGCCTGCGGGTTCGCCATGATACACGCGGCGGCACGGCGCAGCGCAGGAGGCGCGGAGGCGGAGGCGGCTAGCGCGGTGCCCAGCACATGGCAGAAGCAGCGGGAGAGCGAGAGCCAGCAGGCGATGCGGTACAGAAGCGACGCGCCGCGCTGCACGCCCCACGCGCCCGCCCGCCAATTGCGCGAGAGCTGCCATGCCCACATGTGCATGAGAGACCACACGCTGTTGGTATTACCGACAGGGGGTATAGTTGGGTGTTCCCGCTGCAGCAGCCACCACCAATCGGCGTCCCGCCATCCGTTCCCTCCCTGCTCCCACTCCCGCCACCACGGGTCGTCCTCACCCCCGCCGCCCTCTCCGCCTGCGCCCCCGGCACCGGGGTCGCCGCCAGAGGAGCCGCCGCCACCACCGTTCCAGCTGCCGCCACCACCGCCGTTGTTCCCCCAACCCCCGCCCAATCCGTCACCGCTACCGCCGACTGGGAAATCAGAGCCGTCGAAAGACCAGGGGTCGCCGCCGGAGAAGCCTCCGCCGTCCATCCCGCCATCCCAACCATCTGACCCCGAACCACCGCTCCCGCCGACCCGCTTCCGCCCTATGCTGCGCGCGCGGAAAGTATGAGGAACCGTGACGTGCCACGTGTCAGTCTTACTAGGCGGCGGCGCGACCGCGTCTTGAATGGTAGCAGAGTCCGAGGTGACAAACGAAACTGGATTTGATAAAAACGAGTATGAGCTGTACAAGGTAGATCCGTTGTAAGGAGATCCGGCAACAAACTTCCCTACTGTGGAAGGATGTGCGTATAACGGGGTCGGGCCGTAAGCTGCGTCACGGCCAAGTATGTGCGGCGAACACTGGCTCAGGTGCGCCGGATAAGGAAAGGCGGACACGTGTTTTCCACCGCCATCCACCTGCGTGGGCGTGGCTGTACAATGAAACGTCGGATCCACGAGCCGGTAGGCGGTGGAAGTGAACAAGACAGGCGGAAGACGACGCCCGGTCGTGACGCAGGTACCGCTGGAGTTGTTGTCGGGCGGTAGCGACGTTGACGGCCATGGACTAACGGCGACGGCAAGTGTCCATGGCGCAGACGCAGGAGATGACGGGTCGGCATCGGCGGGAGTGTGAGGCTTGCTGCTGCTGGTTGTTGGCGCGTCGGTGGCAAGTGCCGTCGCTGCCGTGGAAAGAGAGAGGCCGGAGCGTATGCACAAGTCGGCTAGGGGGGCGAGGGACGCGGCGGGGAAGGAGATGTGTTGCGCCGAGGAGAACGAAAGGAGAACGGAGGAGAGGAGAGGTTGGCTTGCGAAGGACGAAGCGGAAGACAACATAAGAGCGCTTTCCGCCATAATTGGTGGCTATCGCAGGCGGCCACGAGCAGAAGCCCTGGGCCTGTGATGGCTCACGGCTGATTGCTCTAATCTGGTGCAGATCTCAGGCAAAATTAGACCAGCACAATGTACAACCAGAAGGGAGGCCAGGTATTTGTGGGTAACTCGCCCTTATCGAGTGAGAAATTTTGAGCATCGACATTCGTGTTCCCACCGTGGATTTTTCGAAGTGGATTAGAATCTCCTTTCGTGCCCACTCGATTGTGGTTCCGAACCGACATTAGAAACTCTGCTTGAGATTTCGAGGCCACAGGTTGGCAAGGGGAACGTAGTCGAATGTACGACGATTTAGGCTGAACTAAAGGGTATTACGCGTAACACTTGCTGAACCTACACCATACCCGAAGGTTCCGTGAGGGCGAAGCGAGTGTGTTCGGTGCAGAAAGTTTTGGGCACATTAGAAACAAAGAGCGAACCCATAATTCAGGAACAAACACAACTCGGCCAATTTTCAGAGTGTCACTTGTTATGTCATTTGGAATCAGATCGACTTGTGAAACTCTAGTGACCAGTGTGGAAACCTTCCAGTTCACACCACATTGTGAGCATCACTTACAGCTCAGACATCTTTTCAAACTTGCTACATTCTTAACCTGCAAAGCAGGTAGGAGTTGCTGCGGTAGTACCTACCCCGAGAGCAGGTGATACGAATCCCGTCATTTTGTGTGCTGTTTGAATCTCTGGCCAGGAGAACAGCTCGAAAACATTATCTTTACCCAGATTTGACGACCTGTGCCCACAGTGAACCCGTCGGACTCTACGGGTACGCTCCTACGAAAGTCGTCTATCTGCTCTAGCGCCAGCTCCATGAACCAAGACGAGCCGCGAACCTCGACATGTACTTTGATTGGTGTAAACAAAATCACTCTGGTTCGGGAATGGCCAGAAGTGACGAAACCATATCAGGGAGCCCACCATACCGAATAGAGCAGACGAGTTGTAACCAGTAGGAGCTAAAAAAATCCACCTCATAGTCGGAGGCAGTGTGTCACGAAATCTACGTGGCCTGCATAGACTGGCTAACACTCACTTGCAAATAGAGTCATGGGCCACGTGGCATAGCGTCGACTGAGACTCAACAGAATCTGAATAATTGGCGGGCAAGCCACATCGGCCAATAAGGACGTGTGCAATATTTTTAGAGGTTGTAAAATAAGGTAGAACTTTTTGTGGTTACCATATTTCCTTATGTCTGGGAAACTGGTTGACGAAGAGCACTCTTTACTGAAAACACACAAATAAGGGCGGGTCAAACTTTGCACGTATTCGCAGAAAACCCTACCCAACCATCTTGTGTTTTAAACAGACCGCTCTGGATCAAGCCTTAACCTTTATGAACCGCAATCGGACGTACTCTTTTGACCCGCCCTAAGTCCAACAAAAAGTGAACAAGGCTCGATTCTACGCACAAACGTGAGAGTGCACGATGAACCAAACGTGTGTAATTTTGGGTACGTACGAGGAGTTAACGAATTGCAAGAATTTTTAATGCACCAATGAGCGCACCGCCAAAACCAGATACCACTCTGTTCTTCTCGTAGAGCTAGAATACCGGGTAACCTACCCAACCTACGGGCGGCTCGGCTCACCCCCTATAAGGTCGAACATGCATATCCGAACGTGGTACTTCAACCATTTGCGAGACTCGTTTTCAAACTTCGCCTACAACGAAGTTCGAATAATGTGCACTGCAAGTTCAAATGTGTTACAATCCCAAGTGGGACTTAGTGAAGGATTGTTCAGGGTTGATCGCAGAGTAGTGTTGCAGCGGAAGTTTTGAATCTCAGGTCAGAGTGAATGTAAATGACTGAGTTGATAAAAACATGCATACATCGAGTTTATATAAGAGTACAGGGGAATACGAAAAGGCCTAGACTAGCCATGTACTCTAAGGGGTACATTCCCTTATTACAGCAAATTCAAACCGTGCGGCGCGGGAACCCGTTTTGAACCTGTTCCCGCTCTTTTCATTTCAAGTGTTTCTGCCTGCATCGGTCTCGGTCAGACGGTTGCTGCGTCGCTTCGACTCTTCTGACTCCTTGACTTCGTACTCGGTAGAGTCGGCTCCTGCAGCATACAGGAATGCCTTACTCATAAAACTTCATATCGTAACAATCCCCTTCATTCCTGGGCGCAGTCAGGAGCTGACTCGCTTGACTACTCCGGTGAGGTCAGAGCAGTGCTTGTACTGTTGACGTGGCAGGCGCTTGGTGAGAAAGTCTGCTGCCATCTCAGTAGTCGGGCAGTAGGCGAGGTCAACTTTGCCTTGGTCAATTTCGTGCTTGACGAAAAAATACCGAAGTGCGATGTGCTTCGTGCGGTTCACGAAACCAGGCTTGTTCGCAATCCTGATGGCACTCTGGTTGTCGCAGTGAAGGCGAAAGGTAGGCGAGGTTGGAATTTTCGCTTCCTGTAACAGCTCTTACAAGTACAGGCCTTCGCGAACTGCTGCTGTTGCGGCGATGTATTCCGCTTCAGCCGACGACAGGGCAACCAGCTCCTGCTTTTGTGAGTTCCAGGAGATTGGTCCAGTTGGTTCCAGGCAAAAAACAAAGCCGGTTCGGGACCGTCGATTGTTAGGGTCAGCGGCGTGATCTGCGTCCACGTAGCCGTTGAGGTTGAAGGAGGTCGTCGTCAGCGTGGAATAGGAGAGCCCAATGTCAGGCGTGGAGATGAAGTACTGCAGGGCGCGTTCCAGGTCCAGCTGGTTCTCAGCTACTGGCTTGCGAGAATACTGCACCAGTTGGCTAGCGATGTAAGAAAGGTCGGGTCGACAGGTGACAGAGGCGAACAGCAGACAACCCAGTTGCTGCTGGTACAGTTGGAGTTCTCCGGGTGATAGTGGTTTGTTGTCCGGTTTGTAGTTGGTGCTGGGGTTGCGGTAGGGAGTTGAGAGTGGTGCGGGAGAGATGTTGAAGTGTTCCCCCAGCTGCTCTGCATACTTGGAGGCTGACAGATGGATTGCTTCTGGCGCGTAGGTGATGTTTAACCCCAAAAACTGCTTCACTTCGAGGTTGATGGTGATGTCTACGCGCTGCGCCAAGTTCTCCTGAAACTGATCCAGGAGTTTGTTGCAGGTGCCCGTGTACAACAGGTCGTCGACGTAGACTGTCAGGAGGATGTAGTCTCCACTAAAGTGAAGACAAAACATTCCCGGGTCGTGTGGGAGCTGCTTGAAGCCGATTTCGAGGAGAATTTTGTGCAGGTGCTGCTGCCAGAGGCGAGGCGCCTGCTTGATCCCGTAGAGGGACTTCTTCAGTTGAGAGACCCTGGGATCACCTTCCCAGTAGGTGTGCGGCTGCTCCACAAAGATGGTGGCGTCCACCAACGCGTACAAAAACGCGTTCTTTACGTCGATGTGTCGCAGTGGCAGATGCTTCGCGGCGGCAATGGCGAGTAGAATCCGGACTGAGGTGTGGCGACTGACGGGAGCGAAGGTTTGATCAAAGTCGATGCCATGGCGCTGATCGTACCCGCGTACGACCCAGCGTGCCTTGAAACGCTCGATAGTGCCGTCGGCGTTAGTTTTCAGGCGAAAAACCCACTTCCCGCCGAGCACCCTCCTCCCCTTCACTGCTGCACGATCGACTAGGACCTAGGTGTCACGCGATTCCAGCGCCTTTAGCTCCGCATCCATCGCAGCACGCCACTCCTTGGCGTGAGGACCGGTTAGGGCCTGGCGAGGATTCTTTGGCTCCACGGCCCGTGCAAGAGTAGAGACAGATGTGTGCAGGCCGAGAAGTTGAAGGCCTGATACATTGGTGGTGTCTGTGGTGGTGGGGACTTCCACCACGTCGTCATCTCCGCTCTCATAGCCGGGTGCTGCGGTGCTTGGCTCTGCTTGGCGCCGTGATGGTCCTGGCGCGGGGTCGTCATCGCTGTCATCGTCGTCGTCGTCGCGCGGGCGAGGAGGAATGCCGGGATGTTCGTCGGTGTCGTCACGGTCCAGTACTGCCGCTGCTGCTGCGTCTTCTGGAGTCGCGAAGCTGCGGCCGCTGTTGACATAGCCGCGTGCCTGGTTTCGGCGCTCGTCCTCGATCCACTGCTTCAGGGTGAGTCGTTCATAGAAGAGGATGTCATGCGCAGGAACGATCTCCTTGCTGTCGATGTCAAGAATGAGCCAACCTTTATGCTCGTGACTGAGCCCCAAATGAACTCCCCAACGCGCACGATGAACGAACTTGCCGATTGTTGCTGAGGTCGGCCGATATTGCACCATGCACCCCCAAACTCTCAGCATGGAGGGGTCTCCCCTTGAGCCGGTCCACTTCATGTGAGGGGACAGGTTATCCCTGTTGGCGGTGGTGGAGAGGAGGTTGTGTAGGCGCACCGCGTGATTCATCGCGTAGGGCCAAAATTTCTTTGGCAGGCCGGACTGGTTCATGATGGTGCGGACTTTGGTCATGAGCGTGCGGTTGACCCACTCGGCGACACCTTGCTGCGGGTGGGCATAGGGGAGAGAAATCTCATGCTTGATCCCCTTCTTGGTGAGTAAACTCTCCAGCTCATTGCTCCGAAATTCCTTTGCCCCATCGCTCTGCCAGATCTTCAATTTCCTTCCCGATTGTCACTGCGCGTGCGCGAGGAAGATGCGGAACTGTCAAACATTATATATGATGTGTTAGTTTAGGCTACAGTGGGTTAGCCTATAGGGGGTACACAATTCTAGGGTTAGGTACTTGTACTCTTTTCATTGCTAGTTCATTCATTCCTGTTCAGTGATTCCAACATGGTATAGAGCAGGTCCTTCCTAGGACCGAAATTTTCTAAGGGCCCACCACTACGTACCTACCTATCCGTGCCCTAGGGCGCCTCGGCGTGTCACGCCCCTAGAGGCCCCTCTTGACGGCCCCGCGCTAGCCCCGTTCAGGCCCCGTCGGCCCCTTTAAGGCCCCGTTCAGGCCCCGCGCTAGCCCCGTTTAGGCCCCGTCGGCCCCGTTTCAGGCCCCGTCGGCCCCACGCTAGCCCCTCTCAGGCCCCGTCGACCCGCGCTAGCCCCGTTTCAGGCCCCGTCGGCCCCTTTTCAGGCCCCGTCGGCCCCGCGCTAGCCCCTCTCAGGCCCCGTCGGCCCGCGCTAGCCCCGTTTCAGGCCCCGTCGGCCCCGTTTCAGGCCCCGTCGGCCCCGCGCTAGCCCCTCTCAGGCCCCGTCGGCCCGCGCTAGCCCCATTTCAGGCCCCGTCGGCCCGCGCTAGCCCCGTTTCAGGCCCCGTAGGCCCCGCGCTAGCCCCTCTCAGGCCCCGTCGGCCCCGCGCTAGCCCCATTCAGGCCCCGATCGGGCCCGCGCTAGCCCCGTTTCAGGCCCCGTCGGCCCCGCGCTAGCCCCGTTCAGGCCCCGTCGGCCCCTTGCTAGCCCCGTCAAGGCCCCGTTTGGCCCCGCGCTAGCCCCGCTCAGGCCCCGATCGGCCCCGCGCTCGCCCCTCTAGGGCCCCAACCGGCCCCGTGCCTACCTCGCCGACCCGTGCCCACCACCCAGAGGCCCCGGGCGGCCCGTTCCCGCCGCAGCACAAGAGGGAGAGCGGGCGGCCCGTCCCCGCCGTGACCTGAGCCGAGCCGCGACCCGACCTGAACCGAGCCGCGCCGCCCTGCCCTACCTGGTTCGTCCTACCTGCTTCTCCTACCGCTACTGCTGCTATTTCTACTGTTCCTATGGCTAGCCCACAGGTTCTCGTGTTCGATGCTGAGGGCCGCCCTGTGAAGTTTGACACCTGGCTCGATGACCTGCACCTCTACCTACAGCTCACAGCCAAGGATGACATCTCACTGTACGATCACGCCCTAGGCCTTGTCACTGCCCCTGCTGCTACTGCTGACAGCACTGCTCGCTCACAGTGGCAGACTCGTGATGCCCACGCTCGCTTCGCCATTCGCAACTCCCTGCCGATAGACGAACGCGAGCACTTTGGTCAGCACAAGACTGCACCGGCACTGTACACAGCTGTAGTTGCTCGCTACTCCTCACCTGCCTCTGCCGCACTAGGCCGTCTCTCCCTCCCCTACCTGTTTCCCGACCTGGCCTCCTTTCACACAGTCGCTGACCTCATCACGCACCTCCGTACTAGTGAGGCCCGCTTCCGTGCCGCCATGCCTGCTGAGTTCCTTGCCACGCACCCCCCTCCACTCTGGCTCACTCTCTATCACCTAGTCACCCGCCTCCCTGACACACTGCGTGCTGTCAGGGACCACTTCCTAGCTCGTTGCCCCACTGAGCTCACCATTGCCCTCCTCGAGAAGGAGCTACTTGCAGCTGAGGCTAGCATAGTCGCTGTAGGTGCCTCTCATGGCGACCCCCGTACCCCGTTCTTTGAGGGGTGTTCTCCTTCCCCCCTTCTTCCCTCTGTCGCCTCTGCTGCTGCTGTCGACCTTCTTGGTACTGAGAAGGTCGGCGCTGCGTCTGCCTCGAGCGGACGCCGCAGCGGCAAGGGCAAAGGGGGCAAGGGCAGTGGCGGTGACGGCGGGGGAGGCGGCGGTGGGAGCGGTGGAGGCAGTGGGGGTGGTGGCTCGGCTGGAGGGGCGAGTGGTAGCGGTGGGGGTGGTGGCGGCAGCGGCGGGGGAGGTGGCAGGAGTGGAGGCGGCGGTTGGGGTGGCGGTGGACGAGGCGGCGGCAGGGGTTGGGGTGGTCGAGGAGGTGGCAGCGGTGGTGGTGGCCGTGGAGGCGCTGGCGGTGGCCAGGGCCAGCAGCACACTCTCTCGCCCCAGGAGGTCCGTGAGTGGTACTCTCAGCACGGGGGTGGGGGTGGTCTTAGCTGCACGTACGTCATTCGCACTGGTGACCGCACTGGTCAGCAGTGTGGACGACCGCACGCCACACAGCGCTGCTTCTCTCGTCTCGACGACGCTTGGCGTGTTCAGTTCCCTCAGGCCACTGAGCTGCCCCGCTGGCTTGATCTCCTGAAGAAGGGGATTGATATCTATGCTCTAGACTTTGATGCTATTCTATCTGCCATGTATGTGATGTCTACTAGTGGAGAGGGTGCTGAGTACTTGTGTGTGCCGCCCGACCCGGGCATTAGGGCCAGTGCGTCTGCCGCTCCAGGTACTCACGTGTCGGCTACCCCAGGTGCTGGTGAGGCTGCTGCTCTAGGTGCTCGTGTGTCTCCCCCCCTTGGTACTGCGTCGACTGCCGCACTGCACACCTTCACACTGGACTCAGGTGCTTCTCGCTGCTTCTTTCGTGACCGCACTGCCCTTGAGCCGCTTGCTCGGCCAGTTGCTGTCTCCCTTGCTGACCCCTCTGGGGGTCCGGTCATTGCGACCTCTTCCACTGTCCTTCCCTGCCCTGCGGTCCCGTCGGGCACACTGTCAGGTCTCCACCTCCCCTCGTTCTCTACGAACTTGGTGGCAGGCTGTGCACTCCAGGACGGGGGTGTTCACCAGTTCACCCCTGCCTACGAGCGCGTGACACACTGCACGTGTGCTCGTACGGGCCGTCACTTGGCTACCTTCACTCGGCAGCCGGGGTCGGACCTGTACACACTGACTACTGAGTCCCCTCAGGTTGCTGCGACTGCGTCCGCGTCCGCGTCAGGGCAGATGACGCCTATTCGCAGACAGCAACGACTGCAAGCTGTGGCGCGTGCTTGCAGGGGCGTCCTGTTGCGCCATCATGCACAACATGTGTGAGACAATGGGCGAAGTCAGGCGCACGCACTAAAGCAACATTGCGGGAACAGTGCAAACGGCTTGATGAAGCTCGTGAGTCGTCTTAGCTTACTCGTCGATGCCGCGAACCCACACCTCCCCTTCGCCCGCATCTTGGTTAACGGTGCCATCTCCAGGGTGGACGCGGCATACTACCCGTCGTTGGCCCCTTTGGCCCCGTTCGTCGTGAGCTGGGCTGGCGCCGGGCCCGAAACGTTATTGCGTGCTGGTGGAGGTGGGGCGATCTGCTGGATGCGTTCGTGTTCAAGCCGCTCATCTTGCTGCATCCTGCTGGACGAGGCCCTCAAGCTTTGCCATAGCATCCACATCGCACCCCTTGATGGTCTCAAAGACGAGCTTCGCGGCAGCCATGGTGGCTGTCTCTGCAACGCGAGGACGCGTGGAGGTGTCAAGATACTAAGCTAGTTGTGCTTAGGAGCCATGGCTAGAGTGGCTTAGGAGCTTAGGTTTTGGGGTTGAAGAGAGATGTCGAGAGAGTTTAGGAAGAAGAAAAGTTGCTTCACTAAGAAAGATGAGTACAAGATATAGCGAGGAGAAGCATGGTGCACCACCTACAGCAAATTGGGATGTGCTACACTCTACACTGCAGACAATTATAAAGAACAAATATAAATATAGTTCAACACACCCACTAATTGGTTGCAGTGAGAACCATGTACAGAACACCCCCTGAAGTGGTACACCTTGAAGGGCGCAGCAGAAGAAGAGGCGAAGTGAGGAGGAGGAGGAGGGACTGTAAGAGGAGTGGAGATAGGAGGCGACAGGTGAAGCCGCAGTCACACGGGCAACAGGAGCGGCGCGCACAGTGGCTACCGAGCGCACGAGGGCACCGGACTACGGGAGTATCTGGCTCCGCGGCTACGACGAGCGGCAAGAGCAACGGACCCATAGGCGACTGGCAAAGCAGGCTCGCTGGGCTACCGAGAGCTCGAGGGCTCCGGACTACTGGCGCTGCTGACGACACGACGGTGACCTCCGCTCTACTTCCCCTAATAGTCCCACACCCCCTTCTCACACACCCCCTTGCTGCACCCCTGTCTCCAATCCCCCTTAGCTCCACTCCCCTCGGCTCCCACACATCCACCCCCCTTCAGCAGCAGTTGCAGCAGTGGGAGACGAAGAAGGAGGAGGAGGAGGGGAAGGGTAGCACCCACACTCATCACCCCCACATTTGCCACCCCCATACCCTCCCCCCCACGGCTGCACGAGGGCAGGCACGGGTGAGGCAGGGGTGGCTGCACGAGGGCAGGCGCAGGTGAGGCAGGGGCGGGTGCACGAGGGCAGGCGCGGGTGAGGCAGGGGCGGCTGCACGAGGGCAGACGCGGGGGCAGCCGCTCGAGGGCAGGCGCAGGTGAGGCTGCTGTAGGGGCGGCTGCTCCGGGGGCCAGGGGCGGCTGCTCCAGGGGCGGCTGCTGCAGTGGCGGCTGCTCCAGGGGCCAGGGGTGGCTGCTGCAGGAAAACGGTCACCTTGGTGAAAATCAGGGCCAAACTTTGAGCAGCTCAGGACTCAAAGTGTTGGTCCCAGGGACTTCGACAGGCCTGCTCAGCACCCTCAGAACCAGCACCCCCAGAGTCCGCACCCCCAGTGGCACCACCACCTGCAGCACTAGAGTTCACAGCGACAGGCTGCAACAGCAGTGAAGATGGTCGAGGCGGAAACCCCAGGAGGGACCGCCAAGCGCGCGGAGCAGCGAGGGGTTACGGTGACAGCAGGAGTCGGGTGACCCCCCTCAGCTGGGCTAGAGGTGCCAGAGGAGACCTTGACTGGCTCAACCAAGGGGGACGAGTCAACCTGAGACACACCTGAGGGAGCAAGAACCTGCGGGGGGAGTGGGGCTACCGGGGAAGGGGGGGGGGTCGGAGACCAGTGCGAGAGGCGAGAGGGGCACGGGGGAACTGCGGTGGGGGTGGAGATGGTAGAAGCAGACAGACTTGTCAAAAGTTATGTCCTGGGAGGAGAGAACACAACAAGAACCCGGGTGGTAAAACTGCCAGCGCAGGGTGTCGGTGGGCAAGCCAAGGAAGACGCAGCGAAGAGTGCGGGGAGAGAGCTTCCCCATGGGGGGGTCGCGAACAAGCGAAAGGGAACCCTAGACCCAAAACGCCGACGCATCACCAACCTTGCCTGTCCACCTCAGAGTGGGAGAGGTCTCCGGGTGGGAGACACGGGACAAGAGGTTGAGTTGCTCAGCAACGTATCAGACTGCAAACGACCACAGGTAATGGGGAGCAGCCGCATGGACGATGGAGGTGGGAGCAACCTCCATCACCAAGCCAATGCGGTGCTCTGCAATCCCATTCTGCTGTGGAGAGGCCGGAAGCGTGAACGTCTGGCGGACGCCCTCGGCACCACAGAATTCCTCGAGGAGGCCGGAGGAAAACTCACCACCTCGATTAGAGTGCAGTCGCAGGACCGGAAGGTCGTGCTGAAACCGAGCACTGAGCTGGCGACAGACGGCACAGATCCAGCGGATCAGGAAGCTGTGGACCTCCGCCTTGCTTTGCAAGAGGAAGACCGTGGTGTAGCACGTGTAGTTGTCTACAACCAGCAAGAAGTAGCGCTCTCCGCCCTGTCCAGGGACTCGGGCTGGACCCCACATGTCTATGTGGAGGGTCTGCAAAGGAGTTGTGGTCGGAGGAAACGAGGAGTGAAGAGCTGCTCGCTGCCGCCCCTCGACGCAGGGAAGGCACGGCGGCGCAAGCGACCTCCGGAGTGGGGAAGCCCAAAGACAAGGAGACGGGAGTGCGTGCCACAAAGGTGTGGCAAGGAGGGGTGACCAAGACGGTGGTGCCAGAGAAGAGTCTCGTGCGTGAGGAGACGACACCAGCAAGACGCAACGACCTCAACCGACGCAGCTACCTGACCTGACTCAGCTACCAGTGCAGACTTAGTGGTCAGTGTGTACAGGCCAGACCCAGGCCTCCGAGTGAACGTGGCGAGGTGCTCACCAGTGCGTGAGTTTGTACAGATTGCCACAAGCTCGCCTCCAGACTGCGTGACAGTGACCCACTGGTCCTGGAGGACAGAGGTAGCCACCAAGTTCTTAGCAAACGAGGGGAGGTGGAGACCTGTGAGGAGGTATAAAGGGGCCGCCGGACAGGGGAGAACAGTAGCGCCACGCGCGACTACCGGGCCCTCGAAGGGGTCGGCCAGTGTGACAGGGACAGGGCCTGTGAGCGGTGTGACTGTGGTGCTGTCCCGGAAGAAGCAGCGAGACGCGCCTGCGTCTAGGGTAAAAGTGTGCAAGGCCTCCTCAGGCTCTGCCCCTGTGCTAGCTGAGTCACACGCGCTGAGACAAGTAGCCTCTACACCACCAGGTGCCTCTACACCCCTTGTACGAGTACCCTGAAGCCCTACGCCACCGGGGCTGCCCCACCGAACAGCCCAATCACGAAGCTGCTGCTGTGAAAGAGACTCCTGCACACTTGGCTGCTGCTAACGTAGGACAATGGTAGTGGCCATGGCAGTCAGTGGCAGCTAGTAGCAGCAGCGAAGGAGCAATTAGGAAGAGCGCGAGTAATTGGGTGCTCTAGTGCAGTTCACTCGTGGGGCAACAGTGGCGGCATCAGCAGACAGCCGCTGCAGCTTGGCAGTGCTGGGCAGCGTGGAAGGCAGTGCTAGCGGCAACCAGGCAGGGCAGGGCAGCGCTGGGCAGTGTGCAGGGCAGCACTAGCGGCGGCCAGGCAGGGAAGGGCAGCGCTGGGCAGTGGGCAAGGCAGTGTTGGCGGCGGGCCAGGCAGGGCAGAGCAGCGGGCAAGGCAGTATTGGCGGCGGTCAGGCAGGGCAAGGCAGCGCTGGTCAGCGCGTGCAGGCAGGGCAGCAGTGGCAGCAGCCGGCAGCAGCAGTGGCAGCGACCGGCAGCAGTGCAGTGCTAGCGGTGGCCCGGCAGGGTAGGGCAGCGCTGAGCAGCGCATGCAAGCAGGGCAGTATGGCAGTGGCCAGTAGCAGCAGCGGTTGTGGCCAGCAGCAGTGGCGACAGCAGCAGGCAACAGCTGCAGCTCGGCAGGGCGTGCAGGCAGGGCGCGCACAGGGCAGTGCGCGGGCAGCTCGCGGGTCGCCGGCGGAGCGCAAGGCAGGCGCTTAGCAGCAGCAGCAGCGCTTAGCACCAGCAGCAGTAGCAGCTGCAGAAGTGACAGCAGCAGCAGCGCGGGCGGGCAGGGAGCAGGTCGGGTGCACGTGGGATGCGCGGGCAGGGCGCAGGCTGCTGGCGGGCAGCGCGTTTGCGGGGCAGGGCAGCGCGTGGGTGGGCAAAGCGCACTGGCGGAGCCGGCAAAGCACGTACGGGCAGTGCGCGGATGGGCAGCAGGGTGTGCGGGCAGAGCGCGCGGGCAGGCAGGGCGGCGCAGTTGCAGGCAGAGAGCGCGCGGGTAGGGCGGCGATCAGGCAGGGCAGCGGGGCTCACGAACTGGGCAGCGGGGCTAGGCAGGAAAAATCGATGCGCCTAGGGCGCGTTTTGGGCAGGATAAAAATGTGAAACGCCTAGGGGTGCGATTTGGGCAGGAAATAACGGTGGGCCTTTTTAAAATCTGGTCCTAAGGACCTAATGGCTCTTAATACCACGTTAGAACCTGAGGCAACAATGATGATGGCATTTGGTCAAGGGAGGTACAAGTACAATGTCGAGAGATATTGTGTACCCCCTAAGGCTAAACCCTCTACAGCCTAGTACAAGATTAACATATAATGTTTGACAGCTCACACTCCTCCCCTTCACCTCCAAGCTCCCCTCCCCACACCAGCAGGTTCGTCTTCCACTCACACCCTCCCCCCCCCCACTGCTGCACGTGTGGCCATGAGATAGAGAGGAGGGGCGGCAGCTGGTTGCTCACGGGCAGGGCGCAGGGCGCGACGGGTAGGCGCAGGGCGCGACGGATAGGGCGTAGGGCGCAGAGCGCGAGGGGACGGGACGGGCAAGGCGGGACGCGACGGGACGGGCAGGGCGCGTCGCGACGGACAGGGAGACGTGGCGGGACGGGACAGGTAGGGCGTGACGCGACAGGACGGGCAGGACGGACCGGACGGACGGGACTGCACTCGTGTAGCGTGCGGGCGACGGGCTGCAGCAAAGAAGCGCCCGCGAGGCGCACTATGGGGTGCGCCATTGGGAAGCGGCGGGCCCTATACCATGTCAAGATAGTAGGTTATGAGTGAGTTTAGTAGCCATGGCTATAGGAACGAGAGAAGCGAGAGAGAAGTGTCACCAATAAAAGAGTAGGTTCACTATGGAGCAAACAGTACAAATAGGCAAGAATCAAGAATGGTGCACCACCAACAGTATATATAGCTACACTAAACTACAGTTACAAGCAGTTACATATATATAATCCAACACCCTTCTCCAAATAAATCGTGGGTTGGAGTTCATTTCCCTCCTACCCATGTCTCTCGTTTTTCAAACGGCTCTTGCAACTCTCCCACCCCCCGCCCCAACATTGATAGACTTCATCAGCATCGCCGCTTGAACAAGAAGATAGATAGCTAGTACAATAATGAGAAACTTAGAACGAGAATGAATTAGAGAGGGGGGTTCACTAGCAAACATTGGGATACATATAGCAAACCCTAAAAGGGCTGTACTCACTATAGAGTACCCCACTGCAGACTAGAGAAACATAATATTCTGACAAATAATTGATAGCAAGTATGATGCTTGATGGCTAGTGCGATGATTGATAGGTAGTATAATGATATGTACTAGCACTTAAGGTTTCTAGCTCGAGGTGCATGTTGTAATTGGCCTGTTGAACTGAGAACGATGCCAACTGATAAGTATAAGAAAGCAAGTTTTCTATGGTAAATACATCATTTTCCTGTTTTTTTTCCGAAAAAAAAGGCTGAACTTTAAGGGTTCACTTCAAAAAAAGGATGGAATATAAAGAATGTTGCACTTTCCATGGCGCTTAGTGTGCTGAGCACGACCTTTTAACAGTGTTTCCCTAAACTCTGCTGGCCCATATTCTTTATTGGGAGGTCATGTTTTCGGGTTGGCACATATATACCATAGGTGAGAAGAAAATAGAAGAAAAATGTAAGATGGAGGAAGAGGAGAAGAGAGGAAGAGCCTAAGGGCGCGTCCCTTTCAAACCTATATGATCTAGCCTGTGTAGGCTGTAGCGGGTTAGATACTAAGGGGTACACAATTCTAGGGTTTCATATTTGTATCACTTTCATTCCTTAGTCAATCCATTCTCGTTCTAAGTTTCTCATGGTATCGAGCAGGTTCCCTCGTGGGAACTGTTCCTAGGGCCCACCAAGATTTTTTTTTCCTACCCGGGGCGCGTGCCGCCCCTGCCCGAAGCGCGCCTAGTGTCCCTCCCCTAGCGACCCGTCGCGCCCTTCTTAGCGGCCCCTCAGGCCCCGTCGCTGCCCTCTCTAGGCCCCGCGTGGCCCCTTAGCGGCCCCGTCGCCGCCCCTTACGGCCCCGCGACCGCCTCTTACGGCCCCGCGACCGCCCCTTACGGCCCCGTCGCCGCCCCTCACGGCCCCGCGACCGCCCCTTACGGCCCCGTCGTCGCCCCTCACGGCCCCGCGACCGCCTCTTACGGCCCCGCGACCGCCCCTTACGGCCCCGTCGCCGCCCCTTACGGCCCCGTCGCCGCCCCTTACGGCCCCGTCGCCGCCCCTTTCGGCCCCGTCGCCGCCGAGCCGCGACCCCGTAGCCGCCCTTCGCGGCCCCATCGCCGTCCCCCCCTCCCCTCGGCCTCGTCGCCGCCCTTCAGCGGCCACGTCGCCACCCCTCCGCGGCCCCGTCGCCGCCCTTCAGCGGCCCCGTTGCCGCCCTTCCGCGGCCCCGTCGCCGCCCTTTCGCGGCCTCGTCGCCGCCCTTCAGCGGCCCCGTCGCCGCCCCTCAGCGGCCTCGTCGCCGCCCTTCAGCGGCCTCGTTGCCGCCCCTTGCGGCCCTGTCGCCGCCCTTCGCGGCCCTGCCGCCCTTCCTCGGCCCCTCAGCCGCCCTTCCCGGCCCCGTCAAGCAGCCGAGCCGCCGTCACCGCCGAGCCGCCGAGCCGCCGGGCCGCCCTTGCCGCCGTGCCGCCGAGCCGCCGAGCCGCCGAGCTGCCGAGCCGCCGAGCCGCCGAGCCGCCGAGCTGCCGAGCCGCCGAGCCGCCCTGCAGCCGAGCCGCCGAGCCGCCGAGCCGCCACGCCGCCGCAGCCGAGACGCCGCAGTCCCTGCCGTCGCGGCCCTGTCCCTGCCGGCCTGCCTCGGCCCGCCCCACCTGCCTGGTAAGAGCAGCGCCTCTGCCACTGCACTGCCCTACCCCGCTGCTCTCTCTGCCAGTCTACTGCTGTCATGGCCACCCCCAGTGTTCTCACCTTTGACGCTGAGGGTCGGGCTGTTGACTTTGTGGTCTGGGTAGATGATCTGCAGCTTTTCCTACAGTGCGATAGGGCAGACGGTCTCTCTCTGTTTGACCTCACCTCTGGTGCCTCTCCTGCCCCTGCTGCTGATGCTGACGCCACTGTTCGCTCACAGTGGGCCACGCGCGATGCTGCTGCTCGCCTTGCTGTGCGCCGCCACTTACCGACCGCTGAACGCGCGCATTTTAGTCAGTACAAGAGTGCTAAGACCTTGTACGACGCTGTCGTTGCACGCTACTCTTCCCCTGCCACTGCTGCCCTTAGCCGCCTCATACTGCCGTACCTCTTCCCTGACCTCGCCGCTTTTCCCACAGTCGCTGACCTCATTACGCACCTTTGCACTAGTGACATTCGCTACCGCGCTGCGCTTCCTGCTGAGTTCTGCGCCAAGAACCCCCCCCTATGTACATCACCCTCTACTACATAGTCACCCGGCTCCCTGACACCCTTCGCTCGGTCAGGGACCACTTCCTCTCTGTTTGCCCCACCACCCTCACCGTTGACCTCCTCGAGGAGCGCCTCCTAGCAGCGGAAAAGAGTATAGTCGCTGTAGGAGCCTCTCGTGGTGACCCTCGTACCCCTGTCTTTGAGGGGTGCTCCCCCTCCCCCCTCTTGCCCTCTGTTGCCTCTGCTGCTGCGGCCGACCTCGTTGGTCTTGAGTCGGTCGGTGCGGCGTCTGCCCCTAGCGGGAGACGCCGCTCAGGCAAGGGCAAGGGGGGCAAGGGCGCTGGAGGAGCTGGCGGGGGCGGTGGAGGCGGCGGTGGAGGCGGCGGAGGGGGTGGGGGTGGCGGTGGGAGTGGTGGCGGGAGTGGGGGCACTAGTGGCGGCAGTGGAGGCGGAGGAGGCGGCGGTGGTGGCGGTGCGAGCGGAGGTGGTGGAGGTGGAGGCGGTGGTGGAGGTAGCGGCGGCGGAGGTGGAGCTGGTCGGGGCGGCTCTTCGCAGAGGGTTGGCTCCGGTGGTGGTCAGCGCCAGCAGCAGCAGCAGCAGCGCACTCGTGAGACCCCTTCCCCCCAGCAGCTTCGTGAGTGGTACACTGCTCGTCAGCGGGGTGGGGGTGCTGGCCCCTGTACCTACGTTCTACGTACAGGCGACCGCACGGGTGAGCAGTGTGAGAGTCCGCACTCCACCCAGCGCTGCTTCGGCCGCCTGACGGATGCTTGGCGTCATCAGTTCCCCGACGCTACTGAGATCCCTCGCTGGGGCGAGCTGTTTAGGGCGGGTGTTGCGATCTTTGATCTTGATTATGATGCTATTCTTGCTGCAATGTATGCTGTGACTATTAGTGATGAGGGTGACTGTTACCGGTGTTTTCCGCCTGACCCGGGCATTGAGGCTGCTACTCTAGGTGCTGGTGAGGCTGCTGCTCTAGGTGCTAGTGAGCCTGCTGCCCCAGGTGCTGGTGAGTCTGCGCTCTCAGGTACCGCGTCGGCTCCGGCCACCCACACCTTCACCCTTGACTCGGGTGCTTCCCGCTCCTTCTTTCGAGACCGCACCACGCTTACGCCGCTTAGTCGGCCAGTGGCAGTCTCCCTGGCAGACCCCTCTGGGGGCCCTGTCCTTGCCCACTTCTCCACTGTTCTACCGTGTCCGGCGGCCCCTTCTGGCACCCTGTCGGGTCTTTACCTCCCCTCGTTCTCTACGAACTTGGTGAGTGGCGCTGACCTCCAGGATGGAGGGGTTCACCAGTTCACTCCTGCGAGTCAGCGAGTGACCCACTGTACGTGTGCTCGGACGGGCCGTCACTTGGCCACGTTTACCCGTCAGCCGGGGTCGAGCCTGTACACACTGACTACTGAGTCTCCTCCGGTCGCTGAGTCTGCTCAGGTAGCCGCGTCGGGTCAGGTGTTTGCTGCGGCGTCCAGGTCTGGTCCTGAGTCTGCCCCCTGCTCGTGTCGTCTCCTGTCTCACCAGACTCTCCTCTGGCACCACCGCCTTGGTCACCCCTCCCTGCCTCGTCTTCGAGGCATGGCCTCCCGTGTCCTTGTCTCTGGTCTCCCCCGGTCCCTCCCTCCCCTTCCTCCGGGGCCTGCCCCCACCTGCGTTCACTGTGTCGAGGGGCGGCAGCGCGCTGCTCCTCACTCCTCCGAGTTTCCTCCGACAGAGGCTCCGCTGCAGACGCTTCACATGGACGTGTGGGGTCCAGCCCGCGTCCGTGGACAAGGTCACGAGCGTTACTTCCTGCTGGTGGTTGACGACTACTCGCGTTACACCGCAGTCTTCCCCTTGCGCAGCAAGGGTGAGGTCACTGAGGTGTTGATCGCCTGGATCCGCGCAACTCGTCTCCAGCTCAGAGAGAGTTTCGGCTTGGACTTTCCTGTTCTGCGTCTGCACTCTGACAGAGGCGGAGAGTTCTCCTCTGACCTTCTACGAGCCTTCTGTCGTGCACGAGGCATCCGCCAGACCTTCACGCTTCCGGACTCTCCGCAGCAAAATGGGATTGCTGAGCGCCGCATTGGCATGGTCATGGACGTCGCTCGTACGTCCATGGTCCATGCGGCTGCCCCCCATTTTCTGTGGACGTTTGCGGTTCGGTACGCGGCGCATCAGATCAACCTTCAGGCCCGGGTCTCCATGCCGGAGACCTCCCCTGCTTTGCTGTGGACGGGGAAGGTTGGCGATGCGTCTACGTTCCGTGTCTGGGGATCTCAGGCGTTTGTCCGCGACTTGTCTGCGGACAAGCTGTCCCCTCGTGCTGTTCCCTGCGTCTTCCTTGGCTTCCCCCCTGACGCGCCGGGCTGGCAGTTCTACCACCCCACCTCGCGCCGTGTTCTGTCCTCCCAGGATGTCACGTTTGACGAGTCGGTTCCCTACTACCGTCTCTTCCCCTACCGCACTGCGTCCCTCCCCCCCCCGCCGCTCTTCCTTACGCCAGGTCCCCCTCCGGTAGACCCCCTCCCCCCTCAGGGTCCTGCCCCCTCAGGTGTGTCTCAGGTAGACGCAGTCGACCCTGTCGAGGTAGCTGTTGACTCTGGTGCTGCTAGGGGTGCTGAGCCTGCGGGTGCTGACTCTGGGGGTGCTGAGCCTTGGGGTGCTACACCTGGGGGTGCTGCGTCTGGGGTTGCTGAGCCTGGGGGTGCTGACTCTGGGGGTGCTACGCCTGGGGGTGCTGAGCCTGGGGGTGCTACGCCTGGGGGTGCTGCGTCTGGGGGTGCTGAGCCTGGGGGTGCTGCGTCTGGGGGTGCGGAGTCTGAGGGTACTGGACCTGCTCGTGTGGCGTCTGGCGGTGCTGGGCCTGGAGGCTCTTCTGGTGCTTCGTCCCGGCGGGAGCTACTCTCTCCACAGGAGTTGCGTGAGTGGTTTGCCCGGCGCTGGAGGCGAGTTGCTGGAGCTGGAGGTGCTGCGGGTGCTGGAGGTTCTGCTGCTGCTGAGGGTGCTGGTGCCGCGGGTCCCGGAGGTGCTCGTACTGGGAGTACTGGAGCTGCTGGGCCTGCGGGTGCTTCTCGTACTGGAGCTGGTGGTGCTGCGGGCGTCGGTGCTACTGAGGGTGCTGGAGCTGGACCCGCTGCGTCTTCTGGTGGTCCGGCTGGAGCTGGAGCTGCTGGGGGTGTTGGCGCTGAGGGTGCCTCTGGTGCTGGTGCCTCTGAGGGTACTGGAGTTGGCGCTGCTGGAGCTGGGGGTGCTGCTGGCGCTGGTGCTGTCGTTCGGGGTGCTGGTGCTGTCCCTTCTGATGCTGGTGGTGCTGAGCGGCCGCGGCCGTACTTCGTTCCGCTCCTTGAGCAGGTTCTTGGTCTTCCGCCCTCTGCTAGTCCGGCTCCTCCCTTAGAGTGTCCACCGCCTATCCAGTCCGAGTCACAGTTACAGCCTACCTCTCCTCTGCCTGCTCCTTCTCCCTACACTGGTCCTACTGGAGGTCTTGCTGAGCGTCGTGAGCCTGCGTCTCGTCCTGCGTCGCCTGTCCGTGCTGCTCGCACTAGTAGTCGTGGTTCGCGTCAGCGTCCTCCCCCTGTCCCCGGCACGCACCGGATGTCTCTGCGTCCCTCCACTGCTCCGCTGCGTGCCCCTTTGCCTTCTCCTCCTGAGTCCTCTCTTCCTGTTCTTGCTGACCCGGAGTCGGACTCCCTTCGTGCTGCCAGTCCTACTGTCACGCATCTCCTTGCCACTGTCGTCACTGACCCTTCCTTCGAGTCCGCTGCTGCGTCTACCTTAGTTTCTGAGCTTGTCGACTTCGCTGCTCGCTGTCGCCTAGACTACGCTGCTAGTCTTGTCGCTGAGTCTGAGTCTGTGTGTCCTCCGTCCGTCGGGGGTGAGTGTGCCCTTGGCACGGACGTCCTTGAGGACAGGCAGGAGGAGTTCCAGTGCTTTGCTGCTGCTTCACCTCATCTCGTGTCCATGCTGCTTGCCCCTGAGGGAGACCCGGATGCACCAGACATCCCGACTCCGCGCTCTTACGCGGAGGCGATAGAGGGTCCCTACTCCTCTCAGTGGCAGGCAGCCATGGATGCAGAGATGGCTTCCTGGAAGTCCACAAGCACCTACGTCGACGAGGTTCCCCCTCCTGGGGCGAACATCGTCAGTGGCATGTGAATTTTCAGGGTGAAGCGGCCGCCGGGTTCTCCGCCTGTCTTCAAGGCGCGCTACGTGGCTCGTGGCTTCAGTCAGCGGCAGGGAGTTGACTACTTTCAGACCTTCTCTCCCACCCCGAAGATGACCACTCTTCGGGTACTGCTGCACATAGCCGCTCACCGTGACTACGAGCTTCACTCTCTTGACTTCAGCACTGCTTTCTTGCAGGGCAGCCTGCACGAGGAGATCTGGCTGCGCCGCCCACCTGGCTTCACTGGGTCTTTTCCTCCTGGTACCCAGTGGAGCCTCCGGCGGCCAGTCTACGGTCTCCGCCAGGCACCTCGTGAGTGGCACGACACACTGAGGACTACACTTGCGGCTCTTGGGTTTGCTCCTTCTACCGCCGACCCGTCGTTGTTTCTGCGCACCGACACTTCTTTGCCGCCGTTCTACATCCTCGTGTACGTCGACGACTTGGTCTTTGCCACAGCTGACACTGCTGGACTTGCCCACGTGAAGTCCGAGCTGCAGAAGAGACACACGTGCACAGACCTGGGTGAACTGCGCAGCTACCTTGGCTTGCAGATCACCCGGGACAGAGCACAGCGCACCATTACCCTGACTCAGTCACACATGGTGCAGCAGGTCCTTCAGCGCTTCGGCTTCACGTACTCCTCGCCTCAGGCCACTCCTCTGTCTACTCGCCACTCGCTCTCAGCTCTGCCTTCGGATGAGTCCGTAGAGTCGAGTGGCCCGTACCCAGAGCTTGTTGGCTGCCTCATGTACCTGATGACTTGCACTCGACCTGACCTTGCATACCCTCTCAGCATTCTGGCACGCTATGTTGCTCCTGGGAGACACAGACCAGAGCACATGGCTGCAGCGAAGAGGGTGTTGCGCTACTTGTGCAGTACGTCGGGCATGGGGCTTGTGCTTGGAGGGCGGAGTCCGGTGGTCCTCACTGGTCACGCAGACGCTTCTTGGGCTGACGACCAGGCTACGCAGCGGTCGTCACAGGGTTACACCTTCAGCCTTGGTTCCGGCTCTGTTTCGTGGCGGTCTACCCGCTCGTCTTCTGTTCTCGGCTCCAGTTGTGAGGCTGAGATCTACGCAGGGGCCATGGCTGCACAGGAGCTACGCTGGCTCACCTACCTGCTGACTGACCTAGGAGAGCCGCCTCGTTCTCCTCCAGTTCTGTACGTAGACAACAAGGCTATGCTGGCCTTGTGTCGGGAGCACAGACTGGAGCACAGAACGAAGCACATCGCTCTTCACTACTTCCTTGCTCGTGAGCTGCAGCAGCGAGGTCAGCTGCGCCTTGCTTACGTGGCCTCTGAGGCCAACACTGCTGATATCTTCACCAAGGCACTTGCGCCTTGTGACCATCAGCGCTTCTGTACTCTGTTAGGTCTTGTACCTACCTTGCCTCACTTGCTCACTTCTTGACCTTGCTTGTACTGTTACATATATATATACCTACTCTTGCCTGTTTAGCGTTATATATATGTGTGTACTCATGCATGTGAACTGGCCTTGTGGCCTTGAACTTGTGCTCAGAATGTGTGGTGACGTTGTGATCCACCCTGAGCTTGCTTTGCCTTGCTTTGCTTGACTGGTCTTGTGACCCCTTGTTCTCCCCCACTTTGCCTATGGGGGTGTGTCAAACTTATATGATCTAGCCTGTGTAGGCTGTAGCGGGTTAGATACTAAGGGGTACACAATTCTAGGGTTTCATATTTGTATCACTTTCATTCCTTAGTCAATCCATTCTCGTTCTAAGTTTCTCAGTCCCCTCCCTAGATCAATCCTGCGTAGGTGTCAATTTTTGTATATGTGTTTGCTAGGATTCTTGACTATATTGAGGTACAACATCACGGCTAATTTTTTGTTTTTGTTACGAATAGTAAAAGATGAAATGTTACTGGGCACTTTTGACAGTAGCAATCGAAGCACGCAGTACCGAGGCTGGAGACGAAAAGGCAGAAGTGACGCGAAGAGTAATGCGATAACGAAGCATCAGGACCGTCAAGGCAGAGAGCATCAGGCAGCAGCAGTGGCGACGATTCTGCCCGGACAGTTTCGTAACCGTCTGGAGTCACACAGTTGGATTTTGCTGCAATAAGGGAATGTACCCCTTAGAGTACATGGCTAGCAAGGTCGTTTCGTATTCCATCTTGTAATCTTATTTATATGCTTGTATTTGCATGTTTTTAACATCTCAATCTTTTTACATTCACCATGAATTGAGGTCAAGGGCCCACCGCTACCAATCAACTGTGTGCGAACCTTCCCGAGGTGATCCTAGGGTCGATCAAAAAATTTATCGCAGCATGGTATGAGAGCGACTCGGGAATCCTTTGCACTGCCACCTCCGAAATCTTTGGCGAACGAAAGGTGGAGTCCGGCACACGCTCGCGTGTAAGAATGGCTGGGGGATCTGATGGTTAGACAAATCTGGCCGCTAAAGCGCAACCCGACCCGGCTGCGACAAGTGAGGAAACGACGATGATTGGAACCGCCGTCCTCGCACAACTGATCAGCGACTCACCAGCCTGGAGCAAGGACTCCAAATATTGCGGAATGGCGACGCGGGAACTTCTTCCCAACCCTCTCAACCTGCCTCAACTGGCCACAATTCCGCCCCGCACACCTTCTCCCTCGACACAAATGGCTCAACTCCCAAGACTCCGCGTCCCAGCGAAGAAGCAATTCTCTCCGCTCAATCAAGGATTTTGAGCACATTATAAATAAAGACAATTGTGTGCTTTGATGGCAGAGACTTCTAGAAGTGGAGCTTCGAGCTGGAACTTCTGCTGCAGAACGCGCCGATATTCCATTACAGTGATAGGAGCTAGTCGGGACCCGCTGAAGACACCGCTGATGCCAGGACTCAATATTACAACAAGTCGCTAATGGCATACGACGTCCTGCTGCAGAACATGTCGCTGGCGGAGCACCTGAGCATTCGATTGTACAAGACAATATCTCGGAAGCCGCCCTAAGCGCCGCCCTTCTCGTCAAATAGAGAGACATGGACCAGCAGCGACCAGCGCTGCGACGAGACAGGGAATGCCTCGCCTTCTACGCGGACAACACAGAAGAGCGTCGGGCGCGACACCTTTAGTGCAAAATCTTCAGAAACTTCGGGCACTTGGCAGACCGATGCAAACTCTGATCTCGCCCTCGCCAGACCAATCCGAGCACCTGGTCCGGCCGATAAGACGCACGAAATGACACGCGTCAAGCCCAGGGGAACCAACCCCCATCGCGCAACCTGAACCCAGCGGTTCAGCATTAACAGCTGCAGCCGTCACAGCCTGCCCCCGCTCGCAACGTCATGGGCAACATGACTATGACCGAAACAAGCGGATCTCGCCGTCGCCGCTTGCGCACGCCGTCATCAGAGCCAGTATGCCACCCAATCAAAGCGTTCACGGACAACAATCTGTTCACCACCCACCCCGATTTTAGCGACGACAACAACCAGGACTGGAATCTCCCGGTCCCGCTGCTTGAAAGCCCCCCGCACGTACCTGATATGCGAGCGGCACCAATTGATTGGATCTCGTACAAGCAGTTTTTGAAGTTTGACACACCACATATCGTCACACCGCGATTCGCGCTGCTTGCACGTGACAACAACAAGCGCTACAACACATGGAACCTCGACAGCTGTTGCGGGCAGCACAAGGTCGGATCCGAGCGTTTCGTCTCCAATGCGGTCTGTCAGATTTATATGACATAGCTACTGTAGGCTATAGTGGGGTAGCCCATATGGGGTACAGTTTTCTAGGGTTTGCTTCTTGTACTCAACTTTCACTTAGTCATTCTCATTCCTCGTTTCTTCTCATGGTATCGAGCAGGTTCCCTAGTGGGAACGATTCCTAGGGCCCACCACCACGATTTTTTTTTTTTCCTGCCCGGAGCGCGTTTTGCGCCGGCCCGGGTCGCGCCGCCCTTTCGGCCCGACGCGCCCGTCGCGCCCGTCGCGCCCGTCGCGCCCGTCGCGCCCGTCGCGCCCATCGCCACCTACCTCCGCGGCCCCGCCACCTACCTTCGCGGCCCCGCCACCTCACTGTGCGGCCCCGCCACCTACCTCCGCGGCCCCGCCACCTACCTCCGCGGCCCCGCCACCTACCTGTGCGGCCCCGCCACCTACCTGTGTGGCCCCGCCACCTACCTTCGCGGCCCCGCCACCTCACTGTGCGACCCCGCCACCTACCTCCGCGGCCCCGCCACCTACCTGTGCGGCCCCGCCACCTACCTTCGCGGCCCCGCCACCTCACTGTGCGGCCCCGCCACCTACCTCCGCGGCCCCGCCACCTACCTGTGCGGCCCCGCCACCTACCTTCGCGGCCCCGCCACCTCACTGTGCGGCCCCGCCACCTACCTCCGCGGCCCCGCCACTTACCTTTGCGGCCCCGCCGCCTCCTCCCAGCGGCCCCGGACGCCGCCCTCTCAGCGGCCCCGCCGAGCCGCCCAGCAGCCAAGCCGCCCAGCCGCCGAGCCGCCCAGCAGCCGAGCCGCCCAGCAGCCGAGCCGCCCAGCAGCCGAGCCGCCGAGCCGCCCAGCCGCCGAGCCGCCCTGTCCGCAGCCGAGCCGCCCAGCAGCCGAGCCGCCCCGCCGCCGAGCCGCCGAGCCGCCCTGCAGCCGAGCCGCCCGAACCGCCCTGTCCGGTAA
Source organism: Closterium sp. Naga37s-1 (assembly GCA_947471745.1). Classification (NCBI taxonomy): domain Eukaryota; kingdom Viridiplantae; phylum Streptophyta; class Zygnematophyceae; order Desmidiales; family Closteriaceae; genus Closterium; species Closterium sp. Naga37s-1. The sequence goes on from CANJKZ010000814.1 coordinate 1,612,296, forward strand.
GAGCAGCGCCTCTCTCACAGCACTGCCCTCGCCCTACTGTTTGCACTGCTAGTCTACTGCTGTCATGGCTACCCCTAGTGTCCTCGCTTTTGACGCTGAGGGTCGGGCCATTGACTTTGACGTCTGGATAGATGACCTGCAGCTTTTCTTACAGTGCAACAGAGCAGACGGCCTCTCCCTCTTTGACCTCACTTCTGGTGCCTCTCCTGCCCCCGCTGCTGATGCTGACGCCACCGTTCGCTCACAGTGGGCCACGCGCGATGCTGCTGCACGTCTTGCTGTGCGTCGCCACCTCCCTACCTCTGAGCGTGCGCACTTTAGCCAGTACAAGAGTGCTCAGACCTTGTACGACGCTGTAGTTGCACGCTACTCCTCCCCTGCCACTGCTGCACTGAGCCGCCTCATGCTACCGTACCTCTTCCCTGACCTTGCTGCCTTTCCCACAGTCGCTGACCTCATTACGCACCTCCGCTCTAGTGACACTCGCTACCGCGCTGCGCTTCCTGCTGAGTTCTGCGCCAAGAACCCCCCCCCCATGTACATCACCCTCTACTACATAGTCACCCGTCTCCCTGACTCCCTTCGCGTAGTCAGGGATCACTTCCTCTCGGTTTGTCCCACCACTCTCACCGTTGACCTCCTCGAGAAGGCCCTCCTAGCAGCAGAAAAGAGCATAGTCGCTGTAGGAGCCTCTCGTGGTGACCCTCGCACCCCCATCTTTGAGGGGTGTTCCCCCTCCCCTCTTTTGCCCTCTGTTGCCTCTGCTGCTGCGGCCGACCTCGCTGGTTTGGAGTCGGTTGGGGCAGCGTCTACCCCTAGCGGGAGACGCCGCCCTGGCAGGGGCAAGGGGGGCAGGGGCGCTGGAGGAGCTAGCGGGGGCGGTGGAGGCGGCGGTGGAGGTGGTGGAGGAGGTGGGGGTGGCGGTGGGAGTGGTGGCGGGGGTGGAGGTGTAGGTGGCGGCAGTGGAGGCGCAGGAGGCAGCGGCGGTGGCGGAGGGAGCGGAGGTGGCGGCGGTGGAGGAGGAGGCGGCGGAGGAGGTGGAGCTGGTCGGGGTGGCGCTGCGCAGAGGGTCAGCTCCGGTGGTGGTCAGCGCCAGCAGCAGCAGCAGCAGCAGCAGCAGCGCACTCGTGACGTCCCCTCCCCTCAGCAGCTCCGTGAGTGGTACACTGCACGCCAGAGGGGTGGGGGTGCTGGTCCGTGCACCTACGTCCTGCGCACCGGCGACCGCGCGGGTGAGCAGTGCGGGGGTGCGCACTCCACCCAGCGCTGCTTTGGCCGCCTCACGGACGCTTGGCGTCACCAGTTCCCTGAGGCCACTGAGATCCCCCGCTGGGGTGAGCTGTCTAGGGCGGGTGTAGCTGTCTTTGACCTTGACTTTGATGCTATTCTTGCTGCCGTGTATACTGTGACTATTAGTGATGAGGGTGACTGTTACCGGTGTTTTCCGCCCGACCCGGGCATTGAGACTGCTGCTCTAGGTACTGGTGAGGCTGCTGCTCTAGGTGCTAGCGAGGCTGCTGCTCTAGGTGCGTCTGCTCCCTCAGGTGCTGGTGAGTCTGCTCTCTCAGGTTCTGCGTCGGCTTCGGCCTCCCACACCTTCACACTTGACTCGGGGGCTTCTCGCTCCTTCTTTCGAGACCGCACCACACTCACGCCACTTGGCCGGCCAGTTGCGGTCTCCCTGGCAGACCCCTCTGGGGGTCCTGTCCTTGCTCACTTCTCCACTGTCCTCCCGTGTCCGGCGGCCCCCTCTGGCACCCTGTCTGGTCTCTACCTTCCCTCGTTCTCTACGAACTTGGTGAGTGGTGCTGACCTACAGGATGCGGGGGTTCACCAGTTCACTCCTGCGAGTCAGCGGGTGACCCACTGCACGGACGCTCGGACAGGCCGCCACCTGGCCACGTTTACACGTCGGCCAGGGTCGAGCCTGTACACACTGACCACTGCGTCTCCTCCAGTCCCTGCGTCTGGTCAGGTAGCTGCGTCGGGTCAGGTGTTTGCTGCAGCGTCCAGGTCTGGTCCTGAGTCTGCCCCCTGCTCGTGTCGCCTCCTGTCTCACGAGACTCTCCTCTGGCACCACCGCCTTGGCCACCCCTCCCTGCTTCGTCTCCGGAGCATGGCCTCCCGTGTCCTTGTCTCTGGTCTTTCCCGGTCCCTCCCTCCCCTTCCTCCGGGGCCAGGCCCTACCTGCGTCCCCTGTGTCGAGGGACGGCAGCGGGCTACCCCTCACTCCTCCCAGTTTCCTCCGACAGAGGCCCCGCTGCAGACGCTTCACATGGACGTGTGGGGCCCGGCCCGCGTCCGTGGACAGGGTCACGAGCGCTACTTCCTGCTGGTGGTTGACGACTACTCGCGTTACACCACAGTCTTCCCCTTGCGCAGCAAGGGTGATGTCACTGAGGTGTTGATCGACTGGATCCGCGCAGCTCGTCTCCAGCTCAGGCGGAGCTTTGGCTCGGACTTTCCTGTTCTGCGTCTGCACTCTGACAGAGGCGGAGAGTTCTCCTCTGGCCTTCTGCGAGCCTACTGTCGTGCACGAGGCATCCGCCAGACCTTCACGCTTCCGGACTCTCCACAGCAAAATGGGATTGCTGAGCGCCGCATTGGCATGGTCATGGACGTCGCCCGTACGTCCATGATGCATGCGGCTGCCCCCCATTTTCTGTGGCCGTTTGCGGTTCGGTACGCGGCGCATCAGATCAACCTTCAGCCCCGGGTCTCCATGCCGGAGACCTCCCCTGCTTTGCTGTGGACGGGGAAGGTTGGCGATGCGTCTGCGTTCCGTGTCTGGGGATCTCGGGCGTTTGTCCGCGACTTGTCTGCGGACAAGCTGTCCCCTCGTGCTGTTCCCTGCGTCTTCCTTGGCTTCCCCCCTGACGCGCCGGGCTGGCAGTTCTACCACCCCACCTCGCGCCGTGTTCTGTCCTCCCAGGACGTCACGTTTGACGAGTCGGTTCCCTACTACCGTCTCTTCCCCTACCGCACTGCGTCCCTCCCCCCCCCGCCACTCTTCCTTACGCCAGGTCCCCCTCCGGTAGACCCCCTCCCCCCTCAGGGTCCTGCCCCCTCAGGTGTGTCTCAGGTAGACGCAGTCGACCCTGTCGAGGTAGCTGTTGACTCTGGTGCTGCTAGGGGTGCTGAGCCTGCGGGTGCTGGGTCTGGGGGTGCTGAGCCTGGGGGTGCCTACTCTGGGGGTGCTGCGCCTGGGGGTGCTGAGCCAGGGGGTGCTAAGCCTGGGGGTGCTGCGCCTGGGGGTGCTGAGCCTGGGGGTGCTACGCCTGGGGGTGCTGCGTCTGGGGGTGCTGAGCCTGGGGGTGCTGCGTCTGGGGGTGCGGAGTCTGAGGGTACTGGACCTGCTCGTGTGGCGTCTGGCGGTGCTGGGCCTGGAGGTTCTTCGGGTGCTTCGTCCCAGCGGGAGCTACTCTCTCCACAGGAGCTGCGTGAGTGGTTTGCCCGGCGCTGGAGGCGAGCTGCTGGAGCTGGAGGTGCTGCGGGTGCTGGAGGTTCTGCTGCTGCTGAGGGTGCTGGTGCCGCGGGTCCCGGAGGTGCTCGTACTGGGAGTACTGGAGCTGCTGGGCCTGCGGGTGCTTCTCGTACTGGAGCTGGTGGTGCTGTGGGCGTCGGTGCTACTGAGGGTGCTGGAGCTGGACCCGCTGCGTCTTCTGGTGGTCCGGCTGGAGCTGGAGCTGCTGGGAGTGTTGGCGCTGAGGGTGCCTCTGGTGCTGGTGCCTCTGAGGGTACTGGCGTTGGCGCTGCTGGAGCTGGGGGTGCTGCTGGCACTGGTGCTGTCGTTCGGGGTGCTCGTGCTGTCCCTTCTGGTTCTGGTGGTGCTGCGCGACCGCGGCCGTACTTCGTTCCGCTCCTTGAGCAGGTTCTTGGTCTTCCGCCCTCTGCTAGTCCAGCTCCTACCTTAGAGTGTCCACCGCCTGTCCAGTCCGAGTCACTGTTACAACCTACCTCTCCTCTGCCTGCTCCTTCTCCCTACACTGGTCCTACTAGAGGTCTTGCTGAGCGTCGTGAGCCTGCGTCTCGTCCTGCGTCGCCTGTCCGTGCTGCTCGCACTAGTAGTCGTGGTTCACATCAGCGTCCTCCTCCTGTCCCCGGCACGCACCGGATGTCTCTGCGTCCCTCCACTGCTCCGCTGCGTGCCCCTTTGCCTTCTCCTCCTGAGTCCTCTCTTCCTGTTCTTGCTGACCCGGAGTCGGACTCCCTTCGTGCTGCCAGTCCTACTGTCACGCGTCTCCTTGCTACTGTCGTCACTGACCCTTCCTTTGAGTCCGCTGCTGCGTCTGCCTTAGTTTCTGAGCTTGTCGACTTCGCTGCTCGCTGTCGCCTAGACTACGCTGCTAGTCTTGTCGCTGAGTCTGTCTGTCCTCCGTCCGTCGGGGGTGAGTGTGCCCTTGGCACGGACGTCCTTGAGGACAGGCAGGAGGAGTTCCAGTGCTTTGCTGCTGCTTCACCTCATCTCGTGTCCATGCTGCTTGCCCCTGAGGGAGACCCGGGTGCACCAGACATCCCGACTCCGCGCTCTTACGCGGAGGCGATAGAGGGTCCCTACTCCTCTCAGTGGCAGGCAGCCATGGATGCAGAGATGGCTTCCTGGAAGTCCACAGGCACCTACGTCGACGAGGTTCCCCCTCCTGGGGCGAACATCGTCAGTGGCATGTGGATTTTCAGGGTGAAGCGGCCGCCGGGTTCTCCGCCTGTCTTCAAGGCGCGCTACGTGGCTCGTGGCTTCAGTCAGCGGCAGGGAGTTGACTACTTTCAGACCTTCTCTCCCACCCCGAAGATGACCACTCTTCGGGTACTGCTGCACATAGCCGCTCAGCGTGACTACGAGCTTCACTCTCTTGACTTCAGCACTGCTTTCTTGCAGGGCAGCCTGCACGAGGAGATCTGGCTGCGCCGCCCACCTGGCTTCACTGGGTCTTTTCCTCCTGGTACCCAGTGGAGCCTCCGGCGGCCAGTCTACGGTCTCCGCCAGGCACCTCGTGAGTGGCACGACACACTGAGGACTACACTTGCGGCTCTTGGGTTTGCTCCTTCTACTGCCGACCCGTCGCTGTTTCTGCACACCGACACTTCTTTGCCGCCGTACTACATCCTCGTGTACGTCGACGACTTGGTCTTTGCCACAGCTGACACTGCTGGACTCGCCCACGTGAAGTCCGAGCTGCAGAAGAGACACACGTGCACAGACCTGGGTGAACTGCGCAGCTACCTTGGCTTGCAGATCACCCGGGACAGAGCACAGCGCACCATTACCCTGACTCAGTCACACATGGTGCAGCAGGTCCTTCAGCGCTTCGGCTTCACGTACTCCTCGCCTCAGGCCACTCCTCTGTCTACTCGCCACTCGCTCTCAGCTCTGCCTTCGGATGAGTCCGTAGAGTCGAGTGGCCCGTACCCAGAGCTTGTTGGCTGCCTCATGTACCTGATGACTTGCACTCGACCTGACCTTGCATACCCTCTCAGCATTCTGGCACGCTATGTTGCTCCTGGGAGACACAGACCAGAGCACATGGCTGCAGCGAAGAGGGTGTTGCGCTACTTGTGCAGTACGTCGGGCATGGGGCTTGTGCTTGGAGGGCGGAGTCCGGTGGTCCTCACTGGTCATGCAGACGCTTCTTGGGCTGACGACCAGGCTACGCAGCGGTCGTCACAGGGTTACACCTTCAGCCTTGGTTCCGGCTCTGTTTCGTGGCGGTCTACCCGCTCGTCTTCTGTTCTCGGCTCCAGTTGTGAGGCTGAGATCTATGCAGGGGCCATGGCTGCACAGGAGCTACGCTGGCTCACCTACCTGCTGACTGACCTAGGAGAGCCGCCTCATTCTCCTCCAGTTCTGTACGTAGACAACAAGGCTATGCTGGCCTTGTGTCGGGAGCACAGACTGGAGCACAGAACGAAGCACATCGCTCTTCGCTACTTCCTTGCTCGTGAGCTGCAGCAGCGAGGTCAGCTGCGCCTTGCTTACGTGGCCTCTGAGGCCAACACTGCTGATATCTTCACCAAGGCACTTGCGCCTTGTGACCATCAGCGCTTCTGTACTCTGTTAGGTCTTGTACCTACCTTGCCTCACTTGCTCACTTCTTGACCTTGCTTGTACTGTTACATATATATATATCTGCTCTTGCTTGTTTAGCGTTATATATATGTGTGTACTCATGCATGCGAACTGGCCTTGTGGCCTTGAACTTGTGCTCAGAATGTGTGGTGACGTTGTGATCCACCCTGAGCTTGCTTTGCCTTGCTTTGCTTGACTGGTCTTGTGACCCCTTGTTCTCCCCCACTTTGCCTATGGGGGTGTGTCAAACTTATATGATCTAGCCTGTGTAGGCTGTAGCGGGTTAGATACTAAGGGGTACACAATTCTAGGGTTTCATATTTGTATCACTTTCATTCCTTAGTCAATCCATTCTCGTTCTAAGTTTCTCACCACTGCCATCACCGGCAATCTGTCCCCACATCTGAAATGGACGGGGACCAAAGGTGACACATCCATGCTCCACGTGCGTGTCAGAATGAGGAATGAATGAACTAGCAAGCAGGTGGGTACAAGTAGGAAAACCTAGAAATGTTGTACCCCATATAGTCTACCCCACTATAGCCTACACAGACTATAGCATATAAGTTTGACACACCCCCATAGGCAAAGTGGGGGAGAACAAGAGGTCACAAGACCAGTCAAGCAAAGCAAAGCAAGCTCAGGGTGGATCACGACGTCACCACACAATCCGAGCACAAGAGCAAGGCCAAAAGGCCAGTTCACATGCAAGATCATATATAAAGGTAAACAGGCAAGTGCAGGTATAGAAAGATCACAGTACAAGCAAGGTCAAGAAGTGAGCAAGTGAGGCCAAGTAGGCACAAGACCTAGCATCGTACAGAAGCGCTGATGATCACCAGGCGGAAGTGCCTTGGTAAAGATATCAGCAGTGTTGGCCTCAGAGGCCACGTAAGCAAGGCGCAGCTGACCACGCTGCTGCAGCTCACGAGCAAGGAAGAAGCGAAGAGCAATGTGCTTCGTTCTGTGCTCCAGTCTGTGCTCCCGACACAAGGCCAGCATGGCCTTGTTGTCTACGTACAGAACTGGAGGAGAACGAGGCGGCTCTCCTAGGTCAGTCAGCAGGTAGGTGAGCCAGCGTAGCTCCTGTGCAGCCATGGCCCCCGCGTAGATCTCAGCCTCACAGCTGGAGCCGAGAACAGAAGACGAGCGGGTAGACCGCCACGAAACAGAGCCGGAGCCAAGGCTGAAGGTGTAACCCTGTGACGACCGCTGCGTAGCCTGGTCGTCAGCCCAAGAAGCGTCTGCGTGACCTGTGAGGACCACTCGACGTCGCCCTCCAAGCACTAGCCCCATGCCCGACGTACTGCACAAGTAGCGCAACACCCTCTTCGCTGCAGCCATGTGCTCTGGTCGGTGTCTCCCAGGAGCAACATAGCGTGCCAAGATGCTAAGAGGGTATGCAAGGTCAGGTCGTGTGCAGGTCATCAGGTACATGAGGCAGCCAACAAGCTCTGGGTACGGGCCACTCGGCTCTACGGACTCATCCGAAGGCAGAGCTGAGAGCGAGTGGCGAGTAGACAGAGGAGTGGCCTGAGGCGAGGAGTACGTGAAGTCGAAGCGCTGAAGGACCTGCTGCACCATGTGTGACTGAGTCAGGGTAATGGTGTGTTGTGCTCTGTCCCGGGTGATCTGCAAGCCAAGGTAGCTGCGCAGTTCACCCAGGTCTGTGCACGTGTGTCTCTTCTGCAGCTCGGACTTCACGTGGGCGAGTCCAGCAGTGTCAGCAGTGGCAAAGACCAAGTCATCGACGTACACGAGGATGTAGAACGGCGGCAAAGAGGTGTCGGTGCACAGAAACAGCGACGGGTCGGCTGTAGAAGGAGCAAACCCAAGAGCCGCAAGTGTAGTCCTCAGTGTGTCGTGCCACTCACGAGGCGCCTGGCGGAGACCGTAGACTGGCCGCCGGAGGCTCCACTGGGTACCAGGAGGAAACGACCCAGTGAAGCCAGGTGGGCGGCGCAGCCAGATCTCCTCGTGCAGGCTGCCCTGCAGGAAAGCTGTGCTGAAGTCAAGAGAGTGAAGCTCGTAGTCACGCTGAGCGGCTATGTGCAGCAGCACCCGAAGAGTGGTCATCTTCGGGGTGGGAGAGAAGGTCTGAAAGTAGTCAACTCCCTGCCGCTGACTGAAGCCTCGAGCCACGTAACGCGCCTTGAAGACAGGCGGAGAACCCGGCGACCGCTTCACCCTGAAAATCCACATGCCACTGACGATGTTCGCCCCAGGTGGGGGAACCTCGTCGACGTAGGTGCCTGTGGACTTCCAGGAAGCCATCTCTGCGTCCATGGCTGACTGCCACTGTGAGGAGTAGGGACCCTCGATCGCCTCAGCGTACGATCGAGGAGTCGGGATGTTTGGTGCATCCGGGTCTCCCTCAGGGGCAATCAGCGTGGACACGAGATGAGGCAAAGCAGCAGCAAAACACTGGAACTCCTCCTGCCTGTCGTCAAGGACGTCCGTGCTAAGAGCACACTCACCCCCGACGGACGGAGGACATGTTGCGATATATATTTTATATATGTTTATAACTGCCTGTAGCTTTAGCTTTAGTGTAGTTATGCCTTCTTGTTGTTGGTGGTGCACCGTTGCTATTTTGCTATATGTACCTTGTGTTCTATAGTGAAACCATCATTCTCGATTATCTCCTTGGTACAACCACCTCGACACCCCTTGGCCTAGGCTTAGTAGCCTAGGCCCTTAGTTAAACCCGTACTCTAGTTAAGATCGTATCGTAACATGGTATCAGAGCTAGGTCGTTCCCGACCTAATTTCCTAAGGGCCCACCGTTAGCTTTCGCGATGGCGCGTCCCGTCAAGCAGCAAATCGCGGCTCCGTCCGTCCCTCCCCGTCGCTCGCCCGTAGCAAAATCCGTCAAGGCAGTCGTGACAGACGCAACGGTCGCGGCGCGAGTGACGGCACTCGTCGACCCGCTGTTTCGTGCCGTCGCTCTCGCCCCCGTCGACCCCGTGCACTACCCGCTACTGCAGCCCGCCACCCGCGAAATTTCCGCTGCTGCAGCCCGTCGCCCGTCCCGTCGCGCTGCCGCCCGTCACCAGATTCCCGCCACCCGTCCGCACACCGTCACCCGTCGCCCTGCTTCCCGTCGCCCCAACCGCACCTTATCCCGCCGTCGCTCTGCCCATCGCATTACCCCCACCCCCTGCCGTCACCACCCCCCGTCGTGCTTGTTCGCATGTGCAGCGGCGGTCGCTGTGGGGAGGGTGAGGGAAGAAGGGCAGGGAGTGGCGGCCGAACGCTGTGGGGGAGAGGGAAGCAGGGGAAGGGCATGGCGGGACAGCCAGCAGCTACAACGCTAGCAACAACCGCCACTAGAGACTTTGCCAGCAGAGACCCCGCCAGCAGCGCCACCGCCAGCAGAGACCTCCGTCCCGCCCAGCGCGCATCACCTGCCATTGGACCCGCCAGCCGCCAGCACCAGCACCAGCTCCAGGGCCAGCCGCCAGCACCAGGCACCAACACCAGGGCCAGCCGCCAGCACCAGCACCAGCTCCAGGGCCAGCCGCCAGCACCAGGCACCAACACCAGGGCCAGCCGCCAGCACCAGCACTAGCACCAGGGCCAGCCGCCAGCACCAGGACCAGCACCAGGGCCAGCCGCCAGTACCAGCACCAGCTCCAGGGCCAGCCGCCAGCACCAGGACCAGCACCAGGGCCAGCCGCCAGCACCAGCACCAGCACCAGGGCCAGACGCCAGCACCAGCACCAGCACCAGCTCCAGGGCCAGCGGCCAGCACCAGCACCAGCTCCAGGGCCAGCCGCCAGCACCAGCACCAGCTCCAGGGCCAGCCGCCAGCACCAGCACCAGCTCCAGGGCCAGCCGCCAGCACCAGCACCAGCTCCAGGGCCAGCCGCCAGCACCAGCACCAGCTCCAAGGCCACACCAGCATCAGCACCAGCTCCAGGGCCAGCCGCCAGCACCAGGAACCAGCCCCAGCGCCAGCCGCCAGCACCAGGAACCAGCCCCAGCGCCAGCCGCCAGCACCAGGAACCAGCCCCAGCGCCAGCCGCCAGCACCAGGAACCAGCCCCAGCGCCAGCCGCCAGCACCAGGAACCAGCCCCAGCGCCAGCCGCCAGCACCAGGAACCAGCCCCAGCGCCAGCCGCCAGCACCAGGAACAAGCCCCAGCGCCTGCCGCCAGTACCAGGAACCAGCCCCAGCGCCAGCCACCAGCTCCAGGAACCAGCCCCAGCGCCAGCCGCCAGCACCAGGAACCAGCACCAGCGCAGCCGCCAGCACCAGAGGGGTTGAGTGGTGGGTAAGGGGGTGGAAGAAGTAAGTCGGGCATTTGCAGCCGTTGCCTGTAGCAGGCACGCCCCCGGAGGTGCTGGGCGGTGCTGTCCACCTGCTCGTTGCAGCCACAGCGCCTGCTCTCACGCCCACCTGCCGGGTCCTGCACCTGTTGCTACTGCATCTGCCGTGGCTGAGGTCACTGTGGCTCTATCTGCCATCACTGCATCTGCTGCCTGTAGCAGGCACGCCCCCGGAGGTGCTGAGCCGCGCTGTCCAGCTGCTCGTTGTAGCCACGGCGCTTGCTCTCACGCCCACCTCTCGGGTCCTGCACTTGCCGTTGTTGCATTTAACATGGTTGATCTGTGTTGCTGTTTCCCCTGCTTCTTCTACCTCTTGCCCAGGTTCCGGGGGTGTGACTTGCTATAGTTATGTGCTGCAGGCAGTTAAGGGGGTGTGTTGCGATATATATTTTATATATGTTTATAACTGCCTGTAGCTTTAGCTTTAGTGTAGTTATGCCTTCTTGTTGTTGGTGGTGCACCGTTGCTATTTTGCTATATGTACCTTGTGTTCTATAGTGAAACCGTCATTCTCGATTATCTCCTTGGTACAACCACCTCGACACCCCTTGGCCTAGGCTACTAAGCCTAGGCCCTTAGTTAAACCCGTACTCTAGTTAAGATCGTATCGTAACAGGACAGACAGACTCAGACTCAGCAACAAGACTAGCAGAGTAGTCGAGACGACAGCGAGCAGCAAAGTCGACAAGCTCAGCAACTAGGGCAGACGCAGCAGTGGACTCAAAGGAAGGGTCAGTGACAACAGTAGCCAGGAGACGCGTGACAGTAGGACTGGCAGCACGAAGAGAGTCAGACTCCGGGTCAGCAAGAACAGGAAGAGAGGACTCTGGAGGAGACGGCAACGGGACACGCAGAGGAGCAGTGGAAGGACGCAGTGCCATCTGGTGTGTGCCTGGGACCGCAGGAGGACGCGGACGCGAAGCACGACCACTAGTGCGAGCAGCACGAATAGGCGACGCAGGACGAGACGCAGGCTCACGACGCTCAGCAAGACCTCCAGTAGGACCAGTGTAGGGAGAAGGAGCAGGTAGAGGGGAGGCGGGCTGTAACTGTGACTGCGACTGGAAAGGCGGTGGACACTCTAAGGGAGGAGCAGGACCAGTAGAGGGCGGGAGACCAAGAACCTGCTCAAGGAGCGGAACGAAGTACGGCCTCGGCCGCGCAGCGCCTCCAGAACCAGCAGGGACAGCACCAGTACCCCCAGCGGCAGCACCAGCGCCAGCAGCACCTCCAGCTCCAACAGCGCCAACTCCAGCACCCTCAGACGCACCAGCGCCAGCAGAACCACCAGCGGGCAGAGGAAAACTCCCCGCCTCTGTCAGAGTGCAGACGCAGAACAGGAAAGTCCGAGCCGAAACTCTCTCTGAGCTGGAGACGAGCTGCGCGGATCCAGTCGATCAACACCTCAGCGACGTCACCCTTGCTGCGCAAGGGGAACACCGTGGTGTAACGCGAGTAGTCGTCAACCACCAACAGGAAGTAACGCTCGTGACCCTGGCCACGGACGCGGGCGGGGCCCCACACGTCCATGTGAAGAGTCTGCAGCGGAGCCTCTGTCGGAGGAAACTCGGAGGAGTGAGGGGTGGCGCGCTGTCGCCCCTCGACGCAGGGGACGCAGGTAGGGGCAGGCCCCGGAGGTAGGGGAGGTAGGGACCGGGGGAGACCAGAGACAAGGACACGGGAGGCCATGCCTCGGAGACGAGGCAGGGAGGGGTGACCAAGGCGGTGGTGCCAGAGGAGAGTCTGGTGGGACAGGAGACGACACGAGTAGGGCGCAGACTCAGGACCAGACCTGGACGCTGCAGCAAACAACTGACTCGACGCAGCTACGTGACCAGACTCAGCAACCGGAGGAGACTCAGTAGTCAGTGTGTACAGGCTCGACCCCGGCCGACGGGTAAACGTGGCCAAGTGTCGGCCCGTCCGAGCACACGTGCAGTGGGTCACCCGCTGACTCGCAGGAGTGAACTGGTCAACCCCCCTATCCTGTAGATCAGCTCCACTCACCAAGTTCGTAGAGAACGAGGGGAGGTAGAGACCTGACAGGGTGCCAGAGGGGGCTGCCGGGCACGGTAAGACATTGGAGAAGCTAGCAAGGACGGGACCACCAGAGGGGTCCGCCAGGGAGACCGCAACCGGCCGACTAAGCGGCGTAAGCGTGGTGCGGTCTCGAAAGAAGGAGCGGGAAGCACCCGAGTCAAGGGTGAAGGTGTGTAAGGCCTGAGCCGACGTGGTACCTGAGAGAGCAGACTCACCAGCACCTGGGGCAGCAGACGCACTAGCACCTAGAGCAGCAGCCTCACCAGCACCTAGAGCAGTAGCCTCAATGCCCGGGTCAGGCAGAACACACAGGTAACAGTCACCCTCATCACTAGTAGACACAGCATACATGGCAGCAAGAATAGCATCATAGTCAAGATCAAAGATAGCAACCCCCGCCCTAGATAGCTCTCCCCAGCGAGGGATCTCAGTGGCGTCAGGGAACTGGTGACGCCAAGCGTCCGTCAGGCGGCCGAAGCAGCGCTGGGTGGAGTGCGAGCCCCCGCACTGCTCACCAGCGCGGTCGCCAGTACGGAGGACGTAGGTACAGGGACCAGTACCCCCACCTCGCTGACGCCCAGCGTACCACTCACGAAGCTGCTGGGGGGACGGGGTATCACGAGTGCGCTGCTGCTGCTGGCGCGGACCACCACCGGAGCCACTCCTCTGCGTAAAGCCGCGACCAGCTCCACCGCTGCCTCCGCCGCCTCCGCCACCTCCGCCGCCTCCGCCACCTCCGCCGCCTCCGCTCCCTCCGCCACCGCCGCCGCCTCCTCCGCCTCCACTGCTGCCACCGACACCTCCACCCCCGCCACCACTCCCACCACCACCCCCACCCCCTCCACTGCCTCCACCACCACCTCCACCGCCCCCGCCAGCCCCTCCAGCGCCCTTGCCCCCTTTGCCCTTGCCGGTGCGGCGTCTCCCGCTAGGGGCAGACACAGTGCCGACCGACTCGAAACCAACGAGGTCGGCCGCAGCAGCAGAAGCAACAGAGGGCAAGAGGGGGGAGGGGGAACACCCCTCAAAGACGGGGGTGCGAGGGTCACCACGAGAGGCTCCTACAGGGACTAAGCTCTTCTCTGCTGCTAGGAGGCGCTCCTCGAGGAGGTCAACGGTGAGTGTGGTGGGGCAAACTGAGAGGAAGTGGTCCCTGACTAAGCGAAGGGAGTCAGGGAGCCGGGTGACTATGTAGTAGAGGGTGATGTACATGGGGGGGGGGTTCTTGGCACAGAACTCAGCAGGAAGCGCAGCGCGGTAGCGAGTGTCACTAGTGCGAAGGTGCGTAATGAGGTCAGCGACTGTGGGAAAGGCAGCAAGATCAGGGAACAGGTACGGCAGCATGAGGCGGCTAAGCGCAGCAGTGGCAGGGGAGGAGTAGCGTGCAACTACAGCGTCGTACAAGGTCTTAGCACTCTTGTACTGGCTAAAGTGCGCACGCTCAGTGGTCGGTAAGTGGCGACGCACAGCAAGACGGGCAGCAGCATCGCGTGTGGCCCACTGTGAGCGAACAGTGCTGTCAGCAGTAGCAGGCGGGGCAGGAGAGGCACCAGAGGTGAGATCGAACAGGGAGAGTCCGTCTGCCCTATCGCACTGTAGGAAGAGCTGGAGGTCATCGACCCAGACCTCAAAGTCAACAGCACGACCCTCAGCATCAAAGGTAAGGACACTGGGGGTAGCCATGACTGCAGTGGCCTAGCAGGGAGTGATCTCACCAGTCCGAGTAAGTAGGGCCGGGGCGCGCCGGTAGGAACAGTAGCGGCTCGATGGCAGGGCGGCTCGGCGGCTCGGCTGCTGGGCGGCTCGGCGGCTCGGTTGCTGGGCGGCTCGGCGGCTCGGCTGCTGGACGGCTCGGCGGCTCGGCTGTTGGGCTGCTCGGCTGCTGGGCGGCTCGGCGGCTCGGTTGCTGGGCGGCTCGGCGGCTCGGCGGCTCGGCTGCTGGGTGGCTCGGCGGCTCGGCTGTTGGGCGGCTCGGCTGCTGGGTGGTTCGGCTGCTCAGCTGCTGGGCGGCTCAGCGGTGAAGGGGCCGGTAGAGGCGGCGACGGGGCCGGTAGAGGCGGCGACGGGGCCGGTAGAGGCGGCGATGGGGCCGCTAGGGGCGGCGACGGGGCCGCTAAGGGCGGCGAGGTGGCCGCGAAGGGCGGCGACGGGGCCTCCAGGGGCGGCGACGGGGCCGCTAGGGGCGGCGACGGGGCCGCAGAGGGGCCGCAAGGGGCCTAGAGGGGCGGCGACGAGGCCGCGAAGGGGCCGTAAGGGGCCTAGAGGGGGCGGCGACGGGGCCGCAAGTGGCGGCGACGGGGCCGCGAAGGGGCCGCGAGGGGCCTAGAGGGGCGGCGACGGGGCCGTGAAGGGGCCGCGAGGGGCCTAGAGGGGCGGCGACGGGGTCGCTAAGGACGGCGACGGGGCCGCTAAGGGTGGCGCGAGGGGCCTCTAGGAGGGCGCGACGGGAGGGCGGCCTACGGGGCACGCCTCGGGCAGGAAAAAAAAAAGATCGAGTTAGGTGGTGGGCCCTGAGAAGCGTTCCCACGAGGGAACCTGCTCTATACCATGTCAGAATGAGGAATGAATGAACTAGCAAGCAGGTGGGTACAAGTAGGAAAACCTAGAAATATTGTACCCCATATAGTCTACCCCACTACAGCCTACACAGACTATGGCATATAAGTTTGACAGTGCGGGGGTGCATGGTGCAGTACCGCCTGCCAACATCAACTATCGGGAAATTCGCAAGCAGTATGCGCTGGGGTATTCACCTCGGCATCAGCCACGAATACAAGGCGTGGCTCATCCTAGATCTCCTCAACCAAATTGCTCTCTTAGGGCGTGTAACCATTTTGCCACTTTTTGGGCCAGACGGTCCGAATTGTGGACCGTCCGAGTAGCGAAGAGTTACCATCATCACATTTTGTCGTCAGGGTGTTCGTTAGTACCTTTGCGACGTCGCTAAAAGCTCGGACGGTAGTGACACCTTTTCCCCACTTCAACGGTTCAAAATGTCAGAAGCGGACAGTCTGAAACACATTTGGATTGTTTGAATGCCATTGCACGAGATTTGCAAGCGAAAAAAAAGAAAAAGAAAAAGAAAATCCAAGTCGCGTTGTCAAATGTTCAAACATTGCACAAAGGGGTTTACGAGAAAATAGAGAAGGGCGTGACCTGGGCTACGATCGGTATAGTGCCTCACGTGATGCTACAGTACTCGCAAATATTAAGAGACTCGAAAATGTGTCACTACCCACTTCGGACGGTATCAAAGTGCCGAACCGCCGATTCAGATAGTCCTATCTGCTGCAATCAGAAAATGATCGTCCCTATGATCACCTCAGGAAGGTTCGCAGACGTCTGAGTAGTGGTGGTGGGCCCTTGACCTCAATAGCAGAGTGAATGTAAAATGCTTGAGATGAATAAAACATGCAAATACAAAGATATAAATAAGAGTACAGGGGAATTCGAAACGACCTAGCTAGCCATGTACTCTAAGGGGTACATTCCTTTATTACAGCAAAATCCAACCGTGCGACTCCATACAGTTACGAAATTGTTCGGGCAGAATCCTAGCCACTGCTGCTGCCTGATGCTGTCTGCCCAACGGTCCAGATCCTTTCGTAGCCGTACGACCCTTCACGTCTTTTCGTCTTCAGTCTCGGTAGTGCGTGCTTCGATTGCTGCGGTAAGGAGTGCAGATTAATTCATTCATTTTCCACTATTCATAACACCCCCCTTCACTCTGGGCCATAGCAGGACTTGACCGCTTGACTACTCTGCTGAGTTCGGAGCAGTGCTGATACTGCTGACGCGGTAGTTTCTTCGTGAGAAAGTCAACTACCATGTCACCCTTCGGGCAGTAGGTTAGGTCAACCTTCCCCTTGTCAACTTCGTCTTCGACGAAGAAGTATCGCAGTGCGATGTGCTTGGTGCGGTTGACGAAGCCAAGTTTGTTCACGATCCTAATCGCACTCTGGTTGCCACAGTGCAGGCGGAAATTCGCCGAAGCTGGAATTTTCGCCTCCTGTAGCAGCTCCTGGAGGTAGAGCCCTTCACAAACATGTGCTGTTGTTGCGATGAACTCGGCTTCTGCTGATGACAGGGCAACCAGCTCCTACTTTTGTGAATTCTAGGAGATGGGGACACTGGGTTCGAGGCAAAAGAGGAAGCCGGTCATGGACCGTCGATTGTCGGGGTCAGTGGCATGGTCTGCGTCCACATAGCCGATGAGATTGAAGGATGAGGTCGGGATGGTGGAGAAGCAGAGGTCGACATTGGGCGTGGAGATGAAGAATTGGAGTGCTCGCTGAAGATCTGAGAGATTTTCAGCCGTTGGTTTGCGGGAGTACTGAGCCAACTGGCTCGCGATGTATGAGAAATCGGGCCTGCAGGTAACAGAGGCAAAGAGCAGGCATCCCAGCTGCTGCTGATAAGTCTGAAGCCCAGCGGGGGACAGGGCTTTGTTGTCAGGCTTGTGGTTGGGTCCTGGAGTGCGGTAGGGGGTGGAGAGCGGTGCAGGTACGACGTTGAAGCGCTTGCCAAGTTCTTCTGTATACTTGGCCGCTGAGAGATGAATGGCTTCTGGAGAGTAGGTGACGCTGAGGCCAAGGAACTGCTTCACGTCGTGGTTGCAGGTACTGTCGACGCACCCCGCAAGGTTCTTCTCGAACTGCTCAAGCAATTCGTTGCTTGACCCTGTAGAGAGGAGGTCGTCAAGGTAGACCGTGAGTAGGATGTATTCGCCGCGGAAATCGCGGCGATACATCCCTGGCTCGTGAGGCAGTTGCTTGAATCCGATTTCAAGCAAGATGTTGTGCAGATACTGCTGCCAGAGCCTCGGCGCTTGTTTGATCCCATAGAGGGATTTTCGCAGGTGGCAAACGCGCGAATCCCCTTCGCTGTATGTATGCTGCTTGTTGTTCAGGATACGTCACTTTGAGAGCTTACGACGAACTCATTTCTCAACTAAACGCAAATCCGCTCGGTAGGATGCTGCGCCTTAGGCTTAGCTACCATCTCCAAGTTGAATCAGTCGTTAAGATGGTCTACAGAGTGAGAACCAGTTGAAAACGTCCAACAGCCGCATGACTAGAATGGTGGAGGAAGTACAAGCATTAGAGCATAGGAAGTTGGAGTTGGGGACTCTAAGAGAACCATGAGAGGGAAGGGGTTCTCCAAGAGCTAGGGAAGGATGGTAGGAACCTTCCTAGCAGCAAGGATGCAACCCTCATCATGAGGTCCTTGAGGTGTCACATGCAAAATCCAATCTAGCTGGATTTTGCCTAGGTGTTGCAACATTTGCAACCCATGCTAGAAACTTCTAGCCACCCCAATCCAAAAGTCAAAGTTGTCTTCCCTAACCACCCAACCAAAGATCTTTTCATAGTTATGACCAATTAATCAACCCAAATTAGATATAACCCCAAAAGGTAATAAGAAATCCAAGTCTTGGAAATCTTGTAACTTGGGCGATCTTGGTCGGAATAAGGCGATCTTGGTATCGTTGGAAAGCTCTGGATTTCTCCTGCATGATCAAGCATTTAAACTTGGAGAAAAACACAGAGATGAAAATATCCAACAGCCATGCACCAGGGCCCAAAATTGGTTTTGGCCCACCCTGTCAAATCAGAGTTCCAGGGTGGGCCAACCCTGACTCCTAGGGTAAAAAATATCGTACCCTGATGAAAACAGGGTTTAAAAAAACTTACTCTGATTCTGTCAATCATACGATATTTAAAATGAACTGGCACGTTGTAAGTTGAAGTGTCACACTTGGTTAGAGGTGATGTTGCGAGTGGTAAGGTTGCGGGTTCGATGCTCAAATTTGAAATCAAGCATAGTGCACTACTTTCTGACGCCATTTTGCGCAACATCCACCGTATCCTTGCCACGAAGGACTCGGTATCAGTGTAACAGGATTAAAACACTGATGAAAGTCAGGGGAAACAATCTATAACTCGGATTTCATAAGGGTACAAAAAATCAAACTCTTTATGAGTCAGGGTAAGAAATCCGGGAGCCTGACTGGGTTAGGGTAACCCCAAAAAAAGCGGCCGCCAGTCAGGGCAATCAGGGTATTTTACCCTGGCATTTTGGGGCCTGCCATGCACAATGACATATGCTCATGCAAACAATGCACGCATGAATAGCACGAGCACTCGGCTGGACGTTAGGATGACATGCACTCAGAATGACGTGCATCCAACACGGCTGCTCCACGTAGATCACTGCATCTACTAACGCATATAGGAACGTGTTTTTCACATCGATTTGTCGGAGCAGCAGGTGTCGTGCGGCAGCGATGGCAAGGAGTATTCTAACGGAGGTGTGACGGCTAACCGGTGCAAATGTCTGGTCGAAGACCCATGCCTCTGATCGTGCCTCTGATCGTAACCGTGCCTCTGATCGTAACCACGTATGACCCAGCGTGCCTTGAATTGCTCGATCGTGCCGTCAGATGCGGTCTTCACGCGGAAGACCCATTTCTTGGACAGGATTCCACTTCCCTTGATTGCTGCTCGATCGGCGAGTACCCAAGTGTCGCGTGACTCGAGCGCCTTGATCTCTGCATCTATCGCCTCGTGCCACTCCTTGCTGTGGGGTCCCGTAAGGGCTTGGCACGGGTTCTTCGGCTTGATGATACGTGGCGCTGTTGAGGTAGCGGTGTGGAGCCCGAGAAGCAGCATTCTAGTGATGGTGCTGTCGTGGCGATGCTGTGGGATGACTTCCTGCACGTCATCGTCGTCGCTCTCTGGTTCAGGTGCTGGTGATCCTGCACCTCCGCCACTTCCGCTTCCTCCTGTTCTGCCTGCTCCTCCTTCAGACGAATCATCGTCGTCGCTGTCATCGCGGCGATCGCCTCTCGTGAACTCGCCCCTGGTGTCTTGCTCCAGAATGGCTGCTGCAGCTTCGTCCTCCGGCATGGCGTAACTGTGCCTGTCATTGGCGTAAACGCGGTTCGTGTTCGCCTGCTCGTCTTCCCGAAATTGCTGGAGGAGGAGGCACTCGTAGAAGATGACATCGTGCGCATTCTTGATTTTCTGGCTCATGAGGTCTAGGATGAGTCATGCCTTGTGCTCGTGGCTGATGCCGAGGTGAATACCCCAGCGCGCGCGGCTTGCAAACTTCCCGATGGTTGACGTTTGCGGTCGGTACTACACCATGCACCCCCACACGCGGAGCATGGATGTGTCGCCCTTGGTCCGCGTCCACTTCACATGCAGGGAGAGGTTGCCGGTGATGGTAGTGGTTGACAATAGGTTGTGCATTCACACGGCGTGATGCATAGCGTAGGTCCAGTAGATGGGCAGAAGTTTCGATTGCTTCATGAGCGCGCGCACCTTCGCCATGAGCGCACGGTTAGTGCGCTCAGCTACGCCTTGCTGTTGGTGCGCGTAGGGAAGGGAGATGTGATGCTCGATCCCCTTCTGCGCCAAGTAGTCCTGATCTCCTTGCTTCTGAATTCTGCTGCGCCGTTAGATTGCCAAATCTTCAGTTTCTCCCCAGACTGCCGCTGCGCGTGTGCCAGCCAGAGTCAAAACACTTCATATGCTCTGCTACGCGCCTCCACATTCACGACCCACACGTAGCGCGTCCCAGCATTGACGAAGGTGAGTGTATACAGCTCGTCGTCGATCTCATAGTGTCCCACGTTGAGGTTGTTGCTGTAGACCTTCTCCAGTTTAGCGTAGCGGTTGGTTCCAGGCTGGAGCAGAGGAAACGGCTGGTGGTGCGGCCTCGGGGCAGACGGTGCAGTTGCACGGATGTGTTGCGCCTCTCACTTTGGTGCCATCAAGGCATAGGAGTGCGCCAGGTGCCAATACGCCGGCTTCGATGCTGTTCTTTAGCGTCACGCGCGAGGGATGACCGAGGCGCTGGTGCCAGAGCGCATCATCGACGCAGAATCCAGAGGTGCGCATGTAGCGCACGCGTGCTACTTCGGGGTCTTCATCAGGTACTGGGGCAGGTTCCACTGCTGCCTCTTCTTCCTCTTCGTCGTTCGCCGTAGCCAGCATTAGCGCAAGAAACTCTCTGTTGCGAATGATGGAGTAGGGGATGTTGGTCCTGGGGATAGTTCCGAGGACAAATGTTGGTTCGCGCGGCTCAAGGGCAGGCCCGAAAACAGTGCGCCGCGGAGTAGAGGGCTCGTTGCCCCAATCGATGGTGTCCTAAGGGTCACGCTGTGGCTGGATGTCGGGCGGAGGAAGCGCAGGTGCGGTGCGGCGCGGAGGGCGACCAAGAGAAACAATAGCAGGTTCTTCTTCTTCCCCCCTTTGGTCCTCGTGGGAAGCTCCCCAGCCTTCGCCGGAAGTGCCCCAACCACTTGTCTCGCCGCAAGATGTGGCGCCCCATCCGCCCGTGGCTCCGCCAGTTGCTGCTCCCCATCCACCAGTGTCGCTCGTACCCCATCCGCCAGCGCTTCCCCACCCCCCTTCATTGGAGGCACTCCCTTCTTCGCCCCATCTGCTCCAGGCGAATGACCCGCATGACTCAGCAAGGCTCCGTTGGCGAAGCTCCTCCGCCTCGCGACGCGCCTTTTTTCTTCTTCCGCCATGGTGAGTTTCGCCATGGGGTCGCGCTAGTGCAGGTAGCTCTCCGTGAACTTGTTCTTTGTGTAGGGTCGCGGAACTCCGTGCGCATAGAAAGGGCCGATGCCAACGCCGCGCAGCATGCCTTGAAGATGTTGTGATGCTGGTCCGTGGAGGGGATGGTCCCTCGTGCTGAAGACGCCATGCATCGCGACTTCCAACTCCAGGTTGGACATGCCCTCGTCAGGTGGTCCCTCCCGTTCTGCTTCTGCGATGGCGGCAAGCCCACAGCTGGCAATCGCGCTCGTCGAGGAGGTGGGCGTGTGGCAGTCTCTGCAGATGTCTGTGTCTGGGCTCGCGCGGATGTGGGTAGTGCGGCACCCACGGTCTTCTGTCAGGGTGTTTCCAGTCGCGGTGGTGAATATGCTTGAAGCGCAGGGGAACGAGATCGATGAGCTCCTGCGAATCGCTGCTACAGTCGGGAATGTCAAAGTCAAGGACGTAGACTCTGTTTTCGGAGTGCGCTCTTCCGATCTACTTGCGGGTTTTGTTCGACATAGTGTAGTGAAGTAGGATGTCCCGCGTCTCGGGGTCGGTGCTAAGGTCAACTCCGCAATACATGAGTTGCGCCGTCAAGAGAAGATTGAAGCGTAGGTTCTGGATGATCAGCACATCGTTCAGCGTGATGTGCGTCCTGCTTCCTCGTGCCTTGAGCACCACGATTCCTTGCGCGCTTGCGCGCAGGCGTGTGTTGTTCGCCGCGGTGACGTAAGTCACGGTGGGGGTGGAGATGGCGTTGGATATGTAACGCTCGGATCCCACCATGTGCTGCCCACGGCAACTATCCAGGTACCACGTGTTGTAGCGCCTGTTGTCATAACGTGCGAGCAGCGCCAGTCGCGGAGCAACGATGTGCAGTGTGTCAAATTTCAGAAATTGTTCGCGCGCGGTCCAATTGATCGGTGCCACCCGCATGTCAGGTATGTGCAGGGGACTCTCAAGCAACGGGACTGGGAGATTCCAGTCTTGGTCGTCGTCGTCGTTGAAATCGTGACGCGTGCTGAACAGATTGCTGTTCGAAAACGCTCCGATTGGGTGACGTGCCGGCTGAGGTGACGGTGAGCGTGCACGAGGACGACGCGATCCGCTTGTTATTGTCATGTTTCCCATGACATTGCGAGTGGGGGCAGTCTGTGACGGCTGCTGCTGCTGGTGCTGAACTGTTGGGTTCAGGTTGGGCGATGAGGGTTGATACCCCTGGGCTGGACGCGCGTCATTCTGTGCGTCTTGTTAGCCAAGCCAGTTGTTTGGATTGGTCTGGCGAGGGCGAGATCGGGATTTGCATTGATCTGCCATGTGCCCAAAATTCATGCAAAGCTTGCAGTAAAGGCACCGTGGCCGTCGCTCCTCTGTCTTGTCGGCGTAGAAGGCGAGGCGTTCCCAGTCTTTTTGCGGTGCTGGTCGTTGCTGGTCCATCTTCTTTTGTTCGACGAGAACGGCGGCACATAGGGCGGCCTCCGAGATGACCCCCTGCTGTCGGAGTTGTCAACGGGAGTTGGGTGTGGCCCCGTCCTCGCTTGGGTGGAGCCGACCTCGTGGTCGGGTGTACGGGGGAGTGCAGCCGACCTGCAGTAGTGGGCGAACTCGTCGACGAGGTGGTCGACCTGCGCGGGGGCCACTGCTCTGGCGCTAACTTCAGGGCACCGACTTTGGGGTGGTCGACCAGGTGGTCGGCCTGACCTGGTGGTCGACGGAGGAGGGGCCGACGTCGACCTCGACAAGGGAGACTGGGGACGTCGAGCTGGAGGGCGTCGAGGAGTAGGGCGCCGAGCAGCTGAGCGTCAACTTGGTGGCGCCGACATCGAGTAGCTGACTGGGTGTTATTGGCTGACTGGTGTACTAGTCGACCGGGAGCTGGTCGACCAAGGGAGTGGTCGACCTGGAGAGGTTGACTGGAGGTGGCCGTCGATTTGGGAGGTCGACGGGCACATACAGGAGCAGCTGGTCGACGTGGTTGCCCAGTCGACCAGGTTACCTGGTGATGAGTTGCTGCGGAGGCGCGCGAAGGTCGCCAGGGTGACTCTGCGAGGCCGACCTCGGGGGTGGTATTCCGAGGTCGACGTGGCTGGTGGGCGCAGTCGCTGGCGTGGAGTCGACCTGGGCGTCTGCGCTGTGCACGTATGCACCAACCAGCTGCACGCACCTACGAAGCAGGTGCACCGTTGTCCTTCGGGTGCAACGCTGTGCAGCCGACTTGCTGTAGCGTTGGTACACCGTGGACTTGCAACGTTGGCAAGCCACGACTTTGCTCTGCTGGAACGCGGTCGACCAAGTCGTGCTGGCACGAGGTCGACCGTGCTGCGCTAGAAGTCGACCAGCAGCTTTGATAGGTCTGATGTAGCCTTGCATGCCAACTTTGTTGCTATCATTGTAAACCGTTGTTGTGAACTTTTCCTAGTGGAACTCTTGCCGATTCTCCCCGTGAACTAGCAAGTAGTGTGCGCACAAGGAAACAAAACGACCAAGGAACGAACAAACGCAGAGATCACACGAGCACCCCGTGCCTAGCCCGTAGTCTAGTTCCCGTTGCTGAAGTTATCTCCGCATGGTGCGCTGAGCGTGGACGGCACACGACTTACCTTTCAGTCAGGTCGACGTAGAAATCACTTACCTAATTCGTGGTTGTATGCCGGCTCCTTTGCGGTAGTCACTATGGTAGGAGCCGTAGGTGACGTAGGGGTGGTGGACACCCTGGAGGCACGGCTGGAGGACGCGAGGAGACGCCATGACGCTTAAGAGAACGGAGCGATACCCTGGGTGGTCGTTGAGGCTGGACTCCGCACCATGTGGGCGATGGAGCACCCTTCTCGACCTGCCTCTCCTCGACCGGTGAACGACAAAGGCGGCGTCGACGTGGGCGTCAACGCCGGTGGTGGTCAAGTCAGCAGCAGAACGGGAGGCACGTTGAGGCAGCGAGGTGTGATACACGTCGATGAAGTCGGCGACGTTCAGGCGCGAGGGGTGTGGTCGTCGGCGGCTGCAGGCTCCTCACAAGATGACGTCAGAGGTTGACGAAGAGGATATTCGCTGATGTCGACGACCCAGGTGACAGCAGGCGGGAAAGCACCGAGCTACAGCTACTTCAAGTTTACGCCGGACAGGATCTTGGTCACTCCCCTGCTGGTCGGTCGACCCGAAATTCTCGCCTAGAAGGAAGCCATCAAGCCCCAGCTGGAGATGGCTGGGCTGATCAGCTTTGCTCGTGGTACCGTGGCGACGCCGGAGGACCCCGACTTACGTGCAGAGCTTCGCGCGGTGCAACTGCTGACCTTCACGGTCATCTCGCGGAGCTGCTCACCGAGCGTGCAGATCACCCTGAAGTCGTGCAGGGAGTACCTCGACGCTGGCCACCGGGCGTGGCACTTCATCGAGTCGACGTACCAGGTCAGCGACGACTTGTTCATCGCTTAGCTTGAGGGGCAGCTGACGCACCTGCGCATGGGCGACCAGGAGACGGCGACGTACTACTGCAACCAAGCTCGGCGAATTCTCGCCACCATAAGGATGGCTGGCGCGCCGTACTCGACGACGTCATACGTCATCTACGTCATGCAGGGACTCCCGAGCAGCTACAACCTGCTGAAGCGGCTGTCGATGGCGCCGAGCACGCGGTCGACACTCAAGGAGGACACGTTGACCTCGTACATCCTGCAGGACGAGGCGATGTAGGAGGATGAGCGGTCCCAGGAGCTCCTGGCCCAGGTGAACTACGTCGCCCCGGCGAAGCAAGGTGGTCGATTGGGGCAGCGTGGGTAGTCGAGCAGCGGTGGTAGCGGTGGCGGGAAGCCGGCGAAGGACACCGACAAGCCGAGGTCGACCAAGGATAGCGGTCGCGGAGGAGGAAGTTGGCGTCGGGAGTGCTGGATCTGCCACAGCCCCGACCACCTCTCATTCGAGTGCCCCGACCGCAGCGACTCCGACGACGACGACGTGAAGGGAGGCCGTGGGAGGTCTCGCAGCCGTCGTCCTCGTAGAGGAGGAAACAAGCCGCGCAAGGAGAAGAAGTCGACCACGTCGACCTCAGCGAAGGACCCCGACTCCTCTGCCGGCGGCAAGGGGCGAGACGACAAAGCGTCGTCGTGCTCGCTAGTGGGCGTCATGGAGCCAGCCGTCTCGCTGTAGCCGAAGGCTGGCGAGGACTTCTAGGCGGTGGCGGCAGCTGTGTAGGCGAACCCGGCGTGGTCCTGCTCGACAGCGGCTGCTCGCACCACCTGATGGGGATGAAGGAGGCCTTCGTCGAAGGAAGCTGGCGCGGCACACCTTCCCCGACCAGGGCTCCAATGCCGACGACGTGCTGCCCGTCGTGCACATCGACTTGTGCGGGCCAATTCGCGTGGCTGCCAAGGATGGCAACCTGTACTTCTTGCTGCTGAAAGACCGCAAGACCCGCTACGTGTGGGTGAGGCTGGTCGCCAAGAAGTCGGATGTGCTGCTGGAGTTCTAGAAGTGGTTGGTTTTGGTGGAGCGGCAGGCGAAGAAGTCGGTGCTGATGCTACGCTTCGACCGAGGAGGGGAGTTCCTCGGAAGGGCGTTCACCGGCTTCGTAGACGGCAAGGGGATCGTCCACGAACTGACCTGCCCGTACACCCCGCAGCAGAACGGCATGGCGGAACGGGAGATGCGGTCGGTGGTAGAGTCGGTGCGGACGATGCTACTGCACATGGGCGTGCAGCACCACTGGTGGCACCTCACTCTCCGGCAGGCCGTCTAGGTTCGCAACTGCCTTGAGCGGTCGACGCTGCCGCCGGGGACGACGCCGTACCAGCTGCTCACCGGGAAGAAACCCGACTTGTCGCTTGCACGGGTGTGGGGCTGCATGGCACAGTTCTTGGTCCCCGAGCAGCAGCGTGGTGGGAAGCTGAAGCCGAAGGCCAAGTGCGGCCTTCATCTCGGCATGTTGGAGGAGAGCAAGGGCTGGGAGCTCCTCGACATCGCCGACACCCGGGTGGTCACCACGTCGGACGTGGTGTTATACGAAAACATGTCACTGGAGTTGTGGAAGTCGGAGTACGGGCCGGCCTCGGGACGGACGCCGACCACCTTGCCGACAAACACCTCAACGGCGACACTGCCTCTGCTCGCCGAAGTCGGTGAGCTTGCTGATGAGGACGCCAAGGTTGTCCGTCCTCCTTCCCCACCCCCTGCACCCCCTGCCCCTCCACTCGTGGCTGACCTGCGCGGGCTGACTCCGGTGTCGGCCTCTGATGATGAGGGGAGAAGTGAGACGTCGCCTTCGGCGCCGGCCAGAGCATCGCCAGTGGCCGATGTGACAAGCAGCAAGTCGACGTGGGAGCAAAGTCGGCGTTGATAGGGGATGAGAAGGCAGAGAAGGTGCAGCCGACTTGGGTGAAGTCGGCGAAGAACGCACGAGCAGGGGAGCAGGCAGCAGCGAAGCCGACCACAGAGCAGTCGGCGACCGGATAGTCGGCAGGGGAGCCAACTGAAGGGGAGAAGTCGGTTGGGACGCCGACCATGGTGCAGCAGGACGCTGAGGGCAGCGATGACATTGACGATGGAGGGGAGGCCGAGGAGTCTACCGACAACGACGTGGTGGAAGTCCAGGGTGGACCACGGTGTACGGGCCGACTTCTTCATCCCCGCTGCCTTCACCACGGTGTACGACGTGGACGATGAGGAGCTGCTAGAGTTCAACCCCGACATGCACGCCGACCCCGAGCACCGTTGGGACATCTCGACAATGACGGTGAAGGAAGCGTTGGCGAGCTGGAAGGGCAAGGCGGTGAAGGCCGCCATGGAGGAGGAGATCCGCAGCCTCATCAACATGGGCACATGGGAGCTGGTCGAACGCCCACCGGGAGTGAACATCATGAAGAACCGGCGGGTGCTGACGACGAAGTACCACATCAACGATACCGTCGAGCGCGAGAAGGAAAGGCTGGTCGTGAAGGTCTTCACGCAGGTGTATGGCGCCAACTACGATGAGACGTACGCGTCGGTGAGCAGCTACATCAGGCTGAGGATCTTCCTCAGCATCGTCGCCGTCCTCAACCTCAACCTGATGCAGCTCGACATGAAGAACGCCTTCCTGCAGAGCAAGCTCGACCGGGTGCTCTACATGTACCAGCCGGACTACATCAACGATTGTACCGGCCGGGTGTGTAAGCTACTAAAGAGCCTCTACGGGCAGAAGCACTCGCCGCTGTTGTGGCACAAGGTGCTCAACGACGTGCTGGTAGGCGCCGGGTGGAAGAAGAGCCAGGTCGACGAGGCTCTGTATTTCAAGGTCGATGCGGACGACGTGGCCTGCTGGGTGCTGGTCTACGTCGACGACCTGCTCGCCGCCAGCAGTAGCACCGAGATGCTGAAGGAGCTGAAGGAGCTACTGCAGCCGCCTTTGAGCTACGCGAGATCTCACTAGTGCAGAAGTACCTCGGGCTGGAGATCGTCCGTGACAGGTCGGCGGGGAAGTTGTGGCTGCACCAGTAGGGCTATGTCGACAAGCTACGTGGCGCTTCATCAACGAGGAGCAGACCGGGCGCACTCCGAAGACCCCGGTCTCGGTCAACGCCTACGCCGAGCTTACCTTCGACGACGAGGAGGCATAGGAGCAACAGGAGGAGGAGTACCGGCAGAAAGTCGGCTTGCTGCAGTTCGTGGCGACGACGACGAGGCCGGACATCGCCTTTACCTGCAGCAAGCTGGGGAGCGGCCTCAATTTGAGGAGCGACCAGCACTGGTGCGAGGTCGACCGCTGCCTCGCCTACCTCGCCAACACTCGCGACACCGCCCTGAAGTTCGGCGGTGGACCAGAGTCGCTGGAGCTGGTCGGCTACGTGGACGCAGACAACGCCGGCGACAAGTAGAAGAGGACGAGCACGGGAGGCTACGTCTTCGTCTACGGAGGGGCCGCAGTCTCCTGGTCGAGCCAGCGCATCAAGTGCGCGACGCTGTCGTCGACCGAGTCGGAGTACGTGGCGGCCATTGAAGCCGGCAAGGAGGGACGCCGCCTTTGCTTCCTCCTCGCAGAGTTCCGGCAGCTGGATGCCGGGAAGCTGACCGTCCGTCGGATGGACAACAAGTCGGCCATCACGGTCGCCGAGGGCATGGGGTTGATGGGCAACCTCAAGCACATGGAGCGGTGACAAGCATGGCTGAAGCGCGGGAAGTTCTCGTTGAAGTACATCCCGACCGCTGAGTAGCCGGCTGACTTCCTGACAAAGGCGCTGCACTATCCGGCCTTCAACCGGTGCTGCAATCGGCCAGGTGCGCTTGGCCGACGTGGGCGATGGCAACGACGACGTGCAGCAGTAGGTGCCATGCCCTCTTGCATGGCTGGTGCTGTGACTAGCGTGCTGTGTTTGGGGTGCACGCCGACGAGCTATTCTCCGAGCAGTGCTGCCATGTGGACTGGGGGCCCAAGCGTGAACGCGGCAGGGGAGTGTCAACGGGAGTTGGGTGTGGCCCCGTCCTCGCTTGGGCGGAGCCGACCTCGTGGTCGGGTGTACGGGGGAGTGCAGCCGACCTGTAGCAGTGGGCGAGCTGGTCGACGAGGTAGTCGACTCGCGCGGGGGCCACTGCTCTGGCGCCGACTTCAGGGCGTCGACTTTGGGGTGGTCGACCAGATGGTCGGCCTGATCTGGTGGTCAGCGGAGGAGGGGTCGACGTCGACCTTGAAAGGGGAGACTGGAGACGTTGAGCTGGAGGGCGTCGAGGAGTAGGGCGCCGAGCAGGTGGGCATCGAATTGGTGGCGCCGACATCGAGTAGCTGACTGGGTATTATTGGCTGACTGGTGTACTAGTCGACGTGGAGCTGGTCGACCAAGGGAGTGGTCGACCTAGAGAGGTCGACTGGAGGTGATCGTCGACTTGGGAGGTCGACGGGCACATACAGGAGCAGCTGGTCGACATGGTTGCCCAGTCGACCAGGTTACCTAGGTGACGAGGTGCTGCAGAGGCGCGCGAAGGTCGCCAGGGTGACTTCTGCGAGGCCGACCTCGGGGGTGGTATCCCGAGGTCGACGTGGCTGGTGGGCGCAGTCGCTGGCGTGGAGTCGACCTAGGCGTCTGCGCTGTGCACGTATGCACTAACGAGCTGCGCGCACCTACGAAGCAGGTGCACCGTTGTCCTTGGAGTGCAACGCTGTGCAGCCGACTTGCTGCAGCATTCGCACACCGTGGACTTGCAACGTTGGCAAGCCACGACTTTGCTCTGCTGGAACGCGGTCGACCAAGTTGTGCTGGCACGCGGTCGACCGTGCTGCGCTAGAAGTCGACCAGCAGCTTTGCTAGGTCTGATGTAGCCTTGCATGCCACTTTTGTTGCTATCATTTTGAACCATTGTTGTGAACTTTTCCTAGTGGAACTCTTGCCAATTCTCCCCATGAACTAGCAAGTAATGTGTGCACAAGGAACGAACGATCGCAGAGATCACACGAGCACCCGTGCCTAGCCCGTAGTCTAGCTCCCGTTGCTGAAGTTATCTCCGGATGAGTAGTTGTCGCGAGATAAGATGAATCACTGGCGAGTGTGTATACTGTATATTTGTACAGTGCTCTGAAGAAGCGAGTGCCGAGGAAAAGGGGGAAGGGAGGTCCGGAGTGATGGGTTGGGGCCGGATAAGGCAACACGTCAGCGGAGGGTCGCATGAAGGGGGGGGAGGGGGCACGACAGCTGGAAGGAGCTATTTGTTCCGTGTGCGTGTGCATGTTTCGTTTCCTTGCAGGTTGAATGCCCGAGCCAGCTGGAGCAGCAGCCACGAGCTGGAGGATCGGCTGATGGAGGGCTAAGTGCCAGTGGCAAGTGGAATGGGATGATGGCCCTTCGCCCTGGCGAGAAGGCCACCACCTCCAAGGGATTCTTGTGGAGTAGCAACAGGGGGAGGAGAGCAGGCAGGATATAGGGGGTACGGGCTATTGACTTGGCATTGCTTGTATGTTCTGTGCTAAACTCAAGAAATCGCAGTAACCTGCGTGCATGTGAGATCTCAGGCCAATACAAGCAGTAGATTAGGAATTGCACGACGGACGGGGATGTGAGTAAGCTAGAAGAGCTTATCACATACAAGCAATCTATGGAGCGCTAGTATGCGGACCAGAGCTGGGACGGAGTACGGACTAGAGCAGAAAGGCGAAGTCGGAAGTGATTCCTCAGAAGAACAGGGTGCTGACATGCATCGGGGAACGGATACGCGCGAGGACGCGGAGCATGGGCCGGATTCGCCCGGGCATGTGGCGGCCGGACAAGATCGGACGGGGCCACCGGCGGAAGGGTCAGCGCCAACCGGGGTGGAGAAGAAGAATTCGCGATCGGATGTGGAGCACGGCTCCTACCGGCGGAGTGCTTCATGGCAGGAAGAGGCGTCGGTGCAGCGATGGAAGTATACTCTGCTGCCCAAGATTGAAGTACCAGAGTGATTCTCTGGCGACACACGACGAGGACCTTCCATAAAAAACTACGTGATGCAACTGGAGAACTTACAAGTGCGCTGGGAGCGGGATCGCCTGGACCCTGAAGGGTTCTTCCGTGGTCTTGCGAATACGTTGACTGGAGAGGCAGAAACCTTTTATCGCATCATTCGGCGAGAGCTGCTGGATTGGGCGGGAAGAGCGGCACCCGGGGAGAGAGATCCCACGACGCGGTTCCTGGGCATGCTGGAAGAACAGTTTCCGGCGCAAACGCCAGAGCGGGTATCGGAGTTCCGAGATTTCAGGCGGCGAACCGGCGAGTCCCTGCTAGCATACTACGGCCGTCTGGTGGAGCTAGCCGAGGACATGACTTGTCACGACCAAGGACGGCTGATCAGCAAGTTTCTGAACGGGCTAAGCTACGATCTACGATGGGATGTGCAAGTGCACGTGTTCGACCTGGGTGCAAGAGCCACGCTCAAGGAAGCCTATGAAGTAGTGAAGCGGGTGGAAACTGGACGGAGACTGTACGAGATTGAGGCAGCTCTAGAACAAGGAGGAGAGCGACGACGACCCGCATGGACCGCAGCTCCGGCGGAACAGGAACGCCCGCCACGACGGGCAGGAGAAGAGAGGAAGTGTCACAACTGTGGCAAAGCAGGACATCTCAGGCGTGACTGCCGCAACCCCCCAGCCTGCTCGATCTGCGAGAGTCAAGAACACATGAGGCGCGACTGTCCAGACGCACCCGACTGTGATCGATGCGGACGGAAGGGGCATGCAGAGAAGGATTGCTACGCCACTAGGCGAGAAGGAAGGATGCGGAAGGACCCGGAAGACATGCGCGCGCAGATTGCACGTCTTCAGCGTCAGTTAGAGGAGATGGAAGGGCAGGACCCGAAGGGAACTGCGATGCTGGCTAAAGCAGAGGAAGCAGAGGAAGATGAGAGAAAGAAGAAGTGTTGGACTAGAAAGGAAAGGGAGTACAAGTACCTAACCCTAGAATTGTGTACCCCCTAAAGGCTAACCCACTGTAGCCTACACAAATACAACATATATAATGTTTGACACACCCCCATAGGCTAAGTGGGGGAGAGCAAGTGGTCACAAGACCAGTCAAAGCAAAACAAAGCAAGACAAGCTCAGGGTGGATCTCAAGGATACCACACAAATTCCGAGCACAAGCAAATGGTCACAAGACAAGTTCACATGCAGTTTGATAATAGAACAAGAGGTACAGTGATCACAACCTAGCAAGTGTAAGCATGCAGGTATATATATAGAGATCATAGTACAAGCAGAGTCAAGAAGTGAGCAAGTGAGGGAGAGTAGGCACAAGGCCTAGAACAGTACAGAAACGCTGATGATCACAAGGCTGAAGCGCCTTGGTGAACACATCAGCAGTGTTGGCCCGAGTGGCCACGTACGAGAGACGAAGCTGACCCCTCTGCTGCAGCTCTCACGCTAGGAAGTAGCGCAGAGCGATGTGCTTCGTTCTCTGCTCCAGTCTGTGCTCCTCACACAAGGCAATGGCTGCCTTGTTGTCGACGTACAGCACTGGAGGAGAACGAGGCCGCTCTCCAAGGTCGGTCAGCAGGTAGGTGAGCCAGCGTAGCTCCTGGGCCGCCATGGCTGTGGCGTAGATCTCAGCCTCACAACTGGAGCTGAGAACAGAAGAAGAGCGTGTAGAACGCCAGGAAACAGAGCCAGAGCCAAGGCTGAAGGTGTAACCCTGAGACGACCGCTGCGTAGCCTGGTCGTCAGCCCAAGAAGCGTCTGAGTGTCCAGTGAGGACAACGTCGCGCCGTCCTCCAAGCACAAGCCCCATGCCCGACGTACTGCACAGGTAACGCAACACCCTCTTAGCGGCATCCATGTGCTCCTTCCGGTGACGACCAGGAGCGACATAGCGTGCTAGGATGCTAAGAGGGTATGCAAGGTCAGGTCTAGTACAGGTCATCAGGTACATGAGGCAGCCCACAAGCTCTGGATACGGGCCACTCAGCTCTACGGACTCATCCGAAGGCAGAGCTGAGAGCGAGTGACCGGTAGACAGAGGAGTGGGCTGAGGCGAGGAGTACGTGAAGCCGAAGCGCTGAAGGACCTGCTGCACCATGTGTGACTGAGTCAAGGTGATGGTGCGCTGTGCTCTGTCCTGGGTGATCCGCAAGCCAAGATAGCTTGTCAGTTCACCCAGGTCTGTGCACGTGTGTCTCTTCTGCAGCTCCGACTTCACGTGGGCGAGTGCCTCAGTGTCAGCAGTAGCAAAGACCAAGTCGTCGACGTACACGAGAACGTAGAACGGCGGCAGAGTGGTGTCGGTGCGTAGAAACAGCGACGGGTCAGCAGTAGAAGGAGCAAATGTCAACATATATTTTATATGTGTTGTTTAGGTTAGTCTAGGTGTTACGTTTCTACTTACTTGCATGATTAGGGTTTGCTATATCTAGGGTTGTACTTCACATTTTCTATCAATTCATTCTTATCGTAACATGGTATAGAGCTAGGTTTCCCTTAGGCGATTTTTCCCCTAGGCGATTTTTTTCCCTTAGGCGAAATTTCTCTCGATAGTCTATGGGCCCACCACCCGCGTGCCTCGTAGCGACCCATAGCCCGAAGCGCCCTGCCCCGTAGAGCCCGAGTAGGTCGCGCCCCCCCGTCGACATCGCGCGTCACCCGTTTCTGCCCTGCGCCCCACCCGTTTTTGCCGTGCGTCACTCGTTTTCTGCCCCGCGCCCCACTCGTTTTACCCCGCGCGTTTCCCCCCAGCCCTCTTGCGCGCAGCAGACGAACGCGCGTAGCTGCGCGCGCAGCCTTAGTCGCACCCGCAGCTTCGCGCTAGTACGTCGCGGCCGCGCGCACGTGCAGCCCACCGTCTTAACCGCCCCCCAGACCTGAAAACCCGCCATTACAGACCTGAAAACCGCCGCCGAACTTGGAAACCCGCCGCCCCAGACCTGAAAACCGCCGCCCCAGACCTGACAACCGCCGCCCCACCTGGAAACCTGCTGCCCCACCCGTTCCAGGCACCTCACCCGGGATCAGCCGCCCCACCCAGTCCTCTCCACCGCATTGAACCGCACAGAACTGCACATAACTGCACAGAACCGCACAGAACCGCCGCCTTAACAGCTTCCCCACCTGAAAACCACCGCCCCAGACCTGACAACCGCCGCCCCACCTGGAAACCTGCTGCCCCACCCGTTCCAGGCACCTCACCCGGAATCAGCTGCCCCACCCAGTCCTCTCCACCGCATTGAACCTCACAGAACCGCACAGTACTGCACATAACCGCATAGAACTGCACAGAACCGCCGCCTCACCCGTAGCCCGCTGCCTTAACAGCTTCCCCACCTGAAACCTGCCTCCCGACGACCTACCACACCCGCCGTCAGTAGCCCCAGCCGATTACACTGCCGCCAGCTACACCAGCAGCAGCATAGGCTGCCCCCAGCGCACCAGCAGCAACGTAGGCTGCCCCCAGCAGAACCAGCAGAACCAGCAGAACCAGCAGAACCAGCAGAACCAGCAGCAGCATAGGCTGCCCCCAGCGAACCAGCAGCAGCATAGGCTGCCCCCAGCGCACCAGCAGCAGCTTAGGCTACCGCCAGCGCACCAGCAGCAGCTTAGGCAACTGCCTGCGCACTAGCAGCAGCATTGGCTGCCCCCTGGAGAACCAGTAGCAGCCTAGGCTGCCTCTCAGCAGAACCAGAAGCAGCACAGGCTGCCCCCAGCGCACCAGCAGCAGCTTAGGCTGCCCTCAGCAGAACCAGTAGCAGCATAGGCTCACATGGCATGTACTAGGGTTCTACAGCAGCAGGGCCAGCCGCAGCACTCCCGTCAGTTGGGGCCTGCGGGTCCAAAGTGTGGCGCCCCCAGCAGTGGCTCAGCTAGCAGTGGGCGAGACGTCGGCCCCTGCGGGTACCGGGCCCTGACAGGCCCTGGTGCTGGCACTACCTGCTGGAGTCCTGACCACACTGCGTCCAGCTGCTACCGTCGACTCGACGACCTCCACCGTGAGCGTTTTGGTCCTCACGCTATTACACCGCACTGGCCTTCGCGCCTTCGCCAGCGCACTACTGCACCAGTTGAGTCTCACCTGCCTGGTCTAGGACCCTTTCCGGCTGCACGAGTAGAGACCTGTGTTTCCAGTCTTGGTGCGTGTGTTGTTTCCAGTCCCGGCGCCTCTGAGGGTCTTTGTGTAGAAGCTGCAGCTACCACTAGTCTAGCACTAGCCTTTGTAGCTGGTTCGGGTGCGACCCCACAGACTGCACAGCTTTCCTTCACCCTAGATTCTGGAGCGTCCAGCTGTTTCTTTCGCGACTGTACCGACCTCACACCACTGCGCACTCCAGTCACTGTCGCCTTGGCTGACCCCTCTGTGGGACGTGTAGTTGCTAGCAGCACCACCACTCTTCCGTGTCCGGCGGCTCCCTCAGGTTTTCTTACAGGTTACTACACCCCCTCGTTCTCTAGGAACTTGGTGGGTGTCAGTCACCTTCACGACCTAGGCGTAGTCACTACTTTCCCACTGGACGAGCCTGTTGCCTCCTGCACTGTCGGTGCCACTGGGGCGCCCCTGGCCACATTCCACAGAGAGCCGGGATCTGGTCTGTACTCACTACACACTGGGTCCCACCACACTGAGTCGGGTCAGGTCAGGTCAGGCCAGGTAGCTGCTGTGTCGTGTGACTGTCGGTCCCTCACCCACCCGTCGGTCCTCTGGCACCACCGTCTAGGTCACCCGTCGTTCCCACGTCTAAGTAGGATGGCACGTTACCGTCTGGTCTCAGGTCTCCCAGGGTCGCTTGCACCGCTTCCCCGCTCGCCTGCGCCGCTGTGCACTCCTTGCGTCGAGGGTCGGCAGCGCGCTGCCCCTCACTCCTCCTCGTTCCCCCCCACCACGGCTCCCTTCGAGACCCTGCACTTGGACGTCTGGGGCCCCTCTCCGGTCCTTGGCCCACGTCAGGAGCGCTACTTCCTGATTGTGGTGGACGACTACTCCCGCTACACCACGGTTTTCCCCTTGCGACGGAAGGCCGACGTGCCTACCGTCCTCGAGCCGTGGCTACTAGCGTGGGGTGGCGCCCAGGGCCTGTGTGGGCTTCGCCTACACTCGGACCGTGGTGGTGAGTTTTCTTCCACTCGCCTGGAGAAGTTCTGTCAGGGTCGGGGGATCATCCAGTCTTACACGCTACCAGCATCACCGCAGCAGAACGGGGTAGCCGAGCGACGCATCGGCCTGGTCATGGAGGTTGCCCGGACCTCCATGTGCCATGCCGGTGCCCCCCAGTTCTTGTGGCCCCAGGCAGTCCGCTACGCCGCGCACCAGCTGAACCTGTGGCCCAGTGACGCACGGCCAAGGGTGACGCCGGTCTCCCTTTGGACAGGTTCTCCGGGCGTAGCAGCTGACTTCCGCGTCTGGGGTTGTCTGGCTCACGTTCGCGCCCCTGGCGCGAACAAGTTGTCTCCGCGCACTCGTGCTTGCGTCTTTCTTGGCTTCCCTTTGGACGCCTCCGGCTGGGTGTTCTACGACCCGGTCACCTACCAGTTCTTCGCTTCGCAGGACGTCACGTTCGACGAGTCTGTCTGTTACTACAGGAGTCGCCCCCACCGAGGTACTCAGGCCTTTTCCCCCCCGCTGTTCCTCACCCTTGAGCCCCCACCAGTCGCCCCGGTAGCCCCCCCCCCTTCGCGTCCTGCCCCGTCAGGTGTGTCGCACGTCACTCCGCAGTCTTCCCCCCCGCAGCGTCCAGTCCCTGTCGTGTCTGGGGGTGCGGGAGGTGCAGTTGCGGAGGGTGAGGGTACTGGGGCTGCAGGAGCTGGTGGTGTCGGCTCTGGGGGTGCAGGGGTTGTGGGCGTGGAGGTCACTCCTGTGGAGGACACGGCAGCCTCGACTCGGCGGCCTCGCCCTGCCTCACCCCCTGGCTTCCCGTCCCTCCCGCAGTTTCCTCCTCCTTCTTCTCTGCGGTCGGTTGCTGCGGAGCCTGGGGGTGTTCCTGCGGGAGGTACTGGAGGCCCCGGGGGTGTCGGTGGTGGAGGTGCTGGTTCTGGGGGTGCTGGAGCTGGAGGCACTGGCACTGTGGCGCCTACACCGCGCACTGTACGTTTCCTGACCCGTGAGCAGCGTCTCCTCCGGTTGGAGAGGGAGGAGCGTGAGCGATTTGAGAGGGCACAGCAGCAGCAGCAGCAGCAGCAGCAGGAGAGAGTAGAGGAGGAGTCACAGCAGCAGCACGAGAGGGTAGCGCAGGATTCCCGGTCGCAGCAGCGGGTGCAGCTGCAGCCGCAGCAGGAGAGGGTAGATGAGGAGTCACGGCCGCACCAGGAGAGGGTAGAGCAGGAGTCCCGCCCGCAGAAGCAGGTGCAGTTACAGACACAGCAGGAGAGAGTAGAGGAGCAGTCACGGCCGCACCAGGAGAGGGTAGAGCAGGAGTCCCACCCGCAGCAGCAGGTGCAGTTCCAGACGCAGCAGGAGAGAGTAGAGGAGGAGTCACGGCAGCAGCAGGAGAGGGTAGCGCAGGAGTCCCGGTCGCAGCAGCGGGTACAGCTGCAGCCGCAGCAGGAGAGGGCAGAGGCGGAGCCACAGGAGCAGCAGCAGGGGCCGGTACCGTCGCAGCAGACGCCAGAGGAGGCGGAGCAGCAGCGACTGCGACTACGCGACCTCCCCGACCCAGCACCTGCACGCTTTGTTCGTGGTCCCCTGTCGTCCCCTCCTGTTCCACCAGTTGAGTCCCTTTCCTCCTCCCAGTGGACTCGTCGTCCTCCCCTCAGTCGTGCTGTGTCTCCACAGCCCCGTCGGTCCCGTTACCGTGCAGACGGTCCGTTTCACCTTGTTCTCCGCTCTCGTGTTCCACCTCCTCCTGTCCTTCCACAGCCCCCTGAGTCGTCCCTCACTGTGCTTCACGACCCGTTGTCCGACTACCTCCGTGCCTCCCGTCCTGTCGTCTCCCGTGTTTTGTCCGCGTTGGTCACTCACCCGACTGCACCTCTGTCGTCTGTCTCAGCACTTGTTACCACTGTCTCTGGCTTTGCCTCTTCCCACCGCCTTGACTACGCCGCTCACTTGGTGAGTGGCCCTGCACGTTCTCCGTCCTCTGGGGGTGCTCCTGTCTTTCCCTTGGAGGTCGTAGAGGACAGGCAGTTCGAGCTTGGTTTTCTTGCGGCCGCTGTTCCTCATCTCTGCGCCATGCTGCTTGCCCCTGAGGGGGATCCAGACGCCCTTGATATCCCGATCCCTCGCACTCACGCCGAGGCGGTCTCGGGACCCTGGGCTTCGTACTGGATAGCAGCTGAGGAGGCAGAGATGGCATCTTATAGGTCCACAGGCACTTACGTCGATCCCACCACTTGGGACGAATGTCGTCAGTGGCCGATGGCTCTACAAGGTGAAGCGGCCGCCTGGATCACCACCTGTGTTCAAGGCACGCTATGTTGCGAGAGGCTTCAGTCAGCGAGAGGGGGTGGACTTCTTCCAGACCTTCGCTCCCACCCCGAAGATGAGTACTCTTCGGGTGTTGCTGCATATTGCAGCCCAGCGCGACTACGAGTTGCACTCCTTGGACTTTTCCACCGCGTTCCTTCAGGGGAGCCTGCACGAGCAGATCTGGCTGCGTCGCCCGCCTGGCTTCACTGGCTCTTTCCCACCTGGGACCCAGTGGCAGCTGCGTCGACCAGTCTACGGCCTGCGTCAGGCCCCACGTGAGTGGCACGACACACTTCGCTCGACCCTTGCAGCTCTTGACTTCTTTCCGTCGTCTGCTCACCCGTCACTGTTCGTTCGCCGTGGCTCGACCCCGTTCTTTGTCCTGGTCTACGTCGACGACCTAGTGTTCGCCAATCCCGACCGACGCGCGCTGGCCTCCGTGAAGGAGGAACTGCAGAGGAGACACACTTGCACTGACCTTGGTGAGCTGCAGCACTACCTTGGCCTGCAGATCACCAGGGACAGGGCAGCTCGCACCATTACGCTGACTCAGTCGCATATGGTCGAGCAGATCCTCACGCGGTTTCGCTTCCCGTTCTCCAAGGTACAGCTCACCCCTCTTGGTGTGGATCATGGGCTCACGGCTCCACCTTCGGACGAGTCATTTGAGTCCAGTGGTCCATATCCTGAGCTGGTGGGTTGTCTCATGTACCTGATGACATGTACTCGCCCAGACCTAGCTTACCCTCTTAGCGTCCTTGCGCGCTTTGTTGCGCCTGGGAGACACCGACCTTCCCACTGGTACGCTGCTAAGAGGGTGGCGAAGTATGTGGCGAGTACATCAGGCATGGGACTTGTCCTTGGAGGGAAGCAGCCAGTTACACTCACAGGTTACTCGGACTCGTCGTGGGCCGACGACGCGGAGACGCGTCGGTCTACACAGGGGTACTCCTTTAGCCTCGGGGCAGGTGCTGTTTCGTGGCGGTCGACTCGGGCGTCGTCTGTCGCCGGTTCCAGCTGTGAGGCAGAGGTGTACGCTGCGGCCATGGCCGCTCAGGAGCTTCGCTGGCTGTCTTTCCTTCTCACCGACCTTGGTGAGCGGCCTCGCTCTCCCCCAGTCTTGTTCGCCGACAACAGGTCTGCTGTCCTGTTGTGTGAGGAGCCCCGACTGGTTGGGAAGGCGAAGCACATCCAGCTTCGTTACTTCCTTCTGCGTGAGTTGCAGCAGCGTGGACAGGCACTCGTTCGACGTGTGGTCTCTGAGGCAAACACGGCAGATATCTTCACCAAGGCGTTGCCGCCTTGTGACCACCAGCGTTTCTGCACCGAGCTTGGCCTTGTGCCTGCCCGTCCTCACTTGCTTGCTTAGAGATGCCTTGTTCTGCATGTCTTGTACTCTTGCATCTCTTTATATTTGCTATATACCTGCATGTGGACTGGCCTTGTGGCCCCTTGCTTGCTCTCGGAGTGTGTGGTGACTTTGAGCTCCACCCTGAGATTTGTCTTGTTCTTGTAGACTGGTCTTGTGACCGTTGCTTGCTCTTGTTGTTTCTACAGGACTTCCGTCACCTAGACTATGGGGGTGTGTCAACATATATTATATATGTGTTGTTTAGGTTAGTCTAGGTGTTACGTTTCTACTTACTTGCATGATTAGGGTTTGCTATATCTAGGGTTGTAGTTCACATTTTCTATCAATTCATTCTTATCGTAACAGCAAACCCAAGAGCCGCAAGCGTAGTCCTCAGTGTGTCGTGCCACTCACGGGGTGCCTGGCGGAGACCGTAGACTGGCCGCCGGAGGCTCCACTGGGTACCAGGAGGAAACGACCCAGTGAAGCCAGGTGGGCGGCGCAGCCAGATCTCCTCGTGCAGGCTGCCCTGTAGGAACGCTGTGCTGAAGTCAAGAGAGTGGAGCTCGTAGTCACGCTGAGCGGCGACGTGTAGCAGAACCCGAAGAGTGGTCATCTTCGGGGTCGGGGAGAAGGTCTGGAAGAAGTCAACTCCCTCTCGCTGACTGAAGCCTCGTGCAATGTAACGCGCCTTGAAGACAGGCGGAGAACCCGGCGGCCGCTTCACCCTGAAAATGCACATGCCACTGACGATGTTCGCCCCAGGTGGGGGAACCTCGTCGACGTAGGTGCCTGTGGATTTCCAGGAAGCCATCTCTGCGTCCATGGCTGTCTGCCACTGAGAGGAGTAGAGACCCTCCATCGCCTCTGCGTAGGAGCGTGGGGTCGGGATGTCTGGTGCATCCGGGTCTCCCTCAGGGGCAACTAGCATGGACACGAGATGAGGCAAAGCAGCGGCAAAGCACTCAAACTCCTCCTGTCTGTCCTCAAGGACGTCCGTGCCAAGAGCACACTCACCCCCGACGGACGGAGGACAGACAGACTCAGACTCAGCAACAAGGCTAGCGGCGTAGTCTAGACGACAGGCGGCAGCAAAGTCAACAAGCTCAGCGACTAGAGCAGACGCAGAAGAGGACTCAAAGGAAGGGTCAGTGACAACAGTGGCAAGGAGACGTGTGACAGTAGGACTGGCAGCACGAAGAGAGTCAGACTCCGGGTCAGCAAGAGCAGGAAGAGAGGACGCAGGAGGAGACGGCAGAGGGACACGCTATGGAGCAGTGGAAGGACGCAGAGTCATATAGTGAGTGCCAGGGACAGGAGGAGGTCGCTCACGCGGAGCACGACGACCAGAGCGGACAGCACGGACAGGTGACTCTAGACGCGACTCAGGCGACGCTGGAGGAGACTCAGGCGACGGAGGACGAGACTCAGGCTCACGACGCTCCGTAAGACCTCCCGTCGGCTCAGCGTAAGGAGAAGGACCAGGCAGTGGAGAGGCTGGCTGTAACTGTGACTGCGACTGGACAGGCGGTGGACTCAGTAGGGGAGGAGAAGGACCAGTAGAGGGCGGGAGACTAAGAACCTGCTGAAGGAGCGGAACGTAGTACGGTCGCGGCCGCTCAGCACCTCCAGCGACAACCCCCTCAGCAGGCCCAGTCCCAGCAGCTCCAGTACCTCCAGGACGAGCACCCCCAGGACCAGCGGCTCCAGCAGCTCCAGCAGCACCAGCACCAGCAGCACCTCCAGCAGCGCCAGTAGCACCGCCAGCAGCAGCAGCACCTCCAGCAGCTCCAGCAGCACCAGCAGCACCTCCAGTAGTAGCAGTACCTCCAGCAGCTCCAGCAGTACCAGCACCAGCAGCACCTCCAGCAGCGCCAGTAGCACCGCCAGCAGCAGCACCTCCAGCAGCTCCAGCACCAGCAGCACCGCCAGCAGCAGCAGCACCTCCAGCACTAGGGTCCGCGGCACTAGGAGCGCCACTCCGGAGACTGCAGCGCCGAGTGTACCACTCTCGGAGCCGCTGGGGAGAGGGCAGCTCCCGCCTAGGAGGGGAAGCACTAGCACCAGCTCCAGCAGCACTCCTAGCTCCAGAAGCACCCCTCCTGAGGCTGCAGTACTGTAAGTACCACTCTCGTAGCTGCTGTGAGGAGAGAGCTCCTCCAGGTGAAGCACGCTCAGTCTCAGCACCCTCAGACGTAGCACACCCAGGCTCAGCACCCCCAGACTCAGAATCCGCAGGCTCTGCACCCCCAGGCTCAGCACCCCCAGACTCCGCACCCCCAGGCTCCGTACCCCCAGGCTCAGCACCCCCAGGCTCCGCACCCCCAGGCTCCGCACCCCCAGGCTCCGCACGCTCAGGCTCCGCTCGCTCAGGCTCAGCACCCCTAGCAGAACGAGAGTCGACAGCTACCTCGACAGGCTCAACCGGGTCTACCTGGGACACACCTGAGGGAGCGGCACCCTGAGGGGGGAGGGGGTCTACCACAGCAGCACCTGGCGCGAGGAAGAGAGGCGGGGGGGGGAGCGGGGCAGTGCGGTAGGGGAAGAGGCGGTAGTAGGGCACGGACTCGTCAAAAGTGACGTCCTGAGAGGGCAGGACACGGCGCGAGGTGGCGTGGTAAAACTGCCAACCAGACGCGTCCGGGACAAAGCCAAGGAAGACACAAGGAACAGCGCGGGAGGAGAGCTTGTCCGCGGACGTATCGCGAACAAAAGCTCGAGAACCCCAGACCCGAAAACGCGACGCATCGCCAACCTCTCCCGTCCAACGCAGTGTCGGGGAAGTCTCCGGCAAGGAGACACGGGGCCAGAGGTTGAGCTGATGCGCAGCGTATCGGACCGCAAACGGCCACAAAAAGTGGGGGGCAGCCGCATGGATCAAGGAGGTACGAGCGACCTCCATGACCAAGCCAATGCGGGGCTCAGCAACCCCATTCTGCTGTGGAGAGGCCGGAAGCGTGAACGACTGGCGGATGCCGTGCTCCGCACAGTAGGCTGCCAAGAGGTCGGAGGAGAACTCACCACCTCTGTCAGAGTGCAAATGCAGGACAGGAAAGTCCGACTGGAAACGCTCACTGAGCTGGAGACGAGAAGCGCGGATCCAAGGGATCAAGACATCAGGGACCTCACCCTTGGTGCGCAAGGGGAAGACCGTGGTGTAGCGCGAGTAGTCGTCAACAACTATCAGGAAGTACCTCTCCTGACCCTGACCACGGACGCGGGCTGGGCCCCACACGTCCATGTGGAGCGTCTGCAAGGGAGCAGTCGTCGGGGGAAACGAGGAGGAGTGAGGAGCGGCGCGCTGCCACCCCTCGACACAGGGAAGACAGGGAGGAGCAGGCGAGGGTGGGAGGGGAGGGAGAACCCTGGGAAGACCAGAGACAAGGTACCGTTTATGCATGGCACGAAGGCGCTGCACGGACGGGTGACCAAGTCGGTGGTGCCAGAGGACGGTCTCGTGCGCCAGAGAGCGACACGAGCAGGGGGCCGACAGCTGACCTGACGCAGACGCAGACGCAGCTACCCGAGGGGACTCAGTGGTCAGTGTGTACAGGTCCGACCCCGGCTGCCGAGTGAAGGTAGCCAGGTGACGGCCCGTCCGAGCACACGTGCAGTGTGTCACGCGCTCGTAGGCAGGGGTGAACTGGTGAACACCCCCGTCCTGGAGCGCACAACCCGCCACCAAGTTCGTAGAGAACGAGGGGAGGTGGAGACCTGACAGTGTGCCCGACGGGACCGCAGGACAAGGAAGGACAGTGGAGGAGGTCGCAATGACCGGACCCCCAGAGGGGTCAGCGAGGGAGACAGCAACTGGCCGAGCAAGCTGCTCAAGGGCAGTGCGGTCACGAAAGAAACAGCGAGAAGCACCTGAGTCCAGTGTGAAGGTGTGCAGTG
The DNA here is from genome assembly GCA_947471745.1 of Closterium sp. Naga37s-1. Classification (NCBI taxonomy): domain Eukaryota; kingdom Viridiplantae; phylum Streptophyta; class Zygnematophyceae; order Desmidiales; family Closteriaceae; genus Closterium; species Closterium sp. Naga37s-1. The sequence continues at coordinate 1,655,336 of CANJKZ010000814.1, forward strand.
CCTCAGTCGACTCAGTACCAGGGGGCGCAGACTCTCTAGCACCTAGAGTAGCAGCCTCACCGGCACCTGGGGTAGCAGACAGGCGAGTACCTGGAGTGGCAGCCTCACCAGCACCTAGGGCAACAGACGCACTAGCACCTAGAGCGGCAGCCTCACTGGTCCGAATGCCCGGGTCGGGCGGAACACGCAGGTACTGAGCACCCTCTCCACTAGTAGACATCACATACATGGCAGTGAGAATAGCATCAAAGTCTAGAGCATAGATATCAATGTTTTTCTTCATCAGATCAGCCCAGCGGGGCAGCTCAGTGGCATCAGGGAACTGAGTACGCCAAGCGTCGTCGAGGCGGGAGAAGCAGCGCTGCGTGGTGTGCGCCCTCCCACACGTCTGACCAGTGCGGTCACCTGTGCGGATGACGTACGTGCAGCTAAGGCCACCCCCCCCCCCCCGTGCTGAGAGTACCACTCACGGAGCTCCTGGGGCGACGGAGTGTGCTGCTGGCTCCGGCCACTGCCAGCGCCTCCACGACCACCACCGCCGCCGCCACCTCCTCGACCACCCCCTCCCCTGCCGCCGCCGCGTCCACCGCCGCCCCCACCACCGCCCCCGCCCCTGCCACCTCCCCCGCCGCTGCCGCCACCACCCCCACCGCTGCCACTAGTCCCTCCAGCCCCACCACCACCCCCACCGCCGCCACCGCCCCCACCACCGCCTCCCCCACCGTCACCTCCGCCTCCCTTGCCCCCTTTGCCCTTGCCGCTGCGGCGCCAGCTCGAAGCGGACGCAGTCCCGACCTTCTCAGCACCAAGGAGGTCGACAGCAGAAGCAGAGGCTACAGAGGGAAGAAGGGGGGAAGGGGAACACCCCTCAAAGAAAGGGGTGCGGGGGTCGCCACGAGAGGCACCTACAGCGACTATGCTAGCCTCAGCTGCAAGTAGTTCCTTCTCGAGGAGGGCAATGGTGAGTTCAGTGGGGCAGCGAGCTAGGAAGTGATCCCTGACTGCACGCAGAGTGTCAGGGAGGCGGGTGACTAGGTGGTAGAGAGTGAGCCAGAGCGGGGGGGGGGTTCGTGGCAAGAAACTCATCAGGCATAGCGGCACGGAAGCGGGCCTCACTAGTACGGAGGTGCGTGATGAGGTCAGCGACTGTGTGGAAAGAGGACAGGTCGGGGAACAGGTAGGGGAGTGAGAGACGGCCTAGCGCGGCAGAGGCAGGTGAGGAGTAGCGGGCAACGACAGCAGTGTACAGTGCCTGTGCAGTCTTGTGCTGGCCAAAATGCTCGCGCTCATCTATCGGCAGGGAGTTGCGAATAGCAAAGCGAGCGTGGGCGTCACGAGTCTGCCACTGTGAGCGGGTAGTGCTGCCAGCAGTAGTAGCAGGGGCAGTGGCATGGCCTAGGGCGTGATCGTACAGTGAGATGTCCTCCTTGGCAGTGAGCTGTAGGAAGAGGTGCAGGTCATCTAGCCAGGTGTCAAACTTCACTGGGCGGCCCTCAGCATCGAAAGCTAGCACAGGAGGGCTAGCCATAGTAGCAGTAGGAGCAGCAGTATAGTAGCAGGAGCAGTAGCAGTAGTAGCAGCAGGCGAACCCTAAAAGCAGCAGGCAGCGCGACTCAGGTAGGGCGGCTCGGTCCAGAGAGTGCTGCTCAGTACGGGGAGGGCGGCGCGGCTCGGTTCGGGCGGCGCGGCTCGGCTCGGGCTGGGCGGCTCGGTTCGGGCGGCTCGGTTCGGGCGGCCTGGTTCTGGCGAGGCCGTGGCTGTCGCGTGCGGGGCGCTAAGGGGCGGCGCGTGGGGTCGACAGGGCCGACGGGGCCGCTAAGGGGGGGGGCTCGCACGGGGTCGACGGGGCCAACGGGGCCGCTAAGGTGGGGCGCGCGCGGGGTCGACGGGGCCGACGGGGCCTCTAAGGGGCTGCTCTCAGGGTCGACGGGGCCGTGAGGTGGGCCGCTAAGGGGCGGCGCATGGGGTCGACGGGGCCGACGGGGCCGCTAGGTGGGGCGCGCGCGGGGTCGACTGGGCCGACGGGGCCTCTAAGGGGCTGCGCGCGGGGTCGACGGGGCCGACGGGGCCATGAAAGAGGGGCGCACGAGGGCGCTGGGGGGGAGGCGCTCGAGGGCGCTCCGACAGTAGGGCGCACGAGGGCGCTAGTAGGCAGACAGTCGTACGGTGTGGTGGGCCCTAAGGAGCGATCCTAGGTCTAAACCTACGCTCTTAATACCATGAGAGAAAGAAGAAGTGTTGGACTAGAAAGGAAAGGGAGTACAAGTACCTAACCCTAGAATTGTGTACCCCCTAAAGGCTAACCCACTGTAGCCTACACAAATACAACATATATAATGTTTGACAGAAGAAACAACGAGTGAAGCCAGCTTCGCGTTGATGGCGCAACCAGCAAGAGAGAGAGATGACATGGGGTTGCGCGCTCGTCAGCGTTACTTCCCGACAGACCGGCCCGTGGAGGAACGAGGCCCAAGGCGAACGGCGACTGGGGAAGCCGAGGAGGGAGCTCCGCGACGGCATCCGTTGGAAAGGATGGCATGTCAGCCGTCAGTGCTGGTGGTGGAAAAAGGGGTGATGACGGTGGGAGGAATAAAGGTGAAGCAAGCGATCCTGGACACGGGGGCTCACAATGTATTAATTGGCGCGCCGATGGCGAGGCTGCTGGGACTGGACCGAGAGGACAGAGTGATCCCCGAGGGCTACTTGCTGATGACGGCGGACGGAGGCGCAGCCAAGTGGATGCCCAGGACAAAGGGTACTGTGGAGATCGTGATACGCCCGGGGCAAAGCGAAGAGTGCACGGTGAGGATGAATTGTGGCATCTCATCCTCCGAAGATTTCGACCTCCTGCTCAGGGTGGAATACCTGTTCACCATTGGAACCACTATCTGCATGTGGGAAGAGAAGCTGTTGTGTCGAGTCACGTACTGGGAATATGGCAGCCCGCTGGCGGAACTGCCGGTGAGGTTCATTAGGAGGGAGCCCAGAGAGGCGTACCAGGCTATGAAGAGGTCGCGGGAGGAGGAGTTGGGGGTGATGCCGTGGAAGGAAATGGAGCAGACTCTGGCAGCGAGAAAACAGTACGAGGAAGTGTGGGGACCCAGCGACAACCTGAAGGAAGCACAGTTAAACTTACGGGCTTTCCGCAAGCCTATGGTGGTGCTGGAGCTGTACGGAAGAATAGCCACTGGTTTGGCCGCGCTGCTGAAGGCTGGGCACGCCATATCTACATACCTATATGTGGATAATGATGACAAGGCGAAACTGATGGCATGGCACCACATCGGGCTGCTGAAGGCACGTTACAGAGAGCAGATGATGGAAGAAGCGGCAGAAAGGGGGGCAGAACGGTTGTGCAGAGGAGTGGAGGAGATTGATGAGAGTCTGATAGCAGAATGGGGCAAGATCGATTTGGTGATTGCGGGCTGGGGCTGCCAAGGCTACTCAAGGGCCGGGAGGGGGCGAGGGATGGAGGACGCGAGGAGCAGGCAATTCCGAGAGATGATCCGGGTGTTGAAGATGATCAAGAAGCGACAAAGGGAAGTCATGTACATCATAGAAAATGTGGATATGGTGGAGGACGCGCGACCAGAGGTGAAAGCAGCAACGGAAGAAATCACGGCAGAGCTGGGGGCAGGAGTCGCATGGGACGCGGCGCAGAATGGGAGCCGAGCTTATCGGCCCAGGCGGTACTGGCAGAACGTGGTGCCAGAGGCGGCGCTGCGCTACCAACTCTCACGTATGGAGCGGCCAAGAGCGTGGCTAGTGGCTGACTTATTAGAGCCAGGACGGTTGGCCGCACCAGTCACGCAACCGGACCATCCCACGCAGTACCCGTGTAACAAGGTGGGAGAGCCTCGGCAGACGTGGCCGACCTTCGTGTCTTACGAGAATGCGAGGGGCTTCGTGCAGGTGGGGGACCTACCAGGACCAGGCATGGTGTACGATCAGGCGAGGGGAGAATGGGAGGATCCTACTGCCCAAGAACGAGAACTGGCTATGGGTTTCCTAACAGGAGCGACAGCTTGCCCGCAGATGACAGAGAAGGAAAGGAAGGCAGCACTGGGCAGGGCCATTGACCTCAATGCACTGCACTGGCTTATCACCACCATGACAGATCACCTGGACCGGAAATGGCTGGAGCGCAGGATCGGGCTCACAACACAAGTCAGGCCGCAGACACGCTTGGCCGCAGATAAGGAAATGGAGGCTCGCACGATGTTAGAAGGACTGGAGGCGAAGGAAGAAGATCAGTGGTGGCGTGGAATTCCAGAAGAACACCGGCGGGCGCACTGGAGGGATGAGCGTGAAGGAATCCCAGGGCGATACGCGGACGCAGCGGAAAGTGAAGAGGATGAGGAAGGCGAGGCTGAGAACATGGAAGGAGAAGAAGAGGCAGAGGAGGAGGAACCGCCGACGGAGTTCCGGGACTCAGATTGTGACATGGAAAGGGAGTTCTTCGATCCTCCAGACTGGCCGCCTATAGGGCCAGTGTACATGGCGCTGGAGGTTACCCCAGAGAGAGCGGAGGTAGCCGTAAGGACTGGAGAAGGGGAAACCAGCCAGGGTCAGAGAGAGGACAGGAGCCAGGCACAGGCGGAGCCAGAGGAGGAGAAACGGGCGCAGGTCTGGGACATAGGGGAAGCCCTGCAAGGGGAGCAGCGAAGGAAGGTAGAGGCGTTGCTGGCAAGGCACCGGGGAACATTTGCCTACACGCTGAAGGAGCTGGGATGCTGCAACTGCGCAACCATGATGCTGAATCTGACCACCACCATCTCAGTGTACCAGAGGAGAAGGAGGATGAGCCCGCAGGATCTGGAAGTGTGCCGGGAAAAATGTCTGGAGCTACTGGAAGCAGGGCTCATTCGCAGGTCAGAGTCGAGCTACGCAGCGGCGACGGTGGTAGCCGCCCGCATGGACCTGACAGGGACATTTCTCTCTCGCCGGATGTGTGGAGATTACCGAGACCTCAACAAAGTTACTGTGCCAGAGAGGTATGCCACCCCGATGGTGGACGAGATCTTTGATCAACTGGCCGAAGCAAGGGTGTTCTCAACATTAGACATGCGGCAGGGTTTCAATCAGATTCCAATAGCGGAAGAAGACAAGGCCAAGACTGCATTTCATGGGCCGGACGGAGCCTACGAGTGGAACCGGGTGCCATTTGGATTAAAGAACGCGTCACTCCTGTTTCAGAAGGTAATGGACGGGGTGCTAAGGGGACTGCAAGGAGCGCTCTGCTATATAGACGACGTCATCGTGTTTTCAGCAACACCAGAAGAGCATGTGGAGCGGCTGGCCGAGACGCTGGAGCGAATCAAGGGGGCCGGGCTAACGTGTCACCCGAAGAAATGTCGGTTCGGGCACACGTCAGTCACTTACCTGGGATTTGAGGTAGAAGGAGGGAGGCTGGCGATCCAACAAGCTAAGGTCGAAGTGTTGGATCGGGTGGCGCCAACCAAGGACAAGACCGCGTTGCGCGCGCTGCTGGGGTTTTTGAATTACTACAGGAAGTTCGTGGAGAACTTTAGCAAGAGGGCGGCGCCGCTGAACAAGCTGCTACGAGAAGAACAGAAGTGGGAGTGGGGTGGGGCACAGAAGGAGGCGCTGAGGGATCTATTGGAGGCGGTGAAGCATGGCGCAGTGCTGCAGTTACCAAGGACAGATGTGCCGTTTGTACTGTACACTGATTGGAGCAGCGCCGGAATGGGGGCAATCTTGAGTCAGCAAGAGGGAGGGGAGGAGAAAGTGGTAGCATTCGCCAGTCGTTTGTGTAATCCTGCAGAGGCGAACTACTCATCCTATGAGGGAGAAGGCTTAGCGGCGGTGTGGGCAGTGGGGCATTTCCGGGTGTACCTACAGGGTCGGCCCTTCCCGCTGGTGACAGACCATCAACCCCTACTGTGGCTCATGCAGAACCATTCGCTGACAGGCAGGAACGCTCGCTGGGCAATGAAGCTGCAAGAATACGAGTTCACCATCCGACACCGCCCGGGCAAGATGATGCAGCATGTGGATGGGCTATCCAGGAACCCTCCAGCCATAGCCCCGGAGATGGCACTGATGGCCATGACACCGGACCCAGCAACGCCACTGCGCAAGGAATAGCAGGCTAGAGCACCGGATGTGTGGGAAGACGAGGAGACACTGGCGTGGGTGAAGGGAGAAACGGCAGAGGGAGCAGTGGTATCAACCAGGGCGCGCAATAGGGGGCAGCATTATCGCTGGTACCAGAATCAAGTGCAGATACGGACCAAGGACGGGTGGAAAAGGGTGCCTGAACAGAAGAAGCGGGAGGGCATCATACAAGAGGTGCAACCATCTGGGGCATTACGGCCACTGAGAACGCAGCAACTGCTGTAGACAGGCTGGTGGTGGGCGGGAATGCGGAAGGACATCAAAGACTGGGTGGGAAGGTGCCAGGCATGTATCAGGAACAAGGCTGCGTTCGAGAGGAGCCAAGCGGAGCTGCAGCTGCTGCCGATTGTGGGACTGGGGTACAGATGGTCGCTGGACCTGGCGGGAGAGCTGCCTTTGACCAAGCGGGGGCGCCGATACGTGGTGGTGATGATAGGGCATGTGAGCAAATGGGTGGAGGTGCGAGCACTCAGCAGCAAGACAGCTGGAGCAGTGCCAGAGGCCTTTGAGGAGCAGGTCCTCGCTCGTTTTGGTGCCTGCGGGGAGGTGCTCACAGACCAAGGCACCGAATTTCAAGGGGAGTTTGACGAGCCGCTGGCGTCATGCCATATCACTCACCGCACCACCTCACGCTACCATCCGCAGAGCGATGGGCTGACGGAGCGGCTCATCCAAACGCTGAAGAAAGGACTGAGAGCCTACGGAGAAACCAAGAAACGAGACTGGGACAAGCACCTGCATTGGGTCATGGCGGGATATCGCTTCAGCAAGCAGGCAGCCCTGAGAGACGTGTCACCCTACCACCTGCTGTTTGGGCGCGATGCAACGCTACCAGTGGGAGCGCCAAGGGTGCTCACGGACGTGTTGACGGCCGGCACACCAGAGAAGTGGGCCGCCCTGGCGGTGGCAAGGGGAAACTACCTGCGTCAGCTGCTACCAGCAGCTTTGGAGAACCTGCGCGTGGCACAGCTACGGGACATCCATCGATACCGGCAGCGGCAGGAACAAAGGGCTCGAGGGGCACCACAGGCCCTGGAACAAGGACAGGAGGTGTACGTGCGTCGGTCACGGCGGGATGGATTGGACGTGGGACTATCGCAGCAGCGCTGGAAGGTGCAGGAGGTGAGGGAATCTGGCGTCCTGGTGTTGGAGAGTGAGACGGGGGTCAGAGTACAGGACCATATCACCAATGTCGCACAAGCAGGGAGGAATGCTCAGGACTATCGCGGCCCAGTGACTCGAGCACGGGCGGCACGCGGCCAGGGAGAAGGCTAAGCATCACTTGCAGCACATGAGGAAGGTGGTGGAGGAGTCAGGTGAAGCTTATAGAAGTCGAAGGCGGGAAATATGAAGCGAGAAGGATCAGTCGACCAGGAAGAAGGCGGTTCAAGGGGGGGCAGCTAGATCCCGTGACCAGGGCGAGGGCGGATACTGGCCGCGGGAGGGGGCAAAGAGAGACTCAGCAACGGAACAGCAAGAGAGGAGTTGAGAGGAGAGAGAAGGAGTAGCTGTGATAGGAGGTAGTGAGCAGGGAGAGTAACAGCAGGAGTGGGGTGCAGAGGAATGGGCCGGGGAAGGAAGAGAGATAACCCAGAGTTGTAAGAGAGGCCACTTGAGTAGAAGAAGGCAAGGATGGAGTGAAGAGAGGAGGGGGCGGGCAGGGACCAGAAGAGGGTAAGGGAATTTCTGACATAGCGCCTTGCAGGGCCGCCACTCTGGGCCGAGCCCTTGAAGCACAATGTTCACGAAGATTTCTTTGGAATGTTGCTTCCCAACTTCGGGATTTGGTGGCGGAGGCTCCGACAGCAATGAATGTAGCTATTGGCCTTCTCCCCTGGGGCCATTCTTGTCTCCAGTAGCTGCTGGAGCAGGCGGCTCGATGAAACTGAATCTTTTGGTTGGTACACGCCGTTCAGGTGGCGCCAAGCGTTGAGGGCTGGAGCAGGTGAAGTTCTGTATCAGCGAATGCTCAACTGCTCCATCGGCGACATGTTTCACAGAAAAACTCCATACGCCATCAGGGACTCGTTGTAGTACCTCGCCCTGGCGTCGTCGTTATCTTCAGCAGGTCCCGAGTAACTCCCGTCGAAATAATGGAAGATCTGCGCGTTTTGCAGCAGCAGCTCCAGCTCGAACAGGGCCTCTGATATCAGGGTAAAATACCCTGATTACCCTGATTTCAGGGTTGACATACCCCCCTTGCCCTTGAAGAATAAGGGTCTCTGTATTTGAAGCCCTGAGATTTCAAGATGTCTGTTTTATATCACCTTGAGATTTCAGAGTAATGTATACCTGCCCACCCTGAGGCTTCAGGGTGCTTGTATGGCGTACCCTAAAACAGTTACACTGTGCACCTAGGGGGGCCCTTGTGCGAAGTCCTTGATTTCCAAGATTTCGCGCCAGAAACGCACGAGTCGCCGATCACCACTCACATTGACGACAAAATTGCCCACATGAGGCAAGTTATAGCGATGCAGCAGGCGCGACTGCCCGTTACAGTACCCCTCTCACACCCACCACAAACACTTACCCATTTATACGAACTCAAACGTCTGTTGCTGCATGTCCCTAGTTGACCAATCGTAGCATAGTGTTAGTCAATTTCCCGCATGTAGGCTCTGTGCACTTGCATTGCCCGAGGCGTCCGACACCTCCCATCACCCCACCCATCTCAAGCCAGTACATGTTGGTGGCACTTGGCCATCTCGTTCACCATTTCCTTCCATCTGTTCATTACGTCTCTTTGCTCGGCAGGCTCTGCAGTGGTAGCAAACACTATGCAAAAAAATGCCCTTAAGTATCAGGGTTTAGTTCTGGCATGCCCTGAGAAATCAGGGTCCATGTAGGGGCTCTGTCTTGAGGAGGACACGCATTTCTGAGCCATGCCCTGAGGGCTCAGGGTCCCTAAAAATTGTCAGAACTATGTATTTATATGCTCTAGGCTGTAGTGGGGCACTCCTTATGGGGTACAGACCATTTAGGTTTTGCTATACTAACTCTGTACTGCTCTCATTCTAGTCATTCTTCATTCCTACTTTCTGACATGGTTTCAGAGCAGGTTCCCTAGTGGGAACGTTTTTTATGGCCCACCACGATGGTTTTTTTTCCAGCTCTGCCTGAAGCGCGCCTCGCGCCTGCCTCACCTGTGCTGTCGCGCGTCCTGCCCTACTGCCGCCCGTAGCGGCCCTGCCCTCCCGGCCCGTCGCGGCCCTGCCCTAACGGCCCGTCGCGGCCCTGACCTAGCCGCCCGTCGCGGCCCTGCCCTGTCGCCACCCATCGCGGCCTGACCTAGCCGCCCGTCACGGCCTGACCTCGCCGCCCGTCGCGGCCCTGCCCTGCCGCCACTCGTCGCCGCCCTGCCCTCAGCCGCTCGTCGCGGCCCTGCTCTACTGCCGCCCCGTTGCGGCTCTGCCCTGCAGCCGCCTTGTCGCGGCCCTGCTCTACCACCGCCCCGTCGCGGCCCTGCCCTGCAACTGCCCTGTCGCGGCCCTGCCCTGCTGCCGCCCCGTCGCGGCCCTGCTCTGCCGCCGCCTCGTCGCGGCCCTGCCCTGCAGCCGCCTTGTTGCGGCCCTGACCTAACCGCCACGTTGCGGCCCTGACCTAACCGCCACGTTGCGGCCCTGGTAAGCGCCCGCCCTGCTAAGCGCGCCGCCGCGCCCGCCTGCCTACCGCACCGCGCCGCCCAGCCGAGCCGCGCCACCCAGCCGAGCCGCGCCGCCCAGCCGAGCCGCGCCGCCCTGCCGAGCCGCGCCACTCTGCTGGACCGTGCCGCCCTACCCTACTGCGCTGCTACTGCCGCCATGGCTAGCCCTACTGTTCTTACCTTCGATGTTGAGGGTCGTGCGGTAGATTTCGACGTTTGGGTAGATGACCTGCAGCTCTATCTTCAGTGCGACTCTAGGGACGGAGTCTCGCTTTTCGATCACACGTCTGGCGCCTCTGTTGCACCTAATGCCAGTGCTGACAGTACGGTTCGCTCGCAGTGGACTACTCGTGGCGCTGTTGCTCGCCTTGCTGTTCGTAGTCACCTGCCGTCTGCTGAGCGTGCACACTTTGGCCAGTACAAGACTGCTAAGTCTCTGTATGACACTGTTGTTGCGCGCTACTCCTCCCTTGCCACTGCTGCCCTCAGCCGCCTCATGCTGCCGTACTTGTTCCCTGGCCTGGCCGCCTTTGCCACAGTCGCTGACCTCATCACTCACCTCCGCACTAGTGACACCCGCTACCGCGCTGTGCTTCCCTCCGAGTTTCGCGCCAAGAACCCCCCCCCCCCATGTACATCACCCTCTTCTACCTCGTCACCCGTCTCCCTGACTCTCTTCGCTCAGTCAGGGACCACTTTCTCTCCCTTTGCCCCACCGAGCTCACCGTCGACCTGCTCGAGGAGCGCCTCACTGCAGCTGAGACTAGCATAGTCGTTGTAGGAGCTTCTCGCGGCGACCCTCGCGCCTCTTTCTTTGAGGGGTGTCCCCCCGTTCCCCTTTTGCCCTCTGTTGCTTCTACTGCTGCTGTCGGCCTTGCTGGCACCGAGGAGGTTGGGGTTGCGTCTGCTCCTAGTGGGAGGCGCCGTAGCGGCAAGGGCAAGGGGGGCAAGGGTGGTGGAGGGGACGGCGGGGGAGGCGGTGGTGGCGGTGGAGGAGGCAGAGGGGGTGGGGGTGGAGGTGGGGGTGGTGGCGGGAGTGGGGGCGTTGGTGGCGACGGTGGAGGTGGTGGAGGCAGCGGCAGCGGCAGTGGGGGTGGCGGCGGTGGTGGAGCTGGTCGGGGTGGAGCCGCACAGCGTGGAGGCTTTGGCGGTAGCCAGCGACAGCAGCAGCCACGTTCCCGTGAGGCCCCGTCGCCCCAGCAACTACGTGAGGGGTACGCTGGGCGTGGGAGGTCTGGGGGTGCTGGTCCCTGCGCTTACGTTCTCCGCACCGGCGAGCGCTGTGTGGAGACGTGCGGGCTGCCATACAGACGCAACGCTGTTTTGGTCGCCTGTCTGACGCCTGGCGCGCACAGTTTCCTGACGCCGTTGAGCTCCATTGCTGGGTTGATCTGCTTAAGTCTGGTGTTGCTATCTTTGATCTTGATTTCGATGATATCCTTGCTGCCATGTATGCTGTGACCATTAGTGCTGAGAGTGACTGTTACCTATGTGTTCCGCCCGACCCAAGCACTGAGGCTGCTGCTCTAGGTGCTAGTGAGTCTGCTGCTCCAGGTACTAGTGAGTCTGCTCTCTCAGGTACTGCGCCTGCTGAGGCCTTGCACACCTTCACGCTTGACTCAGATGCTTCCCGCTCCTTCTTTCGCGACAGCACCACACTCACGCCGCTCAGTCGGCCGGTTGCAGTCTCCCTGGCGGACCCCTCTGGGGGCCCAGTCCTTGTGCACTCCTCTACGGTTCTGCCGTGTCCGGCGGTCCCGTCTGGCTCACTGTTGGGTCTTCACCTGCCCTCGTTCTCTACGAACTTGGTGAGTGGAGCTCACCTCTAGGACGTGTGGGTTGACCAGTTCACTCCTGGAGGTCAGCGTGTGACCCACTGTACGTGTACTCGGACAGGCCGCCACCTGGCCACGTTCACCCGTCGGCCTGGGTCGAGCCTGTACACACTGACTACTGAGTCTCCTCCAGTTACTGAGTCCGGTCAGGTAGCCGCGTCGGGTCAGGTGTTTGCTGCAGCGTCCCGGTCTGGTCTGGAGTCTGCCCCCTGCTCGTGTCATCTCCTGTCACACCAGACTCTCCTTTGGCACCACCACCTTGGTCACCACTCCCTGCCTCATCTCCGAGGTATGGCCTCACGTGTCCTTGTCACTAGTCTCCCCCGGTCTCTCCCTCCCCTCCCACCGGGGCCTGCCCCTACCTGCGTTCCTTGCGTCGAGGGACGGCAGCGCGCCGCTCCTCACTCTACCGAGTTCCCTCTGACGGAGGCTCCCCTGCAGACTCTCCATATGGACGTGTGGGGCCCAGCCCGCGTCCGTGGACAGGGGCACGAGCGTTACTTTCTGCTGGTCGTTGACGACTACTCGCGTTACACCACAGTCTTCCCGTTGCGCCGCAAGGGTGAGGTCACTGAGGTGTTGATCACCTGGATCCGCGCTGCCCGTCGCCAGCTCAGCGAGAGTTTTGGCTCGGAACTTCCTGTTCTGCGTCTGCACTCATGAGCGGAGCGTCATGAGCCTGAGTCTCATCCTTTGTCGCCTGTTCGCGCTGCTCGCACTGGTCGTCGTGTTTCGTGTCCGCGTCCTCCTCCTGTCCCCGGCACGCACCAGATGGCACTTCGTCCTTCCTCTGTTCCACTGCGTGTCCCTCTGCCGTCTCCTCCTGCGACCTCTCTTGCTGACGGACCGGACCCTGAGTCTGACTCACTTCGTGCTGCTAGTCCTACTATCACACGTCTTCTGGCCACTGTTGTCACTGACCCTTCCTTTGCGTCCACTGCTGCGTCTGCCCTAGTTGCTGAGCTTGTTGACTTTGCTGCCGCCTGTCGCCTAGACTACGCCGCTAGTCTTGTTGCTGAGTCTGAGTCTGTCTGTCCTCCGTCCGCCGGGGTTGAGTGTGCTCTTGGTACGAACGTACTTGAGAACAGGCAGGAGGACTTTGAGTGTTTTGCAGCTGCTGTACCTCATCTTGTGTCCATGCTGATTGCACCTGAGGAAGACCCGGATGCAACAAAAATCCCGACCCCGCGCTCTTACGCAGAGGCGATAGAGGGTCCCTTGTGAGAGTACGACGGCTTATGCTGGCTTTGCTAGCTTGCCTAGACTATATTATGCTATATCTAGCTTGGGTTTTATTTATCATGCATAGATATGCTTGATTTCCTAGGTTAGTGTGAGAGTACGACGGCTTATGCCAGCTATGCTTGCTTGCCTTTACTTTATCATGCTATTTCTAGCATAGGATAATTATATGCATGCATGAATTGCTTGATTTCCTAGGCTAGGTGCTTTCCTATATTATATTATAGTTATAGCACCGAGCTAGGTTGCGTGCACCGAATTCTGGCTTTTCGGTTGCCACTGAATTGCCTTCTACCGAATTCGGGAAGGATCTGTTCGGGACGCTTCGCGACCCGCGGAACCTTCGCGTAACACCTGGTTACAGGGCCTTGTGTCGAGCCTATATATAGCCTCGTGTTGTACCCAGGTGAGCATTCAATTCAATTCAAACCCTCTTTTCTGAGCTCGATCCTAGATCCTCACACTTGGTAATCAGAGCCTGTTTCCACGCGAAGTTTTTCGACCGCTTAAACCTAGCTTTTAAAACCGCGGGGGCGACGACGGAAAGCGCCGATTTCGGGTACGTAAACCAGTTCCGCGCTATTTTCTAACGTCCCCCTCGAACCGGTTTTCAAACACTCCTCAGGTCCAGTGGCTAAAAAGTTGGAATTTCGACCGTCAGATCGCTAAAAAAAGTTGGAATTTGGAGCGTCGGATCGAATTTCTTCTCAACGGCCGAGATCGGATGCGAATTTCGACTAAGGGAGAATCACGCGACCTACAGAATCAGCGCTCGTCAATTCTACATTCGGTTCGACTCACAGTAAGATGACCAGCGTGTGAAAATGAAGAACGAGAATGGGTGAACTATGAAATGAAGTGAGTACAAATAGGAAACCCTAATTGGGTTGTACCCCTTATGGGATACCCCACTATAGCCTACACAACAGCATAAGCTATATAATGTTCTGACACACCCCCATAGGCAAAGTGGGGGAGAACAAGGGGTCACAAGACCAGTCAAGCAAAGCAGAGCAAGCTCAGGGTGGATCACAAAGTCACCACACAGTCCGAGCACAACGACAAGGCCACAAGGCCAGTTCACATGCAGGAGTACACATATATATATAGAGCTAGACAAGCAAGAGCAGGTATATATATGTAACAGTACAAGCAAGGTCAAGAAGAGAGCAAGTGAGGCAAGACAGGTACAAGACCCAGCTGGGTGCAGAAGCGCTGATGGTCACAAGGCGCAAGTGCCTTGGTGAACACATCAGCAGTGTTGGCCTCAGAGGCCACGTAAGCAAGTCGCAACTGACCACGCTGCTGCAGCTCACGAGCAAGAAAGTAACGGAGAGCAATGTGCTTCGTTCTGTGCTCCAAGCGCTGCTCTCGACACAAGGCCAGCATGGCCTTGTTGTCTACGTACAGCACTGGAGGAGAACGAGGCGGCTCTCCAAGGTCAGTCAGCAGGTAGGTGAGCCAGCGAAGCTCCTGTGCAGCCATGGCCCCGGCGTAGATCTCAGCCTCACAACTGGAGCTGAGAACAGAGGACGAGCGAGTAGCCCGCCACGAGACAGAGCCGGAACCAAGACTGAAGGTGTAACCCTGCGACGACCGCTGTGTAGCCTGGTCGTCTGCCCAAGAAGCGTCCGCGTGCCCAGTGAGGACCACTGGACTCCGCCCTCCAAGCACTAGCCCCATGCCCGACGTACTGCACAAGTAGCGCAACACCCTCTTAGCTGCAGCCATGTGCTCTGGTCGGTGTCTCCCAGGAGCAACATAGCGTGCAAGAATGCTAAGAGGGTATGCAAGGTCAGGTCGTGTGCAGGTCATCAGGTACATGAGGCAGCCAACAAGCTCTGGGTACGGGCCACTCGACTCTACGGACTCATCCGAAGGCAGAGCTGAGAGCGAGTGGCGAGTAGACAGAGGAGTGGCCTGAGGCGAGGAGTACGTGAAGCCGAAGCGCTGAAGGACCTGCTGCACCATGTGTGACTGAGTCAAGGTAATGGTGCGGCGTGCTCTGTCCCGAGTGATCTGCAAGCCAAGGTAGCTGCGCAGTTCACCCAGGTCTGTGCACGTGTGTCTCTTCTGCAGCTCGGACTTCACGTAGGCTAGTCCAGCAGTGTCAGCTGTGGCAAAGACCAAGTCGTCGACGTACACGAGGACGTAGAACGGCGGCAAAGAAGTGTCGGTGCGCAGAAACAACGACGGGTCAGCAGTAGAGGGAGCAAACCCAAGAGCCGCAAGCGTAGTCCTCAGTGTGTCGTGCCACTCACGCGGTGCCTGGCGGAGACCGTAGACTGGCCGTCGGAGGCTCCACTGGGTGCCAGGAGGAAAAGTCCCAGTGAAGCCAGGTGGACGGCGCAGCCAGATCTCCTCGTGCAGGCTACCCTGCAAGAAAGCAGTACTGAAGTCAAGAGAGTGGAGCTCGTAGTCGCGCTGAGCGGCTATGTGCAGCAGCACCCGAAGAGTGGTCATCTTCGGGGTGGGAGAGAAGGTCTGAAAGTAGTCAACTCCCTGCCGCTGACTGAAGCCACGAGCGACGTACCGCGCCTTGAAGACAGGTGGAGAGCCCGGCGGCCGCTTCACCCTGAAGATCCACATGCCACTGACGATGTTCGCCCCAGGAGGGGGAACCGCGTCAACGTAGGTGCCTGTGGACTTCCAGGACGCCATCTCTGCATCCATAGCTGCCTGCCACTGAGAGGAGTAGGGACCCTCTACGGCCTCCGCGTAAGAGCGCGGAGTCGGGATGTCTAGTGCATCCGGGTCTCCCTCAGGGGCAAGTAGTACGGACGCGAGATGAGGTGAAGCAGCAGCCAGACACCGGAACTCCTCCTGCCTGTCCTCAAGGACGTCCGTGCCAAGAGCACACTCACCCCCGACGGACGGAGGACAGACAGACGCAGACTCAGCAACAAGACCGGCAGCGTAGTCTAGACGACAGCGAGCAGCAAAGTCGACGAGCTCAGCAACAAGTGCAGACGCAGCAGTGGACTCAAAAGAGGGGTCAGTGACGACAGTAGCAAGGAGACGTGTGACAGCAGGACTGGCAGCACGAAGAGAGTCCGACTCCGGGTCAGGAAGAGCAGGAAGAGAGGACTCAGGAGGAGAAGGCAAAGGGGCACGCAGAGGAGCAGTGGACGGACGCAGAGACATCCGGTGCGTGCCAGGGACAGGAGGAGGACGCTGACGCGAACCACGACCACTAGTGCGAGCAGCACGGACAGGCGACGCAGGACGAGACGCAGGCTCACGACGCTCAGCAAGACCTCCAGTAGGACCAGTGTAGGGAGAAGGAGCGGGCAGTGGGGAGGCCGGCTGTAACTGGAACTGTGACAGGACAGGCTGTGGACACTCTAAGGGAGGAGGAGGACCAGTAGAAGGCGGGAGACCAAGAACCTGCTGAAGGAGCGGAACGAAGTACGGTCTAGGCCGCGCGGCGACTCCAGACACAGCAGGGACAGCACCAGTACCCCAAGCGGGAGCACCAGCGCCAGCAGCACCTCCAGCTCCAGGACCTCCAGCAGCACCAGTAGCACCCCCAGCAGGACCGCCTCCAGGACCGACAGCAGTAGCCTCAGCGCCAACACCCTCAGCAGCTCCAGCTCCAGCACCTCCAGACGCAGCACCCCCTGGCTCAGCACCCCCAGTAGCAGCACCCCACGGCTCAGCACCCCCAGACTCCGCACCCCCAGGCTCAGCACCCCCAGTCGCAGCACCCCCAGGCTCAGCACTCCCAGACTCCGCACCCCCAGGCTCAGCACCCCCAGTCGCAGTACCCCCAGGCTCAGCACCCCCAGACTCAGCACCCCCAGGCTCAGCACCCGCAGCAGGACCAGAGTCACCAGCAACCTCGACCGGCTCGACTGCGTCTACCTGGGACACACCTGAAGGGGCAGGACCCTGAGGGGGAAGGGGGTCTACCGGGGGGGGACCTGGCACAAGGAAGTGCGGTGGCGGGGGGAGGGAAGGAGTGCGGTAGGGGAAGAGGCGGTAGAAGGGGACTGACTCGTCGAACGTGACGTCCTGGGAGGACAGAACACGACGAGAGGAGGGGTGGTAGAACTGCCACCCTGGAGCGTCAGGGGGGAAGCCGAGGAAGACACAGGGAGCAGCACGAGGGGACAGCTTGTCCGCAGACAAGTCACGGACAAACGCCCGAGATCCCCAGACACGGAACGCAGACGCATCGCCGACCTTCCCCGTCCACAGCAGAGCTGGAGAGGTCTCCGGCCGGGAGACCCTGGGGTGAAGGTTGATCTGATGCGCCGCGTACCGAACCGCAAACGGCCACAGAAAATGGGGGGCAGCCGCATGCATCATGGACGTACGAGCGACGTCCATGACCATGCCAATGCGGCGCTCAGCAATCCCATTTTGCTGTGGAGAGTCCGGAAGCGTAAAGGTCTGGCGGATGCCTCGTGCACGACAGTAGGCTCGCAGAAGGCCAGAGGAGAACTCTCCACCTCGGTCAGAGTGCAGACGCAGAACAGGAAAGTCCGAGCCGAAGCTCCTCCTGAGCTGGAGACGAGCTGCGCGGATCCAGTCGATCAACACCTCAGTGACATCACCCTTGCTGCGCAAGGGGAAGACTGTGGTGTAACGCGAGTAGTCGTCAACCACCAGCAGGAAGTAGCGCTCGTGACCCTGCCCACGGACGCGGGCGGGGCCCCACACGTCCATGTGAAGCGTCTGCAGAGGAGCCTCTGTCGGGGGAAACTGGGAGGAGTGAGGGGCAGCCCGGAGCCGCCCCTCGACACAGGGGACACAAGAAGGTCCGGGTCCCGAAGGAAGGGGAGGGAGAGACCGGGGAAGACCAGAGACAAGGACACGGGAAGCCATGCCCCGAAGACGAAGCAAGGAGGGGTGGCCAAGACGGTGGTGCCACAGGAGAGTCTCGTGAGACAGGCGGCGACACGAGCAGGGGGCAGACTCAGGACCAGACCTGGACGCAGCAGCAAACACCTGACCCGACGCAGCTACCTGGCCAGACGCAGGGACAGGAGGAGACGCAGTGGTCAGTGTGTAGAGACTCGACCCTGGCCGACGCGAGAACGTGGCCAGGTGTCGGCCTGTGCGGGCATCCGAGCAGTGGGTCACCCGCTGACTCGCAGGAGTAAACTGGTGAACCCCCGCATCCTGCAGGTCAGCACCACTCACCAAGTTCGTCGAGAACGAGGGGAGGTACAGACCAGACAAGGTGCCCGAGGGGGCAGCCGGACACGGGAGGACAGTGGAGAAGTGAGAGAGGACAGGACCCCCAGAGGGGTCAGCCAGGGAGACTGCAACCGGCCGGCCAAGCGGCGTGAGTGTGGTGCGGTCTCGAAAGAAGGAGCGAGAAGCCCCTGAGTCAAGTGTGAAGGTGAGGGAGGCCGAAGCCGACGCAGTACCTGAGAGCGCAGCCTCACCAGTACCTGAGAGTGCAGACGCACTGGCACCTAGAGCAGCAGCCGCAGAAGTACCTGGCGCAGCAGTACCAATGCCCGGGTCGGGCGGGAAACACTGGTAACAGTCACCCTCCTCACTAATAGTCACAGCATACATGGCAGCAAGGATAGCATCAAAGTCAAGATCAAAGACAGCTACGCCAGCCCTAGACAGCTCTCCCCAACGGGGAATCTCACTGGCCTCGGGGAACTGCTGACGCCAAGCGTCCGTCAGGCGGCCAAAGCAGCGCTGAGTGGGGTGCGCACCCCCACACTGCTCACCCGCTCGGTCACCGGAACGAAGGACGTAGGTGCACGGACCAAAACCCCCACCCCGCTGACGTTGCGTGTACCACTCACGGAGCTGCTGGGGCGGGGGGATGTCCCGCGAACGCTGCTGCTGCTGCTGCTGCTGCTGACGCTGGCCACCACCAGGGCCGCTACGCAGCGGGGCACCACCCCGACCAGCTCCACCCCCTCCGCCACCGCTGCCTCCACCTCCACCACCACCGCTGCCTCCGCTCCCACCGCTGCCGCCACCACCGCCTCCTCCTCCGCTGCTGCCACCGCCACCACCGCCCCCGCCACCACTCCCACCGCCACCCCCACTCCCTCCTCCGCCTCCACCGCCTCCTCCACCGCCCCCGCCAGCTCCACCCGCGCCCTTGCCCCCCTTGCCCCTGCCAGGGCGGCGTCTCCCGCTAGGGGCAGACGCCGCGCAGACCGACTCAAGACCAAGCAGGTCGGCAGCAGCAGCAGAGGCAACAGAGGGCAGCAGGGGGGAAGGAGAACACCCCTCAAAGATGGGGGTGCGAGGGTCACCACGAGAGGCTCCTACAGCGACGATGCTCTTCTCCGCCGCCAGGAGGGACTTCTCGAGGAGGTCGACAGTGAGAGTGGTGGGACAGACCGAGAGGTAGTGGTCCCTGACTACGCGAAGGGAGTCAGGGAGGCGTGTGACTATGTAATAGAGAGTGATGTACATGGGGGGGGGGTTCTTGGCGCAGAACTCAGCAGGAAGGGCGGCGCGGTAGCGAGTGTCACTAGTGCGGAGGTGCGTAATGAGGTCAGCGACAGTGGGAAAGGCAGTAAGGTCAGGAAAGAGGTACGGTAGCATGAGGCGGCTCAGGGCAGCAGTGGCAGGGGAAGAGTAGCGCGCAACTACAGCGTCGTACAAGGTCTGAGCACTCTTGTACTGACTAAAGTGCGCGCGCTCAGTGGTAGGCAGGTGGCGACGCACAGCAAGACGTGCAGCAGCATCGCGGGTGGCCCACTGAGAGCGAACAGTGGGGTCAGCATCAGTAGCAGGGGCAGGAGAGGCGCCAGAGGTGAGGTCAAAGAGGGAAAGACCGTCCGCCCTATCGCACTGTAAGAACAGCTGCAGGTCGTCGACCCAGACCTCAAAGTCAATGGCTCGACCCTCAGCGTCAAAAGCGAGGACACTAGGGGTAGCCATGACGACGACAGACGAGCAGTGCAAGCAGTAGGGGAAGGGCACGCAGTGACAGTGGGGCTGTGCTCACTGGACAGGGCAGGTCGGGCGGCTCGGCAGTAGGGCGGCTCGGCTGCTCAGCGGCTCGGCGGCAGGGCGGCTCGGCTGCTGGGCGGCTCGGCTGTTGGGCGGCTCGGCGGCAGTGCGGCTCGGCTCCCGGGCGGCTCGGCGGCAGGGCGGCTCGGCTCCCGGGCGGCTCGGCTGCAGGGCGGCTCGGCTCCCGGGCGGCTTGGCGGCAGGGCGGCTTGGCTCCCGGCGGTTCTGCTGCTAGGCGGCTCCCGCAGGTAGGGCGGCGGTAGGGCCGCAGGTTGGGCGGCGGTAGGGCCGCAAGGAGGGCGGCGGGCGGGCCGCAGGTAGGGCGGCGGTAGGGCCGCAAGTAGGGCGGCGGGCGGGCCGCAGGGAGGGCGGCGGTAGGGCCGCAAGTAGGGCGGCGGGCGGGCCGCAGGTAGGGCGGCGGGCGGGCCGCAGGTAGGGCGGCGGGCGGGCCGCAGGTAGGGTGGCGGGCGGGCCGCAGGTAGGGCGGCGGGCGGGCCGCAGGTAGGGTGGCGGGCGGGCCGCGACGTGAGGGCGGCGGGGCCGCTGTAGTGGGGCGGCGGGGCCGCTTAGCAGAGAGCGGCGGGGCCGCGTGAGCAGGGCGGCGGGGCCGCGTGAGCAGGGCGGCGGGGCCGCGAAGCAGAGGGCGGGCGGGCCGCGACGTGAGGGCGGCGGGGCCGCTGTAGCAGGGCGGCGGGGCCGCGTAGCAGAGGGCGGCGGGGCCGCGTGAGCAGGGCAGCGGGGCCGCGAAGCAGAGGGCGGCTGGGCCGCGCGAGCAGGGCGGCGGGGCCGCGAAGGAAGGGCGGCGGGGCCGCGTTAGTAGGGTGGCGGGGCCGCGAAGGGAGGGCGGCGGGGCCGCAAGGGGCGACACGGAGGGTCGCTAAAAAAAAAAGGAAAACGCGCCTCGGGGCGCGCTTCGGTGGGCCCTAGAAGCAGTCCCTAGGAGGGGACCTGCTCTGATTCCATGTGAAAATGAAGAACGAGAATGGGTGAACTATGAAATGAAGTGAGTACAAATAGGAAACCCTAATTGGGTTGTACCCCTTATGGGATACCCCACTATAGCCTACACAACAGCATAAGCTATATAATGTTCTGACACAGCGCCTAGAATTAAATTATTTCTGTCGCAAATCTTCCTGTAAATCGCCAAATGGGGGAAAATGGTGATAATTCCGAACGAAAAATTACGGAGTTACACACCGGCTGGGACCAGACGCGAGCGGCACTTCAGCGAATAGAGGCGCTTCTCGCGAACCAGTTGGTAGCCGCCACAGCAGCAGCGAACGTAGTAGCGAATGCAGCAGCGACGCCAGCAGCAGCAGCAGCGACACCGACACTTCACCCAGCAGCAGCGGCAGCAGCTACAGTGAATCTTGAGGCGGCACGTCCGAGGCTACCGGAGACATTCAATCCGAATGCTAGAGACACCGACGTCCGTCGATTCATTGCGACCCTCGAAATTTACTTCGAGGCCGTTGGCTGTACGACCCCGACACACGATGCAATGCGGATTCGGCTCGCAGCGACACTGTTACGAGGCCCGGCGCTCGAGTGGATTTACAACAGCAATAAGATCCGAGGCGAGGGGTCATGGACGCAGTTTCGGGAAGCTTTAATTCAACGTTTCGAACCAATCAACTCCAGCTACATGGCGCGGCAGCAGATTTATCGGCATAAACAGTTCGGCAGTGTAACACAGTACACGCAGCAGATGGAGAGCCTCTTCAACCGAATTACCGACCTGACCGAAGGGGAAAAAATCCAAGCGTATACTGAGGGGCTAAAGATGGAAGTCCGCCAACAGGTGATTGCCGCGAACTACAACAACTACCGCGACATGGTATGTGCAGCAGAGAGATTCGATGCGTTGATGCGAGATCAACCCGAAACACGACGACGCGTGCCGAACAGATCATTCGGCACAAAACGATCGGCACCACCCACGACCGCCGACCCGATGGATATCGACAAGATCGACGCGAAGCAGCGGCCGACAAAATATGAGAACTGCGAATTTTGCGGCGCAGCAGGACATCGATTCTTGGCGTGTTGGAAAATGAAGAAGGCACGAGCGGAGCTGCAGGGCAACAACAGTGCGACATCCACGATGGCAAAAAAAGGAGGACACGATGGCGCGAATTTAAAACGCCACGACCGGCCGGCAACAGGGGAAATCGCCGAGACAAATGGAGGCTCCGCGAAACAAGACTCTGCACCGACCGGGAAACTCCAGCCGAACACCCCCGAGAGTAAGAATATTCCCTCTCGAGGTTTTCAAGCCTTTAAAGAATTCAGGGGAGATTTCAAGGCCAAGAAAAAGCCTTCAGACATTATTCAGGTACCTGAGAAGTTGGGCAAACCACTCCGGAGCGTTGAAAAGGGTCGTGCGTTCCAAGGAGTTCATATTCTCTCCCCGCAGCATAGTGTTAAGGCTCCCCATTGCCCACAGAAGAAGCCTACACAGCTGCAAAGGCTTAAGGGAAGGTTCCAGGCCAAGACGAAGCTGAATCGGCCTCGGATAAAGCCTTCTAACCCAACTCAGTTGAAAACTGATTTGGAGTCAGCAGCTTCGAGCGCAGGACCGAGGGATGATCTATTCGACATACCCTACGATCCTATAAGCGAGACCATCTACGGTTACTCGGAGCAGCAACAACCACTACTACTCGAGGTGATCTGCAACGGGCGACGCCTCCAGGCACTGGTGGACAGCGGTGCATCTCACTCGGTGTGCGACCGCAGGACATTGGAGGAAATTGGAGAACCTTCGGAGGAGACCAAGTTCATGGCAACAATGGTGGACGGTACGAAACTTCCCATCCACGGCGAAGCATCACTGCAGCTGCACATAGGGGCACTGAGGTGGAAGCCGACGTTGCCGATCACGAACATCAAGGGCTTAGATTTCATCTTGGGGCGAGATTTCTTGAAGCGGTTCAACCCCGAGATCGACTGGGTCAACAGGAAGGCGTGCATCTACAACAACGGGAAACGAGTGGAGCTGCGAAGCTGGACGGATACAGGGAGCGTTCCTGAAACGACACTGGCACGGTTCGAACGGACTGTGAACGAGAGTAACACGGGATACTTAGCACTGGTTATGGCAGCAGCAGAGGAGGAGAAGCCGAGTTCGGAGCTACCTGCAGCAGTAAAAGAGGTGTTGGAGCAGTACAAGGATATAATGCCCGATGACCTACCCGCAGGTGTACCTCCAGCACGCACCCACGAGCACGAGATCGTGGAGGAACCAGGTGCGAAACCCGTCTCACGTGCACCATACCGACTAAGTCCGACAGAACTGACAGACATGAAGAAACAGATAGAATATCTACTGGACAGACAACTGATCCGCCCATCCACCTCTCCCTACGGTGCACCAGTCCTCTTCACTCCAAAACCAGACGGCAGTCTACGGATGTGCATCGACTGCCGCGCACTGAACAAACAGACAGTCAAAAACAAATATCCCATACCGCGCATAGACGACCTACTGGATCAACTGCGTGGAGCAACAGTATTCTCGAAGCTGGACCTACGGTCGGGTTACTGGCAGATCAAGATGGCAGACAACTCGGTCCACAAGACGGCGTTCGGTACTAGATACGGCTCCTATGAATACTTGGTGATGCCGTTCGGACTCTGCAACGCACCAGCAACGTTTCAGGCGGAGATGAATCACATCCTACGGCCCCTGTTGGACGAGTGCGTGGTGGTGTACCTGGACGATATCCTCATTTACTCCAAGAGCATGAAGGAGCACGTGGAGCATCTACGGAAGGTGTTCGAGATCCTGCGGAAGAACAAATTCTACGTGAAGCTGTCGAAGAGCGACTTCGCCCTGAAGAAGGTGCAGTTTCTCGGGCACATGGTGAGTGCCGAGGGCGTACACGTGGACCCGCGGAAGATCGAAGCCGTCAAGAAGTGGAAAGTACCGGAGAACGTGAAGGAGTTGCAGCAGTTCCTAGGCTTCGCCAACTACTACAACAGGTTCGTGCCGCAGTATGCTAAGATAGCAGCGCCACTGACCGACCTACTGAAAAAGGATACGCCCTTCAAATGGGATACTCCTCATCAGCAAGCCATGGAGCAGCTACAGACAGCACTGACTACAGCGCCAGTACTCATCTTGCCGGATCCAGACAAGGACTACGTGGTGGAAGCAGACGCTAGTGACCAAGCAGTCGGAGCAGTACTGATGCAGGATCACGGACGCGGTTTGCAGCCTATCGCCTACCTCAGTAAGAAGCTATACGGAGCAGAACTAAACTACCCCATTCACGACAAGGAAGCCCTAGCGATAGTCGTAGCCTTCAAAGCGTGGAGGTGTTACCTAGAGGGAGCCAGGACCACAGTCTATACTGACCAATGCAGCCTCAAATACCTGAAGTCACAGCCAACGCTCTCACGACGACAGGTGCGGTGGATGGATTTCTTGGAGACCCACTTCCACTACGACATCATCTACAAACCCGGGCTACACAACAAAGCAGACGCGTTGAGCCGCCCAGGTCATGTAGCAGGCATCCAGCTCGACGGGATGAACCCTCTACTCAAGGGTCTATTCCAACATGGGTACTCCGTGGACGGCGAGATAGCAACGGCAGAGAAACAGAAGCTGTTACAGTGGGAGAAAGACCTAGCGGTAAGGAAGGGTTCAGGAAAGATTTGGGTACCGAATTACGCCCCGCTACGGCAGATCCTATTGGAGGAAATTCACGACGTACCATACGCGGGACATTTCGGGAGCAACAAGACGTTAGCGGGAATAGCAAAGTATTACTACTGGCCTCGGATGGCAGCAGACGTGCAGCAATTCGTCACCTCCTGCGACACGTGCCAGCAGATGAAGAGCAGCAAACAGAAAAAAGCAGGATTACTTCAGCCTCTACCCGTACCGGAGCAGCCATGGCAGGTCGTTAGTCTCGACTTCATCACAGGACTTCCCTCGACCTCACGGGGACATGATTCCATCCTCGTAGTCATCGATAAGTTCTCCAAAATGGGACACTTTATACCGACCAACGCCACAGCTACTGCTGAAGCAACTGCTTGCCTCTTCTTCGACCGCATCATCACCATCCACGGCATCCCCGCTACACTCATCTCAGACAGAGACCCCATGAGCTCCTTCCAGAACTTACTAGTGAATTTGCGATGCGATGGCTTGCGATGAATTTGTGAAGACCCACAGACTAAGCTTGCGATGTCTTCAGCATACCACCCACAGACTGACGGACAGACCGAGCGACTCAATCAAGTGGTTGAACAGTTACTGCGCACAGCTTGCAAAGACGACGTCAGCCACTGGGACACACAGTTACCGACCCTAGAGTTCGCTTACAACAACGCGTCACATGCGGCCACAGGGAAAACTCCTTTCTTCCTGTGTTACGGACGGGAACCACTCACACCACAGCAGCCAACCACACCGTCACACGTCCAAGCCGCACATGACTTCGTCACCACCATGCAACGGCTATGGGAGAAGACTCATCGACGTCTCACCACGATGCAGAACTCCCAGAAGCAATATGCCGATCGTCAGCGACGAGATCACTCAGTAGCAGTCGGAGATCAGGTGCTTCTTGACACACGCAACTTGAACCTGTCTCACCTCCCATCCAAACTCCGGCCTCGCTTCTGTGGTCCTTTTCTCGTTGAGGCACAGGTGACACCAGTTACATTCCGCTTGCGCTTACCAGATACATGGAAGCTTCACAACGCTTTCCATGTCCAGCTACTGAAGCCCTACAAGGACCCCAACCAACAGTTCCAGGGACGGCAACTCCCGCCACCACCACCTGTTCTCATACAGGATGAACTCGAGTACGAAGTGGAGCGTTTTCTCACTCATCGGCGCCGTGGCGGCAAGACCCTCGAGTTCCTGATACGCTGGAAGGGATACGACCCCACTGAGGACAGTTGGGTTGCAGAAGCTGATATGGGCAACGCACGCCGTGCTCTCAAGGACTATCTTGTCAAGCAGGGTGTATCTCACGCCACCCAGCTTTGAGGGGGGGACGTGTGAGAGTACGACGGCTTATGCCAGCTATGCTTGCTTGCCTTTACTTTATCATGCTATTTCTAGCATAGGATAATTATATGCATGCATGAATTGCTTGATTTCCTAGGCTAGGTGCTTTCCTATATTATATTATAGTTATAACACCGAGCTAGGTTGCGTGCACCGAATTCTGGCTTTTCGGTTGCCACCGAATTGCCTTCTACCGAATTCGGGAAGGATCTGTTCGGGACGCTTCGCGACCCGCGGAACCTTCGCGTAACACCTGGTTACGGGGCCTTGTGTCGAGCCTATATATAGCCTCGTGTTGTACCCAGGTGAGCATTCAATTCAATTCAAACCCTCTTTTCTGAGCTCGATCCTAGATCCTCACAGTTAGGTGCATTCCTATATTTTATTATAGTTATAGTTACGTGTACCGAACTCAAGTCTATTCGGTTTCCACCGAATTGCTTTCTACTGAGTTCGGGAAGGTTCTGTTCGGGACACTTCGCGACCCTCAGAACATTCACGTAACACCTGGGTAACTGGCCTTTTGTCGAGCCTATATATAGCCTCGTGTTGTACCCAGGTGATCATTCAATTCACACTCTCTTTTCTGAGCCCAATCCTAGATCCTCACACTCGGTAATCAGAGCCTATTTGCACGCGAGGTTTTTCGACCGCTAAAAATCTAGCTTTTAAAACCGCGGGGGCGACGATGAAAATCGCCAATTTCAGGTATGTAAACCAGTTCCGCGCTATTTTTTAACGTCCCCCTCGAACCGGTTTTCGAACACCCCTCAGGTCCAGTGGCGGAAAAGTTGGAATTTCGACCGTCAGATCGATCCGAATCTCAACGGCCCTGAGAATTTCGCCCAAAAACCGTTGGAATTTGGAGCGTCGGATCGAATTTATTCTCAACGGCCGAGATCGGGCGCGAATTTCAACTAAGCGAGAATTCCGAGACCTACAGATTCAGCGCTCGTCATTTTTACAGTCGATTCGACTCGCAGTAAGTTGACCATGTCAAACATTGCATATGTTACTGTTCTGTAGGCTACAATGTGTTTAGCCTAGGGGGTACAACATTCTAGGGTTTTCCTACTTGTTCTCCCAATCTTGCTAGTCCAACCACTTCTCATTCTCAACATGGTATTAAGAGCCTAGGTTAGGGACCTAGGACCGATTACCTAAGGGCCCACCGATCCGCTACAGGTGCCCTCGTGCGCCCTACCGTCTTAGCGCCCTCGAGCGCCACTCTCCTAGTGCGCCCTCGCGCGCCCTCCTCTCACGCTGCTCGTTTTGCAGCCCGCTAGCAGCCCGAGCGCGGCCCCACGTTTTTAGCGCGAGTAGGAAATTCGCCGCCTAGGGCGGCCCGATTTTTTCTCGCGAGCCCCAGCAGACCGTCGCCCGTAGGCCCCGCTCGCCCCTAGGCCGACGCTCGACCCACCGCAGCCCGCCCGCAGGTCGCATCCCGAGCGCAGCGGCAATCGCGCGTCGGCTGCTGCAGCTAGCGCTTAGCCGCCGTACGAACGCAGCCGCGGCCCGCGCGCAGCTGCACCCTAGGCGCTGCCGCGCACCGAGCATAGGCCCGCCGTCGCGCCGCCCTACCTACCCGAGCCGCGCCGCCCGAGCCACGCCGCCCGAGTCGCGCCGCCCGAGTCGCGCGGCCCTGACCGAGCCGCGCCGCCCCACCTGCAGCAACTGCTCTTACTGCTCCTACTGCTACTGCTACTGCTTCTGTTACTTCTGCTACTGCTACTGCTGCTACTGCTACTGCTGCTACTGCTACTGCCACTATGGCTAGCCCTACCGTTCTCACGTTTGACTCTGAGGGCCATCCGATTAAGTTTGACGTTTGGCTCGATGACCTACACCTGTTCCTCCAGATCACTGCCAAGGACGATGTTTCCCTGTTTGACCACACGTCTGGCGCCGCTCCCGCACCTGCTGCTACTGCTGACAGCACTGCTCGCTCACAGTGGCAGACCCGTGACGCTCATGCTCGCCTGGCCGTTCGCAGCCACCTACCGTTAGATGAGCGTGGAGGCGGAGGGGGTGGAGGCGGCGGGGGTGGTGGCGGTGGTGGGAGTGGTACTGGTGGTGGGGGGGTCGGTGGCGGAGCCGGGGGTGTGGGAAGGAGAACGCGAATGAATGAACTATGAATGAAGTGAGTACATATAGGAAACCCTAATTGGGTTGTACCCTCTATGGGATACCCCACTATAGCCTACACAACAGCATAAGCTATATAATGTTCTGACACACCCCCATAGGCAAAGTGGGGGAGAACAAGGGGTCACAAGACCAGTCACGCAAAGCACAGCAAGCTCAGGGTGGATCACAAAGTCACCACACAGTCCGAGCACAACGACAAGGCCACAAGGCCAGTTCACATGCAGGAGGACACATATATATATAGAGCTAGACAAGCAAGAGCAGGTATATATATGTGACAGTACAAGCAAGGTCAAGAGGAGAGCAAGTGAGGCAAGACAGGTACAAGACCCAACTGAGTGCAGAAGCGCTGATGGTCACAAGGCGCAAGTGCCTTGGTGAACACATCAGCAGTGTTGGCCTCAGAGGCCACGTACGCAAGTCGCAACTGACCACGCTGCTGCAGCTCACGAGCAAGAAAGTAACGGAGAGCAATGTGCTTCGTTCTGTGCTCCAAGCGCTGCTCTCGACACAAGGCCAGCATGGCCTTGTTGTCTACGTACAGCACTGGAGGAGAACGAGGCTGCTCTCCAAGGTCAGTCAGCAGGTAGGTGAGCCAGCGAAGCTCCTGTGCAGCCATGGCCCCGGCGTAGATCTCAGCCTCACAACTGGAGCCGAGAACAGAGGACGAGCGAGTAGCCCGCCACGAGACAGAGCCGGAACCAAGACTGAAGGTGTAACCCTGCGACGACCGCTGCGTAGCCTGGTCGTCAGCCCAAGAAGCGTCCGCGTGCCCAGTGAGGACCACTGGACTCCGCCCTCCAAGCACTAGCCCCATGCCCGACGTACTGCACAAGTAGCGCAACACCCTCTTCGCTGCAGCCATGTGCTCTGGTCGGTGTCTCCCAGGAGCAACATAGCGTGCAAGAATGCTAAGAGGGTATGCAAGGTCAGGTCGTGTGCAGGTCATCAGGTACATGAGGCAGCCAACAAGCTCTGGGTACGGGCCACTCGACTCTACGGACTCATCCGAAGGCAGAGCTGAGAGCGAGTGGCGAGTAGACAGAGGAGTGGCCTGAGGCGAGGAGTACGTGAAGCCGAAGCGCTGAAGGACCTGCTGCACCATGTGTGACTGAGTCAAGGTAATGGTGCGGCGTGCTCTGTCCCGAGTGATCTGCAAGCCAAGGTAGCTGCGCAGTTCACCCAGGTCTGTGCACGTGTGTCTCTTCTGCAGCTCGGACTTCACGTAGGCTAGTCCAGCAGTGTCAGCTGTGGCAAAGACCAAGTCGTCGACGTACACGAGGACGTAGAACGGCGGCAAAGAAGTGTCGGTGCGCAGAAACAACGACGGGTCAGCAGTAGAGGGAGCAAACCCAAGAGCCGCAAGCGTAGTCCTCAGTGTGTCGTGCCACTCACGCGGTGCCTGGCGGAGACCGTAGACTGGCCGTCGGAGGCTCCACTGGGTGCCAGGAGGGAAAGTCCCAGTGAAGCCAGGTGGACGGCGCAGCCAGATCTCCTCGTGCAGGCTACCCTGCAAGAAAGCAGTGCTGAAGTCAAGAGAGTGGAGCTCGTAGTCGCGCTGAGCGGCTATGTGCAGCAGCACCCGAAGAGTGGTCATCTTCGGGGTGGGAGAGAAGGTCTGAAAGTAGTCAACTCCCTGCCGCTGACTGAAGCCACGAGCGACGTACCGCGCCTTGAAGACAGGTGGAGAGCCCGGCGGCCGCTTCACCCTGAAGATCCACATGCCACTGACGATGTTCGCCCCAGGAGGGGGCACCGCGTCAACGTAGGTGCCTGTGGACTTCCAGGACGCCATCTCTGCATCCATAGCTGCCTGCCACTGAGAGGAGTAGGGACCCTCTACGGCCTCCGCGTAAGAGCGCGGAGTCGGGATGTCTAGTGCATCCGGGTCTCCCTCAGGGGCAAGTAGTACGGACGCGAGATGAGGTGAAGCAGCAGCCAGACACTGGAACTCCTCCTGCCTGTCCTCAAGGACGTCCGTGCCAAGAGCACACTCACCCCCGACGGACGGAGGACAGACAGACGCAGACTCAGCAACAAGACCGGCAGCGTAGTCTAGACGACAGCGAGCAGCAAAGTCGACGAGCTCAGCAACAAGCGCAGACGCAGCAGTGGACTCAAAAGAGGGGTCAGTGACGACAGTAGCAAGGAGACGTGTGACAGTAGGACTAGCAGCACGAAGAGAGTCGGACTCTGGGTCGGTAAGTGCAGGAAGGGAGGACTCAGGAGGAGAAGGCAAAGGGGCACGCAGAGGAGCAGTGGACGGACGCAAAGACATCCGGTGCGTGCCAGGGACAGGAGGAGGACGCTGACGCGAACCGCGACCACTAGCGCGAGCAGCACGAACAGGCGACGCAGGACGAGACGCAGGCTCACGACGCTCAGCAAGACCTCCAGTGGGACCAGTGTAAGGAGAGGGAGCAGGAAGTGGGGAGGCGGGCTCTAACTGGGACTGTGACTGAACAGGCGGTGGACACGCTGCAGGAGGAGAAAGACCAAGAACCTGCTGTAGGAGTGGAACGAAGTACGGCCGAGGCCGCGCGGCGACTCCAGACACAGCAGGGACAGCACCCTCAGCAGCAGCACCAGCGCCAACAGCACCTCCAGCGGCAGGACCTCCAGCAGCACCAGCAGCACCCGCAGCAGGACCACCGCCAGGAAGGACAGCAGCAGTCTCAGCACCAACACCCGCAGCAGCTCCAGCTCCAGGCGGACCCGAGGGCCCAGCAGCTCCGGGACCAGCGGCACAAGTACCCTCAGCAGCCGAAGGAGCTCCAGCTCCAGCAGTACGTCTCCAGCGGCGAGCAAACCACTCGCGCAGCTCCTGTGGAGAGAGGGGCTCCCGCCGAGGCGAAGCACCCGGAGAACCGCCAGGTCCCGCACCGCCAGACGCCACAAGGGGAGGTCCAGTGGCCGCAGGCTCCGCAGCTCCAGGCTCAGCAGCTCCAGACGCAGCACCCCCTGGCTCAGCACCCCCAGTCGCAGCACCCCCAGGCTTAGCACCCCCAGACTCCGCACCCCCAGGCTCAGCACCCCCAGTCGCAGTACCCCCAGGCTCAGCACCCCCAGACTCAGCACCCCCAGGCTCAGCACCCCCAGGCTCAGCACCCACGCGCGTAGCACCCCCAGAGTCAGCACCCCCAGGCTCAGCACCCGCAGCAGGACCAGAGTCACCAGCAACCTCGACCGGCTCGACTGCGTCTACCTGGGACACACCTGAAGGGGCAGGACCCTGAGGGGGAAGGGGGTCTACCGGGGGGGGACCTGGCACAAGGAAGTGCGGTGGCGGGGGGAGGGAAGGAGTGCGGTAGGGGAAGAGGCGGTAGAAGGGGACTGACTCGTCGAACGTGACGTCCTGGGAGGACAGAACACGACGAGAGGAGGGGTGGTAGAACTGCCACCCTGGGGCGTCAGGGGGGAAGCCGAGGAAGACACAGGGAGCAGCACGAGGGGACAGCTTGTCCGCAGACAAGTCGCGGACAAACGCCCGAGATCCCCAGACACGGAACGCAGACGCATCGCCGACCTTCCCCGTCCACAGCAGAGCTGGGGAGGTCTCCGGCCGGGAGACCCTGGGGTGAAGGTTGATCTGATGCGCCGCGTACCGAACCGCAAACGGCCACAGAAAATGGGGGGCAGCCGCATGCATCATGGACGTACGAGCGACGTCCATGACCATGCCAATGCGGCGCTCAGCAATCCCATTTTGCTGTGGAGAGTCCGGAAGCGTAAAGGTCTGGCGGATGCCTCGTGCACGACAGTAGGCTCGCAGAAGGCCAGAGGAGAACTCTCCACCTCGGTCAGAGTGCAGACGCAGAACAGGAAAGTCCGAGCCGAAGCTCCTCCTGAGCTGGAGACGAGCTGCGCGGATCCAGTCGATCAACACCTCAGTGACATCACCCTTGCTGCGCAAGGGGAAGACTGTGGTGTAACGCGAGTAGTCGTCAACCACCAGCAGGAAGTAGCGCTCGTGACCCTGCCCACGGACGCGGGCCGGGCCCCACACGTCCATGTGAAGCGTCTGCAGAGGAGCGTCTGTCGGGGGAAACTGGGAGGAGTGAGGGGCAGCCCGGAGCCGCCCCTCGACACAGGGGACACAGGAAGGTCCGGGTCCCGAAGGAAGGGGAGGGAGAGACCGGGGAAGACCAGAGACAAGGACACGGGAAGCCATGCCCCGAAGACGAGGCAAGGAGGGGTGGCCAAGACGGTGGTGCCACAGGAGAGTCTCCTGAGACAGGCGGCGACACGAGCAGGGGGCAGACTCAGGACCAGACCTGGACGCAGCAGCAAACACCTGACCCGACGCAGCTACCTGGCCAGACGCAGGGACAGGAGGAGACTCAGTGGTCAGGGTGTAGAGACTCGACCCCGGCCGACGCGAAAACGTGGCCAGGTGTCGGCCTGTGCGGGCGTCCGAGCAGTGGGTCACCCGCTGACTCGCAGGAGTAAACTGGTGAACCCCCGCATCCTGCAGGTCAGCACCACTCACCAAGTTCGTCGAGAACGAGGGGAGGTACAGACCAGACAAGGTGCCCGAGGGGGCAGCCGGACACGGGAGGACATTGGAGAAGTGAGAGAGGACAGGACCCCCAGAGGGGTCAGCCAGGGAGACTGCAACCGGCCGGCCAAGCGGCGTGAGTGTGGTGCGGTCTCGAAAGAAGGAGCGAGAAGCCCCTGAGTCAAGCGTGAAGGTGAGGGAGGCCGAAGCCGACGCAGTACCTGAGAGCGCAGCCTCACCAGTACCTGAGAGTGCAGACGCACTGGCACCTAGAGCAGCAGCCGCAGAAGTACCTAGCGCAGCAGTACCAATGCCCGGGTCGGGCGGGAAACACCGGTAACAGTCACCCTCCTCACTAATAGTCACAGCATACATGGCAGCAAGGATAGCATCAAAGTCAAGATCAAAGATAGCTACGCCAGCCCTAGACAGCTCTCCCCAACGGGGAATCTCACTAGCCTCGGGGAACTGCTGACGCCAAGCGTCCGTCAGGCGGCCAAAGCAGCGCTGGGTGGGGTGGGCACCCCCACACTGCTCACCCGCGCGGTCGCCGGAACGAAGGACGTAGGTGCACGGACCAAAACCCCCACCCCGCTGACGCTGCGTGTACCACTCACGGAGCTGCTGGGGCGGGGGGATGTCCCGCGAACGCTGCTGCTGCTGCTGCTGCTGCTGACGCTGGCCACCACCAGAGCCGCTACGCTGCGGGGCACCACCCCGACCAGCTCCACCCCCTCCGCCACCGCCGCCTCCACCTCCACCACCACCGCTGCCTCCGCTCCCACCGCTGCCGCCACCACCGCCTCCTCCTCCGCTGCTGCCACCACCACCACCGCCCCCGCCACCACTCCCACCGCCACCCCCACTCCCTCCGCCGCCTCCACCGCCACCTCCACCGCCCCCGCCAGTTCCACCCGCGCCCTTGCCCCCCTTGCCCCTGCCAGGGCGGCGTCTCCCGCTAGGGGCAGACGCCGCGCAGACCGACTCAAGACCAAGCAGGTCGGCAGCACCAGCAGAGGCAACAGAGGGCAGCAGGGGGGAAGGAGAACACCCCTCAAAGATGGGGGTGCGAGGGTCACCACGAGAGGCTCCTACAGCGACGATGCTCTTCTCCGCCGCCAGGAGGGACTTCTCGAGGAGGTCGACAGTGAGAGTGGTGGAACAGACTGAGAGGAAGTGGTCCCTGACTACGCGAAGGGAGTCAGGGAGGCGTGTGACTATGTAATAGAGAGTGATGTATATGGGGGGGGGGTTCTTGGCGCAGAACTCAGCAGGAAGGGCGGCGCGGTAGCGAGTGTCACTAGTGCGGAGGTGCGTAATGAGGTCAGCGACAGTGGGAAAGGCAGCAAGGTCAGGAAAGAGGTACGGTAGCATGAGGCGGCTCAGGGCAGCAGTGGCAGGGGAAGAGTAGCGCGCAACTACAGCGTCGTACAAGGTCTGAGCACTCTTGTACTGACTAAAGTGCGCGCGCTCAGTGGTAGGCAGGTGGCGACGCACAGCAAGACGTGCAGCAGCATCGCGGGTGGCCCACTGAGAGCGAACAGTGGGGTCAGCATCAGCAGCAGGGGCAGGAGAGGCGCCAGAGGTGAGGTCAAAGAGGGAAAGACCGTCCGCCCTATCGCACTGTAA
Source organism: Closterium sp. Naga37s-1 (assembly GCA_947471745.1). Lineage (NCBI taxonomy): Eukaryota > Viridiplantae > Streptophyta > Zygnematophyceae > Desmidiales > Closteriaceae > Closterium > Closterium sp. Naga37s-1. The sequence goes on from CANJKZ010000814.1 coordinate 1,689,445, forward strand.
GAACAACTGCAGGTCGTCGACCCAGACCTCAAAGTCAATGGCTCGACCCTCAGCGTCAAAAGCGAGGACACTAGGGGTAGCCATGACGACGACAGTGTAGTAGTGCAAGCAGTAGGGGAAGGGCACGCAGTAACAGTGGTGCTGTGCTCACCAGGCAGGGCAGGTCGGGCGGCTCGGCAGTAGGGCGGCCCGGCGGCTGGGCGGCTCGGCGGCTCGGCTGCTGGGCGGCTCGGCTCCCGGGCGGCTCGGCGGCAGGGCGGCTCGGCGGCAGGGCGGCTCGGCGGCAGGGCGGCTCGGCGGCTCGGCTCCCGGGCGGCTCGGCGGCAGGGCGGCTCGGCGGCAGGGCGGCTCGGCTCCCGGGCGGCTCGGCTGCTGGGCGGCTCGGCGGCAGGGCGGCTCGGCAGTCGTAGGCGGCGGGGCCGGTGAGGATAGGCGGCGGGGCCGGTACCGTAGGCGGCGGGGCCGCGAAGTGGGGCGGCGGGGCCGCGTAGGTGAGGGCGGCGGGGCCGCAAAGTGAGGGCGGCGGGGCCGCGACGTGAGGGCGGCGGGGCCGCAAAGGTGAGGGCGGCAGGGCCGCGTACGCAAGGGCGGCGAGGCCGCGACGTGAGGGCGGCGGGGCCGCGACGTGAGGGCGGCGGGGCCGCGTAGGTGAGGGCGGCGGGGCCGCGTAGGCAAGGGCGGTGGGGCCGCGACGTGAGGGCGGCGGGGCCGCGACGTGAGGGCGGCGGGGCCGCGACTTATGGGCGGCGGGGCCGCGTAGGTGAGGGCGGCGGGGCCGCGATGTGAGGGCGGCGGGGCCGCGACTTAAGGGCGGCGGGGCCGCGTAGGTGAGGGCGGCGGGGCCGCGACGTGAGGGCGGCTGGGCCGCGACGTGAGGGCGGCGGGCTCGCGTAGGTAAGGGCGGCGCAACGGGCCGCTAGGGGCGACACGGAGGGTCGCTAAAAAAAAAGGAAAGCGCGCCTCGGGGCGCGCTTCGGTGGGCCCTAGAAACAGTCCCTAGGAGGGGACCTGCTCTGATTCCATGTGGGAAGGAGAACGCGAATGAATGAACTATGAATGAAGTGAGTACATATAGGAAACCCTAATTGGGTTGTACCCCCTATGGGATACCCCACTATAGCCTACATAACAGCATAAGCTATATAATGTTCTGACAGGGGGTGGTGGCGGCGGCGGTGGTGGGGGTGGCGGGGGTGGTGGTGGCAGTGGTGGCGGCAGTGGAGCCGATGGCGGGCGCGGTGGAGCTATGCAGCGTGGGGGGATTGGAGGTGGCCAGAGGCAGCAGCAGCAGCGTCCCAGCGAGACCCCGTCGTCCCAGCAGCTGCGTGAGTGGTACTCTCAGCGTGGGGGGTCTGGGGGTGGAGGTACCTGCCCGTACATCATCCGCACAGGTGACCGCACTGGCCAGACCTGTGGGAGGTTTCACACGGCGCAGCGCTATTTCTTTCGCCTCGACGACGCCTGGCGCGAGCAGTTCCCTGGCGCCTCTGAGCTGCCCCGCTGGGCTGATCTGCTTAAGAAGGGAACTGATATCTTTGCTCTTGATTTTGATGCTATCCTTGCTGCTATGTATGCATTGACTATTAGTGTTGAGGGTGACTGCTACCTGAGTGTACCGCCCGACCCGGGTATTGGGACCAGTGAGACAGCTGCTCTAAGTGCTAGTGCGTCAGCTGCCCTAGGTCCTGGTGAGGCTGCTGCTCTAGGTGCTAGTGAGTCTGCTGCTCCAGGTGCTACTGCGTCTACTGAGGCACTACACACCTTCACCCTGGACTCGGGTGCTTCCCGCTGTTTCATTCGTGACCGCACTGTCCTTGAGCAGCTAGCTCGGCCAGTTGCTGTCTCTCTCGCTGACCCCTCTGGGGGCCCAGTCCTTGCGACCTCCTCCACTGTCCTCCCTTGTCCAGCGGTTCCGGCCGGCACCCTGTCGGGTCTTTACCTCCCCTCGTTCTCTACGAACTTGGTGGCGGGCTCTGCTCTCCAGGACGGGGGTGTTCACTAGTTCACCCCTACCTATGAGCGTGTGACCCACTGTACGTGTGCTCGGACGAGTTGCCACCTGGCTACCTTTACTCGGCAGCCAGGGTCAGACCTGTACACACTGACCACTGATTCCCCTCAGGTAGCTGCGTCTGCGTCTGCGTCGGGTCAGCTGTCAGCCCCCTGCTCGTGTCGCACCCTGTCGCACCAGACCGTCCTCTGGCACCACCGCCTTGGTCACCCTTCAGTGCAGCGCCTTCGTGGCATGCACTCCCGGTACTTTGTCTCTGGTCTTCCCAGGGTTCTCCCTCCTCTCCCACCCTCGCCTGCTCCTCCCTGTCTTCCCTGTGTCGAGGGGCGGCAGCGCGCCGCTCCTCACTCCTCCTCGTAACCTCCCACAGAGGCTCCCCTGCAGACTCTCCACTTGGACGTGTGGGGCCCAGCCCGCGTCCGTGGACAGGGCCACGAGCGGTACTTCCTGCTGGTCGTCGACGACTACACGCGCTACACCACGGTCTTCCCCTTGCGCACCAAGGGAGAGATCCCTGATGTTTTGATCCCTTGGATCCGCGCTGCTCGTCTCCAGCTCTGCGAGCGGTTCCAGTCAGACTTTCCAGTCCTACGTCTGCACTCTGACAGGGTTGGTGAGTTTTCCTCCGACCTCTTGGCATCCTACTGTGCGGAGCACGGCATCCGCCAGACGTTCACTCTTCCGGCCTCTCCACAGCAAAATGGGATTGCTGAGCGCCGCATTGGCTTAGTCATGGAGGTCGCTCGTACCTCCATGATCCATGCGGCTGCCCCCCATTTTCTGTGGCCGTTTGCAGTACAGTACGCTGCGCATCAGCTCAACCTCTGGCCCCGTGTCTCTGCTCCGGAGACCTCGCCCACACTGCGTTGGACGGGGAAGGTTGGCGATGCGTCGGTGTTCCGAGTCTGGGGATGTCGAGCCTTTGTCCGCGATACGTCCGCGGACAAGCCCTCCTCCCGTGCCGTTCCCTGCGTCTTTCTTGGCTTTGTCCCTGACGCGCCTGGCTGGCTGTTCTACCACCCCACCTCGCGCCGTGTCTTCCCCTCTCAGGACGTCACTTTTGACGAGTCGGTACCCTTCTACCGTCTCTTCCCCTACCGCACTGCGCCGCTTCCCCCCCCCCGCCGCTCTTCCTCACGCCAGGTGCTACTTCGGTAGACCCCCTCCCTCCCCAGGGTCCTGCTCCCTCAGGTGATTCCCAGGTAGACCCGGTCGAGCCTGTAGAGGTAGCTGTCGACTCTGGTCCTGCGAGGGGTACGGCGTCCGGGGGTGCTGAGACTGGGGATGCTGAGCCTGGGGGTACTGAGACTGGGGGTGCTGAGACTGGGGGTGCTGAGCCTGGGGGTGCTGAGACTGGGGGTGCTGAGCCTGGGGGTGCTGAGCCTTGGGGTGCTGAGCCTGAGGGAGCTGAGACTGACCGTCCTGCACTTGGTGACGCTCCCTCTTCACAGCAGCTGCGTGAGTGGTACTCTCAGCGTTACAACCTCCGGCGTGGGGCTGCTGGAGCTGCGGTTTCTGCCGGAGTTGGAGCTGGTGGTGCTTCGGGTACTGTGTCGCAGCCAGCGCCTCCCTCCCCACAGCGACTGCGTGAGTGGTACGCTCGCCGCTGCAGCCTCCGGAGCGGCGCTCCTAGCACTGGGGTGCCGCTCGCTGGAGGCCCTGGTGCGACTGGAGGTACTGGAGCCTCAGGTCCTGGAGGTGCTCGTACAGGCGGTACTGGAGCTACTGGGACAGGGGGTTCTGCTGGAGCTGGAGCTGCTGGAGCTGGTGCTACTGAAGGTGCTACTGGTGCTGGAGTTGGAGCTACAGGTGCTGGCGCTGCTGGAGCTGCCGGTGGAGCTGAGGACGCTGGGCCTACTGGATTTGGTGTAGCTGCTGACCCTGGGGTTGGTCCTGCAGGTGCTGGAGCCGACGGTGCGGCTGGAGCTGGTACTACTGGGGGTACTGGAGTTGGCGCTGCTGGAGCTGCTGGAAGTGCTACAGGAGTTGGAGCTGCTGCTGGGGGTTCTGGTGCTGTCTCTGCTGGTTCTGGGGGCGCTTCACGGCTGTGGCCGTACTTCGTTCCGCTCCTTCAGCAGGTTCTTGGTCAGCCTCCTCCTCCTTGTCCTGCTCCCTCCTTAGAGTGTCCTCAGCCTGTCCAGTCGCAGTTACAGTTACAGCCTGCCTCGCCCCTCCCTGGTCCTTCTCCCTACACTGGTCCGACAAGAGGTCTTACGGAGCGTCGTGAGCCTGATTCTCGTCCTGTGTCGCCTGAGTCTCGTTCTGCGTCGCCTGTTCGTGCTGCTCGCACTGGTCGCCGTGTCCCGCGTCAGCGTCCTCCTGCTGTCCCAGGCACTCACCAGATGACGCTTCGTCCTTCCACTGCTCCACAGCGTGTCTCTCTGCCTTCTCCTCCTGCGTCCTCTCTTCCTGCCCTTGCTGACCCGGAGTCTGACTCCCTTCGTGCTGCTAGTCCTACTGTCACGCGTCTCCTGGCCACTGCTGTCACTGACCCTTCCTTTGAGTCTGCTGCTGCGTCTGCCTTAGTTGCTGAGCTTGTCGACTTTGCTGCTCGCTGTCGTCTAGACTACGCCGCGAGTCTTGTTGCTGATTCTGAGTCTGTCTGTCCTCCGTCCGTCGGGGGTGAGTGTGCTCTAGGCACGGACGTCCTTGAGGACAGGCAAGAGGAGTTTGAGTGCTTTGCCGCTGCTGTACCTCATCTCGTGTCCATGCTGATTGCACCTGAGGGAGACCCGGATGCACCAGACATCCCGACCCCGCGCTCTTACGCTGAGGCGATCGCGGGTGAGTACTCCTCTCAGTGGCAGTCAGCCATGGACGCAGAGATGGCATCCTGGAAGTCCACTGGCACTCACGTCGACGAGGTTCCCCCTCCTGGGGCGAACATCGTCAGTGGCATGTGGATTTTGAGTGTGAAGCGACCGCCAGGTTCTCCGCCTGTCTTCAAGGCTCGTTACGTTGCTCGAGGCTTCAGTCAGCGAAAGGGAGTAGGCTTCTTCCAGACCTTCTCCCCCACCCCGAAGATGACCACTCTTCGGGTGCTACTGCACGTTGCCGCTCAGCGTGACTACGAGCTTCACTCTCTTGACTTCAGCACAGCTTTCTTGCAGGGCAGCCTGCACGAGGAGATATGGCTGCGCCGCCCTCCTGGCTTCACTGGGTCGTTTCCTCCTGGTACCCAGTGGAGCCTCCGGCAGCCGGTCTACGGTCTCCGCCAGGTGCCACGTCAGTGGCACGACACACTGAGGACTACGCTTGCGGCTCTTGGGTTCGCGCCTTCTACTGCTGACCCGTCGCTGTTTCTGCGCACCGACACTTCGCTGCCGCCGTTCTACATCCTCGTGTACGTCGACGACTTGGTCTTTGCCACTGCTGACACTGAGGCTCTCGCCCACGTGAAGTCGGAGCTGCAGAAGAGACACACGTGCACAGACCTGGGTGAACTGCGCAGCTACCTTGGCTTGCAGATCACCCGGGACAGAGCACACCGCACCATCACACTGACTCAGTCACACATGGTGCAGCAGGTCCTTCAGCGCTTCGGCTTCACCTGGTCCTCGGCACAGGCGACTCCTCTGGCTACAGGTCACTCGCTCTCAGCTCTGCCTTCGGATGAGTCCGTAGAGCCGAGTGGTCCTTATCCAGAGCTAGTTGGCTGCCTCATGTACCTGATGACTTGCACTCGTCCTGACCTAGCGTACCCTCTTGGCCTTCTGGCTCGCTACGTGGCTCCTGGTAGGCACCGAAAGGTGCACTGGGATGCTGCAAAGAGGGTATTGCGCTACTTGTGCAGTACATCGGGCATGGGGCTTGTGCTTGGAGGGAGGAGCTCAGTTGTTCTCACTAGGCACTCAGACGCTTCTTGGTTTGACGACCAGGCTACTCAGCGGTCGTCACAGGGTTACACCTTCAGCCTTGGCTCTGGCTCAGTTTCGTGGCGTTCTAAGCGTTCGTCTTCAGTTCTCAGCTCCAGTTGTGAGGCTGAGATCTACGCCACAGCCATGGCTGCACAGGAGTTACGCTGGCTCACCAACCTGCTGACCGACCTAGGAGAGCAGCCTTGTTCTCCTGCAGTGCTGTACGTCGACAACAAGGCTGCCATTGCCTTGTGTGAGGAGCACAGACTGGAGCACAGAACGAAGCACATCGCTCTACGTTACTTTTTGGCTCGAGAGTTGCAGCAGCGTGGTCAGCTTCGTCTGCGTTACGTGGCCACTCAGGCCAACACTGCTGATATATTCACCAAGGCACTTCAGTCTGGTGATCATCAGCGTTTCTGCACTTTGCTAGGGCTTGTGCCCACTTTTCCTCACTTGTTGTAGACTTTGCATGTACTGTGATCTCTATATATATATATATACCTGCATGCTTGCTAGATATAGATCACTGTGATGCTTGTGTTACATATATGCCTCTGCATGTGAACTGGCCTTGTGGCCTCTTGCTTGTGCTCAGTGTGTGTGGTGACGTTGTGATCCACCCTGAGCTTGCTTTGTCTTTCTTGACTGGTCTTGTGACCCTTTGCTCTCCCCCACTTGGCCTATGGGGGTGTGTCAAACATTGCATATGTTACTGTTCTGTAGGCTACAGTGGGTTTAGCCTTAGGGGGTACAACATTCTAGGGTTTTCCTACTTGTACTCCCAATCTTGCTAGTCCAACCACTTCTCATTCTCAACAGACCAGCGCATGGAATTCACTTACTTTCGTCGCGCATCTTCCTGTAAATCGCCAAATGGAGGAAAATGGTGATAATTCCGTACGAAAAACTACGGAGTTACACACCGGCCTGGACCAGACGCGAGCAGCACTCCAGCGAATAGAGGAGCTTCTCGCGAACCAGTCGGTAGCCGCCACAGCAGCAGCGAACGCAGCAGCGACGATAGCAGCAGCAGCGTCGACACCGACACTTCACCCAGCAGCAGCGGCAGCGGCTACAGTGAATCTTGAGGCGGCACGTCCGAGGTGACCGGAGACGTTCAATCCGAATGCGAGAGAGACTCAAGTTCGTCGATTTATTGCGACCCTCGAAATTTACTTCGAGGCCGTTGGCTGTACGACCCCGACACACGATGCAATGCGAATTCGGCTCGCAGCGACACTGTTACAAGGCCCGGCGCTCAAGTGGATTTACAATAGCAACGAGGTCCGAGGCGAGGGGTCATGGACGTAGTTTCGAGCAGCTTTAATTCAACGTTTCGAACCAATCAACTCCAGCTACATGGCGCGGCAGTAGATTCATCGGCATAAACAGTTTGGCAGTGTAACACAATACACGCAGCAGATGGAGAGCCTCTTCAACCGAATAACCGACCTAACCGAAGGGGAAAAAATCCAAGCATACACTGAGAGGCTCAAGATGGAAGTCCGCCAACAGGTGATTGCCGCGAACTACAACAACTACCGCGACATGGTGTGTGCAGCAGAGAGATTTGATGTGCTGATGCGATGTGAACCCGAGACACGATGCCACATGCCGAACCGATCATTTGGCACGAAGCGATCGGCACCACCCAGGACCGCCGACCCGATGGATATCGACAAGATCGATGCGAAGCAGCGGCCAACAAAATATGAGAACTGCGAATTTTGCGGCGCAGCAGGACATCAACTCTTGGCGTGTTGGAAAATGAAGAAGGCACGAGCGGAGCTAAAGGGCAACAACAGTGCAGCACCCCCGAAGTCAAAGACATGGTGACTTCAGAGCGGGCGAAAAAAGGAGGACACGATGGCGCGAATTTAGAACGCCACGACCGGCCGGCAACAGGGGAAATCGCCGAGACAAATGGAGGCTCCGCAAAACAAGACGCTGCACCGACCGGGAAACTCCGACCGAATACCCCCGAGAGTAAGAATATTTCCTCTCCAGGTTTTCAAGCCTTTAAAAAATTCCGGGGAGATTTCAAGGCCAAGAAAAAGCCTATATACATTATTCAAGTACCTGAGAAGTTGGGCAAACCACTTCGGAGCGTTGAAAAGGGTCGTGCGTTCCAAGGAGTTAATATTCTCTCTCCGCAGCATAGTGTTAAGGCTCCCCATTGCCCACAGGAGAAGCCTACACAGCTGCAAGGCTTAGGGGAAGGTTCCAGGCCAAGACGAAGCTGAATCGGCCACGGATAAATCCTTCTAATTCTACTCAGTTGAAAACTTATATGGAGTCAGCAGCTTCGAACGCAGGACCGAGGGATGATCTATTCGACGTACCCTACGATCCTATAAGCGATACCATCTACGGTTACTCGGAGAAGCAACAACCACTACTACTCGAGGTGATCTGCAATGGGCGACACCTCCACGCACCGGTGGACAGCGGTGCGTCTCACTCGGTGTGCGACCGCGAGACGTTGGAGAAAATTGTAGAATCTTCGAAGGAGACCAAGTTCACGGCAATGATGGTGGACGGTACGAAACTTCCCATCCATGGCGAAGCATCACTGCAGCTGCACATAGGGGCGCTGAGGTGGAAGCCGACATTGCCGATCACGAACATTAAAGGTTTAGAGATTTCATCTTGGGGAGGGATTTCCTGAAGTGGTTCAACCCCGAGATCGACTTGGTCAACAGGAAGGCATGCATCTACAACAACGGGAAACGATTGGAGCTACGAAGCTAAACGGATACAGGGAGCGTTCCTGAAACGACACTGGCATGGTTCGAACGGACAGTGAACGAGAGTAACACGGGTTACTTAGCACTGGTTATGGCAGCAGCAGAGGAGGAGAAGCTGAACGTAGAGCTACCTGCAGCAGATAAGGAGGTCTTGGAGCAGTACAAAGATAGAATGCCCGACGACCTACCCGCAGGCATACCTCCAGCACGCACCCACGAGCACGAGATCGTGGAGGAACCAGGTGCGAAACCCGTCTCACGTGCACCATACCGACTGAGTCCGACGGAACTGACAGACATGAAAAAACAAATAGAGTATCTACTGGACAGACAACTGATCCGCCCATCCACCTCTCCCTACAGTGCACCAGTTCTCTTCACTCCAAAACCAGACGGCAGTTTACGCATGTGCATCAACTGCCGCGCACTGAACAAACAGACAGTTACAAACAAATACCCCATACCGCGCATAGACGACCTACTGGACCAACTGCATGGTGCAACAGTCTTTTCGAAGCTGGACCTACGGTCGGGTTACTGGCAAATCAAGATGGCGGACAACTCGATCCACAAGTCGGCGTTCTGTACCAGATACGGCTCCTACGAATACTTGGTGATGCCGTTCAGACTCTGCAACGCACTGTCAAATGTCATATCTACTACACTTTGTTTATGTCAGAATGTTATTCTCTAGCCTGTAGTGGGGTGCTCTATAGCGAGTACAACCCATCTAGGGTTTGCTATATGTATCCTCATTGCTGCTAGTGAAACCACTTCTTCTCCTATTTCTCTTTCATATACCCTAAAACCTAGCTATGGCTTCTTAGCTTTAGCTCCTATCTTAACATGCTATCAGAGCGATACGCTCCTGGCCTGTGGGCCCACCTGCTTCCGCTGCCCTACTGTGTGTCGCGCGCCCCGTGGCGCGCGACCTCCTATTTTTCTTCCCGCCACGCGCTCCGGGCGCGTGGCGGTTTTCTGCCCGCCGTGCGTCCCGAGGCGCGCGGCGGGTTCCTGCTTCGTGCGGTGCCCTGCGGGCCCGCGCGCCGGCCCCTCCCGTCACCTCGTCGCGGCGCCTTGGGGGCCCGCGCGCCGGCCCCAACCATCGCCTCGTCGCGGCGTTTTGGGGGCCCGCACGCTGGCCTCTCCCGTCGCCTCGTCGCGGCGCTTTGGGGGCCCGCGAGCCGGCCCCTCCCGTCGCCTCGTCGCGGCGCCTTGGGGACCCGCGAGCCGGCCCCTCCCGTCGCCCCGTCGCGGCGCCTTGGGGGCCGCGCGCCGGCCCCAACCGTCGCCTCATCGCGGCGCCTTGGGGGCCCGCGCGCGGTCCCCTCCCGTCGCCCGTCGAGGCGCTCTCGGGGGCCCGCGCGGCTCCCTAGCTCGTCGCCCGTCGAGGCGCCCTGGTGGCCGCGCCCTTCCCCTCCCCTCCCTCCTGCCTTTCATCTGCAGCAACCCCCCCCCTGGAGCAGCCCGCAACTGCAGCAGCCGCCCCTGGAGCAGCCCGCACCTGCAGCAGCCGCCCCTGGAGCAGCCCGCACCTGCAGCAGCCGCCCCTGGAGCAGCCCGCACCTGCAGCGGCCGCCCCTGGAACAGCCCGCACCTGCATCCCGTCCCGTCCCCCCCCCCCCCCCCCCCCCGTGCATTCCGTGGTGCTGGGGGTGTGGGGTGCCGAGCATGGGGGTGGCGGGTGTGGGGGTGGCGGTTATGTGTTCCTCCCCTTGCTCCTCCTCCTCCCTTGTCTCCCACTGCTACAGCTGTCGCTGAGGGGGGTGGGTGTGTGGGAGCCTAGGGTTTAGGGTTTAAGGGGGGTGCTGTGGGAGTGGAGCTAGGGTTTGAACAGGGGGTGTGTGAGAGGGGAGTGGGGCAGTTGGAGGAGGTTGTGTGAAGGTAGCTGTCGTGTCGCCTGCAGCGCCTGTAGTCCGTCGCCCTTGCTTCGGTAGCCAGTGAGCCTGTTGCACCAGTCGCCAGTGGGTCCGTTGCTCCTGCCGCTCGTCTATAGCCGCGGAGCCAGTCACTCCAGTAGTCCGTCGCCCTTGCTTCGGTAGCCACAGAGTCAGCGGCTCCTGTGCCCGTGCCTCTGCAGCTTCAGTCGTTGCCTCCCATCTTCTCTCCCTCCACAGTTCCTCCTCCTCCTCACTTGCCCGCTGTGATTAAATCTAGCTTTTCTCGCTATTGTGAACTCCTGCTCTATGCCTGCTTGCTCACTGTGCTGATTACACCCCACTTTGGCTATGGGGGTGTGTCAGAATGTTATAATTGTCTAGCCTGCAGTGGGGTACTCTATAGCGAGTACAACCCAATTAGGGTTTCCTATATGTATGCCAACTGCTGCTAGTGCAACTCCTCTTCTTCCCTTCCTCATTTCTTCACACTTGCTACCGTGAGCCATGGCTATAACTGACTGCATCAGTCTATCGAACATGCGCGTTCTAAAAAGTACAGCAGTTTTTCGAATATAGGACCCCTCGATTGTTTTGCTGAGATCAAGCCCTTATGGTCTATTGGAGATGATTTCTTAAAGACTGTTCATGTACTGGTTGAGTGTGAGAACAAGAGTTGATAATAAAGAAAAAGTACAAGAGATTTATAGTATAGCAAAGTACATACATACAGATTTGCTATATGTATCCTCATTGCTGCTAGTGAAACCACTTCTTCTCCTATTTCTCTTTCATATACCCTAAAACCTAGCTATGGCTTCTTAGCTTTAGCTCCTATCTTAACAGTTTAGGCTGTAGTGGGGTAGTTACTATGGGGTACAGTAAGTTGAGCGTTTCCTACTTGTACCCAACTCTTTCCTAGTTCAATCACTCTTGTTCATTCTGACATGGTATCACGAGCCTAGGTTGCCACCTAGGACCGCTTACTACTTCGGGCCCACTATTCCGCTAGAAGCGCCCTCGTGCGCCCTATCTTACGTGCGCCCTCGTGCGCCTGTCTCTGCTCGTGCGCCCTCGTGCGCCTTTTTCTGCTAGTGCAGCCCTCGCGCTGCCTCCTGCTGCCCTAGGCCAGTGCGCCGCCCCTGCAAGCTAGTAAGGCCCTCGAGCCGCCCCTGCAGGCCCGTCAGGCCCCCGAGCCGCCTCTGCAGGCCCGTCAGGCCCCCGAGCCGCCTCTGCAGGCCCGTCAGGCCCCCGAGCCGCCTCTGCAGGCCCGTCAGGCCCGAGAGCCGCCCCTGCAGGCCCGTCAGGTCGGCGCATTGCCCCTGCAGGACCTTGCCGCCCGCGCGCAGCCTCTACTCGACCGCGCGCCGCCCCTGCAGGCCCTCGCCGCCCGCGCGCAGCCTCTGCCCGACCGCGCGCCGCCCCTGCAGGCCCTCGCCGCCCACACGCAGCCTCTGCAGGCCCGTCAGGCCAGCGCGCGACCCCGTCAGGTCGCTGTCGCGGCCCCGTCAGGCCGCAGTCACGGCCCCGCCTTGTCGCTGACGCGGCCCCACCCTGCCGAGGTTGCGGCCCCGCCCTGCCGCCGAAGCGGACGCGGCCCCGCCCTGCCGTGACGCGGCCCCGCCAGCCCTGCAGCTGACGCGGCCGCGCCCTACTGCTGCTGCGGCCGCGCCCTGCTGCTGACGCGGCCGCGCCCAGCTGCTGACGCGTCGTCGCCCCCTGCCCGCCGCGTCGCCCTGCCTGCCGCGTCGCCCCTGCCCGCGGCGTCGCCCCTGCCCGCTGTTAGAGACTAAGGACGGAGTCTATGAAGATTATGGGCCTAAATATCACAAAATCGTTGGTCTCAATTTCTGGACAGAATCGTCGCGCTCACAAGAAACGCCGTCGACAAAAAGTGCACTGTTAAAACTTCACCAATTTCGGATATGTTGTAGCTCTAGTCCGTGGCTACAATTCCCAAGTTAAATTGTACGAAAAGGTGAAGTATTTTGTGAGTTATCAATTTCGGCGCACTAGGGGGTATGCTGCCATAGAATCTTAACTCAATCACAATTGTCTCACAATTTCACACAAGAAAGTTGGAGTAGCAATTAACCAGGTGGGAAGGAAGAGGAGGACGAGAGGGAAGGTCCCCAAGGAGTCCCCAACCAAGGAAACCCCATAAGCACACCAAATCCCTTCCCTATAGGAACCCCACTTTTACTTTTGTCACTTTCCAACCCATGCCATCCACCTTGCCCAACTTGGCCACACTTGCCAACCTGGTTTGGCTCCTCCCAACCACTTGGCAGCATCTACAGTAATGTTGACGAATTTCCCAACCCCCAATAGTCTATACCCCTCATGGAGTCAACCCCACAACTTCCCATAGTCACCACAACCAAATATCAAAAGCATACGAACTTCCAACGTTCATAATTTTCTTGATCGTGCTCCGATTGAGGCGATACTTGGTTCGTCGGAAAGCTCTTGAGCAGAGGAGTCACTTCAGATATCTGCTCAAGCCAAATATTATACACACACACTCAGAAAAACCAAACCGCACAAACCTCAAATTCTTGCACACGCTCACACCACGCATGCAGCGCACGAACACATGATGCGAGGCAGACAGACGTGAATGCATATGATTGCATCACACAACACCCGCCGGGTTGCCCTACCCCATCCCTGGCCCCTGGAGCAGCCGCACCTGCAGCCGCCCCTGGCCCCTGGAGCGGCCGCCCCTGCAGCAGCCGCCCCTGGCCACTGGAGCAGCTGCCACTGCAGGAGCCGCCCCTGGCCCCTGGAGCAGCCGCCCCTGGAGCAGCCGCCCCTGGAGCAGCCGCCCCTGGAGCAGCCGCCACTGCAGCAACCGCCCCTGGCCCGGTCCCGCCCTGCAGCAACTACCGCGGAGCTCCCTGCCGCGGTCGCGGCCCCGCCCTGCCGCTGTAGCGGCCCCGCAGTCGCCACCGTCGTGCGCCTGCCCTTCCCACCACTGGTGAGCACTGCCCTGCCCGTGCTGCTACTGCTGTTACTGCTGCTGCTACTGCTACTGCTGCTCTTGCTGCTACTGCTTCTACTGCTGCTCCTGGCGTGGCCAGATGCAACTCCAGGGCCGTCCGCGTGTGTCCCTCACGCCCCAGCAGCTTCGTGAGTGGTACGCCAGTTGGGGTTGTCGGGGTGGCAGTAGTGGGAGTCGTCCTGGAGTGGGTAGTTCGGGAGTTTCTTGTAGTGGCCCGGTGCAGCAGCAGCGTCGTCTGCGCGAGACTCGTTCGCCCCAGCAGCTTCGTGAGTGGTACGCTCAGAGTAGAGGGTCGCTGAGTACTGCTCGCTGCCCGTACGTTGTTAGCACGGGTGTCCGGACTGGTCAGCCTTGCGGGACGCCTGGTCACATAGAGTCTCGCTGCTTCGCTCGTCTGAGCGACGCTTGGCGTACAGAGTTTGGCGACGATGCTGAGCTCCCCGACTGGGTGGAGCTGGTTAGGCAGAGGGTAGATAGCTTTGCTCTTGACTATGATGCTATTCTCACTGCAATGTATGCATTGTCTACTAGTTGCCGAGGGAGCCTGTCACCTGTGTGTGCCGCCTGACCCCGGTATCCAGTCTGCTGCTCCAGGTGCCGGTGAGGCTGCTGCTCTAGGTGCTCGTGCGTCTCCTGCTCCAGGTGCTGGTGAGGCTGCTGCTCTAGGCGCTCGTGAGACTGCTCCTTCAGGTGCTTGTGAGTTTGCGCCTTCAGGTACTACGTCTACTGAGGCACTGCACACCTTCACACTGGACTCAGGTGCTTCCCGCTGTTTCTTTCGCGACCGCACTGCCCTAGAGCAGCTCCCTAGACCGGTTGCTGTCTCCCTCGCTGACCCCTCCGGGGGTCCGGTCCTTGCGACCTCCACCACTGCCCTCCCTTGTCCTGCTGTCCCGTCCGGCACACTGTCGGGCCTTTACCTCCCTTCGTTCTCTACGAACTTGGTGGCGGGTTCTGCGCTCCAGGACGTGGATGTTCACCAGTTCACCCCTGCCTATGAGCGTGTGACACACTGCACGTGTGCCCAGACGGGTCGTCACCTGGCTACCTTCGCTCGGCAGCCGGGGTCGGACTTGTACACACTGACCACTGAGTCCCCTCAGGTAGCGGCGTCTGCGTCTGCGTCAGGCCAGTTGTCCGCCACCTGCTCGTGTGGCACCCTGTCGCACCAGACCGTCCTCTGGCACCACCGCCTTGGTCACCCCTCAGTGCAGCGCCTTCGTGGCATGCACTCCCGGTACCTTGTCTCTGGTCTTCCCAGGGTTCTCCCTCCCCTCCCACCCTCGCCTGCTCCTCCCTGTCTTCCCTGTGTCGAGGGGCGGCAGCGCGCCACTCCTCACTCCTCCTCGTTCCCTCCCACAGAGGCTCCCCTGCAGACTCTCCACTTGGACTTGTGGGGCCCAGCCCGCGTCCATGGACAGGGCCACGAGCGGTACTTCCTGCTGGTCGTCGACGACTACACGCGCTACACCACGGTCTTCCCCTTGCGCACCAAGGGTGAGGTCCCTGATGTTTTGATCCCTTGGATCCGCGCTGCTCGTCTCCAGCTCCGCGAGCGGTTCCAGTCGGACTTTCTCGTCCTGCGTCTGCACTCTGACAGGGGTGGTGAGTTTTCCTCCGACCTCTTGGCAGCCTACTGTGCGGAGCACGGCATCCGCCAGACGTTCACACTTCCGGCCTCTCACAGCAGAATGGGATTGCTGAGCGCCGCATTGGCTTAGTCATGGAGGTCGCTCGTACCTCCATGATCCATGCGGCTGACCCCATTTCCTGTGGCCGTTTGCAGTGCAGTACGTTGCGCATCAGCTCAACCTCTGGCCCCATGTCTCTGCTCCGGAGACCTCGCCCACACTGCGTTGGACGGGGGAGTTTGGCGATGCGTCGGTGTTCCGGGTCTGGGGATGTCGAGCCTTTGTCCGCGATACGTCCGCGGACAAGCTCTCCTCCCGTGCCGTTCCCTGTGTCTTCCTTGGCTTTGTCCCTGACGCGCCTGGCTGGCAGTTTTACCACCCCACCTAGCGCCGTCTCCTGCCCTCTCAGGACGTCACGTTTGACGAGTCGGTCCCATTTTACCGTCTCTTCCCCTACCGCACTGCCCCGCTCCCCCCTCCGCCGCTCTTCCTCACGCCAGGTGCTGCTTCGGTAGACCCCCTACCTCCCCAGGGTCTTGCTCCCTCAGGTGTTTCCCAGGTAGACCCGGTCGAGCCTGTCGAGGTAGCTGTCGACTCTGGTCCTGCGCGAGATACTGCGTCTAGGGGTGCTGAGACTGGGGGTGCTGAGCCTGGGGGTGCTGAGACTGGGGGTGCTGAGCCTGGGGGTGCTGAGACTGGGGGTGCTGAGCCTGGGCGTGCTGAGACTGGCGGTGCTGAGCCTGGGGGAGCTGAGCCTGACCGTGCTGCGCCAGGTGGCGCTCCCTCTTCACAGCAGCTGCGTGAGTGGTACTCTCAGCGTTGCAGCTTCCAGCGTGGGGCTTCTGGAGCTGGGGGTTCTGCCGGAGTTGGAGCTGGTGGTGCTGCGGGTGCTGTGTCGTGGCCGGAGCCTCCCTCCCCACAGCGGCTGCGTGAGTGGTACGCTCGACGCTGCAGCCTCCGGAGCGGCGCTCCTAGCACTGGGGTGCCGCCCGCTGGAGGCCCTGGTGCTGCTGGAGGTACTGGAGCCTCTGGTCGTGGAGGTGCTCGTACAGGCGGTACTGGAGCTGCTGGGACTGGGGGTTCTGCTGGAGCTGGAGTTGGAGCTGCTGGAGCTGGTGCTACTAGAGGTGCTGCTGGTGCTGGAGCTGCTGGAGGTACTGCTGGTGCTGGAGCTGCTGGAGGTGCTGCTGGTGCTGGAGTTGGAGCTGGAGGTGCTGGAGCTCCTGGAGCTGCCGATGGAGCTGAGGCCGCTGGGCCTACTGGAGTTGGTGTAGCTGCTGACCCTGGGGTTGGTGCTGCAGGGACTGGAGCTGGAGGTGCTGACGCTCGTCCTCTTGCAGGTCCTGGAGCTGGTGCTACTGGGGGTACTGGAGTTGGCACTACTGGAGCTGCTGGTGGTGCTACGGGAGTTGGAGCTGCTGCTGGGGGTTCTGGTGCTATCTCTGCTGGTTCTGCAGGCGCTTCACGACCGCGGCCGTACTTCGTTCCGCTCCTTCAGCAGGATCTAGGTCAGCCTCCTCCTCCTTGTCCTGCTCCCTCCTTAGAGTGTCCTCCGCCTATCCAGTCGCAGGCACAGTTACAGCCTGCCTCGCCACTTCCTAGTCCTTCTCCCTACACTGGTCCGACAGGAGGTCTTACGGAGCGTCGTGAGCCTGAGTCTCGTCCTGTGTCGCCTGAGTCTCGTTTTGTGTCACCTGTACGTATTGCTCACACTGGTCGTCGTGTCCCGCGTCAGCGTCCTCCTGCTGTCCCAGGCACTCACCAGATGACGCTTTGTCCTTCCACTGCTCCACAGCGTGTCTCTCTGCCTTCTCCTCCTGCGTCCTCTCTTCCTGCCCTTGCTGACCCGGAGTCTGACTCCCTTCATGCTGCTAGTCCTACTGTCACGCGTCTCCTGGCCACTGCTGTCACTGACCCTTCCTTTGAGTCAGCTGCAGCGTCTGCCTTAGTTGCTGAGCTTGTCGACTTTGCTGCTCACTGTCGTCTAGACTACGCTGCCAGTCTTGTTGCTGAGTCTGAGTCTGTCTGTCCTCCGTCCGTCGGGGGTGAGTGTGCTCTTGGCACAGACGTCCTTGAGGACAGGCAGGAGGAGTTTGAGTGCTTTGCCGCTGCTGTACCTCATCTCGTGTCCATGATGATTGCACTTGAGGGAGACCCGGATGCACCAGACATCCCGACCCCGCGCTCTTACGCTGAGGCGATCGTGGGTGAGTACTCCTCTCAGTGGCAGTCAGCCATGGACGCAGAGATGGCATCCTGGAAGTCCACTGGCACTTACGTCGACGAGGTTCCCCTTCCTGGGGCGAACATCGTCAGTGGCATGTGGATTTTCAGGGTGAAGCGGCCGCCAGGTTCTCCGCCTGTCTTCAAGGCTCGTTACGTTGCTCGAGGCTTCAGTCAGCGAGAGGGAGTAGACTTCTTCCAGACCTTCTCCCCCACCCCGAAGATGACCACTCTTCGGGTGCTACTGCACGTTGCCACTCAGCGTGACTACGAGCTTCACTCTCTTGACTTCAGCACAGCTCTCTTGCAGGGCAACCTGCACGAGGAGATCTGGCTGCGCCGCCTTCCTGGTTTCACTGGGTCGTTCCCTCCTGGTACCCAGTGGAGCCTCCGGCGGCCAGTCTACGGTCTCCGCCAGGCGCCACGTGAGTGGCACGACACACTGAGGACTACACTTGCGGCTCTTGGGTTCGCGCCTTCTACTGCTGACCCGTCGCTGTTTCTGCGCACTGACACTTCGCTGCCGCCGTTCTATATCCTCGTGTACGTCGACGACTTGGTCTTTGCCACTGCTGACACTGAGGCTCTCGCCCTGGTGAAGTCGGAGCTGCAGAAGAGACACACGTGCACAGACCTGGGTGAACTGCGCAGCTATCTTGGCTTGCAGATCACCCGGGACAGAGCACGCCGCACCATCACACTGACTCAGTCACACATGGTGCAGCAGGCCCTTCAGCGCTTTGGCTTCACCTGGTCCTCGGCACAGGCCACTCCTCTGGCTACAGGTCACTCGCTCTCAGCTCCACCTTCGGACGAGTCCGCAGAGCCAAGTGGTCCTTACCTAGAGCTAGTTGGCTGTCTCATGTACCTGATGACTTGCACTCGTCCTGACCTCGCGTACCCTCTTGGCCTTCTGGCTTACTACGTGGCTCCTGGTCGGCACCGAAAGGTGCACATGGATGCTGCTAAGAGGGTACTGCGCTACTTCTGCAGTACATCAGGCATGGGACTCGTGCTTGGAGGGAGGAGCGCAGTTGTCCTCAGTGGGCACTCAGACGCTTCTTCGGTTGACGACCAGGCTACTCAGCGGTCGTCACAGGGTTACACCTTCAGCCTTGGCTGTGGTTCAGTTTCCTGGCGTTCTACACGCTCGTCTTCAGTTCTCAGCTCCAATTGTGAGGCTGAGATCTACGCCACAGCCATGGCTGCACAGGAGTTACGCTGGCTCACCTACCTGCTGACTGACTTGGGAGAGCGGCCTCGTTCTCCTCCAGTGCTGTACGTCGACAACAAGGCTACCATTGCCTTCTGTGAGGAGCACAGATTGGAGCACAGAACGAAGCAGATCGCTCTGCGTTACTTCCTGGCTTGAGAGTTGCAGTAGCGTGGTCAGCTTCGTCTGCGTTACGTGGCCACTCGGGCCAACACTGCTGATATATTCACCAAGGCACTTCAATCTGGTGATCATCAGCGTTTCTGCACTATGCTAGGGCTTGTTCCCACTTTTCCTCACTTGCTGTAGGCTTTGCTTGTACTGTGATCTATATATATATACCTGCATGCTTGCTTTGCTAGGTAGAGATCACTGTGATGTTTGTGTTGCATATATGCCTCTGCATGTGAACTGGCCTTGTGGCCCTTTGCTTGTGCTCAGTGTGTGTGGTGACGTTGTGATCCACCCTGAGCTTGCTTTGCCTTTCTTGACTGGTCTTGTGACCCCTTGCTCTCCCCCACTTTGCCTATGGGGGTGTGTCAAATGTCATATCTGCTACAGTTTGTTTAGGCTGTAGTGGGGTAGTTACTATGGGGTACAGTAAGTTTAGGGTTTCCTACTTGTACCCAACTCTTTCCTAGTTCAATCACTCTTGTTCATTCTGACACGCACCAGCAACGTTTCAGGTGGAGATGAATCATATCGTACGGCCCCTGCTGGACGAGTGTGTAGTGGTGTACCTGGACGAAATCCTCATCTACTCTAAGAACATGAAGGAGCACGTGGAGCATCTGCGGAAGGTGTTCGAGATCCTGCGGAAAAACAAGTTCTACGTGAAGCTGTCAAAGAGCGACTTCGCCCTGAAGAAGGTGCAGTTTCTTGGGCACATGGTGAGTGCCGAGGGCATACACGTGGACCCGTGGAAAATCGAAGCCGTCAAGAAGTGGAAAGTTCCGGAGAACGTGAAGGAGTTGCAGCAGTTCCTAGGCTTCGCGAACTACTACAACAGGTTCGTGCCGCAGTACGCTAAGATAACAGCGCCACTGACCGACCTACTGAAATAGGATATGCCCTACAAGTGGGATACTCCTCATCAGCACGCCATGGAGAAGCTACAGACAGCACTGACTACAGCGCCAGTATTCATCCTACCGGACCCCGACAAGGACTACATGGTGGAAGTAGACGCTAGTGACCAAGCAGTCGGAGCAGTACTGATGCAGGATCACGGACGCGGTTTGCAGCCCATCGCCTACCTCAGTAAGAAGCTACACGGAGCAGAACTGAACTACCCCATTCACGACAAGGAAGCCTTAGCCATAGTCGTAGCCTTCAAGGCGTGGAGGTGTTACCTAGAGAGAGCCAAGACCACAGTTTATACTGACCACTGCAGCCTCAAATACCTGAAGTCGTAGCCGACACTTTCACGACGACAGGTGCGGTGGGTGGACTTCCTGGAAACTCACTTCCACTACGACATCGTCTACAAGCCCGGGCTACACAACAAAGCAGACCCGTTGAGCCGCCCCGGTCATGTAGCAGGCATCCAGCTCGACGGGATGAACCCTCTGCTCAAGGGTCTATTCCAACATGGATACTCCGTGGACGCAGAGATCGCTACAGCACAAACTAAGAAGCTGTTAAAGTGGGAGAAAGACTTAGCTGTAAGGAGGGGCACAGAAAATATTTGGGTACCGAACAATGCCCCGCTCCAACAGATTCTACTAGAGGAGTTTCACGACGTACCATACGCGGGACATTTCGGGAACAACAAGATGTTAGCAGGGATAGCGAAGTATTACTACTGGCCCGGGATGGCAACAGACGTGCAGCAGTTCGTCACCTCATTCGACACGTGCCAGCGGATGAAGAGCAGCAAGAAGAAAAATACAAGGTTATTTCAGCCTCTACCCTTATCGGAGTAGCCATGACAGTTCGTTAGTCTCGACTTCATCACAGGACTTCCTTCGACCTCACGGGGGCACGATTCCATCCTCGTAGTGATCGACAAGTTCTCCAAAATGGGTCACTTCATTCCGACCAACGCCACAGCTACAGCTGAAGCAGCTGCTCGACTCTTCTTCGACCGCATCATCACCATCCACGGCATCCCCGCTACACTCATATCAGACGGAGACCCCAAATTCACGAGTAAGTTTTGGAAGGAGCTCATGGGACTCCTAGAGTTTAGTAAGCTGTGTGTCCCAGTGGCAAAGGTTACCATGCAACTGTCTTCGGCCAAAGTTTCGGTAACTTTGAGTCCCAGTGGCAAAGGTTGGGGAAAAAGCTTGCAATGTCTTCAGCATACCACCCCCAGACTAACGGACAGATTGAGCGACTAAATCAAGTGGTTGAACAGTTACTGTGGACAGCTTGCAATGACAACGTCTGCCACTGGGACACACAGTTACCGACTCTAGAGTTCGCTTACAACAACGCGTCACATGCGGCCACAGGGAAAACTCCTTTCTTCCTGTGTTACAGACGAAAACCACTTACACCGCAACAGCCAACCACACCGGCACACGTCCAAGCCGCACGTGACTTCGTCACCACCATGCAGCAGCTATGGGAGAAGACTCAGCGATGTCTCACCACGATGCAGAACTCCCAGAAGCAATATGCCGATCGACAATGACGTGATCACTCAGTAGCAGTCGGAGATCAGGTGCTTCTTGACACGCACAACTAGAACATGTCTCACCTACCATCCAAGCTCCGGCCCCGCTTCTGTGGTCCTTTTCTTGTTGAGGCACAGGTAGCACCAGTTACATTCCGCTTGCACTTCCCATATACATGGAAGCTTCACAACGCTTTCCATGTACAGCTACTAAATCCCTACAAGCACCCCAACCAACAGTTCCAGGGACGGCAGCTATCACCACCACCACCTGTTCTCCTACAGGATGAACCAGAGTATGAAGAGGAGCGCATTCTCACTCATCGGCGCCACGGCGGCAAGACCCTCGAGTTCCTGATCCGCTGGAAGGAATATGACCCCACTGAGGAAAGTTGGGTTGCAGAAGCTGATATGGGAAACGCACACCGTGCTCTCAAGGACTATCTTGTCAAGCAGGGTGTTTCTTACGCCACCCAGCTTTGAGGGGGGGACGTGTGAGAGTACGACGGCTTATGCTGGCTTTGCTAGCTTGCCTAGACTATATTATGCTATATCTAGCTTGGGTTTTATTTATCATGCATAGATATGCTTGATTTCCTAGGTTAGGTGCATTCCTATATTTTATTATAGTAATACCAGAACCAGGTTACGTGTACCGAACTCAAGCATAAACGGTTTCCACCGAATTGCTTTCTACAGAGTACGGGAAGGTTCTGTTCGGAAGGCTTCGCGACCCTCAGAACATTCGCGTAACACCTGGGTAACTGGCCTTGTGATGAGCCTATATATAGCCTCGCGTTGTACCCAGGTGAATTATTCAATTCACAATTTCTTTTCTGAGCTCGATCCTAGATACTCACATCCCTGCTCCTCTCAGTGGCAGTCAGCCATGTACGTAGAGATGGCATCCTGGAAGTCCACAAGCACTTACGTCGAGAAGGTTCCCCCACTTGGGGTGACCATCTTCAGTGACATGTAGATTTTCAGGGTGAAGCGGCCGCCGGGTTCTCCGTCTGTCTTCAAGGCGCGCTACGTTTCACGAGGCTTCAGTCAGCGACAGGGAGTTGACTTTTCCATACCTTCTCCCCTACCCCGAAGATGACCACTCTTCGGGTACTGCTGCACGTCGCCGCTCAGCGTGACTACGAGCTTCACTCTCTTAACTTCAGCTCTGCTTTCCTACAGGGCAGCCTGCACGAGGAGATCTGGCTGCGCCGCCCACCTGGCTTCACTAGGTCGTTTCCTGCAGGTACCCAGTGGAGCCTCCGGCGACCAGTCTACGGTCTCCGCCAGGCGCCTTGCGAGTGGCACGACACACTGAGGACGACTCTTGCGGCTCTTGGGTTTGCTCCTTCTACTGCTGACGAGTCGCTGTTTCTACGCACCGACACTTCGCTGCCGCCGTTCTACATCCTCGTGTACGTCGACGACTTGGTCTTTGCCACTGCTGATACTGCTGGACTGGCCCACGTGAAGTCGGAGCTGCAGACAAGACACACGTGTATAGACCTGGGTGAGCTGCGCAGCTATCTTAGCTTGCAGATCACCCGGGACAGAGCACGGCGCACCATTACCTTGACTCAGTCACACATGGTGCAGCAGGTCCTTCAGCGCTTCGACTTCCAGTACTCCTCGTCACAGTCCACTCCTCTGCCTACCGGTCACTCGCTCTCAGCTCTGCCTTCGGATGAGTCCGTAGAGTCGAGTGGCTCGTATCCAGAGCTTGTGGGCTGCCTCATGTACCTGATGACCTGCACTCCACCTGACCTTGCTTACCCTCTTAGCATCCTGGCACGCTACGTTGCGCCCGGGAGACACCGACCAGAGCACTTGAAGGCCGCTAAGAGGGTGATGCGCTAATTGTGCAGTTTATCGGGCATGGGGCTCGTGCTTGGAGGACGGGCTCAAGTTGTCCTCACTGGTCACGTAGACGCTTCTTGGGTTGACGACTTGCTACGCAGCGGTCGTCACATGGTTACACCTTCTGCCTTGGCTCTGGTTCTTTTGTTCTCAGCTCTAGTTGTGAGGCTGAGATCTACGCAAGGGCCATGGCTGCACAGGAGTTCAATGGCTCACCTACCTGCTGACCGACTTGGGAGAGCCGCCTCGTTCTCCTCCAGTTCTGTACGTTGACAACAAGGCCATGATTGCCTTGTGTCAGGAGCACATACTGGAGCACAGAACGAAGCACATCGCTCTCCGCTACTTCCTGGCTCAAGAGTTGCAGCAGCGTGGTCAGCTTTGTCTTGTTTACGTGGCCTCTCAGGCCAACACTGTTGATATCTTCACCAAGGCACTTCAGCCTTGTGATCATCAGCGTTTGTGTACTGTTTTAGGCCTTGTGCCTACTTGGCCTCACTTGCTCACTTCTTGACTTTGCTTGTACTGTAATCTATATACATATACCTGCATGCTTACACTTGCTAGGTTTTGATCACTATACTGCTTGTTCTCCTTAAAATATAACTCTGCATGTGAACTGGCCTTGTGGCCATTTGCTTGTGCTCAGAACGCGTGGTGACTTCGTGATCCACCCTGAGCTTGACCTTGCTTTGTTCTCTTGCTTGACCCCCACTTTGCCTATGGGGGTGTCTCATAATTATGCATTTATATGCTCTAGGCTGTAGTGGGGCACTCCCCATGGGGTACAGACCATTTAGATTTTGCTATACAAACTCTGTACTACTCTCATTCTAGGCATTCTTCATTCCTACTTTCTGACAAAAATGAATCTGAGGCCTTGGGCTCGAAGCTGCAGGTATAGAAGTCTCTGCCGTCAAAGCACACACTTGTCTTTATTTTTTATATGCTCATAAATCTTATTTGCGCAGAGAGACTTGCTTCTTCGCTTGGACGGGGGGTTTTGGGAGTTGAGCCATTAGTGTCGAGTGAGAAGGTGTGCGGGGCAATATTGTGGCCGTTCGAGGCCGGTTGAGAGGGTTGTCATTCCGCAATGTTGGGAGTCCTTGCTCCAGGCTGGTGAGTCGCTGAAGTAGTTGTGCGAGGATGGCGGTTCCAATCGTCGTTGTTTCCTCCCTTATCACAGTTGGGTTGGTCACCACTTCAGC
This sequence comes from Closterium sp. Naga37s-1, assembly GCA_947471745.1. NCBI lineage: Eukaryota > Viridiplantae > Streptophyta > Zygnematophyceae > Desmidiales > Closteriaceae > Closterium > Closterium sp. Naga37s-1. The sequence continues at coordinate 1,713,699 of CANJKZ010000814.1, forward strand.
CGTCAGATTCGTCTAACCGCCAGATCCTCCGGCCATCCTCACGCGCGAGCATGTGCCGGACGCCACCTTACGTTCGCCAAAGTTTTCGGAGGTGGAGTGCGAAGGATTCTGAGTCGCTCTCATACCATGCTGCGATCAGAAAGTGATCGTCCCTAGAATCACCTTAGGAAGGTTCGCAAACGTCTGGGTAGTGGTGGTGGGCCCTTGACCTCAATAGCAGAGTGAATGTAAAATGCTTGAGATGAAAAAAGAAATCAAATACAAAGATATATTTTAGAGTACAGGGGAATTCGAAACGACCTAGCTAGCCCTGTACTCTAATGGATACATTCCCTCATTACATCAAAATCCAACCGTGCGACTCCAGACAGTTACGAAACTGTTCGGGCAGAATCTTCGCCACTGCTGCTGCCTGATGGTCCAGATCCTTTCGTAACCATACGACCCTTCACGTCTTTTCGTCTTAAGTCTCGGTAGTGCGTGCTTCGATTGCTGCGGTATGGAGTGCACATTAATTCATTCATTTTCCAGTATTCGTTACACTATCCTCGTTATTAGTACCGTCCGAATGAGAACAAAAACGGAATGTCCTCAAAAACACAATATGGCAAAATAGTTACACGCCCTTAACACAATTCAATATGGTTGTGAGAATGGTTCAGTATTGATATTTTTGTAGGACTCTGACTCCTGTGTAGGGCCCACAAAAGAAGGAATCAATTTTCCACATTATGACCCTCTTTAGAGTTAGCGGTTCATCCCCACACCCCACCTCATCAAGACTTTTCAATTTCACTGTGCGGAGTGGGTGGCCTGTCCTGCACCGCACAGCTCGTATGCGCATGTGAGCTTGTTGTCGTTATCCTGAAAGGCAACTGTTGCAATACGAAGGCTTCCGGATTTCTTGCTTGCGATACGATAAAATGGCCGCGAAATCTGACGGAGCTCCGGCTCTCAGGCCTTCTCGAACCTTGTGATTGGCTTGTCATTATGATACCAGAAGATCTAGCGCCGCTAAGGAGAGGTCATCAATCACCGCAGCATCCCACTTGGAAGTCGAGGCTGATATTGATCTTGGGCAGGGAAACCTTGGGAAACTTCATGTGTAATTGTTCAATTGCCCTATCTCGTCTAAAAGTTGGACAAGCATGTCGTCACCTGGTTGCAGCACCCCCACAAACCTTAGCTTTTGGATTCAGTCGAAGAACATCGCAGGATCACAGTCCTAGCAGGGTATGGGCGACACAATACCCCAGATTCTCAGCCCTATCAGGGTTTGATCTCTTGTGAATGAGCATGCCTGACTCCCATGGCTTGGCTGGAGGTTTGGTACTTGCATGCCTCAGATGCAGACATGTGGAAGAGGTTGGAAGCTGTTTGTACACCAATTATTCTAAAATAGGTCAATAGTTTGCGGATAATTCTACCTGGATTCAAGTTCGTCTGTGACATTGTCACGCTGGGTTTGCCTTCCGAGTCCTGCATAGCATTTTGTTCAGGCAGAAAGATATATACTTTCGATTACCAGCATCGCAAGTTTATAGACATCTATAGTAGTATTACTGATTGCATTTCTTCCAGAACTATCTATTGAATAATGAGAGTATCATTAATGTAAAACAAGCGAACAAAATTATGTCGATAATGTATATTTAGATATTAGGTCAATAATATATTCAACGTCATGTTTATAATATCTCTGACCTTTTCTGATATGAAGTTTTTATTTGTCAGCTACCAACAATAATGATACCTAAATGACTAATACAATATATATTTACAGATGAATATTTCTTTAAATTCTATCTGTGAAAATAGTAGGTAGAGTTAGGAGCCATAGCTAGGTAAGTCCTAGCTAGGCAAGAGAAGTTTAGGCAAAAGAAGAAGGAGAGTTCACTAGCAGCAATGAGGATACATATAGCAAACCCTAGATGGGTTGTACTCGCTATAGAGCACCCCACTACAAACTAGAGAATAACATTCTGACACACCCCCATAGCCAAAGTGGGGTGTAATCAGTACAATGAGCAAGCAGGTATAGAGCAGGAGTTCACAAAGGTAAGCAAAGCTAGAGCTAATCATAGCGGGCAAGTGAGGAGGAGGAGGAGCTGTGGAGGTAGAGAAGATGGGAGGCAACGACTGAAGCTGCAGAGGCACGGGCACATGAGCGGCTGACTCAGAGGCTACCGAAGCAAGGGCGACGGACTACTGGAGTAACTGGCTCGGCGGCTATAGAAGAGCGGCAGGAGCAACGGACCCACTGGCGACTGGTGCAGCAGGCTCACTGGCTACCGAAGCAAGGGCGACGGACTACAGGCGCTGCAGGCAACACGACAGGTACCTCCACACAACCTCCTCCAACTGCCCCACACCCTCGACACACACCCACTGCTCAAACCCTAGCTCCACTCCCACGCACCCCCCTAAAACCCTAAACCCTAGGCTCCCACACACCCACCCCCCTCAGCGGCAGCTGCAGCAGTGGGAGACCAGGGAGGAGGAGGAGCAAGGGGAGTAACACACAACCGCCACCCCCACACTCCTCACCCCCAAACCCTAATTCAGGAGAACGGGCAGCAGTAGGGGTGGGGCACCGTCAGAAGCACGGGGGACAGCGAGCAGCTCAGGGACAGAGAGGAACGGGCCGCCCACGGGCCTGGCACAGCCCGACGAACCGCGCGCAGGCGGCCCGAGCCGCGCGCGGGCCTGGCGCAGCCCGTACGGGCCGCGCGCGGGCCTGGCGCAGCCCGTACGGGCCGCGCGCGGGCCGGGCGCAGCCCGTACGGGCCGCGCTCGGGGCTGGCGCAGCCCGCGCTGGCCAGGACGGGCGACGGGGGACGACGGGCTGGTCCCCGTCGCCCGTCGAAGCGCCCCCCAGGGGCGACGCGCGGACCGACGGGGCAGAAGGCCGCCGCGCGCCTCGGGGCGCACGACGGGCAGAGAACCGCCGCACGCCCCGGGGCGCACGGCGGGCAGAAAACCGCCGCGCGCCTCGGGGCGCACGGCGGGCAGAAAACCGCCGCACGCTCCGAGCGCGCGGCGGGATGAAAAATCCGTCGCACGCCACGGGGCGTGCGACACAGAGAGTGGCAGTAGCAGCGGAAGCAGTGAGGTGGTGAGCCCACCCACAGGATCGACCCAAGGGGATCGACCTGCTCTGATAGCATGTGAAAATAGTAGGTAGAGTTAGGAGCCATAGCTAGGTAAGTCCTAGCTAGGCAAGAGAAGTTTAGGCAAAAGAAGAAGGAGAGTTCACTAGCAGCAATGAGGATACATATAGCAAACCCTAGATGGGTTGTACTCGCTATAGAGCACCCCACTACAGGCTAGAGAATAACATTCTGACACTATCTTTGTTTTGTTGAAAAGTAATAGTTTATTGTTATCAAATCTTATGTGCTAGGCCTTAATCTTATGACCCTAATTAAACATAATAAAGGGATATGAACATTCGATATCTGTCATACAATACTCTTTGGTTCCGACTTAGTCCAACATTCTACTTCCTCCACCCGCAAAAAAATAAAAAAATAAAAATACACTTGCGTTTCTCATAGGTGATATAAATGTATGAATATCGTTGTTGAACCTTTCCGGTAAAACAGTGTATATGAAATTCTGTGGTTCTCGGGAAAATTGTTTTCATCCATGCAGAGGTGGACAACAGCAACCAATCCCGGTGTCGCTAAACCACGGAACTGCTCTTGCGTTTGATCTTGCCCACGACTCTGCGACCTCATGGGTCGTCGCATGACTGTCGCAAAGGGTGGCCGGCATGCGACAGATGGGACGCGAATCCATGAAACGCGGCTCAATGGGTCGGGAGGAAAGTCGTTGGCGAACCAGCGATGGCAAGGAGAATGCCGCTGATTTGGTTGGGCCTCCCTCACCAAACCGAGCTGGTCTGGCGGTGGCAAGCTCGCTGCAGCTCCTATAAAAAGCGCTAGTACGCTCCTCGTAGTAGTTTGCTTCGTTGTCACTCAAGCTCGCTGCAGCTCCTATAAAAAGCGCTAGTACGCTCCTCGTAGTAGTTTGCTTCGTTGTCACTCAAGCTCGCTGCAGCTCCTATAAAAAGCGCTAGTACGCTCCTTGTAGTAGTTCGCTAAGCTGCTCGCTCAAGTAAAGCTGCTAAGCTCACTACTCTCCGCTAAAGGGCGAAATCAGCAACCTTGCATCTTCTCTTATACTCGTACATTTGAGCCACAACTTGCTAGCAATCCGCGACACCCTTGACGCGAGAGGCGATCGAAACTAAAATCGTGGATCTACCGTGTCGGTGTTGGCGCACGTTGATACGAAACTAGTGCTTATCTGGCAGGCAATTAGCGCACGGCGCAGAGTGGAATCTTCCTTGCAACGGCGCGGCTTGAGCTTTGTGTTGAGCACCAGTGGACAGCACGGTGCCGTCATCAGTTTCTACCTCCTGCTACACGAACAACAGATTTGCGAACCCCCTTCCCCCAACGTGCATTTTCGCCTCCCCCCATCAACCCAAATTCCCGCCACTTTGCCAACCTCACATCCGCGCTTGTGCTTCTCCCCAACCACTTTTTGTGACCTTCCTCGCTACACCAACTTCTTCCTTGAAACAAAGACTACACTTTCCACCTCATTTCTTATGCTTCCTTTACCTCCAACATCATTTTGCATGCCACCAGCCCAATACCTTACAGAATGACAGGCCGCAAAAGGGGCCGTGGTGCCCAAGACTCTGAGCCCACTTCTCCTCGTCCGCCTGCCCGTTCGCGACAAACTCCAGCCTTCGCGATTCTTTCGACCTCCTCATCAGACCTTGCACCACCCCCTACTCCTAAGCCTCAATCATCTTCTGCTCCCTCCCAGCAACCTCAGCCAACAACAGCGCCAAAAATTGTCTCGGACAAACAAAAGGAGATTCTCCAGCAGGTCCTTAAAGCCACCCTTCCTGATTCTCCGTCTCCATCATGGCCTCAAACCTCTCACCCTCAGCTCTCGACTTCCCGTGCCCATCCTTCATCTACCTCAACACCTCCACCGACGACTACAGCAGATGCTCCTAATCCCACAGCCCCTGCCGACAACACGCACCCACTATCACACTATGAAACTGTTGCTTCACCTTCTCGAGATCCCCCTCCTCCTTCCCCTACCCCTCACTCTACGCAGCCATGCCCGCAACCCTGCCCGCCCTCATCAACCTCCGATAACCCACTACCTCCTAATTCTTGCCCCACATGTCGACGCACCTTTGCCAACTCAGGTTCGTTGGCTCGTCACCTTCCAGCCTGCTCTCGCAACACCGCCACACGTCAGCAAGCTGCTCGCCCTCCTCCTCCCCGCTCATCAGCCCCAACCTCGGCGCCTGCAGCCGCAGATCGACCTGCAATTCCTCAAGCCACTTGGGAGGCCGTTCCTTCCTGGGATTGGCCTTCCTTCTTCAGCCCGGCAGTCTCACCTGGCCCTATTCTCCGCCGAATCCCCTCCCGCATCCGACTCCTCATTCTCGATGCACTTCTCATTCCACTGCGCCGCCTTGCACAACATCCTTCTGACGTCGCTGCACACCTCATTCTCTTGGCATTTCCGCGTCTCCTACTGCGCCTACCTTCTGCCGCTGCTCCCACACAGCCCCTTACCTCTTCATGTGCTGCCTTAGCGCGCCGCTTCATCACTGGTGACTGGCACTCTCTTTTCAGCGAAGCCGTAGCTGCAGCCACTCCAGCCGCTAGACCTCTGCACATGGCTTCAGCACGTTCTACAGCGCAGCAGGCTCGTCTCAACCGTGCGAAGCGGTTTGCAAAATGCGGGGATTGGTCGCGGTCACTGGCAGCACTGGAAGCTGGCGAGCTAGCTCCTCCATCATCAGAAACAGTTGTTGCCCTCAGCTCCAAGCACCCACCTGCTGCAGCAGAGATTCTTGACTGGGTACACACCTTCACTCCTGCAGTCGCATCACAGCTTACCGTCCCTGTTCTCCATGCCGCTCTACAGTCCGCCCCCCGTGGCACAGCTGCTGGACCTTCTGGGTGGTTCATTGAGCACCTCAGGGACACGTTTCTTTTCTCACCAGCAGCATCTCCCTTCTCTCCTCCACGTATTCCAGAACTGGCTGCAGGGTGACCTTCCGCCCGCAGTCAGGCCTTTCTACACCGCTTCGAACCTCGTGGCCCTGCAGAAACCGCATGGTGGTGTACGTCCCATCGCCATTGGGGAAGTGCTACCACGCCTCCTTTCACGCTGCATCACTCTCCTTTTTAAGCAGCAGATGCGAGAGACATTCCTTCCTCACCTTCAATTTGGCGTAGCAGTTCCGGCCGGGATCGAGATTATGTCGCACGCAGTGTGCTCCGCCTTCTCCCTTCATCCAGACTGGGTGGTGCTTCAGCTGGACGTTGCAAACGCGTTCAACTCGTTCAACCGGGTTTCCATGTTTGAGGCATTAAGGCGCTCCCCATTCTCCAGTCTCATTCCCTTCTTCCGCCTATTCTACTCCACCCCTTCACCTCTCCACTACCGCAGCGGCCCCCTTCTCCACACATTCCAATCAGCTTCTGGTGTTCGTCAAGGCGACCTTTGTGGCCCTTTCCTTTATGCCCTAACACAGCAGCTAGCCATCCAACCAACCCAGCAGCAGTCTCCCTCAATTTTCATTACCTCATACGCAGACGATACCTACTTGGTCGGCCCTCCCTCAGACGTCTTTGCCGCATACACTGACCTTACCTCCCGCCTTCTCTCTCTCGGCCTTACAGTCCAACCCTCTAAGTGCTCTCTATGGGCCCCTATGGACCTGCCCGAACACTGCATTCCGCCCCCGGGTATTTCCATCGCTGCAAACGGTCTCACTGTCGCTGGCGTTCCTACCGGCTCCGACGGTTACATCATCTCTACAGTTCGTGACAAACTCGATTCTTTCACTTCCTCCCTCCCCTTACTGCATCAACTGCAGGACCCACAGATTGCCTCACGGATCCTTTCCTTATGCATCACTGCCCGACCTTCTTTCCTCCTCCGAACTGTCGCACCTTTTCCCGAAATCCAAGAGCTACTTTCTTCATGGGACTGCACCATTTTCAGCCACTTCTCTCAGCTCCTGGGCTCTGAGTACTGGAGTCCCACCTCTGAACAGTCCACATCGGCCCGCCTCCAAGCCTCGCTCCCTATCCGCTTAGGTGGCTTCGGCATTCGCAGCTCTGCATCCATCGCCCCCCTCAGTTACCTTTATAGCTGGGCGCAGACAGTTTCGACCTTATCCACCCACTTCATCACTGATGGTGCTCCTCTTTTCCGCCCTTACGTCACCACGGACTCCATTAACCTCCTCGACCCTTCAATCTCATCCACCATGACCATGCTTCCTCAAGACATTCGTGATCGCTTCCCATCATGGCTTGTGCTTCAATCGGGCTACCCTCCTAAACTCTTTACTCATCTCTCCCAACACCTCGAAGCCGATTTGCTGGAGAAGGTTCGAGCCACAGTAACGTCCCCGCTTCGCATTGCTCGTCTAACCTCTTTGCAGGGCCCGCATGCAGGTGACTGGCTTACTGTGGCTCCATCCTCCCCGCACATGCAGCTTTCAGAGACTGAATGGCGCATTGCAGCAGCTATCCGCTTAGGCCTTCCTCTTCCTCACCTTTCATCTTCACTCACCTGCACCTGCAACTCCCCGTTCACCGATCCTTCCATCCATTCTCATGTCCTTCGCTGCCCTAGCAACAACGAGCCTACTAAGGTGCACGACGCAATCAAACGAGAAGTTCATCGCATTGCCTTGGAGCTTGGGTTCTCTGCGCAGATGGAAGACCAGCATCTCCTGCCTGGCCGCCGCACAGACATCACTTGCCGCGATATTAGCTCTGGTACCACCTGGGCCTTGGATGTTTCTGTTGCTGATCCACAAAAGGGGTTTCCGCATTCCAACGCAGCTACGGTGATTGGTTCAGCAGCAGCCACTCGTGAAAGTGAGAAGACCACCCACTATGCTGCAGCACTTCGTGACCGTCCAGACATCAAACTGTTTCCCCTTGTCATCGAAACCTTTGGTTGCTTCGGCTCTTCGTTCAACAACTTCCTTCGCCAATGCAGCCGCAAAGGGGCGTCACAACTCCGCGACTTGAGTGGTGCCACAGATTCTCTTCCCCAGCTGTTTGAGACCAACTTCTACAAACGGATTTCTCTGGTCCATCAACGTGAGCAGGCTCGCACTGTTTGTCGTCGTGCACAAATTCGTTTTACCGAGGGCGTCAACCACGCACCACCCGAGGTGACTTCTCTTTCTGCAGCTGACTTTGCCTACTTGGGAGAGGACCATTGAGACATCACAGAGGCCTATTTGTAGGCCTCACAATAGGATTAGCCTGCATGTCTCTCCATACACTACGTCTCTGGATTTGCCTTGTATCCATTGTACATTTACTATAGTGTCAATAAAGAGGTGGCATGCATCCCCAAGGGTCGCTTCGTCGTGTTGTGGAACAGCAACTGTATGCTTGAAATCTGCAAGTCTCAGCCAATGGTGGCAGTTCAAAACTGGCTGGGTGCAGAGCTGTGGTATGGTGCGACTGGATGGCATGGCATGAATGGTACACTGTGCTTTGTGATTGGCCTTCGTGGTTGATGGGGAATGGTCATGGCGGAAGGTCAGGCAGGTGCGGTCAATCCCGACATGGAATTCGAGGAGGTTCCCGAAGAAGCAGATGGCTGATTGATGCATACCAGCCAGAAGTTCGGCAGGGCATGCATGCGGGATATCTGTGACGGTGGGATGTAAGTGAATTCCGCATGAATTCATCACCCTGATACTATCTTGGATTCCTCCCTGACAGCCAAGCAAGCTTCCCTCCTGACTTACAAATTCTCACAGCTCATAAATTTTTCTCCAGCAGGCTTCTTCCTGTCGAACAGTGACAACGAGTTAGTCCCCTGTTCGCCCCCTCTGGTGTTTTAGGGCTTTCTTCGCCCTCCTGGTCGCTGCTTACCAAATCTCACTTGCACACATGCATTAATGGGATCCGTGGAAGTGCTCGTAGCAACGGCTTGTCGACTACGCAGAGTGGAGTCGATGTCTGTGCGTCGACGAAGAGACTACGCTTCCAGAATTGACGCTGATCCGTTGGACTTAGCAGCAACCTCTTATGTTCAGGGATCATCGCAAGCGATCGGCATCAAACGGGACGCTAGGGGGAACGCTTCCACCCACAATGAAGAGTCGTCTGGTCGCTTTGCTGAACAGGAAGCTCTCTGCCCTTCACAGGAGTCTGTGTCGGTTGCCGAGGTAGGAGCTGATGGGACGCATGTAACGGCATCTCCGTCCGTAGCTGAGTGCTGGTTGGAACGTACCAGATGCCACGTATCAAGAGCAAGGACGCCAACTGCTTCCGGAATCGTCGAACGGGATCCTGTGAATCCTGATTCGTCGTTTGCGACTCGAAAGACGGATGTCACTCCAGTTGCTGGAGGGTCGAGTCGCATCCTGCCTGGTGTCAAATGCGAAGAGCAGTTAGACGAAGATGACGATGACTTAACAACTGTCGTTCATCCATCTCCCAAGCGTCAACGATCGGTAGATTCCATTGGTTGTAAAGAAACCGTCGACACCTCTCCTTGCCCGTCTGATGCCAGAAACAGCACTCCTATATCGCAACCAGCTCGTGATCTCAATGATTGTGGCCCTGTGAACGAGGTGAGACTTCCAGTCCGTCCTCCTGTGATTCATCCATGTCCTATGTTTGAAAGCTGACGCTAACCGTCTCTCTGACTTTGCAGGCAACAGCCGTGTACGATACTGAAATATGGAATAATCTTCTTCTGAAGGAGCAGCAAGTTCAGTCTCCATGGGGGTACATAGGTTTGTCTCAGAAGCATCTCTTACCTGATCACAGACGCATCATGGTCAACTGGCTAGTCGAGGTAAGAATGGCGTTCGCAATCTTTCGCAACACGCTTCAAGTCCATGGATCGGATCTGACTCTATTGTTATGTGAATGACAGTTTGCAGAAGAGTTTGAGCTTCAATGCGAGACCCTGTCCCTTGGGGTGAATATTTTGGACCGGGTCCTTGCCGACGGACCTCCAGTTCAAACTGGTGATCTTCAATTGCTAGGAACGGCGTGTATGCTGGTTGCTGTGAAATTCCAGGAGTCACAGCCACCTAAGTAAGTTTGAGAAAGGATCCTCTTCGTCGTATATCTATTTCTGTTTCTCCAGTAATTTCCACTTGCTCATGTCTTTTTTTTTTTGGCTGCAGCATGGTTCAATGTTGTTGTCAGGCAGCAGAAGGAAGCTTCAGTCAAGAACAGGTGCTGCAGAAAGAGTTCGATGTTCTGAAGACGATCAAGTTCGACTGTGCTATGCCAACCGTCCACACCTTTTTGTGGTAAATATTGATGGTTGTGTCATTATTTTAGTAAAATTTTTTCGCTTAGTCTTCATAACTCAGCGGCGTGACTTGTTTTTTTTCTCTTTATTTTATTTCAGGCATCATCTAAAGGCGGTCGATGCCGATTCTAAGCTGGAACAGATGGCTGATTACATTGCGTGCTCTTCATTGTTGGAATATGACCTTCTCAAGTATCACCCATCTGCAATCTCAGCAGCGACCGTTCTGCTCGCTGCATCAGTGCTGAAAGGCACGCCATGGACTTCCAGTATCGAGGTGCGTATACCTCCATATACATGTTGGTGAGGTGCTCTGGAGCTGGTTTGAAAAAAAAGTGGTGCTTTGTTATGTGCAGTTGTTTGTGGGGCACACTGCATCAAGCGTCGGTGACATCATCAGAGTTCTCCAGCAGGGTCTTTCTACGCCTCCTAAACCCACTTTAAATGCACTGAAGACCAAGTTCGAGAGGGAGCAACACCTGGACGTGGCTACTTTACTTCAGGATAGCATTGCTAATATCTGCCCTATACGCCCGCCTAATGGCAGTGGCACTGCCTAGAATATGTAGTATGCTCTTGCAACAATAAGGTGCTCTGATGGGTTTCTCGTGGTTTGAAGCGCCATTCGTTTTCTTGTTGCTGCTCTGAAGTTGGGTATCCATCAACTATGTCTCCAATTTTTTTTGATTGAGTAAAAAATATAGCCAACACACATTGTGATTTTTAAAATTGTGTATTATGAAAGCCAAGCTGCTTGTTTTTCTTGCTAAACTATATATGTGTTAGTTCTGTGTAGGCTATAGTGGGGTAGCCCATATGGGGTACAACCCGAAGTTAGGGTTAGTACTTGAACCCACATTTCATTCAATGCAACTATCCCTACTTGCTATCTTGACATGGTTTCAGAGCAGTAGGTCCGTAGGACCCTTTTTTTTTTTTCGGGCCCACCATACTTAGCTTCCGACTGCGGTAACCGCGTTACCCCACTACACTGCGTCGCGTTGCCCGGCGCACGCCCTGCCTTGCCCCGCGTCGCCCTGCCCTGCCCTGCCTGGCGTCACCCTGCGCCAGCGCCCTGCCCTGCGCCGGCGCCCTGCCCTGCGCCGGCGCCCTGCCCTGCGCCGGCGCCCTGCCCTGTGCCAGCGCCTTGCCCTGCGCCAGCACCCTGCTCTGCGCCGGCGCCCTGCCCTGCGCCAGCGCCCTGCCCTTCGCCAGCGCCCTGCCTTGCGCGAGCGCCCTGCCCTGCGCGAGCGCCCTGCCCTGCGCCGGCGCCCTGCCCTGCGCCGGCGCCCTGCCCTGCGCCGGCGCCCTGCCCTGCGCCGGCGCCCTGCCCTGCGCCAGCGCCCTGCCCTGCGCCAGCGCCCTGCCCTGCGCCTGCGCCCTGCCCTACACCCGTGCTGCGGCCCTGCGCGTCGCGCCCTACGGCAGCCTACGCGTCGCGCTCTGCTGCAGCCCGCGCGTTGCGCCCTAAGGCAGCACAGGAGTCGCGCGCTGCTGCCTCGCGCGTCGCGCTCTGCTGCAGCCCGCGCGTCGCGCCCTCAGGCAGCCCGTCGCGTCGCGCTCTGCTGCCCCTCGCATCACGCGCTGCTGCAGCCTGCGCCAGCGCCCTGCCCTGAGCCAGCGCCCTGCCCTGCGCGCGCTGGAGCCCTGCCCTGCGCCAACGCCCTGCCCTGCGCCCGCGCCCTGCCCTGCGCCAGCGCCCTGCCCTGCGCCAGCGCCCTGCTAAACCCTAAATAAAATTGAATAATAAAAAAAAAGGCCCTAGGTGCTTCTGCCCTAGGAGCTATTCCATGCTGCTGCCCTGCTGTGGCCGCGCGCCGCCCTGCTGCTCTTCCTGCTGTTGCTGCTACTCGTGCTACTGCCTTCACTCCGTACTGCCCTAGAGGTCGCGCTCCTCCTAGCTTGCCCGCCATGACTTTCCTTTGTCGTACTGGTGGGAGTGGTGACGGCGGTGGTGGCAGCAATGGGAGTGGTGGCGGCCGTAGTAGCGGTCACTGTGGCGCTGTTTGGTGCGGAGTGTCTGGCGGTGGCCAGATGCAGCTACGGCGGCGTCCGACCCTTATGCCCCGGCAGCTTCGTGAGTGGCTTTACCAGCGTGGGCCGTCTCCGAGTCCGGGTCGCTGCCTGTACGTCATTCGCACAGGTCGTCGAGCTGGTGAGACCTGTGGGACACCTGGTCACGCACAGTCCCGCTGTTTCGCCTATTTGACTGACGCCTGGCGCACAGAGTTTGGCGAAGAGGCTGAGATCCCCCCCTGGCTTGAGCTGCTTAGGTCGGGCGTTGCTGTCATTGCTTTAGACTATGACGCCATCCTTACTGCCATGTCTGCTTTGCCTGGTGGTGCTGAGCGTGACTGTCACCTGTGCGTGCAGTACGACCCCGGTATAGAGGTTGCTAATCTAGGTGCTAGTGAGGCTGCTGCCTTAGGTGCTAGCGAGTCTGCTTCCTCAGGTACTGCGCCTGCTGAGGCCTTGCACACCTTCACGCTTGACTCAGGTGCTTCCCGCTGTTTCTTTCGTGACAGTACTGCACTCACACCACTCACTGCACCTGTTGCAGTCTCTCTAGCTGTCCCCTCAGGGGGCCCAGTTCTTGCACGGTCCACCACTGTGCTTCCGTGCCCGGCGGTTCCGTCTGGCTCACTGACAGGCTTCCACCTCCCCTCGTTCTCTACGAATTTGGTGAGCAACGCAGCTCTCCAGGACCAGTGGGTTGACACCTTTACCCCTGGAGGACAGCGTGTGGCGATCTATACGTGCTCCCGGACCGGCCGCCACCTGGCCATGTTTACCCGTCGGCCAGGGTCGAGTCTTTACACACTGAAGACTGCACCTCCTCAGGTAGCTGCTACTGATCAGGTGTCTGCGTCAGGCCAGGTAGCCTCCCCTTGTTCGTGTCGCTCCATGTCGCACCAGACTCTTCTCTGGCACCACCGTCTGGGTCACCCCTCCTTGCCACGTCTACGTGGCATGCACCGTCGCCTCCTTGTATCTGGTCTTCCCAGGTCTCTCCCTCCCCTCCCTGCCTCGCCTGCGCCACCCTGCCTTCCTTGGGTCGAGGGGCGGCAGCGCGCCGCTCCTCACTCCTCGTTTCCCCCGACAGAGGCTCCTCTGCAGACCCTCCACCTGGACGTGTGGGGCCCAGCCCGCGTTCGTGGACAGGGCGGTGAGCAGTACTTTCTGCTGGTTGTCGACGACTACTCGCGGTACACCACGGTCTTCCCCTTGCGCACCAAGGGTGAGGTCCCTGCTGTCTTGATCCCTTGGATCCGAGCAGTTCGTCTCCGGCTCCGCCGCAGGTTCCGCCAGGACCTTCCTGTCCTGCGTCTGCACTCTGACAGAGGTGGTGAGTTCACCTCCGACCTCTTGCGGGCCTTCTGTCAGGGGGAGGGCATCGAGCAGTCGTTCACGCTTCCATGCTCACCACAGCAAAATGGGGTTGCTGAGCGCCGCATTGGCTTAGTCATGGAGGTCGCTCGTACCTCTTTGATTCATGCGGCGGCTCCCCATTTTCTGTGGCCGTTTGCGGTCCGGTACGCCGCGCAGCAGCTCAACCTCTGGCCCCGTGTCTCCTTGCCGGAGACCTCGCCCACACTGCGTTGGACGGAGGAGGTTGGCGATGCGTCGCGTTTCCGGGTCTGGGGTGCTCGTGCCCTTGTCCGTGATACGTCTGCGGACAAGCTCTCCTCCCGCACCATTCCCTGTGTCTTCCTTGTCTTTGTCCCTGAAGCGTCTGGCTGGCAGTTTTACCACCCCACCTCGCGCCGTGTCTTCCCCTCTCAGGACGTCACCTTTGACGAGTCGGTTCCTTTCTACCGTCTCTTCCCCTACCGCACTGCCCCTCTCCCTTCCCCGCCGCTTTTCCTCGCTCCAGGTCCCCCTCCTGTAGACCCCCTCCCGCCTCAGGGTCCTCCTTCTTCTGGTGTGTCTCAGGTAGACCCGCCCCCCTTGGCTGAGCCTGTAAAGGTCACTAGCGACTCAGGTGCTGCTGCGGGAGGTACTGCTGGGGGTGCTGCTTCTGAGGGTGCTGAGCCTGCGCATGAGGTGCTGGGGAGTGCGGAGCCTAGGGGTGCTGAGCCTGCGGCTGCGGAGTCTGGGGTGCTGAGCCCGTCCGTGAGGTGCCGGGGGGTGCGGAGCCTGGGGGTGCTGAGTCTGCTGGCGTTCCTTTGGGTCTCGTTTCACGACGCGGGCCTATCTCACCACAGCAAGCACGAGAGTGGCTTGCGTCGCGTACCCGCCTGCGGAGTCGTGCTACTGGAGCTGCTTGTCGTGGAGGCGCTGGGAGTGCTGGTGTCTCTGGTCCTGGAGGTGCTCGTACTGGAGGTACTGGAGCTGCCGGGACTAGTGCTGCTCCTGGAGCTGGAGGTGTCGGTTCCGGGGGTGCTGCTGCTGGAGGTACTGGGGCTGGAGGCCCTGGAGCTAGTGCTGTCCACCCTGGAGTTGGAGACCCTGGAGCTGGAGGTGCCGGTTCTGGGGGTGCTGCGGCTGGAGGTACTGGGGCTGGAGGCCCTAGAGCTGGTGCTGTCGACCCTGGAGCTGGGGGTGCTGAGTCTGCTGGCGTTCCGCTGGGTCTCGTTTCATGACGCGGGCCTGTCTCACCACAGCAGGTACGAGAGTGGCTTGCGTCGCGTACCCGCCCGAGGAGTCGTGCTGATGGAGCTGCTTGTCATGGAGGCGCTAGGAGTGCTGGTGTCTCTGGTCCTGGAGGTGCTCGTACTGGAGGTACTGGAGCTGCCGGGACTGCACGTGCTCCTGGAGCTGGAGGTGTCGGCTCTGGGGGTGCTGCTGCTGGAGGTACTGGGGCTGGAGGCCTTGGAGCTGGTGCTGTCGACCCTGGAGTTGGAGACCCTGGAGCTGGAGGTGCCGTTTCTGGGGGTGCTGCTGCTGGAGGCCCTGGCGCCGGTCCTGTCGACCCTGGAGTTGGGGACCGTGAGGCTGGAGGTGCCGGTTCTGGGGGTGCTGCTACTGGTGGCGCTGGAGCTGGAGGTTCTGGAGCTGCTAGAGGCGCTAGAGCTGGAGGTACTGCTGCTGGAGTCCCTGGAGCTGGAGGTACTGCTGCTGGAGGCGCTGGAGCTGGAGGTGCTGCTGCTGGAGTCGCTAGAGCTGGAGGTTCTGGAGCTGCTGGAGGCGCTGGAGCCGGAGGTGCTGCTGCTGGAGGCGCTGGAGCTGGAGATTCTGGAGCTGCTGGTGGTGCTGGAGATGCTGGTGCTGGTGGCGCTGCACAGCCACGACTGTTCTTTGCTCCGCCGTCTCCGTCTTCTCTGCCACTGCCTGACTCTGTGCTTCACAAGGTTGTTAGCCTCCCGTCGTCTACTGGTCTTCCGTTACAGCCTGGCTCACCGCTACCTGCTCCTTCTCCTTACACTGAGCACTTAGGAGGTCTTGCTGAGCGTCTTGAGCCTGCGTCGCGTCCTGTCTCGCCTGTCCGCACTGGTCGTCGTGTTCCTTGTCCGCGTCCGCCGGCTGTCCCCGACACACACCTCATGGCTCTGCGTCCGTCCTCTGCTCCGCAGCGTGTTCCTCTGCCGTCTCCTCCTGCGTCTTCTCTGCCTGTCGTTGCTGACCCTGAGTTTGACCGGTTTCGTGCTGAGCACCCTACTGTCACACGTCTGCTAGCCACTGTTGTCACTGACCCGTCGTTTGAGTCTGCTGTTGCGTCTGCCTTTGTCGCTGAGCTTGTTGACTTTGCTGCTGCCTGTCGTCTAGACTACGCCGCTAGTCTTGTTGCTGAGTCTGAGTCTGTCTGTCCTCCGTCTGTCGGGGGTGAGTATGCTCTTGGCACGGACGTCCTTGAGGACAGGCACGAGGACCTTGAGTGTCTTGCAGCCGCGGCGCCTCATCTCGTGGCCATGCTACTTGCCCCTGAGGGAGACCCGGATGCTCCAGACATCCCGACCCCGCGCTCTTACGCTGAGGCGATCGCGGGTGAGTACTCCTCTCAGTGGCAGACAGCCATGGAAGCAGAGATGGCATCCTGGAAGTCCACAGGCACTTACGTTGACGAGGTTCCCCCTCCCGGGGCGAACATCGTCGATGGCATGTGGATTTTCAGGGTGAAGCGGCCGCCAGGTTCTCCGCCTGTCTTCAAGGCTCGTTACGTTGCTCGAGTTTTCAGTCAGCGAGAGGGAGTTGACTTCTTCCAGACCTTCTCCCCCACCCCGAAGATGACCACTCTTTGGGTGCTGCTGCACGTTGCCGCTCAGCGTGACTACGAGCTTCACTCTCTTGACTTCAGCACAGCTTTCTTGCAGGGCAGCCTGCACGAGGAGATATGGCTGCGCCGCCCGCCTGGCTTCACTGGGTCGTTCCCTCCTGGTACCCAGTGGAGCCTCCGGCGGCCGGTCTACGGTCTCTGCCAAGCGCCACGTGAGTGGCACGACACACTGAGGACGACACTTGCGGCTCTTGGGTTTGCTCCGTCGACTGCTGACCTGTCGCTGTTTCTGCGCACCGACACTTCGCTGTCGCCGTTCTACATCCTCGTGTTCGTCGACGACTTGGTCTTTGCCACTGCTGACACTGAGGCTCTCGCCCTGGTGAAGTCGGAGCTGCAGAAGAGACATACGTGCACAGACCTGGGTGAGCTGCGCAGCTACCTTGGCTTGCAGATCACCCGGGACAAAGCACGCCGCACCATCACACTTACTCAGTCACACATGGTGCAGCAGGTCCTTCAGCGCTTCGGCTTCACATGGTCCTCGGCACAGGCCACTCCTCTGGCTACAGGTAACTCGCTTTCAGTTCCACCTTCGGACGAGTCCGTAGAGCCGAGTGGTCCTTACCCAGAGCTAGTGGGCTGCCTCATGTACCTGATGACCTGCACTCGTCCTGACCTTGCGTACCCTCTTGGCCTTTTGGCTCGCTACGTGGCTCCTGGTAGGCACCGAAAGTTGCACATGGATGCTGCTAAGAGGGTACTGCGCTACTTGTGCAGTACATCGGGCATGGGGCTCGTGCTTGGAGGACGGGGCAACGTTGTCCTCACTGGGCACTCGGACGCTTCTTGGGTTGACGATCTGGCGACGCAGCGGTCGTCACAGGGTTACTCCTTCAGTCTTGGCTGTGGCTCTGTTTCTTGGCAGTCTACACGCTCGTCTTCTGTTCTCAGCTCCAGTTGTGAGGCTGAGATCTACGCCACAGCCATGGCTGCACAGGAGTTACGCTGGCTTACTTACCTGCTGACCGACTTGGGAGAGAGGCCTCGTTCTCCTCCAGTTCTGTACGTCGACAACAAGGCTGCCATTGCCTTGTGTCAGGACCACAGACTGGAGCACAGAACGAAGCACATCGCTCTGCGTTACTTCCTTGCTCGAGAGTTGCAGCAGCGTGGTCAGCTTCGTGTCGCTCACGTGCCCACCCGGGCCAACACTGCTGATGTGTTCACCAAGGCCCTTCCGGCTGGTGATCATCAGCGCTTCTGCACTGCTCTATGCCTGGTGCCTACGTTTCCTCACTTGCTGTAGACTCTGGTTGTACTGTGATCTATATATGTATACCTGCATGTTTACTCTTGCTAGGTAGTGATCACTGTACTGTTGTTGTTGCATATATACCTCTGCATGTGAACTGGCCTTGTGGCCCCTTTGCTTGTGCTCGAGTGTGTGGTGACGTTGTGATCCACCTCGAGCTTGCTTTGCTTTGCTTTTCTTGACTGATCTTGTGACCCCTTGTTCTCCCCCACTTTGCCTATGGGGGTGTGTCAAACTATATATGTTAGTTCTGTGTAGGCTATAGTGGGGTAGCCCATATGGGGCACAACTCGAAGTTAGGGTTAGTACTTGTACCCACATTTCATTCAATGCAACTATCCCTGCTTGCTATCTTGACATAATTGGCATTGTCGAAGCGCGCTGAACGACCTTCTCCATCTACAACAACCGTGGGTTGGAGTTTATTTCCCTCCACCCACATTTCTCGGTTTCAAACGGTTCACTCAACATTTCCGCTCACGTAGTTTATCCCTCCATGCTGGCTAGAACAAAATCGCTTCCTAGAGGCGAGTCACCCTCGATCTTACTCAACGACATTTTTACCGTAATTTCAATCGCTCAACGATGGCACCGACGCCGACACTTAACAACGGGAACTCGTTCAACCCCGCCTCCGACACCGACCATAACTGTCAAATGTTGTAGTCTTAGTGATGTGTGTTATAGGGGGTACAACTGTTAGGGTTAGGTTTACCGTATTCTCCCGGACAAAACACCCCCCCATGATAGAGCACCCCCGGGTAGCTTGTGCGGGGTGGGTGCTATGGGCGACCTCGATTTCACTATACCCCCCTTTTTGGATTATTTTTTATAACACCCCCCTTTTCTTACAGATTCTATATTATAGCTGTTAACGAGTAGGTGCAAACACGGAAGTATATCGCGAAAATCCCTCGCTCGATGAAATTTCTCGGTTCTTTCACATCAAATCTGCCGAGATTCCCCCCCGCCCACTATTTCGCTGTCGCCACGTGCTGGCGAATCTTCCGCTGCATGTGGCCAGGGGGGTGCCAAATGACATTTTCGAGGGGTTGATGACGTTCGCGTCGAAACTGGCATTCGCGCCTTAACATGTGATGTTTAAAAGCCCATGGAAACACTCAACCTCTCTAATAAAAAAAAAAACTAACACTAAAATATACCATCTATATGCACCCGGGTATTATGTAGCTTTTTCCTATGAGAAGACATCCCCCTTTTTTTCCCTGTATTTTTAGATCTACCCTAGGGTGTTATGTCCAGGAGAATACGGTATGTACCCCAACCAACCTTAGGGCGTATTCCTATCCTCCTATCAATCTGACCTCCTATCAAGCTCACACTGAAAAATCCCCTAAACAAAACCTCTCGCTACTTTTCCCAAGCAAAAAATACAATCTTGATAGGAGGTGGCCTTTGTCAAAGTAGGCTCTTAACTCACACCTAGGGTTTAGCTAGGAAGAGTGAGTATGGAGAGAATAGTTTGGCCAAAGGAGAGGTTTGCATTATGGAGTGACAAGTACAAATAGGCAAGAACAATGGTGCACCACCAACAATGAAATAAACTACACTACTGTTAATGCTAAAGGGCAGTTTATATAAAACACAGTTTCAACAGCCTTGATAGGAGGCCGTAGGAATACGCCCTTAGTCAAATCAACACTTTCATTCTTGACATGATGTCACCTAGGTTAGGATCCTGTGGGATCCCGCTATAGCTTCTCGCGCCCGTTGGACGTAGTCTACCGTTCCCGTTGCGCCTGTTTCGTCCCGTAGCGCCTCTTGTGGCCGTTCGTTTCATCCTGTAGCGCCCTAAGCACTTGCCCGTGCCGTCACGAAGCGCCCGTAGCGCCTGTAGCGCCTGTAGCGCCCTTAGTGCTTGCCTGTTCCGTCACGAAGCGTCCGTAGCGCCAGTAGCGCCCTTAGCGCCTGCCCGTTTCGTCACGAAGCGCCCGTAGCACTCGTAGTGCCCGTCGCACGCGCCTCCCTGCCCCTCGTTCTGTCCCCTGCCCGTCGCGTCGCGTCCCCTGCCCGTCCCGTCCCCTGCCCGTCTCGTCCCCTGCTCGTCGCGTCGCGCTGCCCCTCCCGTCCCCTGCGCGTCGCGCTGCCCGTCCCGTCCCGTCCCCTTCGCGTCGCGCTGCCCGTCTGTCCCGTCCCCTGCACGTCGCGCTGCCCGTCCCGTCCCCCCCTCCCGTCAGCGCGTCGCGCTGCCCGTCCCGTCCCCCCCTCCCGTCAGCGCGTCACGCTGCCCGTACCGTCCCGTCCCTTGCGCGTCGCGCTGCCCGTCTCGTCCCCTGCGCGTTGCGCTGCCCGTCCCGTCCCCTGCGCGTCCCTTTCCCCCCGGCGAAGAAGTCTGAGGTGACTTCCACGCTGATCCGGTGGTTACTTACCACTACGGACACTCGTGGTCGTCGTGTCAGCTGTCTTCACTCTGACCGTTTCGCTCCGGCATTCTCGTTGGATTCTGTCGCGAGCAGGGCATCCGTCAGTCTTGGACGCTTCCAGAGCCCCCACAGCAGAATGGGGTTGCTGAGCACCGCATAGGCTTGGTCATGGAGATTGCACGCACCTCCATGATCCACGCCCGTGTGCCCCATTTTCTGTGGCCCTACGCAGTTCGGTACGCCGCTCACCAGCTGAACCTCTGGCCACGTGTCTCTCGGCCAGAGGCTTCACCGACCAGTCTTTGGACCGGGTCCCCTAGTGCTGCGTCGCGTTTTCGTGTGTGGGGGTGCTTGGCGCTTGTTCGCGACACCTCCGCGGATAAGCTCTCCCCGCGTACGCTTCCCTATATCTTCCTTGGTTTCCCCGTTGACTCTTCTAACTTCACCTTTTACCACCCTCCCCTTCACCAGTTCTTTGACTCCCACGCCGTTTGTTTTGTCGAGTCAGTCCCCTACTACACCCAGTACCTCTGTCGAGGTCTTTCGGTACCTCCTCCTCCTCTCTTTCTGACTCTACCCCCCCTTCCTGCCCCTCCAGTACAACCCCCCCCCCTTAGTCCAGCCCCGTCAGGTGTGTCACACGCTACCCCTCCCCCCTCGGTAGCCCCTCAGGTGCCGTCCCCTTCCCCATAGTCCTCCCAGCCTTCAGCAGACCCTGCGGGAGCTGGTTTTTGTGGCGAGGACCCAGGATGTGCTAGCTCTAGAGGTGCTGGAGTTGGAGCAGAGAGCGTACCTGTGCGAGGTCCTGGTTCGGGGGGTGCTGGAGTTGGAGCTGAGCGCGTGACTGCAGGAGACTCTAGTCTTCGGGGAGCTGGTGTTAGTGGAGCTATCCCAGGGGGTGCTACGTCTGGGGGTGCACCCTCTGCTGGACCTGGAGAGCCTGGGATGGGCCCTGTTACTTCTGGTGGTGCTGGCGCTGGGGGTGGTACGACTGGTTCTTTGGAGAGTGGTCGTGGTAGAGGGTCAGCAGGGTCCGCAGCTAGAGGAGCAGCGGTCGCAGCCGCAGCAGCAGCCGCCACCTCCTCCTCCTGTCTCTGGCCTTCGGACCCTCAGACTCCCCTCTCCTTCTCCTCCCTGGTCCTTCTCCTCTCGTCTCTGGTCCTTCGTTTCCTCCCCCTGACCCCTCCCCAGCTGTTTTCCCTCCTTCTCTGCCTCCGTTGTTACCTCCTCTTCCTCACACTCGGCCCTCGCGTCGCTCTCCTCGTGCTCGTTCCTCGTCCCCTGTTCCCTTCTATGACCTTCGTACTGCCCTGTTTTGTTCTAGTCCGCCTTGTTTGTCTCCTTCTATACTTCCTTCTCCTCGTGAGTCGGCGCTCACTGCTTCCCTCTCTACTCCTGTCACGGACTACTACCGCACATACCGTCCTGTTCTCTCTCGTGTTCTCGCCTCCATTATTACCGACCCACGTGCTTCTCTGCCCTCTGTCTCCGCTCTTACTGCCGCAGTCATTGAGTTTGCCTCTACTCGCCGCCTTGACTACGCCTCTAGTCTTGTGGCTGCACCTCCTACCAGTCCTCTGGCCATCGGGGGTGAGTCGGCCCTTGGCTGTGACGCCCTAGAGGACAAGCAGTTTGAGCTAGAGTTCCTAGCAGCCGCTTCCCCTCATCTCTGTGCCATGCTGCTCGCCCCTGAAGGAGACCCCGACGTCTTTGACATACCGACTCCTCGCACTTACGCTGAGGCAGTGTCAGGGCCTTGGGCCTCTCAGTGGAGAGCTGCCATGGACTCACAGATGGCCTCCTACAGATCCACAGGCACTTACGTCGACGAGCTTCCCCCCCCTGGGGCGAACGTAGTCGATGGCATGTGGATCTTCAGGGTGAAGCGGCCATCAGGATCTCCTCCGGTCTTCAAGGCGCGCTATGTGGCTAGAGGTTTCAATCAGCGCGAGGGAGTTGACTTCTTTCAGACCTTTGCGCCTACCCCGAAGATGACCACTCTTCGGGTGTTACTACACGTAGCAACACAGAGGGACTATGAGTTACACTCTCTCGACTTCTCTATTGCTTTCCTTCAGGGTAGCCTACACAAGGAGGTCTGGCTGCGTCGTCGCTCTGCCTTCACTGGCACTATCCCTCCTGGGACCCAGTGGAGACTAAGGCGACTGGTCTACGGTCTGCGTCAGGCTCCTCGTGAGTGGCATGACACCCTTCGTTCTACCCTGTCTGACCTCGATTTCGAGCCGTCTTCTGCCGAGCAGTCGCTGTTTGTTGGGCATGGCTCCACACCGTTCTTTGTACTGGTCTACGTCGACGACCTGGTTTTTCCCACTGCTGACAGGGCTGCTTTGGCTGACGTGAAGCGCCAACTGCAGAAGAGACACACGTGCACTGACCTTGGTGAGCTGTGCCACTACCTTGGCCTGCAGATCACCAGGGCAGAGCCGCTCACACCATTACACTCTCACAATCACACATGGTGCAGCAGGTCCTTTAGCGGTTCGAGCTTCAGCACTCCACAGTACAGCGCACACCTCTTGCTGTTGACCACAGACTCACTGCACCCTTCCCTCACTAGTGGTCCTTATGCAGAGCTTGTGGGCTGCCTCATATACCTGATGACTTGTACTCGCCCGGACCTCGCCTTCCCTCTCAGCATCCTTGCTTGCTTTGTTGCGCCAGGGAGACACCGTCTAGTTCACTGGACAGCTACTGTGAGGGTGGCAAAGTACCTAGCGACGACATCAGGCGTGGGGCTGGTTCTTGGAGGGCAGCAGTCTGTTGTACTTACTGGACACTATGACTCTTCTTACGATGACAGCGCCGAGACTCATAGGTCCACTCAGGGGTACTGCTTCAGCCTGGGCTCTGGAGCTGTTTCGTAGAGGTCCACGCGTTCCTCCTCAGTCTTGACCTCCACTGTTGAGGCTGAGATATACGCTGGAGCCATGGCTGCACAGGAGCTGCGTTGGTTGACCTTCTTGCTCACCGACCTTGGTGAGCGGCCGAGCTCTGCACCGACCTTGTTCACTGACAACAAGGCGTCGATTCTCCTCTGTCGAGAGCCGCGACTGGAGAGCAGAGTGAAGCACATCAACTGCTTGCTTTTTTTGTACGTTTTATATATACCTCTGTGAACTCTTGAAATGGCCTTGTGACTCTTTTGCTTGTGCTTGGAGTTTGTGGTGACGTTGTGATCCACCCTGAGCTTTGTTTCTCTGTGACTGGTCTTATTTGGGGGTGTGCGAATGTGGGTGTGTCAAATGTTGTAGTCTTAGTGATGTGTGTTATAGGGGGTACAACTGTTTGGGTTAGGTTTATGTACCCCAACCAACCTTAGACAAACCAACACTTTCATTCTTGACAGTAACATGCGCGATTTGGCGGGCGAACGCTGTAACAAGGGACAGGCAGAAGATGGACCGCCCGCCCCGACTGCAGTGGACGTGCTGCTGGGCGGGCTCGAGGTCAACAAAGTGGCCGACGCCCAGCAGCACCCTTCGGCGCCTGTGGCGCCAATGACACCTACGGCGCAAGTGGCGACAGCTGCTGGCGCGACACACGCCACTGACGCTGAGCACACGCCAGCACCCGCGGCTGGACCGTCGTGTCAGCGCCAGAGGAGGCGGACGGCGGACTCCTCGTCTGACGCGACGACCGCCCCTGCATTGACACAGACGTTGACCCCGGACCAGCTCAACGCGCTGCTGTCCCTTCTACAGCAGCACCCCGTCAGCGTTACAGCCGCGAAAACTGCACTACCCGCTGCATCTGCGTCGGCTAAAAAAGAAAATGCGAAAAAAGGAAAAAGGCACGCGGGGAGCAAGGACGAATCGGCACGACAACGACGTAGCGACAGCAGCACCCCCTGCTCCAGCGGTCGACAATGACACCAACGACTCTGAAGATGAAGCCGGTGAGGCTCCAGTCAACAATGTCAATTTTAATGGCACGGAACACCTTCACCCCCTCCCTTCTTCTAACCTCACATTTTTGGCGGCGACATTTGTCAACGACTCCGTGCGAGAGCAAGCGGAGCTGCTGGAGGACTTGCGCGCGTACCTACTGCACGCGGAATACAAGGCGCAGTGCGGGGACCCGGCAGGCGGACTCGAACTCATCTCGCACGCTCTCAACCTCATCTCGGGGCGTTTCGAGGTGCTTCAAGTGGAGGACGCCTCCATATTCCGCACGGCGAAGCACTTCAAGTTGTACCAGCAGAAGAGCCTGTTGACTTCTCGACCCTTCAAGAAGGCGGTCGACCGTGCGGCAAGCGGAAATGCTCGTGTTAACCGTGGCGGAAACAATGCGCCGTTGCCGTTCTTACCCAAGCAAGCCGCCCCGCCCACAGCCAATTTCCGCGGGTTTCGGGGCTCGTGCTTCCACTGCGGCCAGCCGGGCCACGTTGCAAGTGCCTGCCCTAGGAATGGGCATGGCGGCCAAGGACCCGCTCCGGTGGTGTAGGAACGGGCCATGGGACTAGGTGCTGGGGCGCTAGGCACGGTGCACTCTTAAGTCCGAAAACCGTGGGCAACCCTAGGGGTTTGTGATGGCAAGAGGCCAGCCCTAGTGATGGGAAGGAATAGGCTTTGGGCCTAGGATAGGGAAGGGGAACAACAACCCCCTCGGTCCCTTGTAGTTGGCCACGCAGTGGCATGATGCATGCTAGGAAAGCATTGCTATGTGTGTTGGTTGATTTTATAAAAACTACCTTCTAAAAAGCCTACTATTTTTGGCAAAGAGACTCTACGACAATCAAGAGGAGGAGCAGAGGGAGAGAGAGAGAGAGAGAGAGAGAGAGAGAGAGAGAGAGAGAGAGAGAGAGAGAGAGAGAGAGAGAGAGAGAGCGAGAGAGAGAGAGAGAGAGAGCGAGAGAGAGAGAGAGAGAGAGAGAGAGAGAGAGAGAGAGAGAGAGAGAGAGAGAGAGAGAGAGAGACCCCTGGGTCCTAGTCCTTAGTCATTTTTAGCCTACACCCTTAGCCTAGCCTAGTCCTTAGTCATTTCCGCCTAGTTCCCTAGTATATAAGGGCAAGGAGCCCATTCTCCTCCTCATTGTTTGGTGGGGAGTTCATTCTCACTGCAAAAATCGGCTGCAAGGCAACAGCTGCATTGATACAAGCACACCATACAAACATGCAGCACTAGTAGGGCCCTAGCAACGAGGCCAAGGTAAGTAGGATAGCCGGGGGCGGGAGAAGATGGGGAACAAGAAGGCACAGGGTAAGGCACATGGCAAGGCACAAGGCAAGGCCCAGCAAAGGCAGATTGTCACACGTGATTCAGCACGTAAAACCGCCGCCGAAGCCAGCGGAGCAAGGACGCGAGCGCGGGCACAAGCTGGAGGGGAGCCTATTCGGCAGCCGTGGCTACCCTGCGGAAAGCCCTCGCGCCCGGCCCCTCGTTCTCGTCAGGGCGATCGGACTCCAGAGGCAAACGGAGGAGGCGCCAAAGACCCTGCGCCGCAGCTTCACGCACAAGGCCCTGCTGGGGCTCCGTCAGCTGGGGATCCCGGAGCACTAGATTCCGCGCCTCCAGACCAGCATGCAACTACTCCAGTGCGGTCGCAACATGGGAGAGACATTCGCCAACCCCGATCATGCGCCGCTCCCAGCGAAGCACGTCCAGAACGAAATCGGACCGGATGTCCCAGTCCCGATCCCCCAACGTCCCGGACTGGGGAGGAGACTCCCACGAATCGCCGTTCCACCACGCCTCGTCGTCTTCAGGATCAGGTGCGTCGGGAGGAAGCGGAGGAGAATGGCAACGAGGAGGAGGGAATCGAGCGACAGGGGAGGGGTCGAGTGGAATCAGAGGATGTAGCCGCTGAGGAGGATCACCAGGGGAACTTGTAGACCAGATGGGCGGCACACCGGCAGGAAGCACAAGAGGTGCCCCAACTGCAGCCGGTGGGGCGGGAGGAGGTGGAGGAGCCAATGGCGTCGACGGCGCCGACTCAGCAGGCACAGACGATAGCTGCTGGGACGACTGGAGAGATGCTGACGGACAACGCCGCGGCGTCGGCACCAAGAGGCGGTGACTGCGCGTCGGACACAGGGGCCCGACAATCTCTCGCTGGACAGTGGGAGGGTGTCGAGGCGGACGGCGACGTCGGAAGGAGCCGCCACGAGCCCGGAGATGTGGATGGGTCCGCCCGCGGGGAGAGCGATAGACTGGCTCGTGACGACGGGGGGAGGAGCAGGGCTGGCGCCAGCTCGCCCTGGGCCTGTGAGTGGCTGGGAGCAGCAGGAGAACCAACCGAGCGGTCCGACCGAGAGGAGGATCGACGCTTGCCAGTCATCGCCACGGGGCCTGCAGGCACAGGGAGGTGAGGGAGAGGAAAATCGTGTGGCGGAGCATCTCGAGGAGAACGAGTACATGGAGGAAGAGGGGATAGCGACGGTGACGGCAGCGTGGCAAAGTCGGAGGAACGAAACTAGCAGGCAAAGGACCTTACGCGAGCGGGCGGAGGAGAGGGCGATGGGGCAGCAGCCGCGAAACGCGGCGGGACGCACGGCCACACGGGGACGCGGGAGGGGCCGGGGCAGGGGGGGGCGGGTGGGGGAGTTGGTGAGATCCGTAGCAAGAGAAAAAGCCAGAACCGGAAATTGGCGGGAACGGCATGGGAGGCCAGAGGAGGAGAATGGAGAACCAATGAATGTCGCCGCAGAGGAAGAAGAGTCAGAATATATGGAAGAGGAAGAGGCTGAATCGGAGGAGGTGTCTGTGGAGGCCGAAGACGGGATCCCAGCTGGCAATGAGGGCAGACGGCGACGTGGCGGACGCCGAGGACACGACGGAAACAATCCTAACGGGGCTGGACAGGTGGGCGAATCACCAGCCCAACAGACTAATGAATCTGCCAGCAAGGAGCGCTCACCAAATGACATCGCGGACGATGATGACACATGGCGGGCGGTGGAGAGTTGGGACCTAGACCCATTGCGAGTCAGTTCCCAACCATTCTTGGTCAGGAAACTTCCCCCGGAAGAACTGAAGTCGTACAGTCACTGCCTGACGATTCCCCTACTGCGACTCTCGAAACATCCGGGCTGCATGGGCGCGTGGAGGGTGCTGCAATTCCTGCCTCGGCTTACGCTGAGGGCGAGCATAGAGAAAGTTCCAGGAAACAGCCTCGACGCAGTGAAGAAAAGACTTCGACAATTTCGAGATGAAGATTGGGGCTCACTGTACCTCCAAGCCTGCACAATCCCCGACATTTCCCAACCAAGCAGACACGAGCCTGACGCAGAAGGCATCTGCGCAAGGGTAGAGGGATTGGTCCGGAAGTCCAACTTGGCGAAAGCTGTGGCAGCATTACGAACCACTCCGTTGACGGAGCCGTCGCAACAGGCACTGGAAACACTCCGGGCGAAGCACCCGCGAGCGGAGATGGCGATACAGGAAGGGCTAGGGGGTTACGGCGAAACAACACTCGCCATTGGCACAGAATCGTTCCGCGACATCTTGGCGAAGTGCCCGAACGGAATAGGAGCAGGCCCGTCAGGCACTTGTTTCGAACACCTACGGGACCCTGCTCTAACAAACGGGGAGGTATTCTTACTGCTGCACCAGATAGTTAATAACCTACTCAGCACGTACCTGGACGCGCCGCTGAGGGAGCTGCTGCTACCATCGAGGCTAATCGCACTGGAAAAACCTGACGGGGGAGTAAGGCCGATAGCGATTGGGGAGGCACTCCTTAGACCCACGGCAAAAGCGGCGCTACTGGAGCTGTCAGGGGAGATTCGCTCACACTTCCTACCAGTACAATACGGCGTGGCCGTACCGGGGGGAGCGGAGTGCATAATACACACGGCTCGTACGCTGCTGGCGGAGGACCCGACGCGCACGATATTACAGCTCGATATTGAAAACGCTTTTAATTCGGTCGAACGAGGGAGTTTTCTGTCGACACTGCTTTGGACCGGCGGACTGAGCTCACTGCTGCCATTCGCTAGAACCCTCTATGGCACGCCGTCGAAACTACTACTGGACAGAGGCTTCACTGTCAGCACCATCGACAGCGCCCGGGGCGTCAGGCAAGGAGACCCGCTCGGCCCCATGCTATTCACTGCAGCCATACAACCGGCCCTGTTGGAGGCGGCGATGGCAGTCCCGGGCGCGACAGTGATGGCGTACGCAGACGACATCACTGTCATTGGCCAGCTGGCGGCCGCGACAAGGGCGTTCAATATGATAGTCCAGGGACTCGTCGGTCTAGGGCTGCGGTGCAACCTCACCAAGTCGTCGGCCTGGAGCCCCACGGGGAACACAACAGACCTGCCGGAAGGATTGGCGGCGGCGGTGGACGGAGTGCAAGTCCTTGGGAGCCCCATAGGCACAGTAGCATACTGCAGGCGCACGCTTCGAGCATCGCTGGAGCGGATAGCCCTCCCGCTGAGCCTAGTCAGCAAGCTCCACCCACAACACGCGATGCTGCTCCTGTCGCGCTGCATATCGCGCAGAATCTCCTACCTCCTGCGCACTACGCCGGCGGACATTCTCCCCATCCGGGAATGGCGGGGGTGGAGCGAGAGGCTGCTGTGGACAGCACTGAGGGCGGCCCACATCAATGTACCCTCCAAGGAGCTAGAACAAAGCCTGGTGTGGAGGCAGGCGACGCTACCGATCGCGCTGGGCGGTGTGGGGCTGATAGACCCATTGTCAGAGGCATCGGCGGCATACCTGGCGACACTAAGGGCAGCACAGATGCTGCTGCAGCAAATGCCGCCCTCGCCAAACCACCAGCTTTCGCAAGTGGCGTCGCTGGTGTCACCGCTTGGGGAGGGAGTGGCAGGAAGGGAAGGGGAAGCAATACGGGACCTGCGGAACAGACTCCCCGAGGAGGCGCGGGAGCTGCTAGGGGAGCTGGGTGTCAGCGGGGGAGGACGGGGACGCCTGCAGGAGCAACTGTCGCGCCATATCAACCTGAACCGGGCAGCGGAGCTGGTGGGCGACACACGGATGGATAAGCCGGGGGAAGACAATGGACACGTGGTGCGGTTGATCAGCCTGCAGGGGGTAGGCGCAGGGGATTGGCTCCACGCCATCCCCACACGGGCAGATCTGACGTTCTCGCCGGGTCAGTTTGCCTTGGCTCTGGGGTTCCGCTTGGGACTGGCGCTGCCGGTGACGGAAAACTGCCCGTGCCAGGGGGAGCGAGGGGAGATTGGGGACCTGAGCCTACCGAACCATCTGCTGCGGTGCGGGGAGGGGAAAGAGAGGACGAACACACACAACAACCTCCTGTATACGGCGCTCCGCATGGCCAGGGAGGCGGACTACCTTACCCTGTATGAGACCACGGTCTACTCGCAACCAATCAACCCCAAGCGAGCAGACCTGGCCATCAAGGACCGGGAGTCGGCCGAGACGTATGTGACGGACGTCACAGTGACGGACCCGGTCCTGCAGCGCCAGGACACTAGGGCAGTGAAGCCCCCGGGCTGGGCGGCGGAGGATGCGGCCAGAACCAAACGAGGACTGTATGAGGGACGGCCAGATTTCGTGGGGGTGTTGGGGCTGGCGGTGGAAACATATGGAGCCCTAGCGCGCGACACACAGAGGTTCCTCAGGCTATTAGGCAGACAAGCGGCTAAAAAGAAATTTAGGCAGGGGAGGCTTACCACTGTCGCCTCCAAACTCACAGCTCACTACCGCCAGCGCTGGTCGGTAGCGCTGCAGAGGAGCCAGGCGAACGCATTCCTGGCAAAGTCTAACCGGGCCATAGAGAGTGCCTACCCACAGGCGGCGGCTGACCCATGGGAGCCCCGCCTGGGGGACCTGTGCCAAGTCATTGAAGATGACTTGGACTGGGGGCCAGCCCTGGAGGCGTGAGGGGCTGAAGTAAGGGGGCCCCGAGGCTGAGGTCCCTAGGTGCTAGGCTCACGGCAGGCCACGGCTAGCAGACCCAGCTAGCTTAGTTTTTATATGTTGATACTTGCTTGCATGAGCACTTGCTGGCCTACATGATACCTAGACGGTATGCTAGGGGATTGCTTTGCTGCTTTATCATGTATGGCTTGTACCCCTTAATAATATTAATGAAGGACCGCTTGAGAGAGAGAGAGAGAGAGAGAGAGAGAGAGAGAGAGAGAGAGAGAGAGAGAGAGAGAGAGAGAGAGAGAGAACGAGAGAATGAGAGAAAACACAATGGACAAGTGTGTCCATGGCCCTAGGCATCAGCCCCCATGCACTAAGGGCAGGCACAACCACGTCCCTGGGGCACCACTCTGACCACATTTCCGGGCGGCCTCAAAGAAGCTAGCGCAACCATGTCAGAGCCGCTACAAGGATCGTCCAGCACGTGACGGGAGATCGAAGGCGTCCTTTGGGCGCTCCAAACATACGCGAACAAGATCAAGCAAAAACACGTTCTCGTGCGGGTGGACAACCAGGGCGTATTCTTGATCCTTCGCAAAGGCGGCTCTCACAGCCCCGACCTCACAACGGCATGCAAGAGCATCATCCCAACATGCATGGAGCTCGGCACACGCTTGATCATTGAATGGATTCCGTGCGAGCTCAACACACACGCCGACGAGCTTTCAAAAATGGTCGACCACGACAATTACGCGCTGAAAACGCCGTGGTTCCGCATCTTGGAACGTCATCGGGGGCCCCACTCCATCGACCTCTTCGCAAACTCCCGCAACACCCAACTGCCGCGCTTCTGCACAAAGATTCCCCACCTGGAAGCCATCACAGTTGATGCATTCTCGATCGTGTGGACACCCGAAAACAACTTCGCCTTCCCCTGCCCCAACTGGTCCCAACCGTCCTCCATCACGCATTACCACCCATGCATCACTCACACTGATAGTTCCGCACTGACCAGGAGCAAGCTGGTGGCCACTTTTGCAACCCTCCACGTGCATTTGGGCTCCACACATCCACGCGCACATCCCTCTGACACACGGAAGCCAATTCCTAGAAGCAGGGTCCTATTCCACTGCTTTTTCGGGCATGGGACTACCGCACAGCCCAATTATCGTACTGAGAGTGGCATTCGACTAATTCAAAATGTCTACGCCTTGTGTTCAGA
Source organism: Closterium sp. Naga37s-1 (assembly GCA_947471745.1). Classification (NCBI taxonomy): domain Eukaryota; kingdom Viridiplantae; phylum Streptophyta; class Zygnematophyceae; order Desmidiales; family Closteriaceae; genus Closterium; species Closterium sp. Naga37s-1. The sequence goes on from CANJKZ010000814.1 coordinate 1,744,955, forward strand.
TTTGCTCCCAAAGTTACACGACCAACTGATTAACATGCTCGCGCAGTCCCGCGCCGATTCTACGATCCGGACATACGAACCATACTGGGCCAAGTTTCGAGCTTTCTGCACGAACGATGAGAATAATGTTTCGAACCATACCCATTTGTAATGAGAACGATGCCAATTGATAAGAATAAGAAAGCAAGCTTTCTCAATTTGTTGTTGTGAACCAGCAAGAGTCAAAATGTGCAACCTTAAAAAGGTTACACTCTCTGAAGTGCACCCCAGTCAGGCCCTCAAAAGTCAAACTTTTTTCTCTGATTAGCATGAAAAACTCTAATATTTCAGTTTTTTTTTTTTTTTCAGTGTACGCTGAAAAACTAAGAGTTTTTAGGGCCTCAAATCTAAAAGATTCAGATTTTTTTTTTTAGGCTACTCTAAAATTTCAGAGTTTTGTGGGAGTGTACTCTGATCCCATGAGCGTTTTAGCAGGTACCTACTCTGACCTGAAGTACAAATTTGTCGTGTCGGTCACGCTGAAACAGCAGTGCGGCGAGGATATCTCCCCGTTTTAGGCAGATCGATCAGCTTCATTATTGATGTGTCCTTTCTTTATCAGACTTTTATACGATTGAACTATGAGATTTCAGTTTTCTTTTTTTTTTTACCAAGTTTGATTGATCAGACAAAATATGTGTACTAAGTCTGACAAATCAGACAGCCCAAAAACGAATCTGAGGGCCTGACCATAGTGTAGCCTATAAGCTAACAAATGTGTTGGAGTATGAAGGGAATTATACTTAGCATTTTCGTAGGTGCATCAGTATCGCACCCGTCACTATCGAAGCAGCGCCAGCAGCAGTATCGGATCAGCCGATATCAAGGGCAGGAAGGTCAACAGTCGCAAGAGTCAACTATCGCGACTGTTGACCATCTGGACCGACGGTTGACTTACCATCGAGGAATGGCAACAGGCATAACCGTACGTACCGGTCGGCGACTTGGTAACAAGAATAGAAGCTCAATAGTCAGCGTCACTGTAGAAATGCCTGTAAAACAGTTAGAATAAGGGAATGTACCCTTTAGAGTACATGGCTAGTTAGGACTATATATTTGCCTGTATACTATCCTTGAATCAACTTTGTCATCTACATTCACTATGATCAGAGTTCCTACAACAAAGACTTCAGCTACCAAACTCTTCTAAATCGTTCCTATCTTATCCAAGGTCCTTACTCTAACAAAATGCATAATTTTGCTTAACTGTATATTGTATTAACATTGTGACATTGACATAGACTCGATTAGGTTGCACTTGGTACGCACTAGAATGGCTGGTTGACTAGTGAAAGGGGGGTGTAAGGAGACATCTTTTTCCTTATTAAGGTTTACTGCTTCGCGTACAACCTGTCAAAGTTATGTTTGTACTATGTCAAAATACGCTCTTAACTCTTGACTTAGTAACCTAGGGTTTGCCTAGGAAGCGTGAGTGTCGAGAGTGAGCATGGCAAAACAATTGGGCAAAGAGGAAATTCACTAAGAAATGTTTACAAGATATAGGAAAGGGGGGAGAGGATAGGGTACACCACTAGCAGTTGAACCTAGTATCCAACTAATACACTAGCAAGCTGTAGGCAGCTATAACATGATATGCAAATATGATTTTAACATACCCCCGTAATTGCCTACGGCTATAGCTAGTGGTGTCTGGCAGGAGGTCGCCTGGAGAGCGGTTGCTAGTAGCTGGGATATGCATAGAATCAGCGGTGGCTGACTGGCAGCACATGTAAACGCCAGAGCGGAGCAGGAGCAGGAGCAGGAGTGCTAACACAGAGGGCGAAGACTGCTGGTCGCTCGCTGTCTGCGAGCAAACACAACTGGCGGAAAGGAGGAGGAAGCTGGTGGTGCACATGAGGAGAGCAGTTGAGAGGCGGCTGGAAGAGATGAGAAAGGAGGAGGAGAGGTGAGAGGCGGCTTGAGGAGAGGGGGCGCAACGAAAAGGAGAGAAAATGCAAGGAGGAGGCGGCTGGTGGCTGGTCATACCCGCCACCCGCACACCCTCTCCACCCCCCCTCTGTCAAGATAACCTCATAGGCTAGGGAGCCATGGTTAGGGTTTGAGACTTAGGAGCTTGAAAGTAGTAAGAAGGGAGATGGCCAAAAGAGGGTTTCCAATGTAGAGTTGGGAGTACAAATAGAAAAGTGAGAAAAGGGAGGTGGGAAAAGGGTACACCACCAGCAGTTGGTTCTAATAACTAATCTAGTACACTAACAAGCTGTAGGTATGCAAATACAATTCAACACACCCCCTAGTTGCCTACAGCTATAACTAGTGGTGTCTGGCAGCAGGTCGCCTGGAGAGCGGTTGCCAGTAGCTGAGGTATGCATAGAAACAGGGTGGCTGACCGGCAGCACCTGTAAACGCCAGAACGGAGCAGGCAAAGGAGAGTTAGAATGGAGGGTGAAGGATGCTGGTCGCTCGCCATCTGTGAGCAAACACAACTGTTGGTGAGGAGGATGCTGGTGGTGGTGCACAGGAGGAGAGCAGAGGAGAGGCGGCTGGAGGAGAGGAGATATGAGGGTGTGAAAGAACGAGGAATGAATGCACTGGCAAACAGGTGGGTACAAGTAGGAAAACCTAAAAGTATTGTACCCCATATTGTCTACCCCACTACAGCCTACACAGACTATAGCATATGAGTTTGACACACCCCCATAGGCAAAGTGGGGGAGAACAAGAGGTCACAAGACCAGTCAAGCAAAGCAAAGCAAGCTCAGGGTGGATCACAACGTCACCACACATTCTGAGCACAAGTTCAAGGCCACAAGGCCAGTTCACATGCAAGATCATATATAAGGGTAAACAAGCAAGTGCAGGTATAGAAAGATCACAGTACAAGCAAGGTCAAGAAGTGAGCAAGTGAGGCCAAGTAGGCACAAGACCTAGCATCGTACAGCAGCGCTGATGATCACAAGGCAGAAGTGCCTTGGTAAAGATATCAGTAGTGTTGGCCTCAGAGGCCACGTAAGCAAGGCGCAGCTGACCACGCTGCTGCAGCTCACGAGCAAGGAAGTAGCGAAGAGCAATGTGCTTCGTTCTGTGCTCCAGTCTGTGCTCCCGACACAAGGCCAGCATGGCCTTGTTGTCTACGTACAGAACTGGAGGAGAACGAGGCGGCTCTCCTAGGTCAGTCATCAGGTAGGTGAGCAAGCATAGCTCCTGTGCAGCCATGGCCCCCGCGTAGATCTCAGCCTCACAGCTGGAGCCGAGAACAGAAGACGAGCGGGTAGACCGCCACGAAACAGAGCCGGAACCAAGGCTGAAGGTGTAACCCTGTGACGACCGCTGCGTAGCCTGGTCGTCAGCCCAAGAAGCGTCTGCGTGACCTGTGAGGACCACTGAACGCCGCCCTCCAAGCACTAGCCCCATGCCCGACGTACTGCACAAGTAGCGCAACACCCTCTTCGCTGCAGCCATGTGCTCTGGTCGGTGTCTCCCAGGAGCAACATAGCGTGCCAAGATGCTAAGAGGGTATGCAAGGTCAGGTCGAGTGCAGGTCATCAGGTACATGAGGCAGCCAACAAGCTCTGGGTACGGGCCACTCGGCTCTACGGACTCATCCGAAGGCAGAGCTGAGAGCGAGTGGCGAGTAGACAGAGGAGTGGCCTGAGGCGAGGAGTACGTGAAGTCGAAGCGCTGAAGGACCTGCTGCACCATGTGTGACTGAGTCAGGGTAATGGTGCGCTGTGCTCTGTCCCGGGTGATCTGCAAGCCAAGGTAGCTGCGCAGTTCACCCAGGTCTGTGCACGTGTGTCTCTTCTGCAGCTCGGACTTCACGTGGGCGAGTCCAGCAGTGTCAGCAGTGGCAAAGACCAAGTCGTCGACGTACACGAGGATGTAGAACGGTGGCAAAGAGGTGTCGGTGCGTAGAAACAGCGACGGGTCGGCAGTAGAAGGAGCAAACCCAAGAGCCGCAAGCGTAGTCCTCAGTGTGTCGTGCCACTCACGGGGCGCCTGGCGGAGACTGTAGACTGGCAGCCGGAGGCTCCACTGGGTACCAGGAGGAAACGACCCAGTGAAGCCAGGTGGGCGGCGCAGCCAGATCTCCTCGTGCAGGCTGCCCTGTAGGAAAGCAGTGCTGAAGTCAAGAGAGTGAAGCTCGTAGTCGCGCTGAGCGGCTACGTGCAGCAGCACCCGAAGAGTGGTCATCTTCGGGGTGGGAGAGAAGGTCTGAAAGTAGTCAACTCCCTCTCGCTGACTGAAGCCTCGAGCCACGTAATGCGCCTTGAAGACAGGCGGAGAACCCGGCGGCCGCTTCACCCTGAAAATCCACATGCCACTGACGATGTTCGCCCCAGGTGGGGGAACCTCGTCGACGTAGGTGCCTGTGGACTTCCAGGAAGCCATCTCTGCGTCCATGGCTGACTGCCACTGTGAGGAGTAGGGACCCTCGATCGCCTCAGCGTACGATCGAGGAGTCGGGATGTCTGGTGCATCCGGGTCTCCCTCAGGGGCAATCAGCGTGGACACGAGATGAGGCAAAGCAGCAGCAAAACACTGGAACTCCTCCTGCCTGTCCTCAAGGACGTCCGTGCTAAGAGCGCAGCAGGGCGGGGCCGTGAAGGGGCCGCGAAGGGAGCCGCGAGGGGGCCGCGAAGGGGCCGTGAAGGGGCTGCGAAGGGGCCGCGAAGGGGCCGTGAGGGGGCCGCGAAGGGGCCGCGAGGTGCCGTGATGGGGCCGTGAAGGGGCCGCGAAGGGGACGTGAAGGGGCCGCGAAGGTGCCGCGAAGGGGCCGTGAAGGGGCCGCGAAGGGGCCGTGAAGGGGCCGCGAAGGGGCCGCAAAGGTGCCGCAAAGGGGCCGTGAAGGGGCCGCGAAGGGGCCGCGAAGGGAGGCCGCGAAGGGGCCACGAGGGGCCTGAAGGGGCCGCGAAGGGCCGTGAGAGGGGCCGTGAGAGGCCGTGAGAGGGGCCGCTACGGGGCCGTAAGGGAGCGCGACGGGCCACTAAGGGTAGGGGACGCGACGGAAGGGTAGGCACACGGGGCGCGACTCGGGCAGGGGCGAAGCGCGCTTCGGGCAGGAAAAAAATCGATATTCGGTGGGCCCTAGGAAACGTTCCCACTAGGGAACCTGCTCTATACCATGTGAAAGAACGAGGAATGAATGCACTGGCAAACAGGTGGGTACAAGTAGGAAAACCTAAAAGTGTTGTACCCCATATTGTCTACCCCACTACAGCCTACACATACTATAGCATATGAGTTTGACAGAGGGGGCTCGAGGAGAGGAGAGAGGAGGAGGAGATTCTCATTATAGAAAGGTCCATAGAAGCGTATCACTTTGATACCATGTCAAGATAAGCTCATAGGCTAAGGCGCCATGGTTAGGGTTTGAGACTTAGAAGCTTGAACGTAGCGAGAAGGGAGATGGCCAAAAGAGGGTTTCCAATGTAGAGTTGGGAGTACAAATAGAAAAGAGAGAAAAGGGAAGCGGGAAAAATGTACACCACCAGCAGTTGGTTCTAATAACTAATCTAGTACACTAGCAAGCTGTAGGCAGTTATAAGGTACGCAAATACAATTCAACACCCCCCCCCCCAACGCGGCACGTACAGCAGTTGCAGGTGCAGTGATGAGGAGGAGGTAAATGGAGGGGCGAGGGGTCAAGGGGGCTTGAGTACCCCCATAGTCGTGACCTCCAGCCCCGTCATCTCCCCCTCACAGCGTTCGCCGGGGTAGGGCGCTGAAGAGAAGAGGGTGGGGAGCGAGATGGCGCCGACGGGGGTGCCGACGACTGCCGTTGGCGCTGGCGCAGTCGATTGCTGCCGACATCCCGCCACCCCCGTCCCCCCTTCCTCCCCCTCACTGAGACCGCCCGCAGAAGCGCGCAGAATCAGGATGGGTGAGGAAGCGCAGGGGGACTGCATGCGGCCACGGCGAAGGCGCAGCAGTAGCAGTGGAGCCGACGAGCAGGGCCGCGACGAGGCAGACGACGGGCATGCAAAAGGGGGTTGCGCGACGTGTGCTGCAAAAGCAGTAGATTTCGCGCTACTAGTAGTAGCATCCACGCCAGCAGCACAATAAGTCACCATGGCAGATCGCGGGTTTGGTGGGCCCATGAAAACTAGGTCCTAGGAGGGACCACGCTCTGATACCATGTCAGAATACGCTCTTAACTCTTGACTTAGTAACCTAGGGTTTGCCTAGGAAGCGTGGGTGTCGGAGCATGGCAAGAGAATTAGGCAAAGAGGATATTCACTAAGAAATGTTTACAAGATATAGGAAAGGGGGGAGAGGATAGGGTACACCACCAGCAGTTGAACCTAATATCTAACTAATACACTAGCAAGCTGTAGGTAGTAATAACAGGATATGCAAAAATGATTTTAACATTGTAGAATAGATATTACAATTTTTGAAAGTGAAACACTTTCTCAAATTTTGTATTGTGAAAGGGGGTACGTGGCTGTCAAATGTTCATCTCATTTAGATAGGCTGCAGTGAGGTAGTGCTTAGAGGGTACACAATTTCTCTTGACCCTCACTACTTGTACCCTATGCTTCCTAGTCACATCATCTCTTCATATCTAACTTAGTAACTAAGGCAGGGTCTACGTTATCATTTTTTTTTTTTTTTTTTTAATGTTTGTCTGGATTTTAGACACGTTTTTTATGGTTCATTTGAAGGCATAGACATGTCGTTTAATTTCATTTCAACTTATCAACAAGATTTTTATACTTACCGTGTCTAAATCATCAAACATCCTTATACAGTTTGTCTGAAACTGTAGACAACGAGACTTTTCTTGTCCAAAACCGACAAATTCCCCCACCTGGGCAGTTGCCCACTTGCCCAGTTGCTCACTGTTCTCGACGAGTCTTGCTACTCGCCACGTTATCGTTCTGCCACCGCCACGGTGTACGTTGCCTCTGGTCGGTGCCAACACTGCACGTCAAATACAGAGGACTCACCCCGCTGGCACGAATCTTGCCAACTCGTTTGGCATACGGTATTCGTGCCAGCGCATGGCAGACATCTGTAGGTGCTGCACAAACAGCCCTCAGTGCGCGTCGAGGTCAGGTTTAGGGTGGCATGGCAGGGCAACCCATCCAGCAGAGATGGGGACGTTCATGCGGATCGGTTCGGACGATCTCCCCCCTCCAACAACTCGTTTGGTCCTTGATTTTTCCCTCGTTGGTGAGAGCAAGCCAGTGTGTAGTTCCACTCCACCACGATGGCTTCAAACTTTCGCATGGATGCCCCTCCTGCATCCACTCTAAATGCTTCACCGCCACCTTCCAGTACGTCGCCACGCCCATGCACTGGCCTTGATTTCCTTATTGGAAAGTGTGTCACCACAACTCCAGTCTCAGCTGCTCCTGTTGCTCCTTCGGTCGGTGAGAATGGGAAACCTAGTTCACCCGAGCTGCCGTACCCTTTCGTGGAGATGGATGCCAAGCTGCTTATACCTTTTTCCCCTGTTCGATCACCTCGCTCAATGAGCCTCCCTGGCGGATCGTCACCAGGTCAACCTGTCATTGATGCTTTTCCTGCTCAAAGCAATCCCCTCAAATCTCGCGCGCCGTTCCTTCCAACCCGGTTTCCAGGCAAGACTAAACATGTGCAACATAAGCTTTCTTTCTCGAAGCACCCAAGCCCTTCTTCTGCAGGGAAAACCGCTTCAACGGGTGATGAACGGGCGGGTGATCGAGCAGAGAATCCCGGTCCCCTGATTTTGACGCTGAAGGAGCAGTGGCATCGCCACTTCCCTTGGCTCATCATCAGCGAAAACTCTGAAGGTCGTCCTTGCATGAGGTGCAAGATATGCATGGTGTAAGCAGATCTAGAGTCGCAGTACGACACTCGGGGTGAGGGAGGCATTGACATACATAAGCAAACGATGCGGAAACATTAGTGGAGCATCAGGCACCGGGCGACGAAGGGAAGGTTGGAGCAGCGTGAAGGCACACAGACGAAGCAGGCTTCTATCTCCAACTTTGGGATAAGAGTGCAGAAACGAGGTGGTTGATTAAGTTGTTTTTTAATGTGCGTTTCATTTGCAAGTTTGACACCCCCATTGCCTTGTTCATGACACTCGTGCAATTCATGGCGGAACTGGGAATGCCAGATATGCCAATGAAGGACCAAGGGACGTACAGTACAACGGAAATGTGAAATGTTTTGGGCAGTGTTATATTTAAACAAACCTATGTACTACTTTGTTTTTCCACTGTTTGACGCAGGTACGGTTTCGAGCAGCTTGTGGAGACGCTGATGTGCTACATGAAGGCGAAGCAGATGCAGCACATCAGCGAAAGTCCCTTCAGCTGGACGAGAGCACCGACGGAAGGCGTGGCAAACACATGATTGTGTATTCCACGTTTATGCGCAGTACGGCGGTGGTGACGGAGTTCTTCGCCAACCTGGGTGTCGAGAAGTGCGACGCCGCTTGAGGCCGTCCTCCTTACACACCTTGTTACTTGCGCCATCGAAATGTCCAAGATAAGCGGCATGAGCAGCGATGACGCGAGCATTATGATCGGCGGCCAGACCGGCCTAATGGCTCGATTACGCATATGGTTTCCGCACATTGTTGTCAACCTTTCTTAGTGATACTCTTGCCAAATTGCCCCGTGAACTAGCAAGCATTGTGTGCACTAGGAAAACGACTAAGGACCAACGAACGCAGAGATCACACGAGCACTCGTGCCTAGCCTATAGTCTAGCTCCCGTTGTAGTAGTTATCTCCGCATGGTGCGCGTAGGTGATGCCGAGGTGAAGGACATCCTGGAGGCACAGCTGGAGGATGCGAGGAGACGCCATGAGGCCCAGGAGTACGAGGCGATACCCTGGGCAGTCATCAAGGCAGGACTCCGCTTCGTGTGGGCGGCGGAGCACCCCCCTTCTCGACCAGCCTCTCCTCGACCGGTGAACAACGACGACGGCGTCGACATGGGCGGCAACGCCGGTGGAGGTCAGGTCGGCAGCAGTGCGGGAGGCATGTCGAGGCAACGAGGTGTGATACACGCCGGTGAAGCCGGCGGCGTTCGGGCGCGAGGGATGCAGTCGTCGGCGGCTGCAAGCTCCTTGCAGGGCGACGTCGGAGGTCGACGGAGCGGATTGTCGCTGATGTCGGCGACCCAGGTGACGGCGGGCGGGATTGCACCGAGCTACGGCTACTTCAAGTTTACGCCGGACAGGATCTTGGTCACCCCACCGCTCGTTGGTCGACCGGACATACTCACCTGGAAGGAAGCCATCGAGCCCCAGATGGAGATGGCCGGGCTGATCAGCTTTGCTCGAGGCACCGTGGCGACGCCGGACGACCCCGATCTGCGTGCGGAGTGTCGCGCCATACAGCTGTTGACCTTCACGGTCATCTCGCGGTGCTGCTCGCCGGGCGTGCAGATCGCCTTGAAGTGGTGCCGAGAGTACCTCGACGCCGACCATCGGGCGAAGCAGTTCATCGAGTCGACGTACCAAGTCACCGACGACTTGTTCATCGCCCAGATGGAGGAACAGCTAACGCACCTGCGCATGGGCGACGAGGAGACTGCTACCGACTACTGCAACCGAGGCCGGCGAATCCTCGCCACCATAAGGATGGCCGGCGCACAGTACTCGACGGCGTCGTTGCGGAGAGACACTCTACAACGGTAGTGAGCTAGACTACGGTCCCCGAGCAGCAGCGTTGTGGGAAGCTGCAGGCGAAGGCCAGGTGGGGCCTTCACCTCGGCGTGTCGGAGGAGAGCAAGGGTTGGGAACTTCTCGACATCGCCAACAACTGGGTGGTCACCACGTCGGACGTGGTGTTCTACGAGGATATGTTGCTGGAGGCGTGGAAGTCAGAGCTCGGGCCGGCGTCGGGACGGACGCCGACCACCCCGCCGACGGACACCTCGACGGCATCGCTCCCTTACCGAGGTCGCTGAGCCTGCTGCCGAGGACGTCGAGGACGTCCCCCCTACCTTCCCCTCCCCTGCCCCTCATTCCCCTCCCCTTGTGGCCGACCTGCGCAGGCTGACCTCGATGTCGGCCTCCGGCGATGAGAAGAGCAGTGGGACGTCGCCTTCGGCGCCGACCAAGAGCATCGCGGGTGGCCGACGTGACGGGCAGCACGTCGACGTGGGAGTGAAGTCGATGCCGCTAGGGGAGGAGCAGGTCGAGGAGGTGCAGCCGACTTGGGTGAAGCCGGCGAAGAAAATACCAGCAGCTGACAGGGGAGCAGGCAGTGGTGAAGTCGGCCACGGAGCAGTCGGCAACCAGGCAGTCGGCAGAGGAGCCGACCACAGGGGAGAAGTTGGCTGGTACGCCGACTGAGTTGCAGCAGGATGATGAGGGCAGCAAAGGCGGTGACAAAGTAGGGGACGCCGAGCAGTCCACCAACAACGACGTGGTAGAGGTTCAGCTTGGGCCTCGGAAGTCCGGCCGAATTTGGAGGCCGCCTGACTTCTTCGTCCATGCTGCCTTCATTATAGTATACGACGTGGACGATGACGACCTGACGTAAAACAAAGCCGAGGAGGATGAGGAGTTTTCGGAGCTCGACCCCGACATGCATGCCGACCCCGAGCACCGTTGGGACATCTCGACGATGACGGTGAAGGAGGCGTTGGCGAGCTGGAAGGGCCCGGCAGTGAAGGCCGCCATGGAGGAGGAGATCCACAGCCTCATCAACATGGGCACTTGGGAGCTGGTCGAACGCCCGCTGAGAGTGAACATAATGAAGAACCAGTGGGTGTTGATGACGAAGTACCACGTCGACGACACCGTCGAGTGCGAGAAGGCGAGACTGGTCGTGAAGGGCTTCACCCAGGTGTACTGCGCCGACTACGGCGAGACGTTCGCGCCGGTGGGCAGCTACGTCACGCTGAGAATCTTCCTCAGCATCGTTGCCGTCCTCAACCTCAACCTGATGCAGTTCGACATGAAGAATGCCTTCCTGCAGAGCAAGCTCGACAGGGTGCTGTACATGTCTCAGCTGGACTACTTCAATGACGGAACCGGCCGGGTGTGCAAGCTGCTGAAGAGCCTGTACGGGCTGAAGCAGTCGCCGCTGCTGTGGTACTTGGCGCTCAACGACGTGCTGGTCGGCGCCGGATGGAAGAAGAGCCAGGTCGACGAGGCCCTGTACCTGAAGGTCGACGACGACGGAGTAGCGTGCTGGGTGCTGGTCTACGTCGACGACCTGCTCGCCGCCAGTAGTAGTGTCGAGATGCTGAAAGAGCTGAAGGAGCTGCTGGAGGCCGCCTTCGAGCTGCGCGAGATCTCGCCGGTGCAGAAGTACCTTGGGCTGGAGATCGTCCATGAGAGGTCGGCGGGGAAGCTGTGGCTGCATCAGCAGGGCTACCCCGACAAGCTGCGTAGGTGCTTCATCGACGAGGAGCAGACCGGGCGCACTCTGAAGACGCCGGTCTCGGTTGACGCCTATGCTGAGCTCACCTTCGACAACGAGGAGGCGCAGGAGCGACAGGAGGAGGAGTACCGGCGGAAGGTCGGCTCGCTGCAGTTCGCGGCGACGACGACGAGGCCGGACATCACGTTCGCCTGCAGCAAGCTGGGGACTGGCCTCATAGTGAGGAGCGACCAGCATTGGTGTGAGGTCGATCGCTGCCTCGCCTACCTCGCCAACACGCGCGACACCACCCTGGAGTTCGGCGGTGGACCTGAGTCGCTTGAGTTGGTCGGCGACAAGGAGAAGAGGATGAGCACGGGAGGATACGCGTTCGTCTACGGAGGAGCCGCAGTCTCCTGGTCGAGCCAGCGCATCAAGTGCGCAACGCTGTCGTCGACCGAGTCGGAGTACGTGGTGGCCACTGAAGCCGGCAAGGAGAACGCCGCCTTCGCTTCCTCCTCGCAGAGTTCCGGCAGCTGGATGCCGAGAAGCCGACCGTCCTTCGAGTGGACAACAAGTCGGCCATCACAGTCGCCGAGGGCATGGGGTTGACGGGCAACCTCAAGCACATGGAGCGGCGACATGAACTGTCGCTGTACAGTTGGCTGTGCCCCCGGTTTTAGTTCTATACGGTGGTCGTGTGCTTGCTGAGGTGGCAACCCCTCCGGCAAGTCGTCCGGAAAAATCCCCAAATACCGTTTCAGTAGTTCCTGTAGTTCGGGCGGTACGGCTGCTAGGAGTTACTGAAAATCACTCGGCTGCTCTGCTTCTCCTACCAATGCGATATCCACCGCGTGCACGTCACCTCCAGCGGCGACAGCCTGTTTCATCGTGATGGCGTTGACGTGGACCGTTGGAGACTCAGGCGACTACCAGCGAGGTATTTCAACCCAGTTACCACCACTTCGCATAGTGCAGCTAACCGTCGTCCAATTAATTCGCGGGTTGTAGCATCGCAGCCAATCACGTCCCAGTAAAATGTCGTGCCCATCCAACGTCATCGCGAGCATTTCCTGTGTAAACCCAAAGTTCCCCCGCAGCGGACTTTTACCTTCTCCACTTTTTCCCGTATGGCCAGCGGCGTGCCGTCAACTAAGCGTGCGTCAATTTTTGGTAAACAGCGGCTAAGCATCAGTTGCAGTTTCTGTACGGTTGCGGTATTAGCTAAACTGTGACTTGCGCCTCCATCTAAAAATATCTTCACTGCTCTCTCCTAGATTTTCCCATAAGTCAGTATTGGGTAATCCGCCATTGTACCCTCCTTACTCATCAGAGCCCGATTGATAGCGTGAGTCAGTATTGTGACTCGCTGACGGTCAGTGAGGTTGGGCGAGCAGTTGTCTCGTCAGTAGTTGGCTTGTTATCTACTGAATATTGCAGCTTCCCTGCCCCTGCTCTGCTCCGCGGCGCCTTAGCTCCTCTGGGCATTCGCTCTTGCGATGGCTCGGCTTATTGCAAGCAAAGCAGTGCCCCTTGAATGGCACAGCAGTTGCATTCGCCGCAACGGCGTGTACAGTGGCGTGCTCGGACGGTCCCCGAGGACGTTGTCCATAGTAGAACCCCGGTCTCGTGTCAGAACATTATATAGCTTATGCTGTTGTGTAGGCTATAGTGGGGTATCCCATAGGGGGTACAACCCAATTAGGGTTTCCTATATGTACTCACTTCATTCATAGTTCATTCATTCGCGTTCTCCTTCCCACATGGAATCAGAGCAGGTCCCCTCCTAGGGACTGTTTCTAGGGCCCACCGAAGCGCGCCCCGAGGCGCGCTTTCCTTTTTTTTTTAGCGACCCTCCGTGTCGCCCCTAGCGGCCCGTTGCGCCGCCCTTACCTACGCGAGCCCGCCGCCCTTACGTCGCGGCCCAGCCGCCCTCACGTCGCGGCCCCGCCGCCCTCACCTACGCGGCCCCGCCGCCCTTAAGTCGCGGCCCCGCCGCCCTCACGTCGCAGCCCCGCCGCCCTCACCTACGCGGCCCCGCCGCCCATAAGTCGCGGCCCCGCCGCCCTCACGTCGCGGCCCCGCCGCCCTCACGTCGCGGCCCCGCCGCCCTCACGTCGCGGCCCCACCGCCCTTGCCTACGCGGCCCCGCCGCCCTCACCTACGCGGCCCCGCCGCCCTCACGTCGCGGCCCCGCCGCCCTCACGTCGCGGCCTCGCCGCCCTTGCCTACGCGGCCCTGCCGCCCTCACCTTCGCGGCCCCGCCGCCCTCACGTCGCGGCCCCGCCGCCCTCACTTTGCGGCCCCGCCGCCCTCACCTACGCGGCCCCGCCGCCCCACTTCGCGGCCCCGCCGCCTACGGTACCGGCCCCGCCGCCTATCCTCACCGGCCCCGCCGCCTACGACCGCCGAGCCGCCCTGCCGCCGAGCCGCCCGGGAGCCGAGCCGCCGAGCCGCCCTGCCGCCGAGCCGCCCTGCCGCCGAGCCGCCCTGCCGCCGAGCCGCCCGGGAGCCGAGCCGCCCAGCAGCCGAGCCGCCGAGCCGCCCAGCCGCCGGGCCGCCCTACTGCCGAGCCGCCCGACCTGCCCTGCCTGGTGAGCACAGCACCACTGTTACTGCGTGCCCTTCCCCTACTGCTTGCACTACTACACTGTCGTCGTCATGGCTACCCCTAGTGTCCTCGCTTTTGACGCTGAGGGTCGAGCCATTGACTTTGAGGTCTGGGTCGACGACCTGCAGCTGTTCTTACAGTGCGATAGGGCGGACGGTCTTTCCCTCTTTGACCTCACCTCTGGCGCCTCTCCTGCCCCTGCTGCTGATGCTGACCCCACTGTTCGCTCTCAGTGGGCCACCCGCGATGCTGCTGCACGTCTTGCTGTGCGTCGCCACCTGCCTACCACTGAGCGCGCGCACTTTAGTCAGTACAAGAGTGCTCAGACCTTGTACGACGCTGTAGTTGCGTGCTACTCTTCCCCTGCCACTGCTGCCCTGAGCCGCCTCATGCTACCGTACCTCTTTCCTGACCTTGCTGCCTTTCCCACTGTCGCTGACCTCATTACGCACCTCCGCACTAGTGACACTCGCTACCGCGCCGCCCTTCCTGCTGAGTTCTGCGCCAAGAACCCCCCCCCCATGTACATCACTCTCTATTACATAGTCACACGCCTCCCTGACTCCCTTCGCGTAGTCAGGGACCACTTCCTCTCAGTCTGTCCCACCACTCTCACTGTCGACCTCCTCGAGAAGTCCCTCCTGGCGGCGGAGAAGAGCATCGTCGCTGTAGGAGCCTCTCGTGGTGACCCTCGCACCCCCATCTTTGAGGGGTGTTCTCCTTCCCCCCTGCTGCCCTCTGTTGCCTCTGCTGCTGCTGCCGACCTGCTTGGTCTTGAGTCGGTCTGCGCGGCGTCTGCCCCTAGCGGGAGACGCCGCCCTGGCAGGGGCAAGGGGGGCAAGGGCGCGGGTGGAACTGGCGGGGGCGGTGGAGGTGGCGGTGGAGGCGGCGGAGGGAGTGGGGGTGGCGGTGGGAGTGGTGGCGGGGGCGGTGGTGGCGGTGGCAGCAGCGGAGGAGGAGGCGGTGGTGGCGGCAGCGGTGGGAGCGGAGGCAGCGGTGGTGGTGGAGGTGGAGGCGGCGGTGGCGGAGGGGGTGGAGCTGGTCGGGGTGGTGCCCCGCAGCGTAGCGGCTCTGGTGGTGGCCAGCGTCAGCAGCAGCAGCAGCAGCAGCGTTCGCGGGACATCCCCCCGCCCCAGCAGCTCCGTGAGTGGTACACGCAGCGTCAGGGGGTGGGGGTTTTGGTCCGTGCACCTACGTCCTTCGTTCCGGCGACCGCGCGGGTGAGCAGTGTGGGGGTGCCCACCCCACCCAGCGCTGCTTTGGCCGCCTGACGGACGCTTGGCGTCAGCAGTTCCCCGAGGCTAGTGAGATTCCCCGTTGGGGAGAGCTGTCTAGGGCTGGCGTAGCTATCTTTGATCTTGACTTTGATGCTATCCTTGCTGCCATGTATGCTGTGACTATTAGTGAGGAGGGTGACTGTTACCGGTGTTTCCCGCCCGACCCGGGCATTGGTACTGCTGCGCTAGGTACTTCTGCGGCTGCTGCTCTAGGTGCCAGTGCGTCTGCACTCTCAGGTACTGGTGAGGCTGCGCTCTCAGGTACTGCGTCGGCTTCGGCCTCCCTCACCTTCACGCTTGACTCAGGGGCTTCTCGCTCCTTCTTTCGAGACCGCACCACACTCACGCCGCTTGGCCGGCCGGTTGCAGTCTCCCTGGCTGACCCCTCTGGGGGTCCTGTCCTCTCTCACTTCTCCACTGTCCTCCCGTGTCCGGCTGCCCCCTCGGGCACCTTGTCTGGTCTGTACCTCCCCTCGTTCTCGACGAACTTGGTGAGTGGTGCTGACCTGCAGGATGCGGGGGTTCACCAGTTTACTCCTGCGAGTCAGCGGGTGACCCACTGCTCGGACGCCCGCACAGGCCGACACCTGGCCACGTTTTCGCGTCGGCCGGGGTCGAGTCTCTACACCCTGACCACTGAGTCTCCTCCTGTCCCTGCGTCTGGCCAGGTAGCTGCGTCGGGTCAGGTGTTTGTTGCTGCGTCCAGGTCTGGTCCTGAGTCTGCCCCCTGCTCGTGTCGCCGCCTGTCTCAGGAGACTCTCCTGTGGCACCACCGTCTTGGCCACCCCTCCTTGCCTCGTCTTCGGGGCATGGCTTCCCGTGTCCTTGTCTCTGGTCTTCCCCGGTCTCTCCCTCCCCTTCCTTCGGGACCCGGACCTTCCTGTGTCCCCTGTGTCGAGGGGCGGCTCCGGGCTGCCCCTCACTCCTCCCAGTTTCCCCCGACAGAGGCTCCTCTGCAGACGCTTCACATGGACGTGTGGGGCCCGGCCCGCGTCCGTGGGCAGGGTCACGAGCGCTACTTCCTGCTGGTGGTTGACGACTACTCGCGTTACACCACAGTCTTCCCCTTGCGCAGCAAGGGTGATGTCACGGAGGTGTTGATCGACTGGATCCGCGCAGCTCGTCTCCAGCTCAGGAGGAGCTTCGGCTCGGACTTTCCTGTTCTGCGTCTGCACTCTGACCGAGGTGGAGAGTTCTCCTCTGGCCTTCTGCGAGCCTACTGTCGTGCACGAGGCATCCGCCAGACCTTTACGCTTCCGGACTCTCCACAGCAAAATGGGATTGCTGAGCGCCGCATTGGCATGGTCATGGACGTCGCTCGTACGTCCATGATGCATGCGGCTGCCCCCCATTTTCTGTGGCCGTTTGCGGTTCGGTACGCGGCGCATCAGATCAACCTTCACCCCAGGGTCTCCCGGCCGGAGACCTCCCCAGCTCTGCTGTGGACGGGGAAGGTCGGCGATGCGTCTGCGTTCCGTGTCTGGGGATCTCGGGCGTTTGTCCGCGACTTGTCTGCGGACAAGCTGTCCCCTCGTGCTGCTCCCTGTGTCTTCCTCGGCTTCCCCCCTGACGCCCCAGGGTGGCAGTTCTACCACCCCTCCTCTCGTCGTGTTCTGTCCTCCCAGGACGTCACGTTCGACGAGTCAGTCCCCTTCTACCGCCTCTTCCCCTACCGCACTCCTTCCCTCCCCCCGCCACCGCACTTCCTTGTGCCAGGTCCCTCCCCGGTAGACCCCCTTCCCCCTCAGGGTCCTGCCCCTTCAGGTGTGTCCCAGGTAGACGCAGTCGAGCCGGTCGAGGTTGCTGGTGACTCTGGTCCTGCTGCGGGTGCTGAGCCTGGGGGTGCTGACTCTGGGGGTGCTACGCGCGTGGGTGCTGAGCCTGGGGGTGCTGAGCCTGGGGGTGCTGAGTCTGGGGGTGCTGAGCCTGGGGGTACTGCGACTGGGGGTGCTGAGCCTGGGGGTGCGGAGTCTGGGGGTGCTAAGCCTGGGGGTGCTGCGACTGGGGGTGCTGAGCCAGGGGGTGCTGCGTCTGGAGCTGCTGAGCCTGGAGCTGCGGAGCCTGCGGCCACTGGACCTCCCCTTGTGGCGTCTGGCGGTGCGGGACCTGGCGGTTCTCCGGGTGCTTCGCCTCGGCGGGAGCCCCTCTCTCCACAGGAGCTGCGCGAGTGGTTTGCTCGCCGCTGGAGACGTACTGCTGGAGCTGGAGCTCCTTCGGCTGCTGAGGGTACTTGTGCCGCTGGTCCCGGAGCTGCTGGGCCCTCGGGTCCGCCTGGAGCTGGAGCTGCTGCGGGTGTTGGTGCTGAGACTGCTGCTGTCCTTCCTGGCGGTGGTCCTGCTGCGGGTGCTGCTGGTGCTGCTGGAGGTCCTGCCGCTGGAGGTGCTGTTGGCGCTGGTGCTGCTGCTGAGGGTGCTGTCCCTGCTGTGTCTGGAGTCGCCGCGCGGCCTCGGCCGTACTTCGTTCCACTCCTACAGCAGGTTCTTGGTCTTTCTCCTCCTGCAGCGTGTCCACCGCCTGTTCAGTCACAGTCCCAGTTAGAGCCCGCCTCCCCACTTCCTGCTCCCTCTCCTTACACTGGTCCCACTGGAGGTCTTGCTGAGCGTCGTGAGCCTGCGTCTCGTCCTGCGTCGCCTGTTCGTGCTGCTCGCGCTAGTGGTCGCGGTTCGTGTCAGCGTCCTTCTCCTGTCCCTGGCACGCACCGGATGTCTTTGCGTCCGTCCACTGCTCCTCTGCGTGCCCCTTTGCCTTCTCCTCCTGAGTCCTCCCTTCCTGCACTTACCGACCCAGAGTCCGACTCTCTTCGTGCTGCTAGTCCTACTGTCACACGTCTCCTTGCTACTGTCGTCACTGACCCCTCTTTTGAGTCCACTGCTGCGTCTGCGCTTGTTGCTGAGCTCGTCGACTTTGCTGCTCGCTGTCGTCTAGACTACGCTGCCGTCTTGTTGCTGAGTCTGCGTCTGTCTGTCCTCCGTCCGTCGGGGGTGAGTGTGCTCTTGGCACGGACGTCCTTGAGGATAGGCAGGAGGAGTTCCAGTGTCTGGCTGCTGCTTCACCTCATCTCGCGTCCGTACTACTTGCCCCTGAGGGAGACCCGGATGCACTAGACATCCCGACTCCGCGCTCTTACGCGGAGGCCGTAGAGGGTCCCTACTCCTCTCAGTGGCAGGCAGCTATGGATGCAGAGATGGCAACCTGGAAGTCCACAGGCACCTACGTTGACGCGGTGCCCCCTCCTGGGGCGAACATCGTCAGTGGCATGTGGATCTTCAGGGTGAAGCGGCCGCCGGGCTCTCCACCTGTCTTCAAGGCGCGGTACGTCGCTCGTGGCTTCAGTCAGCGGCAGGGAGTTGACTACTTTCAGACCTTCTCTCCCACCCCGAAGATGACCACTCTTCGGGTGCTGCTGCACATAGCCGCTCAGCGCGACTACGAGCTCCACTCTCTTGACTTCAGCACTGCTTTCTTGCAGGGTAGCCTGCACGAGGAGATCTGGCTGCGCCGTCCACCTGGCTTCACTGGGACTTTCCCTCCTGGCACCCAGTGGAGCCTCCGACGGCCAGTCTACGGTCTCCGCCAGGCACCGCGTGAGTGGCACGACACACTGAGGACTACGCTTGCGGCTCTTGGGTTTGCTCCCTCTACTGCTGACCCGTCGTTGTTTCTGCGCACCGACACTTCTTTGCCGCCGTTCTACATCCTCGTGTACGTCGACGACTTGGTCTTTGCCACAGCTGACACTGCTGGACTAGCCTACGTGAAGTCCGAGCTGCAGAAGAGACACACGTGCACAGACCTGGGTGAACTGCGCAGCTACCTTGGCTTGCAGATCACTCGGGACAGAGCACGCCGCACCATTACCTTGACTCAGTCACACATGGTGCAGCAGGTCCTTCAGCGCTTCGGCTTCACGTACTCCTCGCCTCAGGCCACTCCTCTGTCTACTCGCCACTCGCTCTCAGCTCTGCCTTCGGATGAGTCCGTAGAGTCGAGTGGCCCGTACCCAGAGCTTGTTGGCTGCCTCATGTACCTGATGACCTGCACACGACCTGACCTTGCATACCCTCTTAGCATTCTTGCACGCTATGTTGCTCCTGGGAGACACCGACCAGAGCACATGGCTGCAGCGAAGAGGGTGTTGCGCTACTTGTGCAGTACGTCGGGCATGGGGCTAGTGCTTGGAGGGCGGAGTCCAGTGGTCCTCACTGGGCACGCGGACGCTTCTTGGGCTGACGACCAGGCTACGCAGCGGTCGTCGCAGGGTTACACCTTCAGTCTTGGTTCCGGCTCTGTCTCGTGGCGGGCTACTCGCTCGTCTTCTGTTCTCGGCTCCAGTTGTGAGGCTGAGATCTACGCCGGGGCCATGGCTGCACAGGAGCTTCGCTGGCTCACCTACCTGCTGACTGACCTTGGAGAGCAGCCTCGTTCTCCTCCAGTGCTGTACGTAGACAACAAGGCCATGCTGGCCTTGTGTCGAGAGCAGCGCTTGGAGCACAGAACGAAGCACATTGCTCTCCGTTACTTTCTTGCTCGTGAGCTGCAGCAGCGTGGTCAGTTGCGACTTGCGTACGTGGCCTCTGAGGCCAACACTGCTGATGTGTTCACCAAGGCACTTGCGCCTTGTGACCATCAGCGCTTCTGCACTCAGTTGGGTCTTGTACCTGTCTTGCCTCACTTGCTCTCCTCTTGACCTTGCTTGTACTGTCACATATATATACCTGCTCTTGCTTGTCTAGCTCTATATATATATGTGTCCTCCTGCATGTGAACTGGCCTTGTGGCCTTGTCGTTGTGCTCGGACTGTGTGGTGACTTTGTGATCCACCCTGAGCTTGCTGTGCTTTGCGTGACTGGTCTTGTGACCCCTTGTTCTCCCCCACTTTGCCTATGGGGGTGTGTCAGAACATTATATAGCTTATGCTGTTGTGTAGGCTATAGTGGGGTATCCCATAGGGGGTACAACCCAATTAGGGTTTCCTATATGTACTCACTTCATTCATAGTTCATTCATTCGCGTTCTCCTTCCCACATCTCGGACGGCGTAGGATATCGATTTTCTCTGTGAGCGCGAGAATTTTGTTCAAGTTTGATAGCCCGCGTAGCATGATCTCGTACGAGATGTCTGGCTTCAGTCCGCCGACGCAACGGTCCACCCGCTACGCGTCGTGCATATAGCCGACTTGCTCGCACACAGCGAGAAAAATGCTGGTATAGTCTTGAACCGACCCGAGCTGCCGCCAAGTGCGCAGTTTCTGACGCGCCGAAATTGAAGTTGCGATCGGCTCGAAGCACGCATGAAGCCACACGCACCACGCATCCTACGTGCTGTACTAGGCGGTTTTGCAAAGCAAACTCCAGGTGACGGTTGGACTTGTGGGCCCTTCCTTTTGCGACTGCGGCTCGTAGGCGTGTGGCGACGTCACGATGACTCGCCACAAATCCATGGCGGGGCCCTTCAGCAGCAAAACAGCATATCGAATCTTCTCTACGTCCAACTCGACGTAATTTGCGTCGAAGAAGACGTTCATCGTGAAGATCTACGATTGAACCGTCGGACCTCTGCGTTGACTAGGATCGAAGCAGGGCGGGCGCTGTGGTTTGAGCGGCATCGGTGCGATGATGTCGTTGTTGCCTCTCGTTGATGCAAACTTCACGTGCCGTCGAGCTTCGCGAGGCCCTTGCGTGCTTGGTGCGGCCCTGCTACTCTTCATGCCAGGCATCGACTGGGCGGCGCCATCATTGTCTGCGCTTGTGCGTTGTCCCACGCTGTCGTGTTGTGACGGTGTGCCGGACGAGATGACAATTGGCTCATTCGATTGCACAGATGCTTGTGTTGGTGCTGGTGCATTCGCCGTTGATTGCTGGCGGGCGAAGTCGCGTTCCACCGTGAGTGTTGCAATTTTGAGCGCCGAATCCTCGAGTTGGCGCATGAGACAGACGTCGCGAGGGTGAATTCGGCCATGGCGGGGGTGTCGGGCAAGCTCAGCGAGAGCCTCAGTCATGGCCGTGCGTGCTTTCAAGAGAGCACTTCGAACGGCGGTGCCTGAACGCTGAGAGACCGTCTACCCCCTCCAAAATTTGAGATAGTGGGGAAGCGAAGGTGTGGGTGCGGTCCCAGAAGAGATCGTAGGCTCTGGATACCAAGTGTTACAAGTGCAATTGAGTGAGCGAGCGAGGATTGCACTATCGAAGCAAAAACAGTACATTGAGCAAAGGCTTGAGCGAAGAATATATAGCGAAGCTAGCGAGGTAACGGTAATGCATGAAAATGGGGTGCGCTACGGGCCTAGCGCCGAGGCTGGGAATTGTTGAGGCAGCGTTCTAGAGCGTAGGTTACCAACCGAACTGTGAGGTTGGGTCGCGTCGTGAACAGTGGCAGGAACAGTAGGGTGCTGTTCGGGAGGAGGTGAAATGAGGGGGAAACCATCACTAAATAAGCTAGAAAGTAGGTTCGGAAGCCCAAAAATCGCGTGCGACCCCCATGCGACCTCCGTCGTGACCAAACCTCACAGTTTGGAAACATCAACATCAGCAACCACTCATCAGCGGCTCGAGATACCGATCTGCCGCCCATACCGCCTATTGACTGAACAGTAATCACAGGCAAAATTGTGGTGACTTTCCGCTCGCCATGCTACCACGAGCGCAAGATGAGTAATATTTTCCTGGGTAAACTTTCTGGGCAGCATAGAGTGGTTCAGAATGGTTTAGAGATTTTCTTTTGAGAAGGGAAATGGAGCAGGGATGGGATGTTCCGGAGGAGGTGGTTGTGATAGAGCGGCGTGATATTTGACTTCGATTTCGTTGTGATTTTTGCACAGATTACGTTGTCTTTTTTGCCCAACATGCAGCGTTGACCATGCAAATCCCTGTCCGTTTCTCCAGCTGTCAACACTGTACAGATTTCGGTCAACACCTTATAGTGTTCCAAGTGGGTGTTTGTCCGTATCTCGATGAAGGCTTGGTGCCATACCTATTACCGACTTTGTGCTCATTCTCATTTCTAGGCCTCCCGAACATCACCTAAGCGAGGAGAGTGTCGTGAGCGGTAACAAAGCACTGTTGGGAACTGTTGGCGGGAAGAGCGCGAAGTAAGGAAAAGGAATTTTCCTTACAACGAGTCAACCAACTAACTAGGGTTTTTAGTTACGGCGGAAGAGGTACTTCCGAACCTGCGCTTTCTAGGGACCTTCTTCTCTACCTGCACACAGTTTCCCAGGTTTCGCGGCCCAGACATAAGACTTATTGCGCTAAGACAGAACTCGATTCCACATTTACCCACGTGTCATCATTTTGGTGCACAGCACTATTTTGCCTTTCTATCCGCACTAAACTAAATCCCTCTCGGCTGGCAAGTGTAAGGGGCATCAACCCTAAACACCCTGCGACTAAGTGTTTAGGGTTGATGCCAAACTAAATCCCTCTTGGCTTGCATGCTAATGTATGGCATCAACCCGAAACACCTTGTCGCGTGGTATTTAGGGTTGATGCCCTTGAAAACTTCCCATCTGAGAAGGGTTTAGTTTTGAGCTTGCTGGCAGAAGAAATCCGATGAGAGCAGTGCTTGCGTGACGTGCGGAGAAGCCGAGTTCTGTGTTAGCTCAATAACTCTTCCTCCTCAGAAGCGGATCAGCGGAAAGTATGCGCAAGTTGAGATGAAAGTCCCTTGAAAGAAATTAAGCTACAGTAAGCCTTCCGGGAAAACTAAAAACCCAACTAACTACTCCCTCATTCTCGGCTTCCGCACAATTGGGAGCCCTGGCTACAGTGCGTACTGTTGCTTGGACCCTAGCAATCTGGTGCATGGAGCCAAACCCTAGGTAGGTGGCGGGCAAGTGCACTCCATTAGGAACGGTATACAACGGTATATAAAAATAAAATTGCTTTTGCGTACAGTTGAGTGCGGCAAATGTGCTTACATGGTATGTTCTTGGACCACTTTGGACGCATTGATGTCATTAGGGCGTGTCCAGCGCGTACGTTTACAGGTACTATACAGTTCAATCGTCGAGGTGAGAAAAGATATCAAGCGGTGCACAGCGGTTTTAAAATTGCACCGTTTTGAACCTGGACGCACTACAGATTTCCGCACTGGACGAACTGTAATGTACGGATAATGTACGCACTGGACCCGCCCTTACAGCCGGCATGTTCATGTGGCGAATGTCGTGTGGCGAGAATGAGGGTGTACTCGTGCGATCACATACAGGAAGCTACATGTGGCCCCAGGTCAGCTCATATCTATGTTTTGGGTTTCCATTATGGATTAAGTGCGATACAAAGTTGTGGTAGTTAAAACCCGAAGCCTGAATTACAAAAACTGAGTCAACGCTTGGTTTGGTAGGTCTGGGGTTTGGGCAAAATGAGGTGCGAAGGAATTGCGAAAGGTGGCAGGTTAGCGAAACATGATGATGCGACTCTCCCATGAGGCAAACAGTTCGCATGCAACCCGCTAACCAACCTCCGAGAGCGAGAGCAGAGCAAGAAAATCGGCGTGACAGAACAAGCTAACTCATTCACTCGCTTTTAGAATACCACCATCACACGCCTGCTAGGGATTTTTTGTGAACACAATTCACACAACCAGAATTAGTAGGTGCAGCGCGTATACGCAACGGAAGGGAAACGCAGGCGCCAGATGCGAGTATGAAGCACGGAGAAAATGGTCGTGAGGAGATGAGAAATTAGCGCTTTGCCGACCTCCGCCCACCTCCCTCGCCCCGCCCGTCGCCCTCGCCGCATCCCCGCCCGTCGCCCTCGTTCCTAAGCCCGCCCTCGCTTCTCCCATCCCGTCGACCTCGCTTCCCTCGCCCGTCGACCTCGCTTCCCTCGCCCGTCGCTCTCGCTTTCCCCGCCTACCACCCTCGCCTCGCCCGTCGCCCTCGCCGCCTCCCCGCTCCTCGCCTTCGGTTCCTCCGCCCGTCGCCCTCGCTTCCCCTCTTCATCGCTCGCCCTGTCAACCTTTCCTCTCCCACCTGTCGCTGCGTCGACGTCGTTCTCATTCCCGCCGCCGACTCTTCATCGATCTTCCATCTTATTCGCCCTCTCTTCCTCTCCCCGTCGCCCATGCCCATTCCCCTCTCTCGCATCGACGTCCTGGTTCTCCACCCTGCCCTAGTTTCCCCCCCTGATTGCTCTCAGTTCCCCCACCTGATTGCGCTTTGTTTCCCCCACCTGATTGCGCTTTGTTTCCCCCACCTGATTGCGCTTTGTTTCCCCCCCTGATTGCGCTTTGTTCCCCCCCCCTGATTGCGCTCAGTTTCCCCCCTTCATTGCGCTCAGTTTCCCCCCTTCATTGCGCTCAGTTTCCCCCCTTCATTGCACTCAGTTTCCCCCCTTCATTGCGCTCAGTTTCCCCCCTTCATTGCACTCAGTTTCCCCCCTTCGTTGCGCTCAGTTTCCTTCATGAATGTCCTCCGTCACCCCCCTGCGTACCCTCCCCCCTTTCCTATCATCCCTTCACCCTCTCCCCTCTCTTTCTATCTCTATTGATCCCTCCCTCCTCTCTCTCCCTCATGTCCCCCCTCCAACCCCATATTCCTTTCCTTCCCCTCATGTCTCCCTTTTCTTCCCCCCAGGTCCCCACAATACGCTCTTGATTTCCCGCCTTGCATGCCCTTATCTTCACCTACCGCTTCCTCTCCTTCCCCCCCCTGCTTCCACTCTTTTTCTTACTTGCTTCCCCTCGTTTGCCCCCTACTTACCCTCTTTTGCCACCTTTTTCCCCGTTTTTTTTTTCCCTGGTTCCCCTGTTCCCCCCCCCTGCTTCCCCTGTTTCCCCGCCCTGCTTGCCTTGCGCGCAGTCTAGGCCAGCATCCTTCCCGCCTACCCTCTTCTCCCTGTTCCACTCTCTTCTTAGCGCCTCTCTCTCTCCTACTCCCGTATCCCCTATCTACTGCCTTCGCCAAGCCTGACTGTCCTCCTCTCTTCCCCCTCTCCTCTCTTCCCCCTCTCCTCTCTTCCCCCTGTCCTCCTCTCTTCCCCCTATCCTCCTCTCTTCCCTCTCTCCTCTCTTCCCCCTGTCCTCCTCTCTTCCCCCTGTCTTCCTCTCTTCCCCCTGTCCTCCTCCCTTCCCCTTGTCCTCCTCTCTTCCCCCTGTCCTCCTCTCTTCCCACTGTCCTCCTCTCTTCCCCCTCTCCCCCTCTCTTCCCCCTCTCCTCCTCCTCATCCCTTCCCCCCCACTCTCATCCCTTCCTTCCCACTCTCATTCCTTCCTCCCCTCTCTCATCCAGTCCTTCACACATTCCCTCTCATTGTGAGCTATGCTTTGCAGCATGGAGCAACCAAGTACGATTTGATTTCATTTGAAGCTACAGTGTGCCCCCATTGTGACATCCAACGGCATATGACAACATCTTGATACTGTACTCAAGTTGCGTTTCATGCTGCTGTTATGGTAGCTTCTGTTAGTTTTGTTTGTAACCTTGTACAGTAGAACAGTAAACAAATCTTTTAGACCCATGCATATGTTATATGAGATGTAAATACACATGACATGAGCGTGCCGTACTAGGATACAAGACAAGCACAAGCCTCTGGGCCTTAGAGATGCTGAAAACAGGAGCAAGCGGAGGTGGCACGTCCATGCAGGGCGTCTGGGCCTCTGGGACGTACCGGTAGTGTGGGTGACGGGAGGGAATGGGGGCGGGCAATGGGAAGAGAGTGAGCGCGGGTGGGCGGAAGCAAGAAGGGAGGGAGTGATGAAGGATGTGAGGGGGGGCGGAAGGGGGGAATGCAGGAAGGGAGGGAGTGATGAAGGGAGGAAGAGGGGTCGGGAGGACAGGGGGAAGGGATCCCTGCAGCACCACGTAGGCCTCTGCTGCGCGACTCTGCCCGCCGCCATCCGCCCACAGCGCCCCAAGCAGCTCCCGGGTGCACACAAGGCCGAGGACAGTGTGGGAAACACCTGGAGGAGAGGGAGAGAGGATCAGATGGGGGAAGGACGGATGGGGAGACGATCAGATGGGGAGAGGACGGATTGGGAGAGGACGGATGGGGAGAGGACGGATGGGGAGAGGACGGATGGGGAGAGGACGGATGGGGAGAGGACGGATAGGGAGAGGAGGGACGGGGAGAGGAGGGATGGGGAGGTGGAGGAGATAAAGTGAGGAGGGGACAAGGGGGACGGAGGGAAGTAGGGTGCGCGACAAGCGGGGTTTGCGCGGAATGGGGTGGGGCGGAATGGGGGGAGGCGGAATGGGGTGAGGCGGAATGGGATGGGGCGGAATGGGGTGGGGCGGAATGGGGCGAGGTGGAATGGGGGGAGGGAGAAGCACGGCGGGAGTGGCGGGGCGAGTGGAAAGGGAGGAGGGAGAGGAGAGAGAGCAGGGTAAGGAATGAGAGGAGAGGGGAGAGGGAGAGGAAGACCAGAGAAGTGATGGACGGGGAGGTGAGGGATGGGGAGATGAGGGATGGAGAGGTGAGGGATGGGGAGATGAGGGATGGCGTGATGATGGCATGGCGGAAATGCGAAGAGTCACTCTACAACGGTAGTGAGCTAGACTACGGGGGTTGGCACGAACTACTAGAGGTGATCGTAGCTTTGCTTGGTTCCTTAGTGCTTGCACATTCACGGGAGGAATCGGCAAGAGTTTCCACTAGGCAAAGTCGAAATTCCTGAATGATTGAACAAGCAATGACAGAATGACTACATCAGGCACCTAGCAATCCTGCAGCTAGCCTGGTCGACCGCCAGCACAGCTCGGTCGACCGCCTGCCAGCGTTGCGTAGAGGAGCCGCGCCAGCACTGCAGAAAGGCGACCTGCCAACAGAGCAGGTCGACGGCGTGTCAACGCTGCAGCAGAGCGGCTGTCCAGCGTTGCCCCGTAGAACACAGCAGTGTGCACGCTCGCAGGTGCGCGCAGACGATTGGCCCGACTTGCCTCGCTGGGCATCCGTCGGCAGTTGTCTGCGCCTGACGAGCCACATCGACTCCGAGATACCAGCCCGCAGTCGCCTGCGCCATCGCAACCTCGACGACGTTCGCGTGCCTCCGCAGAACTCGTCGAGCAGGTTACCCGGTCGACCCGGTCGACCACCAGGTGCTTTCAGTCGACCACCACTGCTTCTGGTCGACCACCAGGTTCCTCTGGTCGACCACCAGGTGCCTCTGGTCGACCGCAACTCCCGTCCAGCTACCCCCTGGTCGACGGACCCCTTCCGACTGCTCTGTCAACCTCCCGGTCGAGCAGCAGGTCGACGGGATGCTCCGGAGACCTCTCGGTCGAACGGCAGGTCGACGGGATGCTCCGGAGACCTCCCGGTCGAACGGCAGGTCGACGGGATGCTCCGGAGACCTCCCGGTCGAACGGCAGGTCGACGGGATGCTCCGGAGACCTCCCGGTCGAACTGCAGGTCCTGGTCGACGTCCCACCCGTTGCCCAGACCAGTCAGTTGCAGCTGTCGAGCTCCCTGGTCGACAGCAACACCACAGCGGTTCCCTGCAGCTCGACGAAGCCTGTCGAGCAGCTCTCCCACTGTGAACGGTCGGCTGCTACTCCCGTACATCCGACCAAGTCGTCGGCGTTGCCCAAGCGAGGGCGGGGCCAACACTCCATTCCTGTTAACACTCCCCTGCCGCGCTCACGCTTGGGCCTCAAGCCCACACGGCAGTAATCCACGGAGAAAACTTGTCCTCGGCGTGCACCCCACACACAGCACGCCGTCACCGCACCAGCCGTGCAGAAGGGCACGGCACCTACTGCTGCACCTCATCGTCGCCGTCGCCGACGTCGGCCAGACGAACTTGGCCGATGGCGACAGAGCACCGGTTGAAAGCCGGAAAATGCAACGCCTTCGTCAGGAAGTCCGCCGGCTGCTCGGTGGTCGGGATGTACTTCAGCACGAACTTCCCGCGCCTCACCATGTGCTGTAGCCAGGCGTAGCGTTGCTCCATGTGCTTGAGATTGCCCGTCAGCCCCAAGCCCTCAGCGACCGTGATTGCCGACTGGTTGTCGACGCGGAGGATGGTCAGCTTCCCAGCGTCGAGCAGCTTGAATTCCGCAAGAAGGAAACGAAGTCGGCGTCCCTCCTTGCCTGCATCCGTGGCCGCCACATACTCCGACTCGGTCGACGACAATGTCGCGCACTTGATGCGCGAGCTCGACCAGGAGATGGCGGCCCCTCCGTAGACGAACACGTAGCCTCCCGTGCTCGTCCGGTTCTGCTTGTCGCCCGCGTCGTCGGCATCGACGTGGCCGATCAGCTCCAACGATCCTGGTCCACCGCCGAACTCTAGGGCGGTGTCGCGGGTGTCGGCGAGGTATGCGAGGCAGCGGTCGACCTCGCGCCAATGCTGGTCGCTCCTCACCGTGAGGCCGCTCCCCAGCTTGCTGCAGGCGAACGCGATGTCCGGCCTCGTCGTCGTCGCTGCGAACTGCAGCGAGCCGACCTTCTGCCGGTACTCCTCCTCCTCGCGCTCCTGAGCCTCCTCGTCGTCGAACGTCAGCTGAGCGTAGGCGTCGACCGAGACCGGTGTCTTCGGGAATCGACCGCCTTGCTCCTCGTCGATGAAGCGCCTGCGCAGCTTGTCGGCGTAGCCCTGCTGGTGCAGCCACAGCTTCCTGGCCGGCCTGTCGCGCACGATCTCCAGCCCAAGGTACTTCACCACCGGCGAGGTCTCACGCAGCTCGAAGGCGGCCTCCAGCAGCTCCTTGAGCTCCTTCAGCATCACGGTGCTGCTGCTGGCGGCGAGCAGGTCGTCGACGTAGACCAGCACCCAGCAGGTCACTCCGTCGTCGCCGGCCTTGAAGTAGAGCGCCTCGTCGACCTGGCTCTTCTTCCAGCCAGCGCCCAGCAGCACACTGTCGAGAGCCCTGTACCACAGTAGCGGCGACTGCTTCAGCCCGTAGAGGCTCTTCAGCAGCTTGCACACCCGGCCGGTCCCGTCGTCGAAGTAGTCCGGCCGGTACATGTAGAGCACCCTGTCGAGCTTGCTCTGCAAGAAAGCGTTCTTCATGTCGAGCTGCATCAGGTGGACGTCGAGAACGGCGACGATGCTGAGGAAGATCCTCAGCGTGACGTAGCTGCTCACCGGCGAGTACGTCTCGTCGTAGTCGGCACCATACACCTGCGTGAAGCCCTTCACGACCAGCCTCGCCTTCTCGCGCTCGACGGTGTCGTCGATGCGGTACTTGGTCATCAGCACCCACCGGTTCTTCATGATGTTCACCCCGCGTGGGCGTTCGACCAGCTCCCAAGTCCCCATGCGGATGAGGCTGCGGATCTCTTCTTCCATGGCGGCCTTCACCGCCTCGCCCTTCCAGCTCGACAGCGCCTCCTTCACCGCCATCGTGGCGATGTCCCAGCGGTGTTCGGGGTCGGCATGCACGTCAGGGTCGAGCTCCGGCAGGTCTTCATCCTCCTCGGCGTCGTCGTACAACAGGTCGTCGTCGATCTCATCGAACACCGTGGTGAAGGCGGCTGGCGGTAGGCAGGCGTGGAAGCTCAGCCGCTCCGGTGGCCGTCGAACTCGACCTGTGCGTCGCAACTCAGGCGTCGTGATCGGCACTTCCACTACGTCGCTGTCGGTGGACTCCTCACCCGCCGACTGCTCCCCTTCCTCGTCGACGTCCTCGCTGTCGACCAGCTGCTTCGATCCTTCGACCGGTTGCTCGTCTGCTGCTGACTTCGACAGCTCCCCTGTCGACCGCCCCGGCTGCTGCTCCCCTGTCGGCTGCACTGCTGCTGTTTTCTCCTGTTCAACTAGCTCCCCAGTCTGCTGCTCCCATGTCGTCAACGGCTTCCCATCCTGGTCGACGAGCTTGGCGCCTTGTCGACCGCTGGCGATGCCACGGGCCGGCGCCACAGGCGACGCCTCAAGGCTCCCCTCATTGTCGGTGGTCGACACAGGCCGATCTGCGACGGGGAACGGAGGAGCAAGAGCAGGGGGAGGGGGAAGAACCGCCACAACATCCTCTTCAGCAGGCTCGTCGACATCGGCGAGCAACGGAACCGTCGCCGTCGAGGTGTCCGTCGGTGGGTGCGCCTGCGTCCGCCCTGACGCCGGCCCATACTTCGCCTTCCACACCTCCAGCGACAGCGTCTCGTAGAAGATCACCTCGACCGACGCGACCACCCGGTTGTCGGTCAGGTCGAGCACCTCCCAGCCCTTGCTCTCCGACGACACACCCAGGTGAAGTCCCCAGCGAGCCTTCGGCGCCAGCTTCCCACCGCGCTGCTGCTCGGGAACCATGCAGCCCCACACCCGCGCAAGCGTAAGGTCGGGCTTCGTCCCGGTCAGCAGCTGGTACGGAGTCGTCCCCGGCGGCGCCGTCGACCGCTCCAAGCAGTTGCGCACCCAGACGGCTTGTCGTAGAGCAAGGTGCCACCAGTGGTGCTGCACGCCCGTGTGCAGCAGCATCGTCCGCACGGACTCGACGACCGTGCGCATCTCCCGCTCAGCCATTCCATTCTGCTGCGGAGTGTAGGGGCACGTCAGGTCGTGGACGATGCCCTTCCTGACGACAAAGTCGGTGAACGCCTTCCCGAGGAACTCCCCTCCTCGATCGGAGCGAAGCGACAGCACCGACTTCTTCGTCTGCCGTTCCACCAGCACTAGCCACCGCTGGAACTCCCGCAGCACGTCGCTCTTCTGAGCGACCGGCATTGCCCATACAAATCGAGTATGGCGATCCTTCAGCAGCAGGAAGTACAAGCTGCCATCCTTGGCAGCCACCCGAAATGGCCCGCACAAGTCAATATGCACGACAGCCAGCGCATCCGCTGCGTCCGAGCCCTTGGTGGGGAAGGTGTGTCGCGCCAGCTTTCCTCCGACGCACGAGACACACGGCAGGTCTGCTCCGGTCGACGACGTGATGTCGAGCCCAGTAGCAACACCATGCTTCGCCGAGCTCTTGATCGTGTCGACGCTGACGTGGGCGAGCCGCGCATGCATCCTATCGGGGGTCGTCTTCGTCGCCGAGACGATCGTCCGCAGAGCCACCACCTCGGTCGACTGCGACTGCGTCGAGCAGGGGCGAAGGTCGGTGCAGAGGACTCGTCCGGTGTAGCGTGCTCGACCGAGCACCTCCCCGGTCGCGGCGACGAGCATCATCTCGTCGCCATCGCCCTGCAGCAGCACCCCGCTCTCCTTCAGCTGGCCAGCAGACAGCAGGTTCGCCTGCACGCCCGGAACGTAGAGTACGTCGGGGATGAGGACCCGCTTCCCGGCCTCCCCTTGCAGAGCGACGGTTCCGCGACCCTCGACAGGCTGCAATGCCCCGTTGAACCCACGTACGTGCTTCACCCCGTCGCTCGGCCCCATGTCGACGAAGACCGACTTCGTCCCCATCAGGTGGTGGGAGCACCCGCTGTCGAGCAGCACCGCCATCGGGTTGGCCTGCACAGCTGCCGCCACTGCCTGGAAGTCCTCGCCAGCCTCCGGCGCCAGCGAGACCGTCGGCTCCACGACGCCGACCATCGAGCACGACGCCTCCCCGTCGCCTCGGCTCTTGCCGCTGGAGCTGTCGACGTCCTTCGTCGACGACGTCTTCTTCGACGCTTGCTTCTCCTTGCGCGGCTTCTCATCGCGACGGGGGCGACGACTGGCCGATCGACCACGACCTCCCTTGATGTCGTCCTCGTCGCTGTCATCGCGGTCGGGGCACTCGAAGGAGAGATGGTCGGGGTCGCCGCAGATCCAGCACTCCCGCCGTCGACCACCACCTCGTCGACCCTTGTCCCGCGTCGACCGCTTCTCGTCGACGTCCTTCGTCGACCGCCCACCTCCGCTACCACCTCCGCCCGGCTTCCCGCGCTGCCCTTGCTGTTGATTCAGCTTCGTCGATGCAGCGTAGTTTGCCTGCGGAAGGAGCTCTGTGGGCTGTTCGGCCTCCTGCATCGCCTCGTCTTGAAGAATGTAGCTGGTGATGGAGTCCTCGTCGAGGGACTCACGCGTGCCGGGCACCATTATCATCCTCTTCATGAGATTGTAGCTGCGCGGCAAGCCCTTGACGATATGGGTGATGTAGGACGCCGTCGAGTATTCGGTGCCCGCCATCCGCATCTCAGCCAGGATCCGTCGAGCACGGTTGCAGTAATCCGTCGCCGACTCCTGCTCGCCCATCCGAATGTGAGTCATCTTCTCCTCCAGCTGCCCGATGTATAGGTCGTCCCTGGCCTGGTACGTCGACATGATGAAGCGCCATGCCTGGTGACCAGCATCCAGTCGCTCACGACAGCTCCTGAGCGCTAGCTGCACCACCGGCGAGCAGCACCTCGAGATGTCCATGAAGGTGAGCAGGTGAGCAGAACGAAAATCCCCGCGCAGCTCGACATCCTCCTCGGGCGGAATTGGCACGGTGCCGTCGGCGAAGCCCTTCAGCCCGGCGACCTCCAGCTGAGGTTCTATCGACTCCCTCCAGGTGATGAGGTCTCGTCGACCTTGCAGCGGTGCGACGGTGATCCGGTCCGGCGAGAATTTGAAGTAGCCATACGCCGGTGCAATCCCGCCTGCAGTCACATGCGTCGTCGCGGACAGCCCTCCACCGCTTCGTAGAGGAGAGCGACGTCGAACATCGACGCCGGCACGCGAGCTGCGTGCAGCCGCCGTCGACCGCTGCACTCGCGCCTGGATTCCGTCGACACCACCGTCGACCTTGTTCACCCCTCTCCGCCTCGTGCCTTCGCTGCCGCTGACTCGTGCACCACCGTCGACCTCGTCGTCGACGCCACCTTCGTTGCGCACCGGTCGAGGAGAAGCAGGACGGGAAGGGTGTTCCGTCGCCCACTGCGACCGGATGCCCAACTCGGCGATCACCAAGGGGATCGTCCCGTACTCGCCATCCGCGTGGCGTCTCCTTGCGTCAGCCAAACGTGCCTCCAAGGTGTCCGCTACGCCCGCATCAACTACGGGGTCGACCATGGCGACTATCGCTGCTGCCGGCCTACGAACGACTTAGTGGGTGCAAAAGTCGGTTCCTATCTGAAGGTATTTGCGGGGCCGTCCACGCTCACCGCACCATGCGAAGAGTCACTCTACAACGGTAGTGAGCTAGACTACGGGGGTTGGCACGAACTACTAAAGGTGATCGTAGCTTTGCTTGGTTCCTTAGTGCTTGGCATTCACGGGAGGAATCGGCAAGAGTTTCCACAAGGCAAAGTCGAAATTCCAGAATGATTGAACAAGCAATGACAGAATGACTACATCAAGCACCTAGCAATCCTGCAGCTGCCTGGTCGACCGCCAGCACAGCTCGGTCGACCGCCTGCCAGCGTTGCGTAGAGGAGCCGCGCCAGCACTGCAGAAAGGCGACCTACCAACAGAGCAGGTCGACGGCGTGCCAACGCTGCAGCAGAGCGGCTGTCCAGCGTTGCCCCGTAGAACACAGCAGTGTGCACGCTCGCAGGTGCGCGCAGACGATTGGCCCGACTTGCCTCGCTGGGCATTCGTCGGCAGTTGTCTGCGCCTGACGAGCCACATCGACTCCGAGATACCAGCCCGCAGTCGCCTGCGCCATCGCAACCTCGACGACGTTCGCGTGCCTCCGCAGAACTCGTCGAGCAGGTTACCCGGTCGACCCGGTCGACCACCAGGTGCTTTCGGTCGACCACCACTGCTTCTGGTCGACCACCAGGTTCCTCTGGTCGACCACCAGGTGCCTCTGGTCGACCGCAACTCCCGTCGAGCTACCCCCTGGTCGACGGACCCCTTCCGACTGCTCTGTCGACCTCCCGGTCGAGCAGCAGGTCGACGGGATGCTCCGGAGACCTCCCGGTCGAACGGCAGGTCGACGGGATGCTCCGGAGACCTCCCGGTCGAACGGCAGGTCGACAGGATGCTCCGGAGACCTCCCGGTCGAACGGCAGGTCGACGGGATGCTCCGGAGACCTCCCGGTCGAACTGCAGGTCCTGGTCGACGTCCCACCCGTCGCCCAGACCAGTCAGTTGCAGCTGTCGAGCTCCCTGGTCGACAGCAACACCACAGCGGTTCCCTGCAGCTCGACGAAGCCTGTCGAGCAGCTCTCCCACTGTGAACGGTCGGCTGCTACTCCCGTGCATCCGACCAAGTCGTCGGCGTTGCCCAAGCGAGGGCAGGGCCAACACTCCATTCCTGTTAACAAGAAAGGGGTGGGGCGGAATGGAGTGGGGCGGAATGGGGTGGGGCGGATTGGGGAGATGGGGAAGGGGAGATGGGGGATGAGGAGATGAGGGATGGGGAGATGAGGGATGAGGAGATGAGGGATGGGGAGATGAGGGATGGGGAGGTGTCGGATGGGGAGGTGTCGGATGGGGAGGAGAGGGATGGGGAGGTGAGTGGTGGGGAGATGAGGGATGGGGAGATGAGGGAAGGGGAGATGAGGGATGAGGAGATGAGGGAAGGGGAGATGAGGGATGAGGATGTGAGGCATGGGGAGGAGAGGGAAGGGGAGTTGGGGGATGGGGAGATGAGGGATGGGGAGGGGAGGGATGGGAAGGCGAGGGATGGGGAGATCAGGGATGGGGAGGTGGAATGGGGTGAGGCGGAATGGGGTGAGGCGGAATGGAGTGATCGTTCGAGATGAGGAGATGAGGCATGGGGTGGGGAGGCATGGGGAGATGAGGGAAGGGGAGGTGAGGAATGGGGAGATGCGGGATGGTCAGATGAGGGATGGGGAGATGCAAGATGGGGAGCAAAGGCAAGTGGGGTGAGGGATGAGGAGATGAGGGATGGGGATGGGAAGAGGAGAGATGGGGGGTGGAGGGAGCGTTGGAGGAGGGATGGGGAGAGGAGGAGATGGGATGACGATACGAAAAGAGAGGACGTGCGGTCGTGATTTGGGAGAACGGGAAGAGATGGAAAGGGAGAGCGAAGGCGCCAGTGTGCGATGGGAGGGAATCGGCCGTGCGCCCCAAGCGGGGTGTGGTGGAAGGGAATGCGCGAAGGCGACAGGAAGGTCACGAGCGCTAACGACGGAAGGGAGAGCGCGCACACCACGGAAGGGAGTGCGCGCACACGACCGTAGGGAGAGCGCGTGGGCGACGGAGGTAGTGCGCGTGGGCGACGGAAGTGGAGCTACCGAGCGCGACAGAGGGGAGTGAGCTTGGCAACAGAGGGGAGTGTGCTGGGCGACGGAAAGGAATGAGGAGGGGCGAAAGAGGCGTCTCGCGAAGGCGACTGGAGGGGAGGGAGCGTGATCGCACGTCGGGAAGGAAGCGTGAGTGACGGGAGGGAGTGCTCATCCTCTAATGAGGGGTGTGCGCGAAGGCGACGGGAGGGGAGTGCGCGAAGGCAACGGGAGGGGAGTGTGCGAAGGCGACGGGAGGGGAGTGCGCGAAGGCAACGGGAGGGGAGTGCGCGAAGGCGACGGGAGGGGAGTGCGCGAAGGCGACGGGAGGGGACTGCGCGAAGGCGACGGGAGGGGAGTGCGCGAAGGCGACGGGAGGGGATTGCGCGAAGGCGACGGGAAGGGAGTGCGCGAAGGTGACGGGAGTGGAGTGCGCGAAGGCGACGGAAGGGGAGTGCGCGAAGGCGACTGGAGGGGAGTGCGCGAAGGCGACGGGAGGGAAGTGCGCGAAGGCGACGGGAGGGGAGTGCGCGAAGGCGACGGGAGGGGAGTGCGCGAAGGCGACGGGAGGGGACTGCGCGAAGGCGACGGCGACGATATAAATGGACGAAAATCTGTGCAAGGCGGAATGCTCTACCCTGGACAGAGAACCGGGCGCGGCTAGGAACAACCGCGACATCGATGCGCCTGGCGAAGGGGCAGTGAAACGGCGGACGACTATGGGCATATGCGCGTGAATGGGCATGGCTAGCTACGTGCAGTGAAAACGAGATGTAAGGCGCGCGGATCAGCAAGGGCGACTGATCCCGTCGGAATGGAGGAACCCTAAACCGGCGTGGAAGTCGGCGCGGTGAATCTCTTCTAAGCTATGACTTCCCCAAGTTTGGCCCTAAACTCTGCGTTTTTTGTCGACCTGAATTACAGATTTCGAGATAGGTGAGACCCCTGCGATCCTTCCCTACGCACCCTGCGACTTTCCTCACGTTTTGAAGGTGAGACCTGGTAACCACCCTGGTTCGGGAGGGGAGGTGGTTACACCTCCCAACTTTTTTTGTAATTCAGGCTGCGGGTTTTAAAGCTGTCGCCTACATACTTCCTGCGGGAGGACTTGGTTTATCACTTGAAAACCTGGTAGCAGAGGGCTGCGCTCCAACCTTGAGTGGCAAGATGCAGTAACTGCTTGGAGACAACCCAACCCCCCCTCTGAAAATTGGCCTGCTCAGGATTGGCTTACAGTTTTCGCGCCAATCTCCTCCCCAACCTCGATTGGTTGCAGGTCGTGGCGAAATCGCCAACACAACCCTCTCCTCCCGAAATATTACCCCCCAACCAAACCTTTCACGAAACTGGTGGGATTCGCCAGTTCTGTTTGAAACATTCGCTCCCTCATTTCTGGAAAATGGTAGTTTCGTTCCCCAATCAGCATCTGTCCTAGGGTGTGCACCCAAAATGCCCCCAAAAAATACCTTTTAGTATGTAGACTGCAGCTTTAAGAGAAGGGGCACCTAGAGGAAGTTAGGAATGGTGGAACTAAGAAAGGGTGATAAGGACGTGGGCCCAATCGACTTTGATCGGCGCGATCAGAGGCGATCAAGAACTTCGAGGAAGGCGGGAAGCAGATTTCAGGCAATCAGGGGCAATCAGCTGATCGCGCCAACTCAATCAACCGCCTCAAACAGCCCGATCAGACCCGATCAGACACAATCAGCCCCAATCACTTGATTGCATGTGATCGGCGACCTGGGCGATTTACACGAAATGTAACACAACTCGCCATGAGGTCTCGAAAATCCTTGCGAATACACCCAGATCGGCGAGAACTGAGTGTTGGGACATGATGTTGGCGACATTACCACGATACTGAGATTCGTCCGTGTCGCCAAAGTTGGGATGCAACTACCAGGTAATGGGCTGACAGTTTTCATGCAAGAGCACGAAACATTCGAGGAAAATCATCTCTGATCGGGCGGCGCGAGAAAAACGATCACAAGCAATCCGATCCGACCCAAACCGATCCGATCAGAGCCGATCAAAGTCGATTGGGCCCACGTCCTAAGGAGAGAACAACTGTGGACAAATGTCATGCTGGGTTGACATCACAAAGCACCCACGATATCGTGCGAACTCCTACAATCCAATACGATTCGTCGTTGGGCTCCCTTTACCCACCAACCCACCAAAGGAATGTATGGAAGCCTGAGGTCGTCTCGTGAACTTGAGGACACCCTAGCTCTGCGAAATTGTCCGCGTTAGCAGTGTAACCAACTTGGCAGAATTCTTTCCTACCCGATTGTCCTTCATGTGCGCCTGATGCTCACCGCTTTGCAAGTTACGCAAGCTGGAGATCAACTCGTGCACCTCCACCTTGACATTTTCCCTCGCATTTGCTTTCGCCGCCATTTTAGCTCCATGTGGCGGCAATCTCACGGTGGCGATGTCACGGTATTTGTAGTGCATCTGTAGTTAAGGCCACTTGGAAAGCCGGCTTTGTGTGGAAGCCAGACACCGTTAGGTCTTCATGATTACCTCTGCTGGATCCGTTGATGTAACGTCAAATTTGGATGTCGTATCTGGAAAAACAATGATGTAGGGGCTAGCACGCGCTATCCTAGAAAGTTATGGAATTTTGTACGTACACCTGGTGAACAGAATCTTGATCAGCCTGATGCCGGCAATCAAGAGAACCGCACGGCTGGACCGTCCATCCCGGGCTGCTTTGGGGTTCGGGCGTTCGTTAGAGCGTGGAACATCCTTGTGAACAAGTGTCCCGTCGGCTCTCTGGTCGAACATTTGTCTCGTCAATGGTTTTCGTCAGGTAACACGCAAAACCCCATATCCCAAGTTGGAAACACTTGGTCGCCTAGAAATACGGAGTCGCGATGATACACGAAAGCGCCTGCTTCGTCAAACACCGTGCTGCAAATTGGGTCGCAGCACGTCACTCACGACAACACCTGGTTTCATTTCGCATGTTTTTCCTGAAGTCGCCACTTCTTGTCTTATCTGCGAGGTTCAATGGGTGGGGCGACCAACAAGCATAAGCTGTGGAACGTGCGTTCTTCAGGCAGTCTTCGTCAGTCTGCTTCGTAGGTCAATGGCGATGGTCGCAACAATGATTACTGTCGCTGTTGGGCGACCATCGCCTTGTTCAAAAGGATGTTCCACGCTCTTAGCGCTGCTTGTGCTGCTCGCTCGGAGCGCTCTGAATTATGGATAGAGTACCCTTACTGTGCTCTGGGACTGCGTCAGCTTTTACGTCACAGATGTGACTGGGTACGCCAATCGCCATCATGGAGCGGTGCCCTGTCTACTGTGAGGGGACTACGGCATGCCCCCAGGAAAGTCTACTACGGTCGCCAGCCGCACGAATGCCCCACCGTGGGGCATCGTGTAACGTGCTTTCCTTCCATTCGTGTACCCCGCCTTCGCCGAACGAGGTTATCCTTTCGGTTAAGGCTGCTACTTATAGAAGTGGTAATCCCTTCTTGAGTAAGTCACCAGCTAGTGCATCCGTAGACCATTTGAGAAGTTACTGCTTTTTTTTTTCATCCAGATCGTGTGAACAGTCCACTGATACCACCACAGCCATGGAGGACCCTAGCAGCGCGGTCCCGCTGCCGTTTCTTGACTTGCAGTGCTCGTCAAAGTGTCCCGCGGACTGCGACGGAGTACACATCTCCTGGAAGGCGAACGAAACGGGGGAGAAGGTGCAGCGGACCGCAGGAGCGACTGAATGGGAACCTGCCGCTGCTCGACTGCCATTGGGAGCCCGCACGACCGAGCAGACGTCCCGTTCCACAAAACAATCGCTGCCGCCATGCGTCACGCACAGCAGAGCTGCAGAGACAGTGCTTGATTCGTTCCAGGTGGAAGCTTGGCCTGATAATGTCATGGCGTCGATTTCTGAGGTCGGATTGCTCCATGTGGGAGCCATGACGAATGTCAGCATCTCAGAAAGCGGAGGATACGTCAGCCGCATGCTGACCCAGCCTTCACTAGTCGATCTAAGTTTCACGCAGATGGCGGCATCAGCTGTTATTCCCTCACCTGTTTCACCCCAATCGGTTGCGGTGACTTCACCTGCTGCCGCACTGCCTATGTGTGAGTCTCCTCAGAAATCTACTCCAGCGCCTGCTTCAGCCCGTCATCAGATCCATCCGGTGCTGATCACTCCAGCTGCTACTGCATGGCCCATCTGTGAGCCGCCTCGACAACGTATGGCAGCACCTTCTGCACCCCATCGTCTCATCCACTCGCTGCTGCTGAGCACTCGGGGTGCCATTCCCGCTCCTCCTCCTTCCCCTGCTGCCTCTGCTGCTGCTCCTGCTACATTGTCTGTGAACGTGCCCAGTGCGACTTTTCAGTCTCATTTTCTCCAACAGGAAGCGCCACTATCGCTGAGAACAGCGCAAGCAACACGGGCGCAATCGTCAGGATGTAGCACGCGAGGCGAAACCCCAGCACCAACCCGTGAGGGAACCCTGTACGACATGATTGCATTGGGAGGATTCAAGCGCAAGGGTTCCGCCACCTGGTGGGGTGGTGGTGATTCGATTGTTGAGGCCCCAGCCATGCTGTTGGGTCAACTACAAAACGGAGCGTCGAATGACGTGGTTGTGTCGGGAAGATTCAAGCGCAAGGGTTCTGCCACCTGGTGGGGCAACAATTCGATTGCTGAGGCCTCGGCCATGCAGCCTCAGAAGAAGCAGTGTTTGGTGGTGGGTGGTGATGGAGTGGGTTTCAAGCGCCCTGACAATGGTTCTACCATGTCAGTCTCTCCCGCAGCCGGCAGTCAAGCGTCTGCTCCACTATACTCCTGGGCACAGCTAGCTCCAATCCCTGCCGTTGGATCTACCGTACGCATCGCCGGCTCTGCTGCTGTGAGCCATCCACCTGCTGCTGCGACTGAAGGGGCAAGAGTGTTGGATCCATTGTCGGCATTGTCAGTGGCTTCACAAGGGGCAGCCCAGGCAGCAGATCTTGCACAGCCAACCCAGAAGGACCAAGTGGATGGCAGTGGGCTGGGCTTGGAGCGCCCGCCTATTCAACGCCGGAGCGCTGCAGAGAAGCTTAGAAGACACCGAATCAGGTAAACACAACTTTGTGCGAATTGGTTTAACTGTTCTTATCACGAATTGGTTTGTCAAAGATTAAGATGGTTATCTTGTGCCTCTGCTGCCCCCCATGTACTGTTCGGCAGTGCCGGATTCAAGCGGCTTGAAAAGGTTCTGCCTCCCTCGTGGATGCGCCAGAAACATAAGTCAAACCTGTCATCCCGAACAGACATGGCGACGATGTTAGCTTCTGCTGTGGACTTCATTAGGGAGCTGGAGGTGAGGTCGGCTTGCTGTGCGCATTTCAATGCTTTTGGTGCTTGTTTAGCGCTAAGTTGCTGGTGTTCCTTTTCTGCACTACTGTGGTGGTTTACAGGACCGTAAGGCCCAGCTTGCACAAGCTTACACTCAGCAAGTACGATCACGACTTTGCCAAGACTCTGGTAATGGTACGGTAATACCGGAATATAGTGCTTGCTCTCATGCACAATAACTGGCAGCTAGGTATGTGTGATACGGTATATGTACACTTGGAAATCACTAGGTATACCTTGTTTATGCACTGTACAAGTGGAACACTCAGCAGCGCTCAAAAATCTTGTAGAGGTTCTCAAGTGACGCTATCTGCAGCCACAACAAACCAGGAACGATACGGCAGTCAGTTTCAGAAGGCCACACACGCACGTGTCACCGCAAACACAATAACTGCTGCAAAAGCATGCTATGGTGCTGTGGTTAATTCCAACAAATGGGACCGCAGAAGAATGAAGGAATACCATTCATCCCTAGCTTGCCCAATGGCAGCAGAGCAAGGCGATAGCGTCTCACCTTGATGAAGCTGCCATCCCTGGCCATGCGCTTGGGTGGCTTGAGGAAGAACTTGAGTGCGGGCAGCAGCACATGCTGAATGCTCCACTCCCATTGCCGCCACATCGCCTCCACCTCCACCTCACTCATCCCCTCCTCACTCCCACCTTCCTCGCTCACTCCCACTTCACCCCCGCCTGCTATAGTCACAGCAGCTGTCGATGCAGCCACATCAGCCCCCCTACCGCCCCGAGCACTCTCCTCATCCCCAGCCTCTTCTGAACCCCGCACTTTCCATTCCTTGCTCGCATCCCCGTCCTCCTCTCCCCTCACCTGCCCACCTCCCTCCCTTTCCTCGCCATTCGTGTCCTTTCTTTGCTGGTTGGCGGAGGGGCGGGGCAGCAGCGGCGCATGGAAAGCAAAGAAGTCGGCCAGTGCAGCAGCCAGGGAGGCAAAGCAGGCCTTCTCCTCGTCCCACTCCACCTGCACGTGTGGACAGACCATGGTGAGGAGGAACAGGAAAATGCAGGAATTCGATCCATGCAGGAGAGTGTGAAAGCAGTGAGGGAGAGGGTGAGTGTGAGTGAGTGATCATGCGCGGTGCAGACAAAATCCAGGGAAGGGGCACGCGAGCGAAAGACCGGAGGAGGCTGGGGATGACACTCGCGAAGCAGTGAGGCAGCGTGAGCAGTGAGGCAGTGGAGCAGTGAGGCAGTGGAGCAGTGAGGCAGTGGAGCAGTGAGGCAGTGGAGCAGTGAGGCAGCGTGAGCAGTGAGGCAGTGGAGCAAGCAAAATGGCGAGACTCGCGTGCACCTCATTGGCAAGAGCGAGCGCGAGAGATGGCAGGCGCGTGAGGTCGGGCGTGTGGTGGTCGAGCAGCAGGGGCAGCGAGAGCAGATGGCCGTCCGGGGAGACGGTGAGGGCGAAGTACTCTGCTAGCATCTCCGCCCTGCCTTGCACCGCCTGCACCCACGCCTGGTGCACGCAGGGGAAGTGGGGACGGAGGTGGGGGGAGGGAAGAGGAAGCGGAGGGATCAGTGAGTGGGAACACCTTGGAAACATCTGGATAGTGGCCCTGCGTTGGGCTGGAGCAGGTGCACTGATGCATGGTGAGCGGTGTGAGGGGGAAGGGAGAAGGGCCGACTCAGATGAGTGAGAAGAGTGTGACAAAAAGCAAAATTCAGCGTCAGATAAGTGTGTGTCTATTCTGGCAGCCTGGCACGACACTCAGCTCCAGCAGACCGGGAAGTTGTCTTGGAAGAGAGGTGAGCTTTGGGGCGACTGAGGTTGGATGGGAGGTGGATGGGAAGTATTGTGGTGTGAGAGGCATGGCATGTGAGTCGAGTGGGACACACTGCGTTGTGATGACGTGCGGGGTGTGGAGAGGCAAGGACGAGGCAGAGGCGGCACCAGCACAAGTAGAATGCAAGGAGAGGAGAGAAGAGGAGGGGAGAGAAGAGGAGAGGATGGAATAGGAGAGGATGGAATAGGAGAGGAGACG